>OZ020495.1:20609188-21809188 GCA_963971365.1 Lasioglossum villosulum | reverse complement strand
GTTTTTTCCAAATTTTTCGAGGACATGATTTGTGGTCAATTTTTCCAGGACATGTTCTTTGACCAATTCTTCGAGGGCACGTTTCTTTTCCAATTTTTCGAAGACATGTTTTTTGACCAATTTTTCGAGGACATGTTTTTTGTCAAATTTTTCAAGGACATGTTTTTTCCAATTTTTCGAGGACATGTTTCATGGCAAATTTTTAGAGGTTGTGTGTTCTGAACAATTTATCGAGGACATGTTTTCTGGCCAATTTATCGAGGACACGTTTTTTGACCAATTCTTCGAGGGCACGTTTTTTGACCAATTTTTCGAGGACATGTTTTTTGACCAATTCTTCGAGGACATGTTTTTTGGCAAATTTTTGAAGGTCATGTTTTTTGGCAAATTTTTAGAGGATATGTTTTCTGGTCAATTTTATGAGGACTTGGTTTTTTCAATTTTTCAAGCACATGTTTGTTGACCAATTTTTCGAGCACATGTTTGTTCACCAATTTTCTGAGCATATGTTTGTTCACCAATTTTTCGAGGACATGTTTTTTGGCCAATTTTTCGAGGGTATGTTTTTTCAAATTTTTGGAGGACATGATTTGTGGCCAATTTTTTCCAACTTTGCGAGGTCATGTTGGTTGACCAATTTTTCGAGAACATGTTCTTTGACCAATTCTTCGAGGGCACGTTTCTTTTCCAATTTTTCGAAGACATGTTTTTTGACCAATTTTTCGAGGACATGTTTTTTTCAAATTTTTCGAGGTCATGTTTGTTGACCAACTTTCCGAGGACATGCTTTTTTTAACCAATTCTTCGAGGGTACGTTTTTTTCCAATTTTTCGAGGACATATTTTATGTCCAATTTTTCAAGGACATGTTTTGTGGCCAATTCTTTGAGAACATGTTTTATGTCCAATGTTTCGAGGGCACGTTTTTTTCCAATTTTTCGAGGACATGTTTTTTGGCTTGCTGAAAAAGGTGGTTTGGTCGTGGACACTCGAAAAAATCTAAAACTGGTAAAATATAAAGTAAAACCCAAAGGAAAAACGAATTTTTATTTATTTTGAAGACATCAACTGGCCAAAGAAGTTGGAAACAATGGCAAATAAATCGAAAAACAGCAAAGAATGGCGATCAAATTCCTCTTCCGATTTTTTCCCGCTCTAGTAGATGATTCTCAAAGACTCGAGAACCTTTCCTAAGGATCAATAGGTCTCATTTTCGCAACTCTGATTACTTTCTCGCAGCGCAGCGCACTATGGCGAGAGCGAGGGGTGTATTTTTACCCCCGGTGGAGTGCCGGTGCTCCACGGTCACGAACAACTTTCCCCCGGTAACTATATCGCACGGTACTTAAAGTCTCGAGTCTCGCGGCTCGTCCCACGAGACCATTTACAATTTCATCGCACGACGTGTTGTCACTCGTACGAGTTTCGGAACGTGTCCCGGAATATCTATGTAGATCGTTATCCTGCTTAGAACGGCTCTACAGATCGCTGGCCGTATACTAAAACACGAAAAATACCAAGCAAATAGGACTATCAATCAATTCGCTCAGCTTCCGCTTGCTTGCCGAATCCAGCGCTGCTTTCGGAGAGTTAGGGTTGCAATGAAGATATAGGACAATTCTAGCGTAAGTCCTTGAATTTGCGAGAGCCTGCAGAATTGTTCTATGTAAGAAATTTCAATGCAGTTTTTATAATTATCACAGAAAACATTCTTAAAGTTGGAAATTGAGTTCTTGAAAATGTGTTCGATTTTTATTTGAATGCGATTAAGTGTTTAAAATGACGTGCAAAATATGCAGTTGCATTGTAGAGAGTCTACAACATCGTCCTCAGTGAGAAATTTGAATGCACTTTTTATAATTGTCACAGAAAACATTCTCAAAGTTGGAAATTGAGTTCTTGAAAATGTGTTCGATTTTTATTTGAATGCGATTAAGTGTTTAAACTGATGTGCAAAATATGTAGTTGCATTGTAGAGAGTCTGCAAAATCGTTATCAGTGAGAAATCTGAATGCACTTTTTATAATCATTACAGAAAACATTTTCAAACTTGCAAATTGAATATTTCTCTTGAAAATGTGTCGGATTAAAGGTTTATAATGACGTACAAAATATACAGTTGCATTCTGGAGAGTATACAACATTGTTCTCAGTGAGAAATTTGAATGCACTTTTTCTAATCGTCACAGAAAAAATTCTCAAACTTGCAAATTGAATTCTTCTCTTGAAAATGTGTTCGATTTTGATTTGAATGCAATTAAGAGTTTAAAATAATGTGCAAAATATACAGTTGCATTCTAGAGAGTCCACAAAATTATTCTGTCTAAGAAATTTGAATGCACTTTTTGTAATCGTCACAGAAAAAATTCTCAATCTTGCAAATTGAATTCTTCTCTTGAAAACGTGTTCGATTTTGATTTGAATGCAATTAAGTGTTTAAAATGACGTGCAAAATATGCAGTTGCATTCTAGAGAGTCTGCAAAATCCTTATCAGTGAGAAATTAGAATGCACTTTTTCTAATCGTCACAGAAAAAATTCTCTATCTTGCAAATTGAATTCTTCTCTTGAAAACGTGTTCGATTTTGATTTGAATGCAATTAAGTGTTTAAAATGACGTGCAAAATATGCAGTTGCATTCTAGAGAGTCTGCAAAATCCTTATCAATGAGAAATTTGAATGCACTTTTTCTAATCATCAGAAAAAATTCTCAAACTTGCAAATTGAATTCTTCTCTTGAAAACGTGTTCGATTTTGATTTGAATGCAATTAAATGTAATTCATAACATAAAAATAATTCTTAAATGTATTGTATAAACGTTAATATAAAAATGATAAACTAATCATGTACAAAATATGCAGTTGCATTCTACAGTGGCTACAAAATCGTTCTGTCTAAGAAATTTGAATGCACACTTTACAATCGTTACAGAAAACATTCTCAAACTTGGAAATTCAGATCTTCTCTTTAAAGTGTGTCTATAGAATCTGCAAGCAAAATTTGCACAGCTTTTCACTGTCGAAGCAGAGAATGTTGACAAAGTTGGCAGTCGAATTTTTCTTCGAAGATGAAATATCCGAAAGCAGTTGAGATAAAGGTGAAAACGGAACCGCGTTTTTGGTTTGCACCGACTTGGCATTAACGCGTAAACGCTCGGGCATTTTGTTCGGCTAATAGCGGGCAATTAGCAGCACTAATTGCGAGTTAAATATTTCAGGTCTTCTGCGGCGGTGCTGAAATATTCCGCGTGTTACCGGCGTAATGCAACTCCAACTACTCACGCAACAATCTCAGTTAATATTCGTCCAATTCACGTTTCTGCCTCTCAAATTTCACTATACGACACACACCCAGCCACTCGCAGTCCTAATTGCGATCGAAACACGATGAAAATACTATTTAAATTATAATTACTATGTTTTCACGAGCATGATAAAAAACGAAACATATGAATCTCGATACGAGATAAATACGTACGAAATATTTGCGAGAAACGCATCCAGCTACCGCAGTACTGCGATGCTACAGAATTAATACTGTAATACTAATTCGATAACGAAACGTTTCTGTTTTCAATCATTGCTTTGTAAAACTGTCACCAACACATCGGTAACGTTTTGCTGGTTAAAATGAGTACAAACAAGATACAGTTTGGATCATATTATCTTATTTAATCCGCGATTTAATGAAGCGTTGATTATCCGAGAGTTTTTTAGAGATTATTTTGTGTCGTGGATAAAACGAGTACTTGCATTCGAAACTGTGTCGTGTTTGTACTCGTTTTAATCGGAGAAATGTCACGGATATGCCGGTAAAGGTTTTATTAAATAATTATATTATATATTCTGAGACATCAATTAAAATTTGAAAATAAATTCAAAATTCATCTGAAAACAGTATACAAAATAGTCTACATGCGAATCATGTGCATTTATAGCTCGAACTTTTGTTTGAAAAAAAATATGGTGAAACTTCCGTTTATGGTACACCTCAGAATTCGATGAAATTTTGAAAATAGGTTGTTTTTTGACTAAAATGACGATTGCCAGAAGGATTTTTGGCGCGTCGAAAAACAATTTTTTATCATTTCACCAACACATCGGTAACATTTTGCTGGTTAAAATGAGTACAAACAAGATACAATTTGGATCATATTATCTCGTTTAATCCGCGATTTAATGAAGCGTTGATTATCCGAGAGTTTTTTAGAGATTCTTTTGTGTCGTGGATAAAACGAGTACTTGCATTCGAAACTGTGTCGTGTTTGTACTCGTTTTAATCGGAGAAGTGTCACGAATATGCCGGTAAAGGTTTTATTAAGTATCGTTGCAGACACATAAGTGTCGCCAATTTTGCAGTATTATTTCGATCGCGTTAATCACGTCGTATTTGGCACACTGTAGCTGTCGACGCAACCTATGGGTATCATTCCGAGATTGAATTATCCGTGAAAGTGTGAAATAGGAAATATTTCGGTTTATTACCAGGGAACACGTCGGAATTGATTTTTCGGTAACGAACGTGCAACAATGAAAGTATTAAACCGTAATTTCAATCGATCGAACTAATGCACTGCGACAGGGGAGCCGGTAATCTGGCCCGGCGTGCATCAATACGCGTAAAATCGATGCGTGCCAGGCAATACGTCGAATCTCGTGTCACCCGAGGGTATTGGTAACACGAACGTCTGCTAATAACTACTCAGTCATCGCGTGGGACGCATGGACGCTAATTAATAAGCTGTTTGATTGGCTAATTAGTTGGCTGCAACTTTCGATCCGCCGGCCGTTGAAATTTTCGACACTCTTTGCTACCGATTTGCTTTCCGCAGGAGCTACGACCACGTTTCTCACGCAGAACGATTCTGAATAAGATGAAGTGCCCTAAGTCTGGACAGTCAAAAGTGGTACCTAAATCTGACAATTTAATTTTCTTAGTAAAATCAATAATTAAGAGATTAAATAATTATATTATGTATTCTGAGACATCAATTGAAATTTGAAAATAAATTCAAAATTCATTTGAAAACAGTAAAGTGAAGTGCCCTAAGTCTGGATAGTCCAAAAGTGAAACCTAAATCTGACAATTTAATCTTCTTAGTACGATCAATAATTAAGAGATTAAATAATTATATTATATATTCTGAGACATCAATTGAAATTTGAAAATAAATTCAAAATTCATCTGAAAACAGTATACAAAATAGTCTACATGCGAATCATGTGCACTTATAGTTCGAACTTTTGTTAGAAAAAATATATGGCAAAATTTCCGTTTATAGTACACGTCAGAATTCGACGAAACTTTGAAAATAGGTTATTGTTTGGCTAAAATGACGATTGCCAAAAGGATTTTTGGCGCGTCGAAAAAAAATTTTTTATCATTTCAATGTTGCGCTCTACTTTACCGAGTACTGACTTACCGACTTTGTACTTTATATTCTGGAAATTAATGTAAAATGTATACGAAATTTCAATTGTTAAATCAAGTGAACCAATATTTACAAAGTTTATTTATTAAAAAGTTTATTTATTATTTAGTTATATTATTATTTATGTGATTAGAATGAGTTGTGGTTAGGTCGGGGACAATCCAGGAGTAATCTTTAAAAATTTCAAGTTTACCTTATATACAGTAGCGGACAAAAGTTTAAGACCGCTCTAAAGAAGACGATAACTTTATTAATATTGTACTATACGATTTGAACTTTTTTGGGAAGATAGAGCAATTAGTGTACTAAAGGATGTGAAAATAAATTTTTTCAAAAATTGCAATTGATCGGAATTGTTGAAAAAATACTAAAATTTGTTTTTTCAACTAATTTATGTGGGCCTATTTTGAACATTTAATCTTCACGATTTTCGGCAATAAATCGTGAAAATCTGCAATTTTTACCATCTTTAAACGTTTGTAGCTCATTGCAGCGTCGATCGATTTTGAAGAAATTTTCAGGATATGTTTAATTGACACAGATCTACAAAACGTATTTTTTATATTTTCAATATTGGCTCACATAAAAAAGTAAAGTGCAACTTTTAGTATTTTTGCTACAATTCCGATGAATTGTAATTTTTAAAAAAATTTCTTTTCACATCCTTGAGTAAACTAATTGCTCCAGCTTCCCAAAAAGTTCAAATCGTATAGTACAATATTAAAAAAGTTATCGTCTTCTTTAGAGCGGTCTTAAACTTTTGTCTGTTACTGTATGTATTACTTTAAACTAAATAGGATTCGTTTATATATGATATGTGTGAATTTTGATGGCTCTGTGAGGTGAACTAGGCTGGTGATGATCCCTTTTTACAACTAATTGAAGATATTCCATATAAAATAGAAAGTCGGTAAGGTAGAGCGCGACATTGAAATGATAAAAATTTTTTTTCGATGCGCCGAAAATCCTTCAGGCAATCGTCATTTTAGTAACAAAAGAACGTATTTTCAAAATTTCATCGAATTCTAAGGTGTACCATAAACGAAAGTTTCGCCAAGACGTTTTCCAAATGTCTTATTCTGGACGTAAAACGAACGTTCTGAAACGTGTCCTAACCCTATCCCTTTTTACAACTAATTGAAGATATTCTATATAAAATACAAAGTCGGTAGGTCGGTAAGGTAGAGCGCGGCATTGAAATGACAAAAAAATTTTTTTCGATGCGCCGAAAATCCTTCAGGCAATCGTCATTTTAGTAAAAAAAGAACCTATTTTCAAAATTTCATCGAATTCTGAGTTGTACCATAAACGGAAGTTTCGCCAAAAAACGTAATATTTCATTCATATTTAACAGACTTCTTCAGCGTTTGCTCTGACATTTGCGTGCCCTTTCTCTTGTAACGCAATAATTAAATTACGAATATTCTTTGGAAGTTTAGAAAGGGTGAAAGTTGAACTAATCGCAGGTGGATAATGAAATCGGCGCAGCTTAAGATTTCGTTGTTTCCAAAGGATTCTCACAGGACTGCGAGCCGAACTGGCTTGGAGAATTCGATAAGAGCCCACAGGATTTGGAAGAGGGTGCACAATAGTGAAGGACGCTCTCAACTGTAAAATAATTAAGCTCCACGGAGCCCCTAATCGTCCCCGATCCTTCCTCGGACGGAGTCGATTTCGTTTATTCGATTAATCGCGACGAATTCAATTGTTCCGAAACTTTTCTGCTTAGCTGTGGATTCAACGCGATAATATCGAGTCCCATGCAGTTTCGTCGACCTTGATTGAAGCCCTCTCCTCCGATCGAAAGGACATCAAAGACAAAATTTGCGATTTCAAACTCGTTTGACAAACCCTGACGTTTTAATTCATTCTGTGTTGTCTACTCAGCCTTTCTCTTGCGAGTCGAAAATATTTTAGAGACAGCGATGTTTAGTTACAAATTGGTTTTGCAAATATTTATTGATAACAGCTCGAATTCGTAATATTCAATATTTTTTGAGAACAATTACGTGCCTAGGAGTACATATGAATGTGTTTAAAATTTTCCATGTTTAAAAAATAATGAATATACGTTTATATAGAAATATATATCTGAATATTTGTTAGTATAAATATTTATATATATATCTAAATATATATTAATATAAATTAATATATTTTATATTATTTTATACTTTATATTAATTTATATTTGTATTAATTTTAATATTAATATTAAACATTAATTTAATAATTTATATTTATATTAATATTAATATTAAATATTAATTTATTAATTTATATTTTTATTAATTTTAATATTAATATTAAATATTATATTAAATATTATATTAATTTTAATATTAATATTAAATATTATATTAAATATTATATTAATTTTAATATTAATATTAAATATTATATTAAATATTATATTAATTTATATTTTAATTTACATGTTATTAATATATTTATTGATATAAATATTTATATATATATTCAATTATATTGTATATATTTTTATATATATCTAATTAAATTTAATTATTCCTAAATAATTTGTATATATATATATGTATACATATAAATAAATTTCTAAGAGTATACTATAGAACAATAATAATTTGAAGTTATAGGAAATATTTTAATATGAAATCAACATCTATTGTACAATAAATACATTTATAAATAAAGCCTAGAGTTAAACTCGTTATTAGACATTTGAATAGGATTTATAGTAATTATAATTACTGATTAATATACAAACAATCAAATTATTAATATACAAAAAAATCTTATAATAAACATAAAATCTGTCTGAATAAAACAAAGCAGCCCGACAATTTGTTTTGAAGATAAAAATTGATGAAACACTGGGATAAAAAATTCAGAGGCCTGTATTTTACGAACAAATCAAAGAACAACAAATTGATGACTTAAACCCACCCTAATTTGGGGTGTACTACATTACGCAGTGATTAATTTATTTTTAAACAAGTGCTAGACAGATGCACTTCCAAAGAGTTACAACAAGCACAGATGTTTATTTTTGTATTAAAAAATATCATTATCCAAGGATCTGTATTTTCTTAAACAAATTCAGATCCATCAAACTGGCAATTCCATTTAATTCAGATTGTCGTGTAACGTTCAGTTTCGCAACAGAAATACAATTTCCAAGAGAGCATTCGCAAGGAAGTCTAGCAACAAACAATAACGGTAGCTGCAGAAACGAAAAAGCATTTAATATTTTAACAGCTTACGAAACGAAATAAAACCGAGAATAATACAGTTCCACTGTTTCTCGTCTCCACGGAGTCTGTCCGAGGTTTTCTCGGCATTTTTTGGTTGCCCCGTCGAGCAGATTATAGGATTTCCTTCATCTGGCCATTAGGTAATTAGCTCTTCGCTTAAAATCCTCGTTGAGAATACAAGAAGCCGCCCCCCCCCCCCGCGAAACGAATAAATAAACGTCGAATCTTCGAGTTGCGTTATTGCCGGGAAAAAATCATTTCCGGGCAAATTCGAATTTGTTTCCAGGGGAATTCCGAGCGCCGTTCCCATTGTCGAACTGCGAGGACACAGCCAGGACAATTCCGCGCAGGATATTTATTTGTTATTTACGGAGGGGAGGGGGTTGAATTGTCTTTGCCAAGGAACTCGCGGCAATTTCCCGGGCCCGGTAGTAAGCTCTTCGTTACGCTCATTCTATCTCGATAAATCGCTGGAGAACGAGCTTTTCCTCGTATCCGGGCTAATTCGAAATAACGACGAGCGCGCGTTTATTTCAGAAGAATACGCAATCAGCCGAGATCGGGGTAACGAGGCGATCTCGAAAAATGGATTCCAGCTTTGTGCACCCTCGAACGAGCCGCTGGAAGGACCACTGTGTCCCTGAAAAGGACATAACTGCGCGTTACACTGACTCTTTGGCGAAATTTCCGTTTATGGTACACCTCAGAATTCGATGAAATTTTGAAAATAGCTTCTTTTTTTACTAAAATGACGATTGCTTGAAGGATTTTTGGCGCGTCGAAAAAAATTTGTTTTATCATTTCAATGTCGCGTTCTGCCTTACCGACTTTCTATTTTATACAGAATATCTTCAATTAGTTGTAAAAAGGGATGGGGTTAGGATAAGTTTCAGAACGTTCGTTTTACGTCCAGAATAAGACATTTTGAAAACGTCTTGGCGAAACTTTCGTTTATGGTACACCTCAGAATTCGATGAAATTTTGAAAATACGTTCTTTTATTACTAAAATGACGATTGCCTGAAGGATTTTTGGCGCGTCGAAAAAAAATTTGTTTTATCTTTTCAATGTCGCGCTCTACCTTACCGACTTTCTATTTTATATAGAATATCTTCAATTAGTTGTAAAAAGGGATGGGGTTAGGATAGGTTTCAGAACGTTCGTTTTATGTCCAGAATAAGACATTTTGAAAACGCTTGGCGAAATTTCCGTTTATGGTACACCTCAGAATTTGATGAAATTTTGAAAATACGTTCTTTTTTTACTAAAATGACGATTGCCTGAAGGATTTTTGGCGCGTCGAAAAAAAATTTGTTTTATCTTTTCAATGTCGCGCTCTACCTTACCGACTTTCTATTTTATATAGAATATCTTCAATTAGTTGTAAAAAGGGATGGGGTTAGGATAGGTTTCAGAACGTTCGTTTTACGTCCAGAATAAGACATTTTGAAAACGTCTTGGCGAAACTTTCGTTTATGGTACACCTCAGAATTCGATGAAATTTTGAAAATACGTTCTTTTATTACTAAAATGACGATTGCCTGAAGGATTTTTGGCGCGTCGAAAAAAAATTTGTTTTATCTTTTCAATGTCGCGCTCTACCTTACCGACTTTCTATTTTATATAGAATATCTTCAATTAGTTGTAAAAAGGGATGGGGTTAGGATAGGTTTCAGAACGTTCGTTTTATGTCCAGAATAAGACATTTTGAAAACGCTTGGCGAAATTTCCGTTTATGGTACACCTCAGAATTTGATGAAATTTTGAAAATACGTTCTTTTTTTACTAAAATGACGATTGCCTTAAGGATTTTTGGCGCGTCTAAAAAAATTTGTTTTATCGTTTCAATGTCGCGCTCTACCTTATCGACTTACCGACTTTCTATTTTATATAGAATATCTTCAATTAGTTGTAAAAAGGGATCGTCACCAGCCTAGTACACCTCACAGCGCCATCAAAATTCACACATATCATCTATAAACGAATCCACTATAGTTTAAAGTAATACATACAGGGTGTTTCGTCTAAAACAGGCCACCTAAATATCTCCTCTATCTCTGAAAATACAAATAAATGTTTCTAACGTAATCTAAATGGTTTCAAAAGACGAATCAGATGGAAGAATCGTTTTTTATGAATTGTAATTTTTTAATCGCTTTTTCAAGGTCACTCGTGTTTTTTTTACATATATACACACAGTTTTTGTTGTGTATGTTATAGCAATCATTATTGTGCATTCATCCATGTTTAATAGTTCATCATAGTTTAATGTGTTAGACGAAACACCCTGTATTAAGGTAAACTTGAAATTTTTAAAGACTACATTCTAATCGCATAAATAATAATATAACTAAATAATAAAGATAAACTTTTCGGGTTAACCTAATCCAAATTAATTCTCATCGCATAATCTTCCCATTATAGATATTGGTTCACTAGGTTTAACAATTGAAATTTTCTGTACATTTCACATTAATTTCCATATATATATATTATATATTATTATTATTTATATATATATATATAAATATATATAAATAATAATAATAATAATAATATGTAATATTATAATATTATACTATTATAATAATAATAGTAATATATAAATATATATACAGGGTGAGTCACCAAACGTTACCACCTCAAATATCTTTGTTGTTTCTAAAGATACGTAAAATATGGTAAGGACAAAGTTGAATGGTACAATGGGGCTGACACGATGCAAAAAAAAAATTTGTTTTTATGTCATTTTTTTGTAGATATCAAGGTCACCTTGACTTTTTTAAATGGAATCACCCTTTTTTAAACACCTACAATGATAATCCCTTTCAATAGGAATTCAGTGACTATCATTAGTCCAAGGTCATTCAAGGTCAAGGTCAGAAAAAACGTATCTGATAACCGTATCACAACAGTCATGTTGGTACTACATATATGTAGTATCACTATGATATATGGTACCAACATGACTGTCGTCATACGGTTGTCAGATACGTTTTTTCTGTCCTTGACCTTGAATGACCTTGGAATAATTGTAGTCACTGAATTCCTAATGAAAGTGACTATCATTGTAGGTGTTTAAAAAAGGGTGGTTCCATTTAAAAAAGTCAAGGTGACCTTGATATCTACAAAAAAATGACATAAAAACAAATTTTTTTTTTTACATCGTGTCAGCCCCATTGTACCATTCAACTTTGTCCTTACCATATTTTACGTATCTTTAGAAACAACAAAGATATTTGAGGTGGTAACGTTTGGTGACTCACCCTGTATATATATATATATATATATATATATATATATATATATATATATATATATATATATATATATATATATATATATATATATATATATGTGACGCATGCGCACAGCACGAACATAAAGTGCAAAGTCGGTAAGTCAGTAGTCGGTAAAGTAGAGCGCAACATTGAGATGATAAAAAATTTTTTTTCGACTCGCCAAAAATCCTTCTGGCAATCGTCATTTTAGTAAAAAAAGAACCTATTTTCAAAATTTCATCGAATTCTGAGTCGTACCATAAACGGAAGAACAGCCCAATTCTGTTTCTCAGTTGTGGATTGCGGTGAACGAAGCGTGGACATCCATTGAAGCAGATACTCTTCGTACTTTGATATCATCTCCTAATCGAATTTTCGACGTTATTCGAAGAAATGGTAATTACACCAATTACTAATTTTTAAAGGTAGAAGAAATTTTCGTTAATTTTCAAGTTATTTTCTTTTTGTTAAACTATATAACTTTACGTTTTTCTACAATTAATAATATATCTATGAATGTAATCGTGTAAATGGTTTCTTTTATTAATCCTAAATTGCTATTGTGCATCAAATTCTCAATACTGTGACACAATTATAAGATTTCACCAAAAAATCGAGTGGCTTTATAGAAATTTCGGGCAGAAATTTTCTATTGGGACCGACAACTCCATTTTGGGGAATTACACTTCTTCCGAAAACAACTACGTCCTTCGGACATTTTCATAGTTGTTGATTTCGCAGCATCGATAAATAGAGTCTTCAGAGATAATTTCGAAAGTACCTCGCACCTTTCGAACAGTTGAAATCGTTGATATCTATCGATTAACGTAGTTCCCGTCGACTCGACGATTTTCGCAGTTCTTGGGCCGCAGAACTGCAGCGGAAGTCTCGATTGGGTAGAAAGCAATCTCCGTGCAATCAGATCAGGTGGTTGATCGGAATTCAATTTTCACCGCAACGATTTAACATTTTTATTTCCATATAATAATGCGGGATCCGTTTAAGCTTCTCCCGTGCTGAACAATCGTTCGATTTTCGGATAAAGAATCGCGATCGGCGAAAGCGAGACTGCCAGATCGACGCATGTATACAGGGAGGTCCGTTTAAATAAGAACACCTAAATGTCTCTTCAGGTTATTGCGATGCAACAAATGTTTGTTACGCAACGTGCATGGGGTCCATGGATCAATATCCAGCAAGAATATTTATTTCCTTTTTTTTAAGGGCGGTGGGGGAATGCTACATATGCACCCCCCCCTCGACTTCCCCTTACGATGGAAATTAGGGGAATTATGGGGCCTTACGCCAACGCCATACCGACGAAACCCCCACCGCCCAGGACCTTCTTCTCATCCCATTTTACACGAACTGATATGTAATAATACAGGGTGTCCCAAAATTCCTTCAACACAAGGAAATGAGAGGTTCCCGAGATCATTTGAAGCGATATTTTCCTTCATAGAAATAGTGTGCGCAGCTTTGTTTAGGAGTTATTAACGAAAAACTAGGACCAATCACAGTGCGTCTACAGCGGATTGATTCTGGCTCGACCAACGGCAACACCGCGCTAAATGGGCGTGTGCATATGTCGGACTCTGTTCGCTGTAGCCGCGCTCTGATTGGTCCGTATTTTTCGTTAGTAACTTCTAAACAACGCCGCGGACGACATTTTTGCAAAGAGAAACGTTTCTGCAAATGATCTATGGAACCTCCCATTTCTGGATGCTGAAGGAATTTTGGGACACCCTGTATACCCCACATGGCCCGCTTTTCGCATTCATCGGGGGTATTTTTTCGTGTCCACATCCACTCCTTTTTTTAAGAGGATGTGAAAATTATTTAAAAAACTCACCTTCGAGGGATTTAAACCCATTCTCCTACTGAGACTTAGTACTTTTTTTCCAAGGAAGGTGGTTAAATTTCAAAACATTCCACCTCCCGGGACAATCAATAGATTGCCCCTCTACTCATCTAAGGCGCCCAAACTAGGCCCCCCGGGGACCAACTGTCCGTATTACACACGGGGTGTCTGTTTTTGTACCTATGCCACGCATGTTCTTTTCTTATCATGAAACCTAGTACTAGACGACTGTAGGGGCCCGCTTTTCGCATTACTCGCCATAATCGTTTGACGCATCCTACTGGGCCTAACAGGCACGGCGGCCATATTCAATTCCGAAAACATCCACTCCTGTTCTTGGCTAGTAAGAATATTTCTTTCCTAAGGTCATTTTTTTCGTTATCAAGGGCATCCTTGAAACATAACTGCATTTTTTTATTCCGTCGCGTAACTGATGGAAAAATACATTCAGATATGCGTAATAACATGACCTTGATCAAAGTCTTTTCAAGGTCATGCTACTGTACACATCTGAACGTATTTTTCCATCAGCTACGCGACGGAATAAAAAATGTTGTTATGCTTCAAGGTTCATTATAATTTATATATTATAATTTAAATTGTGTTTCAATATTTTTGATCAAAGTCATTTCAAGGTCATGTTACTGTACACATCTGAATGTATTTTTCCATCAGTTACACTGTTTCTTGATACACAACCACATTTTTTAAAAATTGCATCGTGCAGCTGATCGAAAAATACATTCAGATGTGTACAGTAACATGACCTTGAAATGACTTTGATCGAGGTCATGTTACTGTACACATCTGAATGTATTTTTCCATCAGTTACGCGACGGAATAAAAAATGTAGTTATGTTTCAAGGTTTATTATAATTTAAATTATGTTCCAATATTTTTTATCAAAGTCATTTCAAGGTCATGTTACTTTACATGTCTCAATAGTATTTTTCGATCAGCTGCATGATGCAATTTTTAAAAAATGTGGTTGTGTATCAGGAAACAGTGTAGCTGATCGAAAAATACATTCAGATGTGTACAGTAACATGATCTTGATCAAATCATTTCAAGGTCATGTTATTGTACACATCTGAACGTATTTTTCCATCAGTTACGCGACGGAATAAAAAATGTAGTTATGCTTCAAGGTTTATTATAATTTATATATTATAATTTAAATTGTGTTTCAATATTTTTGATCAAAGTCATTTCAAAAGAAAAGAGAAATATTAATAATAAAAGTAAATTCATGATATGTGCTAAGATAATGAAAATGAAATTAGTAGAATCTAATAATTATAAAAATTATAAATTATTGGAAAGCAATAATTTTGCAATAAGCATAATTTTACTTATTATTTTGCTTATTGCAAAATTATTGCTTTCCAATAATTTATAATTTTTATAATTATTAGATTCTACTAATTTCATTTTCATTATCTTAGCACATATCATGAATTTACTTTTATTATTAATATTTCTCTTTTCTTTTCGTTTTCGAAATTTATT
This sequence comes from Lasioglossum villosulum, assembly GCA_963971365.1. Lineage (NCBI taxonomy): Eukaryota > Metazoa > Arthropoda > Insecta > Hymenoptera > Halictidae > Lasioglossum > Lasioglossum villosulum. The sequence continues at coordinate 21,793,875 of OZ020495.1, read as the reverse complement.
TTTCTCCAACAAACAGAAAAACATATAGTTTGTTGAAATAAATAAACAATTTTTTATTTTATTTTTCTTTCTTTTCAAAGAAAAGTTGAATTTCGTTTATAACTATATTTTAATTTGCTCAAATATATCTTGGTAATGTGTTGTCCTTTTTCTATACAACAAGTAAGTTTCCATTAAGCATTAAATGTTATTTTATGGTTTTTCTATATTACAAATTGTGAAAATTTGCATTCTGACATATTTTGTGTTTTCAAATATTTTCAGACGCAATTCTTGTTCTTTGAAAAAGATCCACATCGGGATCGAAACGTCAGAAACATTTACTAATTGCACATTTGTTGTTTTTTCTTTCTAAAATGATCGAGCCTGGCGCCGATATCGTTTAAACTTTAATTATCCAAATTTCCGATCGAGAAGAAATCACCTTTATCAAACCGAGATCGTAACGTGACAAACGTTGTATTTGATTACAGACGCAATTATAATTATTGTTCTTGAAGATGGTTCAAATTGGAACCGAAACGTCGAATTAATTATCAATTAGCAAAATTGCTTAGCTTTTTTCATTGATCGAACCGTAGCGCCGAGATCATTTAATACTTGTTGCATCGCAACAACCTGGGGAGACACTTAGGTGTTGCTATTTAAACGGACATCGCCTGCATATTGCGAAATTAATTGGCTCTTACGATTACGATTGACTGAATTCAATTGTATCGAAATTGTAAAACGAAGTAGATAGTTGGTTAGAAGGGATCGAGGAGGACATCGAGAGCTCGAATCGATGGATGATCGATGCAGCGATGAATCTCCGAGTGATCAGCATTAAGTCTAGCAGTCGGTATAATCTGTCTCTGTCGTTGCGTCGCGGATATTTTGCATTTCGTTATTGCATCGTGTGCAAAATCGATGAATGCTCTCCGCGGTGCCACGGTAAACCGAAACCAACTCAATTTCAAGCTCGGCCCCGCGGACATGTCGATTCATTCAATTATCGACGGCTAATAAACTGCCGAGCCCAATCTGTGTCTACAACACTCCGCCATAAATTTGATAATTACAATACGTTGATACAATTAATCACGCGACTCCGATAACACGGATGCCGCAACGCGATGACGCTAACAAGCGCGCCTGCACGCGGACCACACGATCGTGCTATCTTTGTACCGATTTTTTTATCCAGCGGCCGCGTGGCTGTTGAAACAATCCTGCGAGGTTAGGCTTGCGAGGCTTTTCACTGGTTTCGAGACAGTTGATAGTCGAAGAGCCGGAAATCAGTTTGGTTATTGGTGTAAAAATTTGTAGTTCTCCATATTGATAACGTTTATGTTGTCAGATAGCACAGGACGTCCTCAAGATGTCCATTTTACGTCCATTTCAGGTCTGAACCTCCTACGTCCTGGAAGGACGTGTTACAAACGTCTTGAAAACATCTTTTTCGGGACGTTCGTTTTACGTCCAGAATAAGACATTTTGAAAACGTCTTTTTCGGGACGTTGGTTTAACGTTTGAAATAAAACGTTTTAATGACAACTTTTTGGGGAGTATTACAAGTCCAAATATGTTAATTAAGTATATATATGTGATTGATCGTGTGAAAAGAAGAGACTGGAAGGGTCCCAGTTCCTTTTCGCATGGCAAATGACATTTATATAATAAAGTTTAATTAAAGGTTTAATTATATAAATATATATATATTAGATATTTCCTATAATTAAACTTTATTATATAAATGTCATTTGCCATGCATAATATATATATATATATATATATATATATATATATATATATATATATATATATATATATATATATACATATATCTTAGATGTCCTACGAACGTTTTCCAATTTCCGTTTTCTAATTTAATTAATTTAATTTTACCATTACATGAATTTTGAGGGGTCGTAAAATTATGATGGTCAAGCCAAAAACTATTAGATTCACACTCCTGTAGTAGAATAATTTAATTAATAAAATTATTAGTAAAATTATGATGGTCAAGTCAAAGACTATTAAGGCCCCAACAGTCTTCCTAAAAATTCGGTTTAGATACCTGTATTAGAATAATTTAATTAATTAAATTTAACGATTAAATGTATTTTGGGGGGTGGTAAAATTATGATGGTCAAGTCAAAGACTATTAAGGCCCCAACAGTCTTCCTAAGAATTCGATTGTAGTAGAATAATTTAATTAATTTAATTTAACGATTAAATTAATTTTGAGGTAGTGGTAAAATTATGATGGTCAAGTCAAAGACTATTAAGGCCCCACCAGTCTACCTAAGAATTCGATTGTAGTAGAATAATTTAATTAATTTAATTTAACGATTAAATGAATTTTGGGGGGTGGTAAAATTGTGATGGTCAAGTCAAGGACTATTAGATTCAGAGACCTGTAGTAGAATAATTTAATTAATAAAACTAATAAGAATAATTAATAAGAAGTCTGTCGTAGGATTTTCGTGGACTTTTCGGAGGACATTCAAGACGTCCATGAGATATCTTGAATGTCCGTCAGCTGGCGTATTTACGACGTTTTAAAAATGTCTGTGTGCTATCTGAGAATGTTATAGATATTCGAAAAGTATCAAATTTCCAATATTTTTTAAAAATACACCAAAATGTAGGTGGCTTTATAAAAATTTCGGGCACTGTAGCTTAAATTGCGCATTAACCAGAGCCGTCGGCCTTCGCTCGGCAAAAGCGTGTCCGACAGCCTGCGACGTTGTTTGAAGCTTGTCGTGGACCGATCTGATATAAAATTCGTTCGCGCGAGCCCGTAAAAAGCAGCAGCGACATAAGGCCTCGTGTATCCGAGATAGCGGTAGTCGAGGGTGTCGCATCGGCTCGCCGAGGGTGTCTCGGGGGTGAAAGATGTCTCGGCGTTGGAACGCGTGAAATAATCTCTCGTTTCCCGCGGATAAAGTGGATGCGAGGCCTCGTTAGTTTCCGCTGGCTTGTAACTCTTCCCCGCTAAGTCCTGGTCCCCGGTATTATTCTTGGCCGGAATAGAGCATCGTTAGGTTTAATCGTGCGGGCGTTCTCGCGGTACAATCGGCCGCGAGTAATCCCGAAAAGTCGATGGCACAAAAAGGACGGGAGAGAGAGAGAGAGAGAGGCGATCGACGCGCGTTGGGGATAAAAGCGCCCGGAAAATGTTTCGCAGCCTTTCACCTTTAATATACAAAGAAGTCGATACAACGGTCGGAGCACTTCTCCGCAATTTCGAGAGATTGCCGCCGGTCCCGGCACAATGAGAACAAGCCTCGCGCCTTTCTGCGACCCCCGGAGATGACTTCTTGCGCGACACCGTTGCGAAGAAAAAATCGATTTTGCCAGCACTCCGGCAGCAATGAAATAATTCGAACGGAAAAAGAGCTGCTTTTGGCCGAAGACGTATTCTTGCTCGAAATTAATCACCGTGCGCAGGGCCGGCCATCTGAGAGGTGTGGCGGACGCTGTGCACCGGGGCCCCGCGATTCAAGGGGCCCCAACATGTTCTGGCTTAAGATTAATAACTTTATAAACAAAGTTATTAAGGAGAAGGAAACTTATCTTTCTCTAACTGATGTATATTTTAACTTGGGTTTAGTTGTATATATGTGTAGTTTAGTTGTATAATATTTATTTATTTTCGGAATTGAATATGGCCATAGTGTCAGGATGGCCTAGCAGGATATGTTAAGTGTTTGTAGTGCGAAATGCGCAAAACGGGCCCCTACAGACTCCTATTGCTAGGACACAGGTGGAGAAGGGGATGAAGTCCCTGAGGGTGAGTTTTTTTTATAATAATTTTCTCATCCTCTTCAGAAAAAAGGGGGCCCCAACATGACCGAGAACTAAAATAATGTACTCTTGCAACGAAAAGAAATCGGGGCCCAAAATGGTTCCTTGCACTTGGGCCCCTTTATGGAGAGGGTCGGCCCTGACTGTACGACATAGTGTATCCTAAATTAAGGAATCTTGAGAATCTTGAGAAATATCCACTTTGGGATCGAAACGTTGAGTTTATTCAAACTAGCAAAATTATTATATTTTTTGTTCCTAAACGAAGGGCAGTTTGAAGGTCCATTTGTACTGAAATGTATCCGAATGTATTCGATCGGACAGATGTTCTTCAATGCATCTTAATGTGCATCGAAGAATATTTGTCTGATCGAACATATTCCGTCGGATATATTCGAGTGTAGATGGACCTCGAGTCGTCACTCTGCGGGTTTCCATTTTTTCATAGAAGCTGCAGGCCTCCGAGTCTCCGGAAAAGTATTAGCGTCTCCTCTTCTCTAATTGTAAACGTCCATTCCCGTCGTGTTAAAATTATTCGGTAATTAACAGCGTCCCTGCCTCCACTCGCTTTCGTTGATGCAGAAAATTGTTATTTTTCATGTAGAACTTCCCAAAGCGGAATATTCGGAGCCTCGAACTAATATCTTGAAGCCATTTTGCACCGAACGTCTTGAGCTCTGTCGTATCCATTCTCATTCATTACAACATTGCGATCCATCACATAAATATTAAAACTTTTATCCTTGACATCCTCTTTTCTCCAACGAGTGCCATCGTGCTTAACGAACTATAATCCTTTCTCTGCGCACTCATCGGCCACCTCATCCCTCCGATAAGCTTCCGCCACGGTGCATCTTCACCCCCGGGGCGAATCAAACGCGTTTCTCTGAAAAAAACACCTTCGATTTCTTGTTCCGTGAACAATTTTTCGGTGTGCTCGGTACGTTCCTCTATTCTCCAGGACGATTCCTCCTGCAGAAATTAGCAGCGACTCACCGTCCCGGATTCCTGGGCATCCTTCTTCCGGCTGCGTTGTTGCTTTGCCCTTGTCCCGGCCTCTTTATACCTCCGGCGATACAAAAGGCTGCATTAGGTGCCTGGGGAGGAGAAAAATGTCCCTCGATTCGTTTAATTGTGACGTCCGGCGAGATAAGGAACCCGATAATGGTGATTGATGCCACGCTGGGGCTCCAGACCCTTTTCACCTCCTCCTGAAAGGAAGAGCCGAGGACGCCAGCCCTTCAGATAGCCTCAGAATCCTTTTCTTAGTTCCGGTTTCATCGCGCAGTTTTGCAAATTTTACTAACCCCCAAGATTCATTTAATTGTTAAATTAATTAAATTATTCTACTACAGGTGTCTCAATCTAATAGTCCTTGACTTGACCATCACAATTTTAACAGCCCCTAAAATACATTTAATCGTTAAATTATATTAATTAAATTATTCTAATACAGGTATCTGAACCGAATTTTTGGGAAGACTGTTGGGGCCTTAATAGTCTTTGACTTGACCATCATAATTTTACTAATAATTTTATTAATTAAATTATTCTACTACACGAGTCTGAATCTAATAGTCTTTGACTTGACCATCATAATTTTATTAATAAAATTATTCTAATACAGGTGTCTGAATCGAATTTTTAGAAAGACTATTGGGGCCTTAATAGTCTTTGACTTGACCATCATAATTTTACTAATAATTTCATTAATTAAATTATTCTACTACACGAGTCTGAATCTAATAGTCTTTGACTTGACCATCATAATTTTACTAATAATTTTATTAATAAAATTATTCTACTACAGGTGTCTCAATCTAATAGTCCTTGACTCGACCATCACAATTTTACCACCCCCCAAAATACATTTAATCCTTAAATTAAATTAATTAAATTATTCTAATACAGGTGTCTGAACCGAATTTTTAGGGAGACTGTTGGGGCCTTAATAGTCTTTGACTTGACCATCATAATTTTACTAATAATTTTATTAATTAAATTATTCTACTACACGAGTCTGAATCTAATAGTCTTTGACTTGACCATCATAATTTTACTAATAATTTTATAAATAAAATTATTCTACTACAGGTGTCTCAATCTAATAGTCCTTGACTTGACCATCACAATTTTAACAGCCCCTCAAAATTCATTTAATCGTTAAATTTAATTAATTAAATTATTCTAATACAGGTGTCTGAACCGAATTTTTAGGGAGACTGTTGGGGCCTTAATAGTCTTTGACTTGACCATCATAATTTTACTAATAATTTTATTAATTAAATTATTCTACTACACGAGTCTGAATCTAATAGTCTTTGACTTGACCATCATAATTTTACTAATAATTTTATAAATAAAATTATTCTACTACAGGTGTCTCAATCTAATAGTCCTTGACTTGACCATCACAATTTTAACAGCCCCTCAAAATTCATTTAATCGTTAAATTAAATTAATTAAATGATTCTACTACAGGTGTCTCAATCGAATTTTTAGAAAGACTGTTGGGGCCTAATAGTCCTTGACTTGACCATCATAATTTTTTACGATTTCTTCGAACGGTGATTTGGTTGTTATCGTGAACAAAAATTTCCTGCTTCCCTATTTTTAATTATTCACTCGTATTAATTTTGTTTCTGAATTATTTTCATTCAATTGTCTACATGATAAGAATTTTTAGAATTCACACGAGCATATTTTGGTGCGTTTCACTGGTCAGTTTATTCCTTCAGTACTGACCTACGTTGTCTTGTAACTGTACCGCAAGATGTAACGATAAAATGGAGGGAAGATCGTCGTCACTGTATCCGGAAAATCGCGGGGAAAGGAGACGAGAGTAGAGAGAGGTGAGCTTGAAAGAGGGAGGAGGCAGGGTAATAATAAATTGAAGAGTGTCTCGCAAAAACCTCCGAGTTTTCGCGGGCTTAACGTGTTCCTCGAGACGGAGGGTTGAGACTCGCCTGAAGGGAGAATCGAAGCTTCCCTTTTGACGTTTGTTGAGCCGACCGTTTTGACAGATTGTCTTGCGACAGCTGGTGTATAATGTACTTTAATCGCTACGTCCGAGAAGCAATTCTCAAATTGTCTTTAAACATTTGTTTGGTTGATAGGTTCACTTCAGTTTGTTGACATAATGTCGTGTTTAACGCAGTATTCTTGATTTTACTTATTATTATTTATTCATTCTAACATAATTAACAAAATACACAGTTCAATCAAATAAAACAATTCCAATTAACGTCAACTACAAATTTTCTAGTATAACATTGAAATTTAGTTGGGGAGCACACATAGGTTCGTTATGTATTTTTACATAAAAAATTAACAAAAAAAAAATAATTTAGTACTTTCGTAGTTGAACCTCCTTCGTGTTTTATAATACCTGCTTAGCTAATTTCTTAATTACTATGAAAAGTCAATTGTCCAAACTTAGGTACCATTTTTGACTGTCCAGACTTAGGGTAGTTCACCTTACTGACTTCAGATGAATTTTTAATTTATTTTCAAATTTCAATTGATGTTTCAGAATATATAATATAATTATTTAATCTTGTAATTATTGATTTTACTATGAAAATTGTCCATATTTAGGTATCACTTTTGGACTAGCCAGACTTAGGGCACTATTTTTCTACGTTCATTCTCAGTTTAAATTTTCGCGCCACTCGAGTTTCGACTTCCGTAACATAGACTTCCGTTACATCAGCAAATTGTTACCCTCACCAAGAAGTTTCACTTCAAAAAAGGCCACTTCATCTTACTGTTTCCCAGATGAACTTAAAATTTATTTTTAAATATTAATCGATGTCTTAATGAATTAATATTCCCACCTACCTGTAGCTAAGGCCTCAGCATATATAATATAATTATTAATCTCTTAATTATTAATCTCTTAATTATTAATTTTATTATGAAAATTCAATTGTCCAGATTTAGGTACCACTTTTGACTGTCCAGACTTAGGGCATTTCACCTTAGTGTCTTCAGATTAATTTTGAATTTATTTTGAAATTTCAATTAATGCCTTAATGAAATAATATTCACATCTAACTAAGGCTACTAAGGTAACTAAGGCTTCAGAATATCTATATATATATATAAATGGATGTTTGTATATATATATATATGGAGTGTAAACCTGACACTTGCAATTTTTTTATTAATTAAAATATATATATATATATATATATATATATATATATATATATATATGATTAATAGACTTCGAAACTGTTTGACCGATCAACATGAAATTTAGCCCATATATGTATTTTTTCATGGAGAAGGTTTTTACGCTACTCATTTTGTTGTAACTCGCCGCTGTAGATGGCGCATCAACTTCCATACCGTTGAACCTAGCGCTATGAAAATTGGTATACATAGGTATTTGAACACGAGGTATTCATACTGCAAAACACGGTCGGACACGTTCGGACACGTTCAAGGTCGAGTCTTCCTGGGAAAAGCATGCACGTGATATATTACATACTGCGAAATACCCCCCTCCCCCTCGCCTACGAACGAGCTTTGCATCTTTCAAGTCTATATTCATTATTTTAACTATTATTTCAACAATAAATTGTTATTAATGAATTAATAATGTCCCCCAGCGTTATCATCTATATATATATATATTAACATACTTACGATCAGAATCTAAATTCTTCTCACATTTAGCACGGGCGAAGCCGTGTCGGGGGCTGCTAGTATAATTATTAAATCTCTTAATTATTGATTTTACTATGAAAATTCAATTGTCCAGACTTAGTCCAGAATTGTGCCCCTACAGTCGTCTAGTCCTAGGTTTCAGTAGGAGAATGGGTCTAAATCCCTCGAGGGTGAATTTTTTGAATAATTTTCTCATCCCCTTAACAAAAAGTTCACTTCACCTTACTGTTTCCGGATGAACTTAAAATTTATCAGATACGCGTATCGCGTTTGGACCGTCAACATTCGCAAATGTCGAGCACATCTGTTTCGAGCACGTCGAGACGTTACCGTGCACCGTGGTGTGGCGTCGAGGAGGCCTGCTAGAAGTTAGCCCCCCACTTGTGGAATTAAACAATTTCAACAGTTGTGCTGAATTGTGCTATGTTTGTGCTATATTGTGCTCGAATATTATAACCGTAATATAAAAACTAAGATTAAAAATTGAAAAAATCGATTTTCTGAGTAGCCCCCCACTTTTCATTTTTTTCAATTTTCTCAATTGTGCTAAGTTGTGCTAAGATTGTGCTAAAGTATTATTTAAAAAAATATATAAATAAAGAAGTTTAGTTGCTAGGCTAGCACAACTCAGATATGCAATATTACTCTGTTCGAATGATCAGAAAGACTAAAAATGATAGAGTACAGTAATTTCTCAATCGTAGTCCCAACACCCGTGTTATGAACGGACTACGATCAAGTAGGGTGGCTATTTTTTGATTTATGACTGCGTCTACCCTACCGCGCTGAGACTTCAAACGACAAGCCGAACGTAGAGAAGGACAGAATGAAATAGGATCGCGTGGCCGAAGCGTGTCCCCGTCGCCGGCACAGTTTATAGGCCCGTGCGTCATCACGATAAAACACCAAGACCTTAGCTTCTTTATTTTCGATGATATCATTATGGAACTTTCACCAACATGTTCGTGGCATTTCTCTGATTAAAATCACACCAAACACGATATAATTTGGCCAATATTTAGTTTTTATTTTTTTCACTTATTTTTTTATTTTTTTTTTACTCGCTGTCTTCTTCCATTCCCTACAGTTACTCCATACCGTCATTGAAACCGCTAAATATTGGCCAAATTATATCGTGTTTGGTCTTGTTTTAATCAGAAAAATGCCAGGAATAAGCCAGTAAAATCTCATAAAAAATAATGAAAATTAAGTAGTTTGAAAATTCGATTCACTCGAGTCAACGTAGTGGTGTTCACACCGATATACCCGAGCCGACGTCAAACATCGCCGTCCTGCTGCCCGGCGCAGCGTTGACAGGCGGTGGAATGGGTAGGCACTGGACTACGATTGCAGAGGCGACCGAGGACTACGATTGAGAAATTACTGTACCTTAGCGCGAAGGGCAGCGCACAAGAGTAAAGTGCCCTTTGTATCGTTGTACGGGGGAAATTAAAAGTTGCGCTGACTTGTGCTAGGCAAGCACAACTCAGATATACGATTATATGCTGTTTGGATAACTGTTTCTTACTTTAACGTTAATTACATGTCGAAATCGATTTTTCACTATAACTTCTTTATTTATAATTTTTTTTAAATAATACTTTCGCACAACCTAGCACAACTTAGCACAATTGAGAAAATTGAAAGAAATGAAAAGTGGGGGGCTACTCAGAAAATCGATTTTTTCAATTTTTCATCTTATTTTTTATATTACAGTTATAATATTCGAGCACAATGTAGCACAAACATAGCACGATTCAGCACAACTGTTGAAATTGTTTAATTCCACAAGTGGGGGGCTAACTTCTAGCAGGCGTCGAAGAGCGTGAGTAAAAATGCCGGCGGACCACTCGATTGAAAGGGACAACTTCGTTCCGGCGTTTCGAGTGAAATTATACATGGTCTCGGTCGGTGAATGACGCCAGACGGCCTGCAAGATAAAAAAGACGGTCTGGGGCGACGGTAGAGAGGGGAGCGCAGGGAGGCTCGATGATCGAGAGCCGGTATGGGAGGAGTTATTGCCGCGACGGTAATGAAGCCGGGAGCAAGGAAGACACCGGGCGCGCTGTCTGTTTGGAAAGAAAACACTTATTAGCAGGGTGGCTGGGTCCGGCGAGGGCTGAATTTAAATCGGTACACGTGACGGCGAGGAAACACCGCGACAAACGGCGGAAACGCGTCGACACGGATCTCTCTCTCTCTCTCTCTTTTCCACTCTTTCACCCTCCTGCTCTCTGCCACGGGTTGCGAGAACGCAAATCCAACCGGACCCCGGGGATCTATTTTAATTATGCCGCCGGAAAATTTGCAAGAAAAATACCGCCCCGGATGACTCACTGCTATGAAGACGAGCTCCCCGAAGAGAGCCTCGAAATCGAATTACGTACGAGTGCTCCTCGAGGAGTTGTGCTCCTTTAATAACGATTATTCTATTAAAAGGATTTCATTTTTCATTTAGTTGAACGGAGCCAGACGGGCGCAGTGAATACCGTAATTCTTCTAGGCCTGGGGTCGGCAACCTGCGGCTCTTTAGTTTCGTACGCAAATATTATTTATTTTATCGAAAATAATGTCAGCATTTAAAAATTAGCATTTGAAAATCGTTCCGAATCGATTAACGAGGTTTAGGCACCGATTCTATGTCTGAGCTACTTGTACTCGTCTTTCACCGCAACCCTCCCTCGTGACGCGCGTCGAAAATGTCGTCAGTCTGACGGAAACTCTCGAAAGACGTCGTCGGATGTTTCTATGTAGGTTTCAACCCTTTCGCTGCGGCATTTCGAGTGCTGGCTAGCTTCGCATCCACATATTCGTGCGAGCAAGCGATCTCTTGCATGAATATAATTAAAAGTAATTAAGAAGCCAATTAACAAATGAAAATTTAGAGTCGGGTTTGAAACTTAAAACTAGTTTGAGCAAAATTTATCCAAACTTTCTAAAACCATGCGAAGCCATCGCTACCATTCAATTTGTTTGCTCAAATATACGTTATTGTTTTTTTTTAAAATTAAGTACAAGTTAGATTGTTTAGTAAAGTTTAAATTTTCTACTTGAATAACCATGCGAAGCCATCGCTACCATTCAATTTGTTTGCTCAAATATACGTTATTGTTTTTTTTTTATTTTAAGTACGAGTTAGATTGTTTAGTAAAGTTTAAATTTTCTACTTCAATAACCATGCTAAGCCATCGCTACCATTCAATTTGTTTGCTCAAATATACGTTATTGTTTTTTTTTAAATTTTAAGTACACGTTAGATTGTTTAGTAAAGTTTAAATTTTCTACTTGAATAACAATGTAAAGCCATCACTTCCATTGAATTTGTTTGCTCAAATGTGTGTTATTGTTTTTTTTTAATTCTAAGTACATGTTACATTGTTTAGTAAAGTTTAAATTGTCTACTTAAATAACCATGCGAAGCTTCCATTGAATTTTTTTGGTCAAATGTGTGTTATTGTGTTTTTTTAAATTTTAATTACAAGTTACAATGTTTAGTAAAGTTTAAATTTTCTACTTGATCAACCATGCGAAGCCATCACTACCATTGAATTTGTTTGCTCAATTGTTTGTTATTGAAGTACAAGGTAGTGTTGTAAGTAAATGTTTAATTGCTTCAATTTTTTACTTAAATAATAAGTAATTATCTAATAATGCCATATATACAATATATATTATCTAATTTCTTGTGAAAAATACTACTTACATATGAATGAATAGATACTTTTTCTTATGAATAAATAGATAATTTTTTTTCTAATCAAAAAATTTTATTTATGCGAGTACTATTTGGCAAGAAAAAATGTTGTGGCTCTTTAGAAAGTTTGAAATTTTCTAAATTGTAAATTTTGACTTTTGCGATTCAAAAGGTTGCCGACCCCTGTTCTCCATTTTATTATTATATTTTTCTCCATTCTATATCGTTGCGCGATTTTTTTAAAAGTGATTTTCGAACGGGGGTGGGTTCGCGGTCAGAATAGCTGTCCGGGTTATATACGCGAAGTGCATACAAAAGCTGGACATCTATTATGACCGAGTCTGTATCTGAAATTTGTTGTTTTGAAAAATTATCACATTTTATCAGTGACTGTCGTAGCGTTTAAGGATCTTTTGGAGGTATATAAAAACGCAACAAATTCTCACTAAATTAATGCAATTACAAAAATTTGTGTTAAATTCACTACACCGTTTAATATTTATAGCAACTTAAAGTTTGCACTTTTTAACACGTCTTCTTATGGAGAATTCATAAAATTCTACCTCAAACCCTATTTAACCCTTGAAAAAATGCAACTAGAAACTCCAGTTTTTTTCATATATATATATAGTAAAAATTATGTAATTAATTATGTTCGAAATTTATTAGACTTCACTAAACAGTTCCAGAACAAAGTATTATAAACTCTTACAAATGTCACATGTTCATTTTCAATAATAACCATGAATATTGCTTTCTGAAGTATTTTTCATTTATTTAAATATTTGTGTATATAAATTACAATTTTATATAATTTGAAGACAATTTAATTGAAAAATAAATATAACATGAAATTCACTAATTAAACGAAAGCTTTTCACATTAATCTATTTTTTATTAATATAAATTTATCAATATAAATTATAAATTTATAATTTTCATTTAATTGCCAATATATTGATGAATTTCGAATTTCTTGTACTTTTGACTCCCATTGCACCTCCAGAACATCCTCAACGATTCAAGAAAATAAAATGAGGACCTCAGGTGCACATTTATCTCAAAATATTAACTATTCCATAGAAAAAAAAACTTTTAAATCTAAAAACAAACGAACACGAGCGACACAGAGTTTGAAAAATTGATGAACTTTTTTTTACATCAATTATGGGAATATTTTCGACGGTCCAAAAAAAGATGTCCAAAAATTTATATTTTTTCCCAAACTACACCAAACTTTAGACGACAGGAAAAACACGAAGAGATCTCAATTTCCAAAGTGGTTGATTTGAATGATTGGCCGTGTTATCTACGTGGCGCGCCCGAGCGATACGTTTCTTCGGCGAAAACGTTTTTAACTAAATAAACCGCGACGGAGACTATGCAAATAGAAATATCGACGAAACGATAAATTCAGCGTAGACTTTTGCCGGGGAATTTCGCCGTGAAGCGTTTCGAGCAATCGCGGAAATATTGGGTCGGATACGTAAGAACCGTTCCAGCGATGGTAATTGATTCCATTATTTTCTATTGACTAGCGAATGAATCTCACAAGAGCCTCCGGAGCTCGAGGCATCATTAAAGCGTCGCTTGTTTGCCGATTAATTGATTTGCTCGCCGATATACTTGACTCTCCGAAGCGACTGAAATATTCATTTGTTCGTTAGGATGCGGGCGGGATTCGCAGCACAAAGGGACCGAAACGCGTTTAATAAGTTCGGTTAAGGCTCGTTCTACGCGGGCTGCACCCTCGAACCCTGTTTTCACGGTATACTACCTGCAAAAATCGTTTCAACGAGAACGATCGCTTACCGATTGAGAAGAACCAGTTGAGACGCGTTGCGGTAAGACTTTAGAAACCCCGCCCCCCTTTCTTTCGACATGTGACATACGTCATTCTATTCGTTTTGACATGCTGAACAAAAAATGTATGTGTGATTTTTGGCTGAAATGAATAGTTTTCGAGGTATTCGTGAAAAACTGCGGTTACTACACATTGAATTTTGTGTAAATATCAATGAAAACGCAAACGCAACGTTCGGGCATTGTTTTGAAGAGTAGAAAATGACAGAAAACAGGGTTTCACTCTATATAGTATTATACATATATAGGATGAGCATTTAATTTTGAAATACTACTCCTGGATTTTTGTATACGCGTACGCCCCCTCTACGACCTAACCCTAACTCATTCTATTCGCACGATTTTTCCATTACTAGTTCAAATTATGGGCGACAGTTACAAAGATTATGCGAATAAAATGAATTGCGTTTAGGTCACGGAGGGGGTAGGAGGGCCTGTTGTCAGGCCTGCCTGACCACGCATACGAAAATCCAGGATTGGTCTGTCAGAATGAACAGCTGAATTCAATACAGTATTAGCAATAGTTTTTTGCGAATATCTCGAAAACTGAAAGCGACCCCCCTACATCAGAAAAGGAAAAAGTTATTCAAAATGTCGAAATCTATAACATGTTTGAATTTCATCAAAATCGGAGTACAGAGACCCTTTCGCAATACATAATTACCGAACCTTCTTCTCAGAAACACCGGGTGGGTGTGTGTGGTATTAACGTAATATGTATTCACACTTCATCATCGTACGTTTTAAAAAGTTCTCGCGATATATAGACCGTTCAACGAACGTAGTAATACACATATCTGTAGAAACAATTAAATGCGTAGTAACTGCAGTTTTTCACGAATATCTCGAAAACTATTCATTTCAGCCAAAAATGACACATACATTTTTTGTTCAGCATGTCACAACGAATAGAATGACGTATGTCACATGTCGAAAGAAAGGGGGGGGGGTTTTCTAAAGTTCAGCCCGCGTTGCTTTAAACACCTGTAAATGTTCACAACGATCAAACGCAAACATAACACGCCGCACAATTTTTATTTCATGAAAAATTCAGTGTACTGTAAACATCTGTGAAAAAGATGCCGCAAAATTGACCTTGACATCGACAAATTATTTTGATTGTACTCTACGCATAATGCAATCAAACAAATCGACCTTGAAGTTCAAGGCCGAGAACAATTTTTGGCCAACTTTCTTGGGGAGATTACGATAACTGTACTTTGAAGGTTATATTTGTGTTTCTAGGATCATTTTAAGAAAAAAATGTAACAGGTATCCAATGGGCACCGTTTAGTCGGTAAAGTAGATTTCTTGTTTTTGTAAAATTGCAAATATCTCGGAAACTATGCGAGATTTGGCAAAATGTCAAGAGACCTTTTTTGTAGGAAATTGAATTTCCAACAATTTATGCGGTCTGACTTTTTTCCATCAGCTGCGCAGTTTCGGAATAATGGGCGGAGCAAGTGAAAAGGGTTCTGAAAAGACCAAATTCTGGATAACATTTACAATGGGAAGATTATGAGAATAGGATGGGTTGGGTCAGTTTCGAATATCTCGAAACTACTGAATATTGAAAACGTTTCTAAAAATGTTTTTAACGTTTTTTTATAGAAAATTCAATTTCCTACAAAAAAGGTCTCTTGATATTTTGCCATATCTCACGTAGTTTCCGAGATATTTGCAGTTTTACGAAAAAGAAGAAATCTACTTTACCGGCCAATGGACTCCGTTGAGCCGGTAAAGTAGATTTCTTGTTTTTCATAAAATTGCAAATAAATCTACTTTATTAAATGTAAAAAGAACGCATATACCTTGGTGAGCATTTTCCATTATACAGAATTATTATTGCATCACTGATTTACAATTAATGTTATGTTATTTGATTTTTGGGACTCTAGAGAGTGTGGCACATGGTAAAATTTTGTATAAAAATCTGAATTTGGTTAATAATGTAAATGCAATAGTAATTATTCGCAACAATAAAATTAATAAATTTAAAAAAAAATTAACCATATTTATGCATAAAAATTATTATTGTATGATTAATAATATCAATTACCACCTAATAAAACGTTTTGCCAAAGGAATTGATCGTACATCGTGATATACACGTGTAGTGAGATATGCCACGTTTGTCCGCACTGTGCGACGTCAGAAACAATTCCATGGTGTCCAAAAGATATAGTGTCATTTTAAAAGGTCAAGGTGACCTTTACTTTTCTAAAAGTAAATGTATTTTTTCAGATTTAACAATATGCGAACGCGAAGCTCGCCAAGCACTGAGAAACTTTTGTCTAAAACATTTTTAATTGCTCTACTATATATTCTCAAACCCTATGTCGACAAAATTACTACAAAGTCTGCGAGTGTCAGAAAAAATTCGCGAAGAATGCGTTTCGATCGTCAGATACGATAAAACAAGCCTGCTTGAAAAATTCTGTAATTCGCCTGAAACGTGTACAGGGTGTAAAGAAATGTTTGTTCCTGGCTGCCATAGGCGTATTCCACATCTTCGGATGGTGAAAAAAAAGTTGTTGCAAAATTGTCCTTGACCTTGAAGTTCAAGGGCAAATTTTTGTGTTATTGCATTGCCCTCATGGTGCCTAGAATACAATGCAATAACACAAAAATTTGCTCTTAAAATTCGAGGCCAAGGACAATTTCGAAGAATACGCCTATGGCAGCCAGGACCAAACATTTCTCTACACCCTGTACATTTCGCGACGATAAAATTCTGAAATATAGTCGAAATGCAATCTAGTTTCCAACCTGCTATCAACGGAATTTGCACATCTCAGAAATAATTCACAAAGAACGCAGTGTTGTCCTCCGCTAATGCAATTCGCGCTGCACCCCATTGTATTCGAACAAAAAGAAGAGAACCGAGAATAAGTAGTACAGCTTTATGGGTAGATCCTTTCGCGATATAGGATCACTGTGGGACAAAAATATCGCGGAAAGTAGCTCGGCATAATCATGAATTTGCATTTAATCCCACGAGAAAGATTGAAAGGCTTACACCGGTAATCCTCATATTGATTCTTCGAAAGGACATCACAATAATACGAACAGTTGCTAATTTTTGTTAATATATTATTTAAGTCGGAGCCATTTTAACTGGAACATTAAACATTTCTTTCGACCTGGAATAACTCCATCCTGTGTAAATTATGTTCTCCTTTCATAAATGTTTAGTAATCCGTTAGATACAAACGAAAATGTAGACGGAAATCGAAAAATTCTTTGTCTTAGATAGTAGTTTCAAAACGGTGTTCAAAACACATATATCTTGAGTTCTACTTTAGATATATGTTTTTTGTTAAATATGAATAAAAATTAACAAATTTTCTATCGAAATTCACTCATTAAACTTAAAAATATCTGCCATTTTGTTTATTCTCACAAAAATTTAAACGTGGCATCGTCAATGCCTACAGAATTGATCACAGCTTGTGACATTTTAAAACAAATTATTTTTTAAATACGATAAACGTTTTTCATACTTCATGATTATAGTGATCGATCATTCACTTATTTCTGTATTGTTGTTTAAAAATTTTATGCTTTCCCCACTTGCTAGTGTATCCTAACCCATCAATAATGTAAACAATAATTGAATAACGGTGCAGCAAATTTTTAATCGAATTTTCAATACTGGAGAAAAATTTTCTTTGAAATCCCATATTTTAATTATACTATAATTTTTCCTTTCCCCACTTGTTTACTGTGTCCTAACCCTTCAATAATGTAAACAATATTTTGAATAATGGTAATTTTTAATCGAATTTTCAATCCTGGCAGAAAATTCTTTTTAGAATGCCATATTTTAATTATATTATAATTTTTCCTTTCCCCACTTGCTACTGTGTCCTAACCCTTCAATAATGTAAACAATATTTTGAATAATGGTAATTTTTAATCGAATTTTCAATCCTGGCAGAAAATTTTTTTTAGAATCCCATATTCTAATTATATTATAATTTTTCCTTTCCCCACTTGCTACTGTGTCCTAACCCTTCAATAATGCAAACAATAATTGAATAACGGTAATTTTTAATCGAATGTTCAATCCTGGCAGAAAATGTTTCTTTGAAATCCCATATTTTAATTATATTATAATTTCATGCATTCCCCACTTGCTACTGTGTCTTAACCCTTGAATAATGTAAACAATAATTGAATAACGGTGCAGCAAATTTTTAATCGAATTTTCAATCCTGGCAGAAAATTTTTCTATGGAATCGCATATTTTCGCGACGAGACATTTTGGTGCAACGTGGAAATGGCTTGGATTAATGGAAAGTGAAACGAATTAATTAATTGGAAGAATTAATTACATTTCGCTGGGGCCGGCCGTTGTTCACAGTTGATTAGTGCGCAGTTAATATTCGACGGTGTAGAGGAGCGCGAAGTTATTGTTGTTTGTCGTGACAACAGCCTCGTCCATTTAATTATTCTGATTTAATTATCATCGCCCGCTTTGGAACACTCCTCGGAGAAGGAACGGCACGCGATCCGGCAGGATTACATTGCGCAAGGCAAGGACGGTTCTGTCGTGCATTTTCGCGAAACTGGATTACACCGGAACTTATTTAACTTTTCAGTGACGACGGGAAATTTAACTTGCTTCGAAGTGCCTCTTAATACCGGCTGCAGTAGTCGCGGAGCAACATGTCGCTGATAAATCGAATTCTCGCGAAATTAGAGACCGTTGCGAAACATCTGAAACCATTTCTTTCAATTTTATCATCTTTCTCAATGATCTGTTCGCTTAATTTTTTAAGGCGTAGTTACATCGTGTCTCTAAGACGTAAGCTTGGAATTCAGGACATTTTCTCTGGAAACTATAAGGTTTATGAGAAATAGTTGTTGCTTCTAAACGGAAGTTTAATGTAATAACTCGGCCATTTTGAATAATTTATACTTCAGAAGATGTAGACTATAAACCTGACACTTGCAATTTTTTGATCGAAAAAGATATTAATTTTTGATCAATTGATTGTAATTTATATTTAATATTTTTCGTCTATGTAACACGCCCATTGTGAGACGTAGGTAATTCTACCTTTAATGTTCATAACTCGGCCATTTTGAATAATTTCTACATTTAAAAATATGGACTGTAAACCTGACACTTGCAATTTTTTGATCCAAACAGATTTTCATTTTTGATCTATTGATTGTAATGTATATTTAATATTTTTCGTCTATGTAACACGCCCATTGTGAGACGGAGATAATTCTACGTTTAATGTTAATAACTCGACAATTCTGAATAATTTTTACTTCAAAAGATATGGACTATAAACCTGACACTTTCAATATTTTGATGGAAAAAGATATTAATTTTTGATCAATTGATTGTAATGTATATTTAATATTTTTCGTCTATGTAACACGCCCATTGTGAGACGGAGATGCATCTACGTTTAATGTTAATAACTCGGCCATTTTGAATAATTTTTACTTCAAAAGATGTAGACTATAAACGTGACACTTTAAATTTTTTGATCGAAAAAGATATTAATTTTTGATCAATTGATTGTAATTTATATTTAATATTTTTCGTCTATGTAACACGCCCATTGTGAGACGGAGATGATTCTACGTTTAATGTTAATAACTCGGCCATTTTTAATAATTTATACTTCAAAAGATGCAGACTATAAACCTGACATTTGCAATTTTTTGATCCAAAAAGATATTAATTTCTGATCAGTTGATTGTAATTTATATTTAATACTTTTCGTCTATGTAACACGCCCATTGTGAGACGTAGGTAATTCTACCTTTAATGTTCATAACTCGGCCATTTTGAATAAGTTCTACATTTAAAAGTATGGACTGTTACCTGACATTTGCAATTTTTTGATCCAAACAGATTTTCATTTTTGATCTATTGATTGTAATTTATATTTAATATTTGTTGTCTATGTAACACGCCCATTGTGAGACGTAGGTAATTCTACCTTTAATGTTCATAACTCGGCCATTTTGAATAAGTTCTACATTTAAAAGTATGGACTGTTACCTGACATTTGCAATTTTTTGATCCAAACAGATTTTCATTTTTGATCTATTGATTGTAATTTATATTTAATATTTGTTGTCTATGTAACACGCCCATTGTGAGACGTAGGTAATTCTACCTTTAATGTTCATAACTCGGCCATTTTGAATAAGTTCTACATTTAAAAGTATGGACTGTTACCTGACATTTGCAATTTTTTGATCCAAACAGATTTTCATTTTTGATCTATTGATTGTAATTTATATTTAATATTTGTTGTCTATGTAACACGCCCATTGTGAGACGTAGGTAATTCTACCTTTAATGTTCATAACTCGGCCATTTTGAATAAGTTCTACATTTAAAAGTATGGACTGTTACCTGACATTTGCAATTTTTTGATCCAAACAGATTTTCATTTTTGATCTATTGATTGTAATTTATATTTAATATTTGTTGTCTATGTAACACGCCCATTGTGAGACGTAGGTAATTCTACCTTTAATGTTCATAACTCGGCCATTTTGAATAAGTTCTACATTTAAAAGTATGGACTGTTACCTGACATTTGCAATTTTTTGATCCAAACAGATTTTCATTTTTGATCTATTGATTGTAATTTATATTTAATATTTTTCGTCTATGTAACACGCCCATTGTGAGACGTAGGTAATTCTACCTTTAATGTTCATAACTCGACCATTTTGACTAATTTCTACATTAAAAAATATGGTCTATAAACCTGACACTTGCAATTTTTTGATCCTAAAAGATTTTAATTATTGGTCTACTGATTTGCAAATTATATTTCCTGTTTTCTTAACGTATACCTTTGACATCGAATAACTTGATTAGGTTAAACCATTTGTATTTTCAAAAATGTATAAAAATACTATACACTTGATATTTCCGATTTCGTGATATCTGAAAGTGTCTGTTTGTGCATTCTACCTCGCAGTCCAGTCATTAATGATTTCTTTGGCCCACCGAGTATGTTCAGAAATATCGATACGCAGAAAGAAACGAGATTTTCTATATCGGGGTCGACGTATTGCGGTTGAAAAATGATACATCCGTTATCAGTGTTTGACGCACCCTTTGATTCACTCGCAGACGATAAAACTATTGTTCGTTCTTTGCACTTTGTGAAAGAGAGAAAGGTACGGCGAGGAGAGAGAGAGAGAGAGAGAGAGAGTATAGGACACAGAATCGTATCGCGTCCGTTCAGTCGCATGTCCCAATTCGCGAATCGCCAGTCGTATTTTAACGGAATTTGATGGAGACTGGTTTCCGCTCGGTCAATACACTTCTGCCGAGTAATTAAAAGTTACTTTTCTTGATAGAACCATCCGCCCAGTCGAGTGTGCAAATGAAATCGATCGGAAAACCGCTCGCGTCAAAGCGGACGCGGTACGTCGTCAAACTTTTTCATGAAAACAGACGACGCGATCGGAACCGCTCGAAAACGTACACTTCACCAATTTTTCACGTACACGGAAAATGCAAGTCTTGACTTTAGTTTGCAATTTTTTCAAAATTAGAATTACTTGAAACGACGAAGTTATTCCATTTTGAAAATCAAAGTTCCTGCATTTTGTGATGAACTTCGTTGACGGTAAAAGTTATTCAAATTGTGATCGATAAGTGGAGTTTGGGGACTTGAAAATGCAAGTCTCAGCTGCAGTTTGCAATTTTTTGCAGGTGAAAGTTCTTCGAAATGACGAAGTTATTCTATTTTGAAGATGGAAGCTTCTTGATTTTGTAATGAACAAATAATGAATTTGGTCGACGAAAAAAGCTATTCAAATTATGATCAATAAATAAGAAAATTTTGATTACTGGGGCACATGCAAGTGCAAGTCTCAGCTGCAGTTTGCAATTTTTTGCAGGTGAAAGTTCTTCGAAATGACGAAGTTATTTTATTTTTAAGATGGAAGCTTCTTGATTTTGTAATGAACAGATTAGGTCGACGAAAAAAGCTATTCAAATTGTGATCGACAGATAAGAAAAATTTGATTACTTGGGCACATGCAAGTGCAAGTCTCAGCTGCAGTTTGCAATTTTTTGCAAGTGACAATTCACAACAAATAATGAATTTGGTTGAGGAAAACAAGCTATTTAAATTGTCATCGACAGATAAGAAAGATTTGATTACTGGGGCACATGAAAGTGCAAGTCTCAGCTGCAGTTTGCAATTTTTTGCAAGTGACAATTCTTTGAAATGACTAAGTTATTCTATTTTGAAGATGGAAGCTTCTTGATTTTGTAATGAACAGATTAGGTCGACGAAAAAAGCTATTCAAATTGTGATCGACAGATAAGAAAATTTTTATTACTTGGGCACATGCAAGTGCAAGTCTCAGCTGCAGTTTGCAATTTTTTGCAAGTGACAATTCACAACAGATAATGAATTTGGTCGACGAAAACAAGCTATTTAAATTATAATCGACACATAAGAAAATTTTGATTACTTGGTCACATGGATGTGCAAGTAAGTGCAAGTCTCAGCTGCAGTTTGCAATTGTTTGCAAGTGACAATTCACAACAAATAATGAATTTGGTTGAGGAAAACAAGCTATTTAAATTATAATCGACACATAAGAAAATTTTGATTACTTGGTCACATGGATGTGCAAGTAAGTGCAAGTCTCAGCTGCAGTTTGCAATTGTTTGCAGGTGAAAATTCTTGTGAAACGATGAAATTATTCCATTTTGAAGATCAAAGCTCCTCAACTACAATTTGGTGAGAACCAATGATGTAACGTGCAAATAATTTTGAATTCACTGTACCTTTCCAAAAAAGAATCCAAGTTAGGATTACATACAGATCAGCGGTCCATCAAGCAATACCGACAGTACACACACATAATAGAATCTCTGTTGAATCCTGCGGAAGTGTCCTTATCCTTCTTGGAAGTTATTCCGAATCGGTGATCCACGGAATCCAGGTGATCCTACGTGCTCGGGCCCCTTATGGTAAACGCGAGTATCCAGGAGGATCCATGGGGCTTTTTCGATCCGTGACGGTTGATCGCGTGGACGGCTCGGTTGCGAAAGTCGAGAGAGCCCGGGAATGAAATTCGAAAAGTTTCTGCTCGGGGAAACAGGTCACGGAACGAGGCGGCCGCCGGTCTTTAAAAAGTTTTTCGTGGCTCCTGGAGTCCCGGGGGATAAAACAAAGGATAATCAAGTCGCTTTTTATTCCCCAGGGAGCACCGACCCCGGAATTACCGGCTCTCTTCCCGACCCTTTTCCTGTCCTCACGTCGTCCGAGAAGCTCGAATTTAGGACACGATAATCCTTCGAGGAGCCGCGGCCAACATTCTGGGGGAGAGATACTCGAACGTGGTTCCGAAAAAAATTGGCATTGTTGTCTTCGAAAAAATCAGACACAGTGGTATAAACGGGCCATTTAGCTGGACACAATGACTCCAGTATTGTTTCAAAACTTAAACCCCTAGTTCAGGCGGAACGGCATCCTTGAATATTACTAGAATATTACTAGAGAAACTAGTGAAAACAATGTGCATGGGAAATCACTTTTTGTTCTTATACAAGCTTTGAAAAAATCAGACACAGTGGTATAAACGGGTCATTTGGCTGGACAAAATTATTCTAGTATTATTTTAAACCTTAAATCCCTAGTTAAGGCGGAACGGTACCCTTGAAGATTACTAGAATATTACAATATTATAATATATTATAATATTATAGTATATATCCTTTATTGTATATATTTTTTATATATTATAATATTATATTTATATATTATATTTATATACTATATATTATAATATTATATTTATATATTATATATTATATATTATATATTATATATTATATATTATATATTATATATTATATATTATATATTATAATATTATATTTATATACTATATATTATAATATTATATTTATATATTATATATTATAATATTATATTTATATACTATATATTATAATATTATATTTATATATTATATATTATAATATTATATTTATATACTATATATTATAATATTATATTTATATATTATATATTATAATATTATAATCTATATTTTAATATTATAATATATATTATGATATTATAATATACATTTCAATATTATGATATTATAATATACATTTCAATATTATAATATATATTATGATATTATAATATACATTTCAATATTATGATATTATAATATACATTTCAATATTATGATATTATAATATACATTTCAATATTATGATATTATAATATACATTTCAATATTATGATATTATAATATACATTTCAATATTATAATATATAATATATATTATAATATTATAATATATAATATATATTTTAATTTTATAATATATATTATAATATTATAATATATTATTCAACTTTCCCCCAGATTCCGTTCATGAAATCACTATTATCACTATTATAATGTCACTGTGCGAATCTCTTATTAATGGCCTGGGTCATGTCTTATTCAAATTACCGATTAAATTCAGATTATATTGAACAGGCCTGGCAAAGCGACATATGGAGATTTCATGCTTCATCACTTATGAATCACAATTGATAAATTCATATATTACTGCAACAAGAACCGAATAGAATAAAGTATGCTAAATATGTAGGAAATGTGTAATGTATTCAATTATTTGTCTTTTATGTGATATATGTAAACCATATGCGATGCTGAATTTATTTGCATTACAATCTGCAGTCCAGTTATAAAGCAAATGAGAAAGTTTCATATAATGTGAAATTTATATAAAAATCTTTTGATATTATTTTAATGAAATTTGGAAATTAAGTGATTTTTACTAAAAAAAAAATTGTGTACATTTTCTACAATAGCTTATCAAACAAGCAATAGAACTTTGTTTACGAATATCTAAACAATTATTTAGTGTTTGCCTCTATAATGGTATATATTCGTAAATGGCAGATCGAGATCTATGTTTATCCAAAATTTCAACGAAATCGGTGACCCGAAGGCCTTGCAATCTTCTTGCAAGTATTTTTTATTACATATTGTTGTAGCTGATGTCAAGATGAGTCGAATGCACGGTTTCCGGCAATCTCCCCTTCCCGCTGGAAACGTTTAAGTGTTCCCCTGGATTTCGACTTTTGTTTTCTCTGTCGGTCGATCCAGCGGACGACACGGTTCACTAGAAAACGAGTGATAAAACGATTCCCAACGAAGAGTCCGCGTAGTTCTGGTTATTTTAAGCTAAGTGCTAAGTGGCCCCCCGGCTCCAACGAAGACACGTATACACGGTTACCGTCTCTCCACACCAATGATTCACTGACGGCTTACAACTGTTGACCAAGTAGCCAGCCATCAAGCATAACCGATATTAATATCAAAATTGAAGTACTAGTGATTTGTTCCACTAGCTCGAAATAATCACTGTTTCCGGTGGATGTCAGCCATTTTGTTCAATCTCAACTATCACATTGCGTAGAGTACTCTAAATTAGGGGGGGTTTAAGTCATCACTTTGTCGATTTTTAATTAGATTGGAAGATACAGGCCTTAGAAGTTACTGATAACATTTCTTCTTATCTAGAGAAAATACTTTATAAAACAGCAAGCCATCAAGCATAGTAAATATCAATTAATATCAATTAATTGCTTGCTCTTTTATAAAGTATTTTCTTTAGAAAAAAATAAATGTTATCAGTATTTTTTTATTTTCAATTTTGATAAATTGGAGTATTAGTAATTTGTTCCACAAGCACGTGCTCGAGTTAATCACTGTTTCCTGTGGACGTCAGCCATTTTGTTCAATCTCAACTATCACATTGCGTAGAGTACTCTAAATTAGGGGGGGTTTAAGTCATCACTTTGTCGATTTTTAATTAGATTGGAAGATACAGGCCTTAGAAGTTACTGATAACATTTCTTCTTATCTAGAGAAAATACTTTATAAAACAGCAAGCCATCAAGCATAGTAAATATCAATTAATATCAATTAATTGCTTGCTCTTTTATAAAGTATTTTCTTTAGAAAAAAATAAATGTTATCAGTATTTTTTTATTTTCAATTTTGATAAATTGGAGTATTAGTAATTTGTTCCACAAGCACGTGCTCGAGTTAATCACTGTTTCCTGTGGACGTCAGCCATTTTGTTCAATCTCAACTATCACATTGCGTAGAGTACTGTAAATTAGGGGGGGTTTAAGTCATCACTTTGTCAATTTTTAATTAGATTGGAAGATACAGGCCTTCGAAGTTACTGATAACATTTCTTTGTTTTCTAAAGAAAATACTTCATAAAAGAGTAAGCCATCAAGCATAGTCGATATTAATATCGAAATTGAAGTACTAGTGATTTGTTGCAGAAGTACGTGCTCGAATTAATCACTGTTTCCGGTGGATGTCAGCCATTTTGTTCAGTCTCAACTATTACATTGCGTACATCTATAGTTCGTCGAAAAATATTTGACGTGTTTTTTTTAAATCGGCAACCATCCACTTTGAAGGGGTGAAAACAGCCCTCGAAGTTGAGGATCAAAACCATATTTTTTAGACATCTCAAAAACCAGAGGCCGAAAAAATTTTGATTTTCTTTTGAATAGTGTGTTTTTCAATATGAAATGTAGTCGCGCAAGAAAATTTTAACGAAAGTTTTTCGTTTTAACAATACATTAAAAATTCGATATGCTTCCGCAGTTTCCCTTATTTATTGTTAGTCCATTTCAATGTAAACTCGGTTGTGCGATCTTTGACCCAAAATGGTGGATACGTGTTGCAGGATCTTCTTTTTTCTTGCGATAACGAAAACAGTCTTGCGGCTGCCGTGCGGAAGAAGGAATTCTGGCTTGTTTCATCGAAATATAAGCATTTACTATAGTATTTTTCGAGAACGGCTTTCAAATTCGTTTTCCGCAAGGTATTCAGCAGTTTTAAAGTCTCCGCTGAAGCCGCCATTGCAGCATAATACGGGATTATGCGAACAAAAGCGCACTTTTCGCCGGGGCTTTCATGGAAACGGGATTACTACTGAACTTATTAAAGTTTTCGGTGATTGTGGATCGCGGACCGTAAAAGCACGATTTTTTTCTGCGACTATAGGGTGGTTTGGGAAACAAGGGATCGCAAGAGTTTCTGCGGGTCCTGGAGCGTGCGCGGACGGTTTCCGCGGTGGAAATTGGGGTAGTTTGCAATAAATACTGACCCCAGGGCGAACCGAGATTTACAGCGCCGCATTTCAGATGTCGAATATAAAATAGAAGAGCCGTAGATCCAATCTGGACGCTTCGGGTTCGACGCCCTTTTATGATACCAGCGAAAACCACAACTTTTATATGCAGAATACGCGGCACGTTATTTGTTGTTCCCTACTCCAGTTCGCGATAAAGCGATCCGGCGACGTTCGATCGAACGTGTCCGCCCTCGAACCCATTCTTTCGATGCTTTTTTTACGTTGCCGGAATTATCGGCTCGCCTGAATTGCGATTACGCGAGTTGCGAGCTCGCGCGAGATGTATCGAACGTGTTATTGTGAAATGAATAGGGGTCTGGAGTATTTACAATCTTGGCGATTCTACAGGGTGCAAAAAAATGGAGAAAGTGGCACGATTACGACAACCCTGGCCCCTACTTTGAAGGTTATATTTGTATTCCTGGGATCATTTTAAGAAAAAAAATGTAACAGGTATCTAATGGGCTCCGTTTAGCCGGTAAAGTAGATTTCTTGTTTTCGTAAAACTGCAAATACCTCGGGAACTATGCGAGATTTGGCAAAATATCAAGATACCTTTTTTGTAGGAAATTGAATTTCCAACAATTTATGTCGTCTGACTTTTTTCCATCAGCTGCGCAGTTTCCGAGTATATTTGTATTTCTGTGGAGTTGCAGAACAACTGCCTCTCCCCCGAAATAATGGTCGGGGCAAGTGGAAAGGGTTCTGAAAAGATCTGGATAACATTTACAATGGGAAGATTATGTGGATATAATGGGTTGGGTTAGATCGTCAGTTTCGAATATATCAAAACTACTGAAAATTTAAAATGTTTCTGAAAATTTTTTAACGTTTATTATAGAAAATTCAATTTCCTACAAAAAAGGTCTCTTAATATTTTACCATATCTCACGTAGTTTCCGAGATATTTGCAGTTTTACAAAAACAAGAAATCTACTTTACCGGCTAACCGGAGTCCATTGGATACCTGTTATGTGTATATGTATATGTATAATAGGTATCCAATGGGCTCCGTTTAGTCGGTAAAGTAGATTTCTTGTTTTTGTAAAACTGCAAATATCTCGGAAACTACGTGAGATATGGTAAAATATTAAGAGACCTTTTTTGTAAGAAATACCACATAGATTGTTGGAAATTCAATTTCCTACGAAAAAGGTCTCTCGATATTTTGCCAAATTTCGCATAATTTCCGAGATACTTTTTGTATAAATTTTCAACGGTGGTTTTGTTTATTACTTACATATAAAAATTCAAATTAACATATCTCGAGAAGGGCAAAAAATATCCTGAGATTTTGACACATTCGGATATATTACTTGTTGTAGTTTCAGAATTTCATAGTTTTGCCTGCAACTAACCGCAACTCTTAATTTTATAAACTTTGTTTCTTTATTAAATATACACATACTAAATTGAAGAATTAAATCCTTAGTCCCGCGGAATCTGGTGGGATTGAAATAAATCCCACATCAATCCCGCGGGATTGAAAATGGCGCGGGGTTTGCAATACCTAGGTGTATCTCGCGATTAACCGTCTAAAAATGCACTGGAAATTCGCGAGTTCATTTTCCACATTCCAAAAAGCTATTACGGGGCTGAAGCACTGCAGTTTCTAATCAAACGCAGCCTGATAAGAGCTACATCTGTACCGCGGACTCGACCAGTAGAACGTATTTCCGTTTCCGTACAAGTGCGCGTAATTTGAATCTTTGAACGGTAATTGGATAGTTTAAGACACCGTGTGCAGCAAGTTACTCAGTTCAACTGCTTTATTGGCAGTGTATATCGTCCGGGCCGGGCTAGGATACTCGATGCTTACTTACAATTAGCCGACTCCGCTCGCAGCCACTTTTGATTAGGTCAACCAAACTTCGGCTTTCGTTCTTCCCTCGCTTAATTTCTTCATGGCCAGCAGCTTCGTCTCAGTTCGCGGATATCGGATTCGAGGGAACGGGCGGGCAAACATCCTGGCCAATTTCCGCAGAAAAATTATCCGCGATTTTTCGTGGAACTCAGCCCCCCCCCCCCCCATTACTGAAAATCATATTTGTCTTCCGCGTGTAAAGCACGAATGATAGGAAATTGAAAGTGATCTCGGAAAATAGTATAATAGAATATTTCTCCGAAATGGGAAACATTTCTTTTACGGATCATTCAATTCCCACGTTCTTGTCCAACAAGGAGAGGTCACGGTCGTCGGGAACCGAATTTTAATGAAACTTCCAGTGTATGAAGATGACGCATCAAAGTGTAATTTAGCAAAGCAGTAGCGCGCGATTCTCAAGATTTTTCGAGAAAATTGTATTTGAAAATCTGTAGCCGAAGGCGCTGCGAGAAAGAATTGTTATAATCAGTAGGTCGCCGGTTCGAGTCTTGCCGTCGCCATTTTTTTTAAATCTTTTTTTTCAGTTTTAATCTTAAAATTTATGAAATCTGCCATTAAACAATTATTTTTTAAATAGAAAATGCATATTTTGTATTTGTGGGTATTGAAAAAAGATCGAAAATTAAGTCTCACATATAAAAAACATGTATTTTCTGTTTAAAAATTAATTGTGTAATGGCATATTTCATAAATTTTAGGATTAAAATTGAAAAAAACGATTAAAAAAAAATATCGACAGCAAGACTCGAACCGGCGACCTACTGATTATAACAAGTCTTTCTCACAGCGGTTCTTGGTTTTTGTTTAAAAAGATTTCTAAGCAAAAATTGCATGTTTTTTATTTGTGGGAATTAATGTTCGATATTTTTTAAAAATCGACAATTTTTTAAAAATCTTTTTTTTCAGTTTTAATCTTAAAATTTATGAAATCTGCCATTAACTAATTTTTTAAATAGAAAATTCATTTTTTTTATTTGTGGGTATTGAAAAAAGATTGAACATTAATTCCCACATATAAAAAACATGTATTTTCTGTTTAAAAAATAACTATTTAATGGCAGATTTCATAAATTTCAGGAATAAAACTGAAAAAAAAAATTTAAAAAGAATTGTCGACAGCAAGACCGGAACATGCGATCTACTGATTTGTCAGTCCTTCTCGCAGCGGTTCTTGGTTTTTGTTTAAACAGATTTTTAATCAGGATACGCATGCTTTTTATTTGTGGGTATTAAAAAAATATCGAACATAAAAAATACAGTGTTATATTTACTTTATCATTGCACATTTTGTATTAATGAAACAATAATTACGTGTAGTATGACACGACCCAGAGTGACTAAGGACTGGTAGATCAGGAAGTCGCTGGTTCGAGTCTTGCTGTCGCCATTTCTTTTAATCGTTTTTTTCAGTTTTAATTATACAATTTATGAAATCTGCCATTAAGAAATTATTTTTTGAACCGGAAATGCATGTTTTTTATATGTGGGAATTAATGTTCGACATTTTTTTCAATACCCACAAATAAAAAATATGCATTTTCAATTTAAAAATAATTATTTAATGGCAGATTTCATAAATTTTAAGATTAAAACTGAAAAAAAACGATTAAAAAAAATGTCGACAGCAAGACTCGAACCGGCGATCTACTGATTTACCAGTCCTTCTCGCAGCGGTTCTTGGTTTTAGTCTAAACAGATTTCTAAGCAAAAATTGCATGTTTTTTATTTGTGGGAATTAATGTTCGATACTTTTTTAATACTCACAAATAAAAAATATGCGTTTCCTGTTTAAAAATCTGTTCAAACAAAAACCAAGAACCGCTGCGAGATGGACTGATAAATTAATAGGTCGCCGGTTCAAGTCTTGCCGTCGCCATTTTTTTAAAATCTTTTTTTTCAGTTTTAATCTTAAAATTTATGTAATCTGCCATTAAACAATTATTTTTTAAATAGAAAATGCATATTTTTTATTTGTGGGTATTGAAAAAAGATCGAAAATTAATTCCCACAAATAAAAATCATACATGTTTTATTTAAAAAATAATTATTTAATGGCAGATTTCTTAAATTTCAGGATTAAAACTGAAAAAAAATATTTTTAAAAAATTGTCGACAGCAAGACTCGAACCGGCGACCTACTGATTATAAAAATTCTTTCTCGCAGCGCCCTCGGCTACAGATTTTCAAATGCAATTTTCTCGAAAAATCTTGAAAATCGCGCGCTACTGCTTTGCTAAATTACATTTGGATACGTCATCTTCATACACCGGAAGTTTCAGGAAAATCCGGTTCCCGACGACCGTGACCTCTCCTTGTAAGTGTCTTCCCTTCTATTGTTCCCGAGGTTTATGCGAGCGTCTACAGCTAAGTGGCACCGCAATCTTCCTAATCGAATGGCGAGGAAGCTATAACACTGATCGTTTCAACTTTCGCTTCGATTGCAAGTACGGTCGTTACAGTTCGGGCCGTTTTCGAGTCAAAATCTGAAGTGCGATCGATATTACCAGTTTCTGAGGCCGGTGTATGGATCTAATCGAAATTAATTGTTACTGGGTGCAGAGTGGGGGAAATTGGGGGAGATTTAAGTTATCACTTCGCCGATTTTCGATTAGTTAAAAATTGTCAGAACTTTAATTCAGTCAAGAACTAATTACTGTACGACGTACAGCATAGATAATTATGGACATTTAATTAATTTAAATATTATTTCAATTAATATCGACGATTCTGTTAGAAACTGATTACAGTATGATGTGGAGCGTGGATAATTAGGAGGGTATAAGTCATCACGTTGATTTCAGTTTTGTAAATAAATAATGAAGGATCCGAAGCATCTGTGAAACTCAGAATTTCAACACGTTTCGTTTCTCATGACTTCAATTTTTCATGACTTGGGTTTTGAACCGAAAATTACCGACACAGAGTAATAGCAATAACAACATGTAGTCAGTATAAAAATTGCACGGTCGTTGCTTTCAAACCACCATAAAAAATGTACGTCTGTTCGATTTCCATCTCGTTTCGTAAATGTTTCAACATTTTCATTCGTTCAACCTCAACCTACCCAAAAATGCGAAAAAATTGTTGGACAATAGCAACGACTAAACTGCGGATCTTTATGCAAAATGAAAAATGTTCGCATTGATTGCAGGACACAGGAGCCGAATAAAAATTGTATTTTTCTTTTAATTATTCTATTAAACCGAACCTAGTGCATCGGTGTCTCTAAATATTTTTAACATGTCCACTGCTTGAAATCGTACGTGGCCATTTTTCTTATAAACGCATAAAATTGTAGCAATCACAATTGGTAGCTGCCATAAAAATTTCACAATCGTTTTCCAGGAAGAACATCGGATTATTTAAACAACGTTTGAACGTTCAGGTCAGAAGAGTGATCTCCACTTATTCAAAACGGTGGAACTGCTTTCGTTGAAAATGGGGTAGAACCGCGAGAGAAAATCGTATTTCGAATTTTATGATGTCATCGTAAAACGAAGACTTGAATCTTAAAATTTACGGTGGTCCGGCCCGCGAACAAAATTTTTTAAACTCTGTCGAGATGTCTGAAGTTGAAGCGTGGAAATCGAAAGAATCTTTCGCTTCTCCTTTGATTTAAAACGCCTGCAGATGGACGCGAAAAAATCGTATCTCATGTTTTACGGCGCGGTCGTAAAAAGAAGTCTTTTTTAGTAAGTCGGTAAGGTAGAACGCGACATTGAAATGATAAATAAAATTTTGTTCGATGCGCCAAAAATCCTTCTGGCAATCGTCATTTTAGTAAAAAAAGAACCTATTTTCAAAATTTCATCGAATTCTGAGGTGTACCATAAACGGGAGAACAGCCAAAACTTTCATAATAATGTTCCTTTTTATTAACCTCGGTCACCTATTTTATTGTTCCTCTATGAAATTATTGCTCACATATTCCTGACATTTTTCTGATTAAAACGACCCCAAACACGACACAAGTCCTGCCACATTTACCTGTTTAATCCACGATACGGAAGAACCTCGGTTATCCGAATTAATCTGTGTGGAGAACGAGTGTTCGATAAATATAACAGCTGTTCAAGTACAATTTCATAGACTCGTGCAATACGTATGACCCTCGATAAATATGGATCTCGATGTATACAGGGTGTCCCAAAATAAGTGTAACTCCCGGAAATTGGAGGTTCCTTGGGACATTTGAAGCGACATTTTCTTTTACAAAAATGGCGTCCGCGGCTTTGTTTAGGAATTATTAACGAAAGACTCATTCTAATTGACGCCTGCCGATAGCACGAACATAAAGTAGAAAGTCGGTAAGGTAGAGCCCGACATTGAAATGATACAAATTTTTCTTTCGACTCGCCAAAAATCCTTCTGGCAATCGTCATTTTAGTAAACAAAGAACCTATTTTCAAAATTTCATCGAATTCTGAGGTGTACCATAAACGGAAGTTTCACCAATAACTAATAAATAATAGATATTAGGCTTAAAATTGAGGGAGGGGTATCAAGTACTAGAGAAAAAATATATCGCCAGGCGAGACTCGAACCAGCTACGTACCGATTGCTAGTAATCATCGCTACGTCCCTCAACAATCATCCTTCGGCTATTCATCTTCTAATTGACCTGTTAACGCGAACTCC
Organism: Lasioglossum villosulum; assembly: GCA_963971365.1. Classification (NCBI taxonomy): domain Eukaryota; kingdom Metazoa; phylum Arthropoda; class Insecta; order Hymenoptera; family Halictidae; genus Lasioglossum; species Lasioglossum villosulum. The sequence goes on along the minus strand of OZ020495.1, from coordinate 21,760,119 downwards.
TTAAGATCGTATAAATCGCTTTTCAAGTGCAATTTTCTCGAGAAATATTGAGAAGCGCGTGCCACCGTTTTGCCGAATTACCTAACCACAACTCATTCTAATGGACGCCTGCGCATAGCACGAACATAAAGTAGAAAGTCGGTAAGGCAGAGCGCGACATTGAAACGATGAAACAAATTTTTTTTCGACGCGCCAAAAATCCTTTTGGCGATTGTCATTTTAGTAAAAAGAGAGTCTATTTTCAAAATTTCATCGAATTCTGAGGTTGACCGTAAACGGAAGAACAGCCGTCCGTTTTACGACACCGCAAAATCTAAACAAATTTTTCAACCGTCCCAATCAAACTCAATTTAATCTTAAAATGAATCTTCGACAATTAATATTTGAATATCTAAATTGAGAATCCAGCAAGACGATTCCCCCGACGTTGGACCAGGGTTCGGCAAAATTTCATTCAAATGCCGCAACTGCTTGGACCGTCATAGCCGCGCGAACGCGTCGGGGGAGTCGAAGCGAAAAGAAGCGGGAAAAGCAAGCGTTCCGAGTGTTTACAAGACGGATAACGAAACTAACGAGCCTAATTCAATTTGAGGGGGGGTCTCGGGTTTAGCCCAGGGTTAGGTGGGAGGCATAATCTTGAGGGGGTTGGGTGGCTTTTTGTCCGGGACATTTTCTCGCAATCGTCGCTGCGAATTTCATTCGGTTGCTTTTCTAATTCAAGGGACCGGGTTCTTGTTTCCCAGCCGGCGTGTCGTCGCTTTTACGACGCCCGAGGTCGTTTTCGTCTATTCAACTTCCAATTGAATCCGGTAATTGCCGGTAAAATTATCCGGCCCGCCTCTCTTCCGTTCTCCGTGGGTCGGCCGACTCGCATTCGGCAGGATCGATCGCGCACGTGGAAATCTATGCTGCTACTCCAATCTGTCCGCCAGTTTCATCGTTCTCAGACATCTCTCTAGTCGCAAGCCACGGAGAACAGGTAAAAAAGCGGAAGAAAGTTGCGAACGATGTACCAATTCGATCAATCGGACACGTAACAGCAATTTCACAAGTTTATTTCGGACTTTCAACGTTCCGATCCACGTGTGGATCATTCTCAAGAAAGAAGGAAACTGCGTCTGAAAAATTTAGTTTTCAACAGAAAAACTTTGGCGAAACTTCCGTTTATAGTACAGCTCAGAATTCGATGAAATTTTGAAAATAGACTCTCTTTTTACTAAAATGACAATCGCCAAAAGGATTTTTGGCGCGTCGAAAAAAAATTTGTTTCATCGTTTCAATGTCGCGCTCTGCCTTACCGACTTTCTACTTTATGTTCGTGCTATGCGCAGGCGTCCATTAGAATGAGTTGTGGTTAGGTAATTCGGCAAAACGGTGGCACGCGCTTCTCAATATTTCTCGAGAAAATTGCACTTGAAAAGCGATTTATACGATCTTAAGGAGTTCGCGTTAACAGGTCAATTAGAAGATGAATAGCCGAAGGATGATTGATGAGGGATGTAGCAATGATTACCAGCAATCGGTACGGTATAGTTTTTTTCTAGAACTTGATACCCCTCCCTCAATTTTAAGCCTAATATCTATTATTTATTAGTTATTGGTGAAACTTCCGTTTATGGTACACCTCAGAATTCGATGAAATTTTGAAAATAGGTTCATTTTTTACTAAAATGACGATTGCCAGACGGATTTTTGGCGAGTCGAAAGAAAAATTTTTATCATTTCAATGTCGCGCTCTACCTTACCGACTTACCGTCTTACTAAAAGAGTCTTCTGTTTACGACAGCGCCATAAAACATAAGATATGTAATACAAATATATTGTATATATTATAAGTAATACATATGTAAGGTAAACTTAAAATTTTTAAATACAACTCCTGGATTTTCGTCGGACACTCTCCGAACCTTCCGCAACTCATTCTAATTGACGCATGCGCATAGCACAAACATAAAGTAGAAATGAGACAAAGCACACGAAATTCCATGAGTAGTCTTTAAAAATTGAAAGATTACCTTATATACGTATCACTCTAAATTAAAGAGGATTCGCTTACAGATCATATGTGTGAATTTTCATGGCGCTGTGAGGTGAACCGAACTGATGATGATCCATTTTTACAATTAATCGAAGATATTTTGTATAAAATAGAAAGTCGGTAAGTCGGTAAGGTAGAGCGCGACATTGAAATGATAAAAAATTTCTTTTCGACTCGCCAAAAATCCTTCTAGCAATCGTCATTTTAGTCAAGAAAGAACCTATTTTCGAAATTTCATCGAATTCTGAGGTGTACCATAAACGGAAGTTTCGCCAACTTTTGGAAACGAATTCGAAGCTAGTGAAACTGTGAATGAAACCCTTCTTGATTTAGGGTGTACTACGTCATACAACAGTCATTTGTCAAAAAGAAGAAGACTGTCAAGAAGTATAATCAAGGTTCGAAGCTTTCGAGATCAGTAAAGTGATGACTTGAACCCTCCCTAATTTCCTATACATTATGTAACACAACAATTAATTTTGAGCAACAATGCCTCGTTGTACATCGAACTCAAAATAAAAGTTACAGTCCCAAAGAGTGCCCAGATAGGACATCCGATGTACGTCCAGTGGACGTACATCGGACGTCCAAAGGACGTCCTTGCTCTCCGGGAGCTTCTACATTCCTTCAAAGAATCAGCAATATAGAAAGCATCGTATTTTCTTGAGGAAACTTCGAAACCAGGGAAGTTATGACTTAAAGCCCCATTAATTTTCCGTGGTGTACGCGGTAGGATAATTAATTTTTGCCCGAGTCCACTCAAAGGAACGGATTCCGCAGCACCAATCTCGGTGAAATTAGCTGCTTCACGCTCGCACGACTCGGTGGTCCGGTTTTATTTCAATCTCGCGTCCAGCGTCCGCGGCCTCGTTAAAGGTGCCAAAGAAAACCTCGGCGAACCGCCGGGGAAATAGAGAAATTCCGTGCGAGAATGTAAGCGAAAATTCTCCGGCCACCTTAGGATTACCAGCAGGTTAATTACAAGAGCGAGAGAGCGGTGCTTCTGTTTACCAGCCGGGCTATTTGTCTTGCAGGTGTTATCAGCCAGGTGATAAGCACCCTCCTCGGCCGTAAACCCGTCGCTCGCGCTGACACCGGGGTTCTTCTTCTTCGTCTTCTTTTTTCCCGCCCTCTCTGGCTCTCCAGGCCGAAGGGTGGCGAAGTCCTCCAGCTGGAACGGAAGTCGCGGGGGATGCTGGAAGATGAGCGCGACCGGTGAAGGAGGACCCAGGGAAGAGTGAAGGCAGGCACCCAGGAAGCCACCCGGAACAACGAAGATGAGATGGGGCGCTGTGCTGTACCTGCTTTCGCTGATGCTCTTCTCGCTGGCCAATCTTTGCTGGGCCTTCGTCGATACACGAGGTAACGTGCTGAATCTTCGCATATTTCTCACAAACTTATCCTAAATATCAACGGATCTCACTCGCCACCTCGAACGTTCAGGCGTGTTACTTCGATAATACTAATTCAGTAGTAAACTTTGTTGTTCCTAATGATTTCTTTATAAAAATTTCGCTGACGTATTCATTACATTTTCCCGATTAAAACGAGTCCACACACGGTACCTTTAGCATCAAGCGTGGTTGTTTAATCCACGATTTATTGGAACCTCGATTATCCGAACGGACGATGTTCAGTTCTTTATTATGAGTTCATGGTCATGGTTTATTGTATTAGTCTATGAAAAATTGATCCTCAATATCAATGGATGTTACTCACAACCTTGAACGTTCAGGCGTGTTACTTCGATAATACTAATCCACTAGTAAACGTTGCTGTTCCTAATGATTTCTTTAGAAAAATTTCGCTGACGTATTCATTACATTTTCCCGATTAAAACGAGTCCAAACACGGTACCATTAGCATCAAGCGTGCTTGTTTAATCCACGATTTCTTGGAACCTCGATTATCCGAACGGACGATGTTCAGTTCTTTATTATGAGTTCATGGTCATGGTTTATTGTATTAGTCTGTGAAAAATTGATCTCCAATATCAACGGATCTTACTCGCAACCTCGAAAAGTTCAGGCGTGTTATTTCGATAATACTAATTCAGTAGTAAACTTTGCTGTTCCTAATTATTTCTTTACAAAAATTTCGCTGACATATTCGTTACATTTTCCCAAGTAAAACGAGTCCAAACACGGTACCATTCGCATCAAGCGTGCTTGTTTAATCCACGATTTCTTGAAACCTCGATTATCCGAACCGAAGAGTTCTTCGATAAAAGCGACCTTAGGAAAAAATATTCTTGCCAGATATTGGTCCATGGACACCATGCATATTACGTAAGAAATATTGGTTGCATATTAGTTGTATATTCAATAATAAAAATATTTAAAAAATTTGTCGAATCAATTTCCATGTGAGCAACGTGGTCGTATCAATAATTGCAAAATTAAAAATGTAAGACTTATGCTCCTAACTGTGTATACATTACATTGTATAATATACAGTCGGAAACAAAAATCTTTTCGAGATCGATATGCATTGTGGGTAATATGTATTTGCTTGCCAACTTATTAAAGCCATTATTTGTTTGCCATCTCACTTATTCGGATTGAGCGTACATTGAAGGAAAAAGGGAAAAATTTGTAATTCAATGGCAAATTGTATGACGCGCGAATTGTTGGAAACGAGAAACAAAAAAGTTCAAAGAACTCCTAAGCAGAGGAACTCGGGAACATTCATAATGCGGCTCATCGAAGCAGGCACGGCCGCGCAACTACTAATAAGTAGCGCGCATTAATAATTAATTAGCAAGCCGGCGGGTAAGCTGCCGACCAATTTCCATAATTCAACGACTGCCGGAATATACAATATCGCGAGTGTTTTCGAACGTGAGTACTAGCTGTGCAATAATGCCGAGCCCGATACTAATGATTACCCGCAGATTCGCACGCGAGTCAATTGCAAATTAGTCGACGGCTGTGTATAATTGCCGAGTTTTTTGCCGGCCGAATCGTTAAGTCCTCGGCTGCTTTGTATGGCAAACAGCCGACGTTCGAGTGTAAACGCCCCTTCGTCCTCAGCTATCGAAATAAATAAATGTCCCTCTGGTAAACAAACTCTGTGTTGACGTCGGTATTGTCTACGCGAAAATTATGAAAAAAATCCCAAAAGTAACTCTCATTGATCTACAAATTTCAGAATTTTTTCAGATTTTTCTGTTGAAAATTCTCGTTGTAAAAAATCAAAACTGTCGACACATTCAAAAGTGACGAACACGACATTTTTACGGTAGCGAGTTATCGTTGCAATAGACATTGTGGAATTTTTTCGTCGACGATCTTGTCTATTCAACCGTAACGAACGGTCAAAAAAATTTCTCAAGAATTTATATTCAATGGCAACGACAATAGGCAGCCGCTTTAAAAACATTGGTAATTATATAGAGTCTGCGTACTCCGATTTTGATGAAATTTCAATATGTTATGCAGCAACACATTCTGAACAACTTTTTCCTTTTCCACTATGGGGGGGTCGCTTTTAGTTTTCGAGATATTTGCAAAAAACTGTCGCTAATACCGCATTGAATTATTTGTATTCCTGCACGCTCCGTAGGCAAACAAACTCTGTGTTGACGTCGGTATTGTTTACGCGAAAATTATGAAAAAAATCCCACGCGTAACACTCGTCGATCTACAGATTTCAGAATTTTTTCAGATTTTTCTGTTGAAAATTCTCGTTGTAAAAAATCAAAACTGTCGACAAATTCAAAAGTGACGAACACGACATTTTTATGGTAGCGAGTTATCGTTGCAATAGACATTGAGGAATTTTTTCGTCGACGATCTTGTCTATTCAACCGTAACGAACGGTTATAAAAATTTCTCAAGAATTTATATTCAATGGCAACGACAATAGGCAGCCGCTGTAAAAAAATTTGGTAATTATATAGAGTCTGCGTACTCCGATTTTGATGAAATTTTAATATGTTATGCAGCAACACATTCTGAACAACTTTTTCCTTTTCCATTATAGGGGGGTCGCTTTTAGTTTTCGAGATATTTGCAAAAAACTATCGCTAATACCGTATTGAATTTTTCATATTCCTGCACGCTTCGTAGGCAAACAAACTCTGTGTTGACGTCGGTATTGTTTACGCGAAAATTATGAAAAAAATCCCACGCGTAACACTCGTCGATCTACAGATTTCAGAATTTTTTCAGATTTTTCTGTTGAAAATTCTCGTTGTAAAAAATCAAAACTGTCGACAAATTCAAAAGTGACGAACACGACATTTTTATGGTAGCGAGTTATCGTTGCAATAGACATTGAGGAATTTTTTCGTCGACGATCTTGTCTATTCAACCGTAACGAACGGTTATAAAAATTTCTCAAGAATTTATATTCAATGGCAACGACAATAGGCAGCCGCTGTAAAAAAATTTGGTAATTATATAGAGTCTGCGTACTCCGATTTTGATGAAATTTTAATATGTTATGCAGCAACACATTCTGAACAACTTTTTCCTTTTCCATTATAGGGGGGTCGCTTTTAGTTTTCGAGATATTTGCAAAAAACTATCGCTAATACCGTATTGAATTTTTCATATTCCTGCACGCTTCGTAGGCAAACAAACTCTGTGTTGACGTCGGTATTGTTTACGCGAAAATTATGAAAAAAATCCCACGCGTAACACTCGTCGATCTACAGATTTCAGAATTTTTTCAGATTTTTCTGTTGAAAATTCTCGTTGTAAAAAATCAAAACTGTCGACAAATTCAAAAGTGACGAACACGACATTTTTATGGTAGCGAGTTATCGTTGCAATAGACATTGAGGAATTTTTTCGTCGACGATCTTGTCTATTCAACCGTAACGAACGGTTATAAAAATTTCTCAAGAATTTATATTCAATGGCAACGACAATAGGCAGCCGCTGTAAAAAAATTTGGTAATTATATAGAGTCTGCGTACTCCGATTTTGATGAAATTTTAATATGTTATGCAGCAACACATTCTGAACAACTTTTTCCTTTTCCATTATAGGGGGGTCGCTTTTAGTTTTCGAGATATTTGCAAAAAACTATCGCTAATACCGTATTGAATTTTTCATATTCCTGCACGCTTCGTAGGCAAACAAACTCTGTGTTGACGTCGGTATTGTTTACGCGAAAATTATTAAAAAAACCCCAAACGTAACTCTCATTGATCTACAGATTTCAGAATTTTTTCAGATTTTTCTGTTGAAAATTCTCGTTGTAAAAAATCAAAATTGTGGAACTTTTTCGTTAACGATCTTGGCTATAAAAATCAATAACCCTGGGAAATAGAAAATGTTTTCGGCGCACGATCAATTGTTAAAAACAAGCAATTTTGCAATTCAAAAAATTCTCGAATGTACAGTACATTATCTACCAGCATGAGATAAAGACACTGTATTTTTCTTTCTTTTTCCTTTCACACACAGCGGACGCAACTTTTCTCGTCGAGAATTTTTTTCAATTGCAAAATTGTTTGTTTCCAACAAATAAAATTCTTACGATCGACAAAATTTAATATCTACCCCGAAAAATCATTGAAAAGCGTGACGAAGAGTGATAAAACGGACGAATTTATATAGAGGTGTAAAAGTGAGGGACATGAAATTTATGCAGCAGCAGTCTATTGTTATTGTTGTCGTCTGTGAATTTTTTCAAATTTTTTCGACGAGGAACAGCACAATTAAAAAAAATAAAATCTACAGAACCCTACGGAGCAATGTATACGGATTGTAAAAATGTAAATTTTTCAAATGGGAATTTAAAAGCGGCGGATCCGAAAATTTTACCACGGGTGCCCATTATCGAGGCTATTGTTCAGGATTTTTTTTAGATTTTTTTTTGTCAGAGGCGTGGCGGGAAAAAAAGTGGAAATTGATTTTGATAATCCTTTTGAATTCCGAGCATGGCCGGGGCGGGAAGGTGTTAGCCGAAATAAAGAGCGAGTAAATTACGGATGATCCGCTTATCAGGTACGTGCCAGCGCATACGATTAATTACATCGAGTATTGCACATTCGCAAGCCGCCCCGCATCGTTGCTTAGGAATTTTTCGCGAAGGGGTGACGGCTATGAATATTCAAAGGCGGCCGGGGACCGGCAAAGTCGAATATAATCCGGCGGTTCGACAACGTGACAATCATTTCTGATTTTCCCTTAATTTGCTCGACTCGCCCGGGCTACCGGTTATTCAAATGGACCGCTGTAAAACGGAGAACATTTAAATTCCGCGTATCCGCGCCGATTTAAATTAAACAATTCGACCGCCGCAATTATTCAAACCGCTCGCCCAATCCCGCGCGATTTTAATTAACCCGTCGAAGAAGAACCACAATAATTCAGAATCCTACCGTGTTTTTATGTAATCGGCATTTTCCCCGCTGGAAAATCAATTGTTCCGCAACGAATTAATCCTGATTGTTAACCGTTTGTTCCGTGATCCCTCGGAAAACACTGTTTTATTGTTTTCAACCGTAACGTACGGAAAATTTCTCAAAAATTTACATTCAATGGCAACGACAATAGGTAGCAGCTGTATAAACTTTATATGTATTTCTTGCTTTCAATCTTCGGCGAAACTTCGTTTATGGTACAGCTCAGAATTCGATGAAATTTTGAAAATAGGTTCTTTTTTTACTAAAATGACGATTGCCCGAAGGATTTCTGGCGAGTCGAAAAAAATATGGCTGTTCTTCCGTTTATGGTACAACTCAGAATTTGATGAAATTTTGAAAATAGGTTCTTTTTTCACTAAAATGACGATTACTCGAAGGATTTCTGGCGAGTCGAAAGTAAAATTTGTATCATTTCAATGTCGCGCTCTACTTTACCGACTTACCGACTTTCTATTTTATATAGAATATCTTCGATTAATTGTAAAAAGGGATCATAACCAGCCTAGTTCACATCACAGCGCCATAAAAATTCACACATATCATGTATTAACGAATCCTCTTTAATTTAAAGTAATACATATATAAGGTAAACTTGAAAATTTTAAAGATACTCCTGGAATGTCGTCTGCGTGGTCGGGCCGGCCTGACGTAACCACAACTTATTCTAATCACATAAATAATAATATAACTAAATAATAAATAAACTTTTCGGGTTAACCTATTCCAAATTAATTCTCATCGCATAATCTTCGCATTGTAGATATTAGTTCACTTGTATTAACATATATATTAATATAATTGTACTAACATATATATGACGCATGCGCACAGCACGAACATAAAGTACAAAGTCGGTGAGTCAGTAGTCGCTACGGTAGAGCGCAACATTGAAATGATAAAAAAATTTTTTTTCGATGCGCCAAAAATCCTTCTGGCAATCGTCATTTTAGTAAAAAAAGAACCTATTTTCACAATTTCATCGAATTCTGAGTTGTACCATAAACGGGAGAACAGCCCAAACTTTCATAATAATGTTCCTTTTTATTAGCCTCGGTCTCCTATTTTATTGTTCCTGTATGAAATTATTGCTCACATATTCCTGACATTTTTCTGATGAAAACGACCCCAAACACGACACAAGTCCTGCCACATTTACCTGTTTAGGTAAAAGACTCATTCTAATTGACGCCTGTCCATAGCACGAACATAAAGTAGAAAGTCGGTAAGGTAGAGCGCGACATTGACATGATAAAAAAATTTTTTTTCGATGCGCCAAACATCCTTCTGACAATCGTCATTTTAGTAAAAAAGAACCTATTTTCAAAATTTCATCGAATTCTGAGGTGTACTATAAACGGAAGTTTCGGCAATAACTAATAAATAATAGATATTAGGCTTAAAATTGAGGGAGGGGTGTCAAGTTCTAGAAAAAAAATATACCGTACCGATTGCTGGTAATCATCGCTACATCCCTCATCAATCATCCTTCGGCTATTCATCTTCTAATTGACCTGTTCACGCGAACTCAAGATCGTTAAACCGCTTTTCAAATGCAATTTTCTCGAGAAATATTGAGAAGCGCGTGCCACCGTTTTGCCGAATTACCTAACCACAACTCATTCTAATGGCCGCCTGCACATAGTACGAACATAAAATAGAAAGTCGGTAAGGTAGAGCGCGACATTGAAATGATAAAAAATTTTTTTTTGACTCGCCAAAAATCCTTTTGGCAATCGTCATTTTAGTAAAAAAAGAACCTATTTACAAAATTTCATCGAATTCTGAGGTGTACTATAAACCGAAGTTTCACCAATAACTAATAAATAATAGATATTAGGCTTAAAATTGAGGGAGGGGTGTCAAGTTCTAGAAAAAAAATATACCGTACTGATTGCTGGTAATCATTGCTACATCCCTCATCAATCATGCTTCGGCTATTCATCTTCTAATTGACCTGTTAACGCGAACTCCTCAAGATCGTATAAACCGCTTTTCAAATGCAATTTTCTCGAGAAATATTAAATTACATTTCGAGAAGACATCTTCAAATACTGCAATTTTCGGAAAAATCCGTCACCGCGGCTTCCTCTTGCAAGAAGAAACATGAGGAAAATGGTTCACTCCGAGCATCCGTGTAGGAGATTTAATTAAAGATGAAAAAACGGAGGAAGAGAGAACAGCAATGCAAATCGAAGACTCTTCGATGATTTCAAGGTCGGAAGAATTTTTCCGCGGACTGAAATCACCATGGATTCGCTGATCGAAGCTTCCCCTTCCGAATGCCAGCCTGAAGTTCAACATTGAATTTCTTCTTACCGTTTTATCCCACTTTTGCATAGCTATTCCGCGTTCGCCGACATTATCCAGATTTATTCATTTCCTACCGAAAATGGCGGGCAAACAACGAGCGAGGGGCCACGGAGCGATTGAATAAATCACTGGGAAATTGTCCGGCGGTGCGTCGGCGGTGCACGATCCATCACCGATAGATAATAGCCGGTATTGAGTCCGTGTGCTTTAAGGACGCGGGCGCTTTGGCGAAGTGGGGAACCAAATTGATCCGGTGTGCATTATCGTTATTATATTAAGTGGGTCGGAGCATAACCCACTAAGCTTCAAAGGCTTATGCCCCGGAATTGAGCGAAGCCCCGGTTATTTATACCCCGGCTAGTGGACGCTAGACGAACGTTAAAACGCTCGAAAATTTTCGGGAAAGACAGCCGGCACAGAGCTATCAAGCGGCACCGGGAACATCGCTGAGATTTTATCGATCTTGCGTCGAGGCGCCGGGAAAACGTTCCCCTTTGCTTTATACCCCAGCTTTGCTCGCAACATCCTACGGTGTCCGAGCGAAACCGATGGAAACGCGTTTTCCGCGCGGAACCCGGCGAACCGCGTTTGTTTAGCTTCCGCGAGTTTTTTTTTTCTAAATAAACCTGATGCTGCGAAATCGTTTCGGCGTCTCGATCAGATGGTGGGCGAGGGTAAATTGGGAATTAACCGCTATACCGGGCAAAGACAGCGGTTTATTCGAAAAGCGCAATTTGGTCGATTTTATCTCGAGTTGCTAGATGTTTTATACAGGGTGTCCCGAAAATAGTGTAGGAGTGGAAAATGGGAGGTTCATTTGGGTCATTGAAGCGACATTTTTCTTTACAAATATGGCGTCCGCGGCTTTGTTTAGAAGTTATTAATGAAAAACACGGACCAATCAGAGTGCGATCTAGATTTAATTAGTGCGATCTAGTTTTGCTAAATTACATTTGGATACGGCATCTTCATATACTGGACGTTTCAGGAAAATCCGGTTCCCGACGACCGTATCCTCTCCTTGCAAGACGTTACACTAATAAACGCTAACGACTTACAAGAGGACCCCCGCTCTGTCCCTCACGATTTTATTTCAGACTTAACAGAGTTATAGATCTCGTTCCCCTGATTACGAAAATACTCCATTATAGGCGCAGATTCTCAATAGTTTTCGAGATATTTGCAATTAAAGTTTCATAACCCTAAAAGTAAAGGTTAGTTCAGATTTTTACCAAGCAGTGGCGTTGTTACGAACTGTTACACCGCAGGCCCCGGTTCGAATCCCTTCGTGGTAAATTATTTTTTTCATGGAAAATGCATTTTTAATGTTAAATAAATTTTAAATAAAATATCTTTATCTTAAAGTCTGACCTAAATCCGTGAGGGACAGAGCAGGGGTTAGGACAGAGTTTTAGGACAGACTTTACAGAGTTATAGATCTCGTTCCCCTGATTACGAAAATATCCCATTATAGGCGCAGACGCTCAATAGTTTTCGAGATATTTGCAATTAAAGTTTCATAACCGTAAAAGTAAAGGTCAGTTCAGATTTTTACCAACCAGTGGCGTTGTTACGAACTGTTACACCGCAGGGCCGGGTTCGAATCCCGTCGTGGTAAATTATTTTTTATTGTTTTTTTTCATGGAAAATGCATTTTTAATGTTAAATAAATTTTAAATAAAATATCTTTATCCGCTAAAGGACTAATTGAAAATAATACTTATTATTTTATAGAAGAAACAATTCGATGCGCAAGATGTTTTTGTACATTGTTTTCTTTGTTTTTACGATAAGTACAATTGCTGTACCTAAAATTGAAAGTATTCTATTTGATTTCTATATTAATTTTACGTAACGTATATTTTTATATCATATTACTTTCTTTGCATTTTCAGGTATGATTGATATTATACAAACTACACATTAATCGCTGTGATTACTATTCATTGCATTTATTCTATTTTGTATTTGTATTTATATTTATATTTGTTGTTTGTTATGTATTATTATATTAATATTATTACTGTCTTATAATTATTAACTTTTGTATACGTAGTAATACATCTAGTGTTTCTTCTGTAAAATAATAAGTATCATTTTCAATTAGTCATTTAGCGAATTAAGATATTTTATTAAAAATGTATTTAACATTGAAAATGCATTTTCCATGAAAAAAAACAAAAAGAAATATGATAAAAAAATATACTACAGGAAGCGTGATGGCAAGCCACATTAACCGCTCTCCCATTCATTGCATTTATTCTATTTTGTATTTGTATTTATATTTATATTTGTTGTTTGTTGTGTATTATTTTAATATTATTATTGTGTTATAATTATTATCTTTTGTATATGTAGTAATAGTGTGTTTCTTCTATATAATAATAAGTATCATTTTCAATTAGTCATTTAGCGAATTCAGATATTTTATTTAAAATTTATTTAACATTAAAAATGCATTCTCCATGAAAAAAAACAATAAAAAATAATTTACCACGAAGGGATTCGAACCGGGGCCTACGGCGTAACAGTTCGTAACAACGCCACTGGTTGGTAAAAATCTGAACTAACCTTTACTTTTAGGGTTATGAAACTTTAATTGCAAATATCTCGAAAACTATTGAGCGTCTGCGCCTATAATAGAATATTTTCGTAATCAGGGGAACGAGATCTATAACTCTGTAAAGTCTGTCCTAAAACTCTGTCCTAACCCCTGCTCTGTCCCTCACGGATTTAGGTCAGACTTTAAGATGAAGATATTTTATTTAAAATTTATTTAACATTAAAAATGCATTTTCCGTGAAAAATAAACAATAAAAAATAATTTACCACGACGGGATTCGAACCCGGGCCTGCGGCGTAATAGTTCGTAACAACGCCACTGGTTGGTAAAAATCTGAACTAACCTTTACTTTTACGGTTATGAAACTTTAATTGCAAATATCTCGGAAACTATTGAGCGTCTGCGCCGATAATGGGGTATTTTCGTAATCAGGGGAACGAGATCTATAACTCTGTTAAGTCTGAAATAAATCCGTGAGGCACAGAGCGGTGTTTCTCCTAAGGGTACGCTCACAGTGCATCCGACGTCCGACCGTCTTGGTGACGTCAGAGGCTTCGGCCCGGCATTTCCAATGTGTGGGTAGGCCCGTCTGTGTGACTCTTCAGCTTCGTCCGACGTCGGCTGACAGGAAGGCCCTCGCGCGATATATTTCGATGCAGCGTTCACTTTAAATAATTTTCACGTCGCCAATTTTGAAGTGTCCGTATTTATAAAAACGGGTTCGTAAAGAGAACACTTGGGGCTGTATCATCATCATTTTTATTTTTTCAATTTTCTGGTGCTACGATGGCAACGCACCTGTTTAAAAAACAAGTGCAAAATAAAGTATGAAAACAAATAGCTTACGAGTTATTTGAGATCGTCATGTTGCCAGGCTCACCCTGCAAACAACATAAACAGCTGTTAGGTGTGAATTGTTTGTTATTTTGGATCCATAAAATTGCTGAATATTCTCTAGACATTCTGAAATAAGAGTCGACAGCGTTTGTCTTTACGTAGTGAAAAAACATTTTCAATTTGTTCATTGAACAATAGTGTGTTAAGATATTAAACTGTTATCGCTCACTACTACGCGACTGTAGGGGGTGGCAAGGCGCCATCTCGTATTGGTCCGAACGGATGACATTGTATATTGATGCAAGCCTGAGAAGAAGGTTTTCAGGCAGGACTACGGTGACGTGTCTAGATACGAATGCGCGGCCGATTGGATAAGAGTGGAGGAGGCAGGCCCAGTTTTACACGCATTTTCGGTTGTGTCGAAATATTGGCCACAGCGGCCACACACACTATGTAGCGTGCACCGTCGAAGTCAAAACATTGAGATTACGGGCGCGCGGCCGTGTTGGTGGGGATGGACAGACCTGGCGATAGGCACGATTTGTTTATGTGCCGTTCCCGGGGCTGTTCTCTATTGAGAGGTTTATGACAGGTAGCATTACTATTGAGATGGAAGTCGACTCTTTCTCGAACTTCTGTTGACTATAAAGTAATTTTTAAATTACCATGATTATGAATTGGATGCGCTAAAAACAGTTTCGCAGTCGATCGCCCAATAATGGTCCAATCATTTGCACACTCAATGTTTCGTTGCGCGTGCAGATAATCGCTACGCTATCGTACGTCGCACAGTGGTGCAAAATCCCCAAGACGTGGCAATAACGTAACGTTATTTTAAAAAATTTATTATTACTTTGATCATAGATTAAAATAGAACTTAAGCTGTGTTACAGTCTTTATTAGTAAAATATCAACGTAGCTCAAAGAACTCTTTGAAATCTTGAAAATTGATGGTTTTACGGACATGTAAAATATGAAGTGTCACAAGTTTTTCATTACATTACAACGGCCAAGCTATAACAAAATGATAAAAATGAGTTTTGGGTGCTCATCGCGAAACCGCAAGAGTATTTAATAAAAATTATTTCAGTTGGAAAAATATTTGTTTTCATACTTTATTTTGCAATTGTTTTTTAAACAGGTGCGTTGCCATCGTAGCACCAGAAAATTGAAAAAATAAAAATAATGATGATACAGCCCCAAGTGTTCTCTTTACGAACCCGTTTTTATGAATACGGACACTTCAAAATTGGCGACGTGAAAATTATTTAAAGCGAACGCTGCACCGTCCGACGTCGGTGGGAAATGAAAATGATTTCATTCTCTCCGACCGACGTTCGGCTGTTGAGACCTCATGGGGTTGCCCATTGAAACCCTTCTCGAAGCACTTGGAAAGGTTCGACCTTGACCGTTTCGTACGAAATCGGACTCACTGTGAGCATCTTTTCGGACGGAATGGGCCGTACCGGCACCAACACATGCCTCGAAACGCTCGTCCGTGTACGTCGAAGTCGGACGTCGGACGAAAACGGATCCACTGAGAGCGTACCCTAAGACGTTGCACTAATAAACGCTAACGACTTGGTATGACTAACACCAATGGCAGCCGCGTTATTCAGGTGTTCTGTTTCTGCGGTCTCACCCTGTATATATATATTTGTAGACTTCAAAAAGAGGAGGACGTTTCCAATGCACGATTAAAGATGATTATCTCATTAAGTAAAATTTGTTTCTGTATAAATATACATATACTTGCTGACCTGACAGGCGTTGTCCTGTCCAAATTTCGATACATTTGGTTGTGATCATTTTGTGAATTTATGAAAAGCTGTGGATATACGTAAACAAAGTAGAAATGAGAAAAAAACGTATTTCGCAGTGATCATTATAGCAAACTGACGTGGATAATGTAAATTCATATTGAAATATTGATTAAAAGCTGCGACGTCCTTTTTTTGTTGTATTGAAATTGATTCAAAAAGCATTTTTAGTTTTTCCCGAATTTTCATGTTTCCGGGCAACTTTTCCAATTTTTTTTACCCTAAAATCCTGATTCGGTCTACAACGAACATTTAAAAAGAAATTAGCCAAATCGGTCCAGCCGTTCTCACGTGATGTCGTGACCAACGAACAGCATTTCATTTTTATTATATAGATTAGATTGAAGAACTAAATCCTCAGTCCCGCGGGATTCAAAATGGCGCGGGATTGCAATCCTTAGTCGTGTTGTCCATCAGGCTCGAATTTTTCTCGGACGTTAGAGTGAACGTTTAATGGAGCGTTACGATTGAACGAGGGAAATATCGCAACTATATGCAATTTCGAATGGTCGTTGAGTAATCGGTTCGTCAGCCGAATTTCCGAAGCTGACGAACAACACGGAGAGGCAAGCAAGGGGCGCGGAATCGACGTCTCCGAGGCGTGTAATTAGCGATAAGTGAGTGGTTATTAGTAATTACTTCGCACGCCTGGCGGAATCGAGATTACGATCTTCATAATTCAAAGTTGCATGCGAAATTCAGCCGGGCTGCGTGACCCGGTTCCCATCGCCTTCATTTATCGCGAGAGGCAGAGCCTCGTTCACGGCGCACGCTTAAATCATGCGAGGCGAGATTAAGAGATGGTTAAGATTATAAAAGACAGAGTGGCTGCCTCCGTTACTCCCCCCCGTATTAATCATTTTGTATCTTGCTCTTTGTTGTAGCTCCTTTTTGTTCGCGACACCTACTTCAAGCTCCTCGTCTTTGCCAATTTTTTTCTGATTTATGCGCGCACGCTATGCATTTATGCAATCGTGCATAATGCGATTCCTATGCAGCACATACCGTGAGCAACGAAAGTATTCGAACGCACTTTAAAACTGTGTAAGTATTTTATAATTGTATCGAATGACCTGATGTTTTGTAAGCTATTAGAAACATTGGTTTGCTGAATGATCTGCAAAACAAAATTTTCCGAAAATTACAATTTACAAGGTTATATGCAAAAATAAATAAAGCATTTTTTAAAACTTTTTTATTTGGGCTCTTAATCAAAATTTGAAATATTTGTTTTGTAGGCCTATGTTAGTTGTACACGTGCTGAAAATTTCATCGAAATCGGTCGACGCAGAAAAAAACGACACGCGTCGAAATATGTAAGAATCTGTGGATTTTAAGCAGACACTGACCAAAAGTCGCAAGCAACTATGATCTTCACCACATTTAACCACTTGTAGCTCTTGGGTATGTTAGTCGATTTTATTTTTATAACTAACATACGCCTGCAAAACAAATATTTTAAATTTTTATTAGGAGCCCAAATAAAAAAGTTAATAGAAATGATATATAATCATATGTATATATATGATTAATAGATATGATATATAATCATATATATATGACTATGTAGCAACTGTAGCTACCTTCAGTCAACTCTCATAAATATGAACTTTCTCACTATTGCAAAGTTAAACTGTAGCTACCTTCAGTCAACTCTCATCAATATGAACTTTCTCACTATTGTGAAGTTGCTTTTTGAATTATTTTGTTTTGAAACAAATGTTTGAAAAAGTGTTTAAAAATGTTTAATCGATAAACTGAATTCATTGGAGAAGGGTCATAGTGTTAAGATTTAAAATTGTTACTTTTAAATAATTTATTTTCAATGTTATAAGTTATAAATAAAATTAAATAGTTAATTTCAGTCTTATAAATTTATTTGAGGATCCAATTCAATAATCTCTAGTTATCCTCTAAAATTAATAGATATGATATATAATCATATACAGGGTGTCCCAGAATAAGTGTAACTCCCGGAAATGGGAGGTTCCTTGGGTCATTTGAAGCGACATTTTCCTTTGCAAAAATGGCGTCCGCGGCTTTGTTTAGGAGTTATTAACGAAAAACACGGACCAATCAGAGCGCGACCTAGACGCGAGTTAGCACAGTCGGCCCGACGCGCCAACTGTCAATTGGCCGAACGTGCCATCGCATGTCTAGATCGCGCTCTGATTGGTCCGTGTTTTTCGTTAATAACTCCTAAACAAAGCCGCGGACGCCATTTTTGCAAAGGAAAATGTCGCTTCAAATGACCCAAGGAACCTCCCATTTCCGGGAGTTACACTTATTCTGGGACACCCTGTATATATGATTGGCTGTAGATGGCGCTGCAATATATCAACTTTTATACCGTTGAACTTATCGCTATGAAAATTGCTATACATAGGTATTTGAGCACTAGGTATTTTATACTGCGAAACACGGTCGGACACGTTCAAGGTCAAGTCTTCCTGGAAAAAGCATGCACGTGTCATATTACATACCGCGAAAAAACCCCCTCCCCCACGCCTACGAACGAGCTTTGCAACTTTCAAGACTATATTCATTATTTTAACTATTATTTCAACAATAAATTGTTATTAATGAATTAATAATGTTCCCCAGGGTTATCATCTATATATATATTTTTATATATATATATATATTAATTATATATTATAAATTTAATTATATATATATTAATTCATTAATAACAATTTATTATATATATTTATTATATATTTATTATATATTTATTATATATATAGAAATCCCCGTGTCGGGGTTGCTAGTAGCTTACAAAACATCAGGTCATTTGATACAATTATAAAATGGTTATACAGTTTTAAAGTGCGCTCGAATACTTTCGTTGCTCATTGTATAACGAGATTCCCAACATCGTAACAATTTATTTAAACAATCTTTCAACATTCCTCTCGGAGGAGAATTTTGCTACTTACTCGAAACGGGAGAATTGACTTGAGGAAAAATCGCGTTACTTTAATGGTGGCGTCGTGAAACAGGAGACTTCAAGCTTGAAGTTTATGGTGGTTGCGAACAAAATTTTTTGAACTCTGTGGAGAGTGTGAAATTAAAGGGTAGTAATCGGAAGAATCTTTCATTCGAAAATGTCCCCGCAACGAAAACTCTCGTGTTTTACGGCGTGCTCGTAAAAGCGAGGCTTCAATCTTTGAATGCACGGCGGATTGAACCACTGAAAACTTTTTTCAAGCGGCACAGAGATTTCTACAGTTAAGGGATGATGGAAGTAGGAAAAGAACTTTCGCCTTGCTTTCGTTCGAAATTCTACAAAATTTGACTTTGTCCGAAGATTTAATCACACTCGGAAAAATATTTCGCCCGGGAGAATTCTGTTACCTCCTGAACCGAAGCGAACGAAACCGCAAACGAATTTTTTTATTACCTCGCGGAGGGCAGAAAAGCCTCTTCGAAAATCATGCACGGGGAATTCTGGGTAACGTTAACGTCGAGAATTTGCCAGCCGAATTTCGGTGTGCTCGGAAATAATGCACTCGCGCGCTGATCACAGCACTTACGGGGAAAATGAATCTATAATGGCGGATTCCCCC
The DNA here is from genome assembly GCA_963971365.1 of Lasioglossum villosulum. Lineage (NCBI taxonomy): Eukaryota > Metazoa > Arthropoda > Insecta > Hymenoptera > Halictidae > Lasioglossum > Lasioglossum villosulum. Next base: position 21,740,600 of record OZ020495.1, on the reverse strand, counting down.
GTAATCGGTGAATCTCGGTCCTCGGGGACGACGTCCTGGTGTTCCGCGGAGGTCCTCACGGTCCCGGCTAATCAGGTTGTCCTTCAATCTCACCGGATATTATTATAAAAGGGATTAACGTCGTTTTAACGGCGGAATTCCCCTGTACCTCCGACGACTTGGACGGCTCCGTTCGCGGGGGAAAAGGGCGCAATCTTCCCCCCACCCCCGGCTTCAGCCCTCCTCCACCTATGGAAATATCTCGTTAAGAACGAATTTGCATCCGCTCCGCTATATTTTTCTCTGCGCGGCGAAATTATCCCTCAAATGACCGCGATTGTCGGGACGCAACGCAACAGAAACGTTTCCCACGGCTTTTTAATCCCTTCCTTTGTTCCCGGAGACGTCGGCCATGTTGGAATTTTCTTCAAACTGTTCCTTGCACCACCTTCAACCCTCCCTGTCTCTCATCTCATCTTCGTAGATGAAAAGATATGACAAAAATTTTAATTGTCAATTCTTCTTCTTTTTCGTTCTTTGAAAATTTCAAACCATTTTGTAATTTTCATTGTTGCTCCCCAACCACCGTGGCATTAATTGTCGAAGCCTGCTCTGTACAATGTTATCGTAAAAATTCATACACGATTTTTTTTGCCCAAAATTCCTAAACCATACCTTCCTTTGTTCCCTGAGACGTCGGCCATGTTGGATTTCCTTCAAACTTTTCCTTGCACCATCTTCAATCCTCCCTGTGTCTCTCTCATCTTCGTAGATGAAAAGACATGACGAAACTCTGAATTGTCAATTCTTCTTCTTTATCGTTTTTCGAAAATTTCTACCATTTTTAAATTTTAATTGTTGCTCCTCAACCACCGTGGAATTAAGCTGCTCTGTACAATGTTATTGTAAAAATTCATACACGATTTTTTCTGCCAAAAATTCTTAACCCATCCCTTCCTTTGTTCCCGCAGACGTCGGCCATGTTGGATTTCCTTCAAACTTTTCCTTGCACCACCTTCAATCCTCCCTGTGTCTCTTTCATCTTCGTAGATGAAGAGATATGACGAAACTCTGAATTGTCAATTCTTCTTCTTTATCGTTTTTCGAAAATTTCAAACCATTTTTTAATTTTAATTGTTGCTCCCCAACCACCGTGGAATTAATGGTCGAAGCCTGCTCTGTACAATGTTATTGTAAAAATTCGTCCATGATTTTTTCTGCCCAAAATTTCTAACCCCATCTCTTCCTTTTTTCCCGGAGACGTCGGCCATGTTGGAATTTCCTTCAAACTGTTCCTTGCACCACCTTCAACCCTCCCTGTCTCTCATCTTCGTAGATAAAAACATGTAACGAAACGCTGAATTGTCAATTCTTCTTCTTTTTCGTTCTTCGAAAATTTCATATCATTTTTTAATTTTAATTGTTGCTCCCCAACCACTCTGGAATTAAAAAGCCTGCTCTGTACAATATTATCGTAAAAATTCATACACGATTTTTTCTGCCAAAAATTCTTAACCCATCCCTTCCTTTGTTCCCGCAGACGTCGGCCATGTTGGATTTCCTTCAAACTTTTCCTTGCACCACCTTCAATCCTCCCTGTGTCTCTTTCATCTTCGTAGATGAAAAGACATGACGAAACTCTGAATTGTCAATTCTTCTTCTTTATCGTTTTTCGAAAATTTCAAACCATTTTTTTAATTTTAATTGTTGCTCCCCAACCACCGTGGAATTAATGGTCGAAGCCTGCTCTGTACAATGTTATTGTAAAAATTCGTCCATGATTTTTTCTGCCCAAAATTTCTAACCCCATCCCTTCCTTTGTTCGCGGAGACGTCGGCCATGTTGGATTTCCTTCAAACTGTTCCTTGCACCACCTTCAACCCTCCCTGTGTTTCTCTCATCTTCGTAAATAAAAAGATATGACGAAACTCTGAATTGTCAATTCTTCTTCTTTATCGTTCTTCTTCTTTTTGGTTCTTCGAAAATTTAAAACCATTTTTTAATTTTAATTGTTGCTCCCCAACCACCCTGGAATTAATGGTCGAAGTCTGTTCTGTACAATATTATCGTACAAATTAATACACGATTTTTTCTGCCCATAATTCCTAAACCAACCCTTCCTTTGTTCCCTGAGACGTCGGCCATGTTGGAATTTCCTTCAAACTGTTCCTTGCACCACCTTCAAACTTCCCTGTCTCTCATCTTTGTAGATGAAAAGATATGACAAAACTCTGAATTGACAATTTTTCTTCTTTTTGGTTCTTCAAAAATTTCAAACCATTTTTTAATTTTAATTGTTGCTCCCCAACCACCCTGGAATTAATGGTCGAAGTCTGTTCTGTACAATATTATCGTACAAATTAATACACGATTTTTTCTGCCCAAAATTCCTAAACCAACCCTTCCTTTGTTCCCGGAGGCGTCAGCCATGTTGGATTTCCTTCAAGAGGGTTCGAACAATAATGTTGGCAATCATTTTACTATCATTTAGTTTCAACAATTACCAGCACAAATTACAATTAAAGATTGAAATAAGAAATAAAACAAATCAATTCCATAAAAAGTTTAATTGAGGAACAGTGTAGATGTTGCGAGTTAATAGAGAATAGTATAGAGAAATTTAACCAACAGATGGTATGGCATCCGAGATTCGGTTTCATCAAAAGTGTACAGCTTATAAAAATCTTATTTTTTATGTTTTCCTATGAAATGGTCAACTACTGGTACCTTTACCTTAATCTATCTTTGGAAATGAACTTGGAAATCGGATTCTTAATTGAACATTGCGTTAACGCGATGGCAGACGCTGATGCCCGCGATTTTTATGATAATCCCGGGCAGTTTATCGTTCGGTGCAATCACGTTCATGTTAGCATAGTCGCGCGGACGAGGTGCACGCCTCTTTCATCGCATTGAATTGATGAAAAGACGCCATATGCGACTAGGCGGCCCTCATTAAAGATATGCAAGAAGCCGGTGATCCCCTTAATAACGTTTCCCTTTTAATGTTATTTGCATGGGATTCTTCGTTTCCGCTGGCTCGTCTCTGCAGATCGACATTAACGTAATGTGTTTATTGTCAGCTCCCCTAGGCAGTTGCCAGAGTGCATAGAATCGTTTTACGCGAGACACATCTGGGTGGATTCTCTGTTCGAACAGTAAAATGTTTCCGAAATTGATAACACAAACCTTTCGAAGGAATATATATAATATATAATCTTTATTTCGATCCCCGCGGGGTTACAAAATTCGAACAACAAAACCTTTTTCCACTCCCAGCTTCACAACTTACTACCTTAAAACTAAACCTTACAACTAAACTCTTAACCTATACTTAACCTAAATTCCTATATCTTATGTTTTTACACTAGTTTTACATATTTATACATATTTACATGTTAAACATAAATTATCTTAAATTATCTTTCGAAGGAATATTCGAATACAATTTCTCAAAAACTGCAGTCGATCGAGGAAAATAGTTTCTGGATTTGTACCCTCTGTACACTCCGATGTTTTTTGTCAATTGTGTTAACATTAGACTGTTAAACAGATTGTTAACGTATGTTTTCATTGTTTATATCAAAGAAACATGATTGTCTATTTAAATTCATTGTTTATATCAAAGAACACTGATTAGTAGGATTGGTCACTTGTTTAAAAATGTTTTTCTATTTAAATTGTATAATGTGATTGTAATCAGCGGCATTTTTATGGAATTGTTCGATCTGATTAACTTTTGGGTAGCCATCACTGTTGGAGAACAACAAATTATCAAAATCAAACGTTCTTTGTAAAACTATAATTTCTTTTTAATGACATAGAGTAAAACGGTTTTCAAATTTGGAAATGCAAATCCGCTACCGTTGAAGTATTCAAAACTTTCTTTATCCCGACCGAATTATTCCAAATTTCCAGGTTTAATTTGCATTCGATGCATTTAGTTTACCGCTGAATTTAATTCATCGCACTTTTCATCGACATCGCGGCACGATCGACTGAATGGCTGTCAAAATTGTACTTTGAACGCATTCGCAGCAATTTTCATGTAATGAAACTCAACTCTCGTCGCGTGGGTGCACAAACATCTTTTGAAATTCGACGTCATTAAACAGATCAATTTAACCAGATACAAAAATAATCACAGAAAAAAACTGTTAATCTGTCAGTAGTGTGAAAAAGAGTATTTCGTTATTAAAGATATAAATTAACGACGAATAGGAATCCACAAGAAGACATTAAAATAATAACAGAAAAAACAGTTGATCTGTAAAAATGTATGAAAAGAGTATTTCATTACTGAAGATATACGTTAACGAGGAATAAGAGTCCACAAGAAAATATAAAAATAATAATAGAAAAAAACAGTTGATTTGCAAAAATGTATAAAAAGTGTATTTCATTACTGAAGATATAAATTAACGAGAAAAAAGAGTCCACAAGAACATTAAAATAATAACAGAAAAAAACAGTTCATTTGCAAAAATATATAAAAAGTATTTCATTACTAAAGATATAAATTAACGAGGAATACGAGTCCACAAGAAGACATTAAAAAATTACAGAAAAAAACAGTTAATCTGCAAAAATGTATGAAAAGAGTATTTAATTACTATAGATATAAATTAACGAGAAATAAGAGTCCACAAGAAAATATTAAAATCATAATAGAAAAAAATAGTTAATCTGGAAAATTGTATAAAAAGAGTATTTCATTTCTAAAGATATAAATTAAGGATGAATAAGAGTCCCCAAGAAAATATTAAAATAATAACAGAAAAAAATAGTTGATCTGAAAAAATGTATGAGAAGAGTATTTAATTACTATAGATATAAATTAACGAGAGATAAGAGTCCACAAGAAAATACTAAAATAATAATAGAAAAAAATAATTAAGGTGGAAAATTGTATAAAAAAGAGTATTTAATTACTATAGGTATAAATTAACGAGAAGTAAGAGTCCACAAGAAAATATTAAAATAATAATAGAAAAAAATAGTTAATCTGGAAAATTGTATAAAAAGTGTATTTCATTACTGAAGATATAAATTAAGGATGAATAAGAGTCCCCAAGAAAATATTAAAATAATAACAGAAAAAAATAGTTGATCTGAAAAAATGTATGAGAAGAGTATTTAATTACTATAGATATAAATTAACGAGAGATAAGAGTCCACAAGAAAATACTAAAATAATAATAGAAAAAAATAATTAAGGTGGAAAATTGTATAAAAAAGAGTATTTAATTACTATAGGTATAAATTAACGAGAAGTAAGAGTCCACAAGAAAATATTAAAATAATAATAGAAAAAAATAGTTAATCTGGAAAATTGTATAAAAAGTGTATTTCATTACTGAAGATATAAATTAACAAAAATACGAATCCACAAGAAGAAATTAAAATAATAACAGAAAAAAAACAGTTGATCTGCAAAAATGTATGAAAACAGTATTTAATTAGTATAGATATAAATTAACGAGAAATAGGAGTCCACAAGAAAATACTAAAATAATAATAGAAAAAAATAGGTAATTCGCAAAATTGTATAAAAAAAAAAATTTCATTACGATAGGTATAAATTAACGAGAAAGAAGAGTCCACAAGAAGAAATTAAAATAATAACAGAAAAAAAACTGTTGGTCTGCAAAAATGTATGAAAACAGTATTTAATTACTATAGATATAAATTAACGAGAAATAAGAGTCCACAAGAAAATATTAAAATAATAATAGAAAATAAGAGTTAATCTGGAAAATTGTATAAAAAGTGTATTTCATTACTGAAGATATAAATTAACAAAAAATGCTAGTCCACAAGAAGGTATTAAAATAATAACAGAAAAGAAACAGTTGGTCTGCAAAAATGTATGAAAACAGTATTTAATTACTATAGATATAAATTAACGAGAAATAATAGTCCACAAGTTAATATTAAAATAATAACAAGAAAAAAACAGTTGATCTGTAAAATTGTATGAAAAGAGTATTTCATTACTAAAGATATAAATTAAGGATGAATAAGAGTCCCAAGAAAACATTAAAATAATAATAGTAAAAAATAGTTAATCTGGAAAATTGTATAAAAAGAGTATTTCATTTCTAAATATATAAATTAACGAGAAATAAGAGTCCCAAGAAAACATGAAAATAATAACAGAATAGAAAATACTGTAGGTAGTGTTTATATTATTTAACAGGTTGGCTGCTATAGGGAGAATTGTCCGCCCTTTGAAAATTAATTTTTTACGCTGATATATCTTTATCCAAAACTTTCGGTCTTCGAAATGCAGGAGAAATGAAAATTCTCCGAACGAATTTGATTTTACGTAATTCTCGCGGTTGCCAAGGGAGATTTCTACGTGTTGAACGAAAAAGTGTAAATTGGTGGGAAATACGAGTCGCGGAAAAGCAGACACGGAGTCTAAGGACAGAGGAAGTCATTGAGGGACGCCCAAGAGGGAAATGATAAGGTAAGGTATAGCGGAGAGAGGAATCGCATGAGCGCCGCTTGATTTCAATGGGATTGGCTGCATCAATGCCAATTAATTAGCCGGTAAACTCCTGGCGGTCGACGGCCGCTGAGTAATTTCATTAGTCCTTGTTGCTTGTCGAGGGCCGTTGAATAAATAAGGTCCTGTTTTCACCGTGAATGCCGTAGTCCGGCGTTTCGGTAACGATTTCGGCTCGGGTCACTCATCTAATCGCCCTATCTGCCTTCAAGATGCCTGGGCCGGTGACAATTCCCACGGAACTGATATTCCCATCGTCCCTTTGATCTCGGTAAAATAGCCTAGCTACGTCGAGAACATTTACGAAAATGCATACACTGGTAATTAAGTAATTGCCAACATTTATCAATAATAAGAAAAGATTAAATGAATTTAGGAACACATGTCTCGTAGAACGGGCCAGAATCATAAATTCTAATCCAGTGACAATACTTTTCTACTTTTAATTATTTATCAATGAAACTTTTGTCAGCGTGTTTGTGACGTTTTTCTGATTAGAATGACACCAAACACTACGCCATTTCTAAGTTGTGTAAAATAATAAACAAATTCCAATACCAAATTCATGGTATACGCCGAATTTTGAACGACCTGTGTTCGTGATTGACAATCTACGCATGCGCACTGCAAGGTTTAATCGTACATTATATACGAAAGGCATGGCGCGAATTTAAATTGGACACCAAGTGTGTTCGCGGAAATGGGCACCATGAACGTGGAGAACCGTTCTGCGGATGTGGATTCGGCTTTACAGCAACGAAAAGCCACTGTATCGGACGGCAACAGCTCCGATGGACGTAATTCATGCTTATATCGTTACTCGCGCGACGTCTCCATTGCGTCCCGCAAATAATGCCAGCCCTATCGCGTCCGCGCCACGAATATTGCCCGGACAATCCGGCAAACAGCAGACTTAACGTTTCGTTTGTCGCCGTGGCGCCGCGTTAAGCTGTGTTCATAACTGCAAGCCCCAAGTATTAAAAGTTACTAAAAGTAACTCAAGATAATGCAATCTGAGCAAACAATTTCAAACCTGCTCGTGCAACCCGCCTCAATTTTCGGTAAAATTCAGAAGGCAACACAGTTTACAATTTTCGGTTCTCCTTCGGGATGCAACATGTTCTACAATATTCGGTTCGCCTTCAGGATGCAACCTGTACTACAATATTCGGTTCCCCTTCAGGATGTAACATGTTCTACAATATTCGGTTCCCGCCCAATAGGCAACCCTCTCTTCAATTTTCGGTTCCCCTTCAGCATGCAACCCGCTCTACATCTTTCGGTTCCTCTTCAGAAGGCAACCAGCTCTAGAATTTTCGGTTCCCCCTTCAATATGCAACCCGCTCTGCAATTTTCGGTGCCCCTTCGGTATGAAACCCGGTCGACAATTTCCGGTGCCCCTTCAGGATGTAAACTGCTCTACAGTATTCGGTTCCCGCCCAACAGGCAACCTGCTCTACAATTTTTGATTCCCCTTCAATATGCAACTCGCTCTATACTTTATTCCGTTGCTCTCCAATAGGCATCCCACTCTACAATTTTCAGTTCCCCTTCAGTATGCAACCCGCTCTACATTTTTCGGTTCTCCTTCAGAAGGCAACCAGCTCTACAATTTTCGGTTCCCCTTCGGGATGCAATCCTCTCCACAAGTTTTGTTTCCCCTTCAGAAGACAACCCGCATCTCAAGTGCTGTTTCCCCTTCAGAAGGCAACCCGCAGCTCAAGTTTCGTTTCCCCTTCAGGATGTAATTTGTTCTACAATATTCAGTTCCCCTTCAGCATGCAACCAGTTCTACAATTTTCGGTTCCCCTTCAGGATGAAACCCGCTCTACAGTTTTGGTGCCCCTTCAGGATGCAACATGTTCTACAATTTTCGATTCCCCTCGAGGATGTAATCTGCTCTACAAAATTCAGTTCCCCTTCAGGATGCAACCCTCTCCTCAAGTTTTATTTCCCCTTCAGGATGCAACCCGTTCTACAATTTTCGGTTCTCCTTAAGATGGCAACCAGCTCTACAATTTTCAGTTCCCCTTCAGTATGCAACCTGCTCTATAATTTTTAGTTCCCCTTCAGGATGCAACACGCTCTACCGTTTTGGTGCCCCTTCAGGATGCAACATGCTCTACAATATTCAGTTCCCCTTTAGTATGCGACCACTTCTACAATATTCGGTTCCCCTTCAGTATGCGACCAGCTCCTCAAGTTACAGTGCCCCTTCAGTATGCAAACCGCTCTACAATTTTCGGTGTCCCTTCGTTATGCAACCCGGTCGACAATTTTCGGTGCTCCTTCAGGATGTAAACTGCTGTACAGTATTCGGTTTCCTTCCTATAGGCAACCTGCTCCACATCTTTCGGTTCCCCTTCAGTATGCAACCCGCTCTACATTTTTCGGTTCCCCTTCGGGATGCAACCCGTTCTACAATTTTCGGTTCTCCTTCAGTATGCAACTTGTTCTACAATTTCGTTTCCCCTTCAGTATGCAAACTGCTTTATAATTTTTAGTTCCCCTTCAGGATGCAACCCGCTCTACAGTTTTGTTGCCCCTTTAGGATGCAACATGCTCTACAATATTCAGTTCCCCTTCAGTATGCGACCAGTTCTACAATATTCGGTTCCCCTTCAGAATGCGACCCGGTCGACAATTTTCGGTGCTCCTTCAGGATGTAAACTGCTGTACAGTATTCGGTTTCTTTCCTATAGACAACCTGCTCCACATCTTTCGGTTCCCCTTCAGAAGGCAACCAGCTCTACAATTTTCGGTTCCCCTTCGGGATGCAACTCTCTGCTCAAGTTTTGTTTCCCCTTCGGAATGCAACCAACTTTACAATTTTCGGGTCCCCCTTCAGTATGCAACCCGCTCTACATTTTTCGGTTCTCCTTAAGATGGCAACCAGCTCTACAATTTTCAGTTCCCCTTCAGTATGCAACCCGCTCCACAAGTTTCGGTCCCCCTTCAGTATGCAACCCGTTCTACAATTTTCGGTTCTCCTTCAGTATGCAACCTGTTCTACAATTTCGTTTCCCCTTCAGTATGCAACCTGCTCTATAATTTTTAGTTCCCCTTCAGTATGCAACCCGCTCCACAAGTTTCGGTGCCCCTTCAGTATGCAACCCGTTCTACAATTTTCGGTTCTCCTTCAGTATGCAACCTGTTCTACAATTTCGTTTCCCCTTCAGTAGGCAACCTGCTATATAATTTTTAGTTCCCCTTCAGGATGCCACCAGCTCTACAGTTTTGGTGCCCCTTCAGTATGCAAGCCGCTCCACGAGTATCAGTGCTCCTTCAGTATGTAACCCGCTCTACACTTTTCGATTCCCCTTCAGGATGTAATCTGCTCTACAATATTCAGTTCCCCTTCAGGATGCAACCATCTCCTCAAATTTTATTTCCCCTTCAGGATGCAACCTGTTGTAAAATTATCAGTTCCCCTTCAGAAGGCAACCTGCTCCTAAAATTTCGTTTCCCCTTCGGGATGCAACCCTTCCTACAATTTTCGGTTCCCTTTCGGTATGCAACCTGTTCTACAATTTTCGTTTCCCCTTCAGTATGTAACCCACTCTATAATTTTTAGTTCCCCTTCAGGATGCAACCCGCTCTACAATTTTTGTTCCCCTTAAGAATGCAACCCGCTCTACAGTTTTGGTGCCCCTTCAGTATGCAACCTGCTCCGCAAGTTTTGGTGCCCCTTCAGTATGCAATCCGCTCTACAATTTTCGATTCTCCTCCAGTATGCAACCCGCTCTACAATTTTCGATTCTCCTTCAGTATGCAACCCGCTCCACAAGTTTCGGTGCCCCTTCAAGATGCAACATGTTCTACAATATTCGATTCCCCTTTATTATGCAACCAGCTCTACAATTTCGTTTCCCCTGCAGTATGCAACCTGTTCTACAATTTCGGTTCTCCTTAAGTATGCAACCTGTTCTACAATTTGTGTTCCCCTTAAGTATGCAACCCGCTCGGCGTTTTAGGGCGACAGAAACTACAAAACTATTGTATATTATGTAAAGTAATACTTGAAATATCAATATTATAATGATTTCAAATATTTTCTAGCATTATTGACTCTGTTACTGCCTCAATGGAGTACATTGGCGTGCTTAGAAATTGTTACACTAGCTTCGCGCGTGTTTCATAAAACCAGTGTGTTTTTGTCGAGCGTTCTTTAAGGATCATTAGAGGCGGCCGAAATCATTTATTTTGTCGGCCGTCGATAAATCACTGTGCACTCACGGACTCCCCTACAAAGTTTCGCTCGCGAAACCTCATCAATTTCTCCGGTTCAAGCGAGGGGGGCCGCTAAAAAAAACTGTTCGACGTAAACGAGTTAATTCTTCTCAGAGCTCGCATTCCTGAACTGCGAATGCTTATTTCTCCCAGTTCGAGCCTTTACCCTGGGCCATTTTTGACCCGGGCACAAAAGTGTCCTTTGACATTTGACCTACGAATGACCTTGAAAGAACGAAAGCAACATACCTTGAACGAAAGGTACGAACAAATTAAACATTTCTTCAATTTTATTCCCATATACGAAATCGTGACTGTATATAAAAACATTCTTTGGAACTTGACCTTCAAACGACTTTGAACGAAATTAAGACAAATTAAATATTTCTTGACCACTGAATAAAAGTACTACAGTGGGATTTTAATTGTTAATCTCTGTTTTCGCTTTTATTTTTCCCAGGATGCAACCGGACTGTCAGAAACTCTGTCGGATGGATACGATGGACGGGACGTATGGGAAGATGCGTCATCAGGATCAGGGCACCACCTAGAGACCCACAGGTGAATTAAAAAATGCAAGCTTATCTCATTTTATGAAAAATTTAAACAATAAAAACCGAATTTGCTGCAGGTGATAGAATTGAAAGTTCGGAGGCTGCAAGTTGGCTTTCTGAAAGACACCAAATGCGAGGGTGCTTATATTCAATTGTCTGAGGACACTGATGAACTTGATGACGAGTCTGGACGATACTGCGGACATGTGACCGGAAATGTGACCAGGTACGTCATTTTGGAATTTCCTCGTTATCGAGTAAGAAAATCGTGTAATTTGTAATAGTTACTTAATTCGAATACGATATTTTGATGGGCGCATCGTTCAGGAAAAATAATTAACCGCCGCGATTATAATATCGACAGTGGGTTATACAAACCGGGCGTGCTTACCTTTGGTAGATAATGGATTAAACAGGTGCCGGGCGTTCGAAACACGGCACTTCCAAGCCGCTTATAAACGTGCATTTAATGTGTGTAGATGCTGCCCACCCCCGGTAAATCCATCATTTTGGTTTGCTTCAATTTCAATTTGCTGGCGGTGCCCTATCACGGTATTTGCTGACGTTTAACTAAATATTCTTTAGAGAGCTCCATTGCATCGTTTCAATTGAAACACGTGAAACTCCCAATCGAACCAATGATAATTAATTAAAGGCCCTGAGAATTACGGTTGCAGAAAATCAATATGGTGGTGTAATCGAAAACATCTTTCTAAAAATAGTTCTGTAATTTCTGTCACGCTAAAACGCCGAGTGGGTTGTCTTCTGAAGGGGAAGCGAAAAATGAGCGCCATGACAGTGTGTATTTTTCGGAGTGAGAGAAAGAGAGAGAGAGTATATTTAAACATTAAAAATGTTTATATTATTGTTTTCAATTTGCAGGTTGTTCCTGAGGAAGGGGCCGAACCTGACGATAACGATGGACTCAGACGCGAAGTTCGCAGCCGAGAACCCAGTCATGTTCTCAGCCCAGTTCTCCATCCTGCCAGCCCAACTAGCCATTGAACGCCATCGCGGTTTCTCCCCGTCCTCGTCGACGGACTGTCCTCTAGAATGCGCCGTCCGAAAAGACAGGAGAACCTGCAGACTATCATCCCCAGGGTATCCAGGCGTGTACCCCCGCGGCGTCAGATGCAGGATCGCTCTGGAATCAGAAATGGGTCGCTTTAAAATCGGTGGGCAACCCGAGGACTTGTTCGACCTGATGAACCGCACGTCCCAAGACAGCTGCCAGACTGAGAACTGCGAGCAGCACGTGGAAATAGTGGCGGAAGCGGAGAAGACGAGGGTCTCCAGGTCTTCCGGAGGCTATCAATCGCAAATCGAGCCGGTCAGAAGAGCCAGAAGCCCGGACCAGGAGGAGGAGCTTGAATTTATCATCGGGCAGACGTCGCGCAAGTTAAGGAGAGGCAGAAATAATCGGCGTAGGCAGAAGAAAGCGAGGAAAGAAGCTGGTGGATCAAAGGCTTCGCTCAATTCCCACGGAAAAGGGGCTGTCAAAGACGTCCGGACGTCTGCCGAGGACGTCTCCCCGAGCATACCAGACCCCAGGCTAGCCGGCGGCTATCGCGATCAGGATGCTCGGTCGGTAACTGTCCAGAAACGACTCCGTCACCCGCAACGCGTCCATAAGAAGTCCATGGGGTCGATAAACCCCAAGAGGAATCCCTATCGAGATCCACAGGACGTGTCCGACGTGAAGATTCTTCCTGACGGAACGCACGAGATGGGTAGAAAGAGGGTCAGCCAAGAAAAAGTCACCCTCTTGCAGGTGAGAGGGCTTTGGGATGGTGTATTAGGTCGTATGTCTACCCTCCCATGTCCGTGAAGCGATCCGTTTGGGTTTACAATCTTGGAAAAATCAAATTCAAGTTGGGGAAGGTTAATCGACTCTGTTAAGTTCTCGTAGACTGTATAGGATGGTGAAAATTTGGTTGGGTCGCTAACTAAGGCACTTAGCGTATGGGCTTTTCGTCCAACTGATTCACGGATGTGGGAATTGAGGCATAGATTAGATACGAGAGTAAAGATTGAACGGGAAGTTGATGAATTGGTTTAATTTTTAAATAAACAAACTCACAACTTGTCTGTTTTCTCCAGATTCCCGAGTACCGCTACATCAGGAGGGGTCGCATGCAAGAGAAGTTAGGTAGCAGTAGTTGCGTGGGCGACTACCTGTCTCTTCAGGAAAACGTGGATGGTAAAATCCTCGAAATCTCAAAATTCTGCGGCGACGGTCACATACCTCGGATCCTCTCGCGTGGAAAGAACATCATCATTGAGTTCTTTGCCGAGCAAGATGGCACTATCATGCACGACGGGTTTCAATTGTCTCTTCAAGAAACCGAGGAGCCAGCTGGCGTCAAACATGACAGGAACTGCGAATTTGTGTACAGAAGCACTGAACGTACTAGGGAGAACATCAAGTCACTGCAGAGCTGGTACCCTCCAAATACCCTGTGCAGCTATAAATTCATTGGAAGAGCGTCCGAAAAGATCTCTATCCACATGAAGATTATCAGGAATGAAGCAGACCAGGACTACATTAATCAAAAACAGAATCTTTCAATGAAATATTGCACTGGGAATGAGATTGCTGTCTACAATGGCATAGAGGTAGAGTTGGTAAAATGACTAACAAGGAGAACCTCCGCTCTGTCCCTCGTGGCTTTAGTTCAGACTTTTATAGACTTTTTTTTTAAAACATCAGTTTAGTTCAGATTTTTACCAAGTAATTAAGATAGACGTACACAGGGTGTACCCAAACACCTGATAGTAATATTAGTAATATCATTTTTCAGGCAAACAACAGCGTCCTGATGTGGTCCTACTGTGACGTGTCCCACCAAGACATCAACAACATTCAGGTCCCCCTAACGTCCACTGGAAAAGAACTATTAATTCAATACTACAGTGCAAGGGGTTCGTACGATGGTCAAGAGTTCATCTACACCATATCCTACAGGTTCACCAAGAAGCCTCAGAACTCCACAACCAGGAGACAAGTCCAAGACGATTTTAAACTGATCTCCCTCAGGCCTGTCAACTTCTCGGCCCTGAACCTTAGCGACAGTGAGAATTGCAACTGCGACTTTGGAGACAGAATAGGCAGCTTCAAGAGCTGGTTCATGGTCCTGGTAGTTCTCGGCATTGTGTCCTTCCTCGGTGCTGTTCTCACTATCGTTGCACTGCTCGCCAAGTGTATAAAAATGAGATCCATGGAAAAGAAACTCCTTCAGACCCCTAAACTGTGAAATCAATCAAACCTTTTGTACAAATTTCTATTTATGGATATAAGACGTTTTTACACCTGACGATTCACATAGCTAGGGTCCTGAAAGTTGTAAATATACTTTGAGCTCAACATATCTGGTAGATCCTAAGGAAATTGTATTGTTAAAGTCGCGGTTAGGTATCTCATGTATTATGCAAAGAATGGGTCTGACTGAATTGGGTGAATGGTTCGCAACATTGTGTGGACCAATGTCTTCCACGTGATCGTGGAACCTATCGGACAAGTTTCCTAACAGAAAACAAAACTTAATACGGTGATGCTGAAAAATCTTTGATCTCTCGTCGTTTCCAGTCTAGAAGTACCTGTACGTCTTCCTGCGGGTTCTGATATCAGAGACGACGATATTGTCAAAGATTTCTCAGCGGAGAACGTGCACATCATTCTGATGAAACAACAGCTTTGTTGCCAAATAATGATTTTAGCGAAATGTTCCTAAGTAACTCTGTGTTTGAAAGTTTTGGTTCCCGCGCCGTCGCTTGTACTCGTGCCCCCCTCCCACGGGTACATCTGTAACCGTGAAACGTATTTTTGTAAAAGAAACAAAAACGCAACTTATAATGTGATAATAATCTGTATTTAGTGGAATCCTGTGGTGAACAGGGATCGCATGACGATGTGTAACTACGTTAAACGAGACGCTAACAACTCATAATTAAATCAAATGTCGCTAAATGTATGCAACTAATCGGCTTTTATTCAACTGTTACCCCGTGCAAAGTCTTACCAGAGAGTAAACGAGAGTGCTCACGCCCGGGTTTTGCCCGTGCCACTTTTGTTCGCACATCATGTTTAGCCTGGAACAGCTCCTACATCATCTTTAGCATGGAACAGAACCTACATCATCTTTAGCAGGATAAAAAAACTTTAATTATCTATCACAAGTAAATGTATCATCGGAATAATAAATAATAAGCTAGTTCTGGTCCTGGTCACATATGTAGTAAGTAGTAAAGTGGGATCTGTATCTTGCTGAAGACGATGTAGGTTCTGTTCCATGCTAAAGATGATGTAGGAGCTGTTCCAGGCTAAACATGATGTGCGAACAAAAGTGGCACGGGCAAAACCCGGGCGTGAGCACTCTCATTTACTCCCTGGTCTGACCAAAAATTTAATAAGCAACTAGCAGAGTCTATTCTAGGTTGCAATGTCACTTGGGAAACCAGACAATTTTGCCAGTCGATTTGGGTAAAAAAATATCAAAAATCCAAATTTCAATTCTAGGAGATGGGCGCCTGGAATTTCAGCCTCAGTAACGTGACCTTCTCGATGAAATCGGGTAGCTTGAGCACCCCGCAGACTTTTAAAAATTTATTAGTGTATACATATGGAAAGATAAGGGGTTGAGCTACCCTTAAAACGTTAGCAATTAAGTTTCAAGAAGGAACACTCGTCCCACTAAAATTACCAGTACACTTCCGGCAATATAACAGCCACAGGTCGTTGGGGCCCAAAAAAAATAACAGGGGTGGAAAAAGGAAATCTAGTTCGGGCAAACAGAAAGTAGAGGGGCAATCTATCGTTTGTCCAGGGAGTTGGAGTGTTTTAAAATTTAATCACTTTCCTTAACAACAAAAAAAATCGTCGGGGCCCTGGGCGTTTTGCTGCGTCATAGTAGATACGCTACTGTTTTGACCGCGCATGCGCGAGAAGAAGCTGGCTCAATCGGAACACTGAGATACGGTGATAAACAGTGATAAGACTCTTATCATAAGAGTGAATATTGAATACAACAGAATGTCCTTTGCTGGTGGCGCCACACATAGCAAAACGTGTAAACTCGTAGAGGTAAACCTGATAGCACGGTCGATACATTATCGACTGCAGAATTACCGACTCTGTAGAAACTTTTCTTGTTACATCATCTCCATAGGTAATCAGATTGTTTATTTGGATTTTCAATACTTTTAAAATAATTTCCGTGTTTAAGTGAATTAAATCGATCGATTATTAGATCGATTGAATTTCAACGAATTTGTTATCATTTTTGTGTTTTATTTTGCGATAAAAATCAAGTTTATTTAGTTTTAGTGCAAATTAATTTTTATTGTACACTCAACTATCTTGAATGATTCATTTTCGATTTCCTATGAACTCGGATTTATTGTTAGATGATCGATTAAAATGAATTTCTTCGTTCTGTTACAGAATCTAATATGGTCGTCTGAATCTTCTACTCTGTTGCGGTTCCCAGTTGTGCGGTCGAATTAAACGGGTTTAATAAATCAAATAAATAAAGGAATAAATTAAATTTGTACGCAATTCTTCACACATTCAATGTACACATTTAAAATTGTATTGTACACTTTAAAATAAATAATATTTTTACAAATTCATTTATATTCATTTCTCAACCTTTTTCCTCGAAATACACAATCCTCCGGCTGTCTGATTTCGCGTTGAGTTGTACTACTGAATTTCGTACCACCTCCTTTGCAATCATGTTCTCCTAATACAAAGTTCAATTTTCGAGGTTTTCGAAAATTTTTTACCAATTTTCGCCTGTCTGATTTATCATTGAGTTATACTACTTAAATTTCAAAATTTTCGAGCGTCTGACTTGCGGTTGACTTTTACTACTGAAAATTGGGATACCTCCTTCGATATCATGTTGTCCTAATACAAAGTTGAAAAATACCAAAAATTTTCGAAAACCTCGAAAATTGAACTCTGTATTAGGAGAACATGATATCCGAGGAGGTATCCCAATTTTCAGTAGTACAAGTCAACCACAAGTCAGACGCTCGAAAAATTTCGACAATTCAGTAGTACGAATCAACGACAAGTCAGACGGCTGAAAATTGGTGAAAATGTTTCGAAAACCTCGAAAATTGAACTCTGTATTAGGAGAACATGATATCCGAGGAGGTATCTCAATTTTCAGTAGTACAAGTCAACCACAAGTCAGACGACCGAAAAATGTCTAAAATTCAGTAGTACAACTCAAAGACAAGTCAGACAGTCGAAAATTGGCGAAAATGTTTAGGAAACGTCGAAAATCGAACTCTGTATTAGGAGAACATGATTGCAAAGGAGATATCCCAATTTTCAGTAGTGCAAGTCAACCACAAGTCAGACGCTCGAAAAATGTCTAAAATTGTAAACTTTTACGTAAATATTTAATTATTGCAAAAACCAAAAAAGTTTTGTCGAATTTAATGAATCCTGATTTACTTTTCTAAAATGTTGATCTTATTCTGCTATCGCATGAATATGTATAGTCTATCATGTACAGGGTAGAGAAGAAAGAACACATTGAGTATTGTAACTAATATTCTTTATTTTTCACCAAAAGATTATTATCATTACATTAAATGTATATTGTGACGAGGTGAAATTGAGATGTCTAGCAGGATTGTGGTGACGTAGGTGCGAATATCCACGAATGTAATTCGAGCCAGCGTAGTCCTCGTGAAATGTTGCATCTGAGACGAGCGTAACTTACGACGTACTGAAGTGCTAGGAACAGAAAGAACATAATTAGCACACGATGGTTACATAGACATCGGGGAAAGTGACAGAAAGATAAGTAGCTCGAGGCTCGAAGCAATATTAATCGCGTTGATACAAAAATCAAATGAACAAGCTTGGATAATATATTTTGTTCTGAAGGGACGTGACATTACAAAATGTTATGGAAGGGAGTAGGTTTGGAATAATCGTGGATATTAATTTACACTCTATTATGCAAAAACCAACGCGAATTCAAAGTGTGCAGCTATTAGCTTGAAATTATCTTCTATTCGTAGGATACTGGAAGTTCTTACGAATAGAGGATAATGTCGATTTCCCAGGTCTCACCACGAGGAGGTTGCTGCACAAGAGACCCGGAACAACGACGGACTTATATATCAAAATACGCAGGTACGTCGAGTAATTATCGTGGAGCAAAAGATGTGAATCGGAGAAGAAGTCTTCGAAAAAGTATCCGAAACAGAATACTGACTAAGATAATTAAATTTGTTGGTAGGAAACCAAAAACAAAACAAATGTTAACAACCCAATGGCAAATATAACTAAATTAATCGATACAATTATCTACATCAGAAATCTACATTATCTACATCAGAAATCTACATTATCTACATCACAAATATACATTATCTACATCAGAAATCTACATTATCTACATCACAAATATACATTATCGACATCAGAAATCTACATTATCTACACAAGACGTCTACATTATTTACATCAGAAATCTACATTACCTACATCAGAAATCTACATTATCTACATAAGACATCTACATTATCTACATCAGAAATCTATATTACCTACATCTGCTACATGGGTTCTGTGTCCTGCTAAAGTTGATGTAGGTTCTGTTCCATGATAAACATGATGTTGGAGCTGTTCCAATTGGTTATCATAATGTACATGCAAGATCCATTCATTTGTCTCTCTTGTTTACAACCAAATTTATTATCGTGTATAACCTTTCGGATAAAGAATCACGTTAAAAATGAATAAATAAGAACGAAGATTTAAATAATGGTTTGAAATTCAAATATATCGAAAATGGAGGTTACCGATACTTCGACAGTTCCAGCCAGTTCGTCGTACGATGGCGGGAGTTCCAGATATTTCAGAAAATTCAGATATGACTCTCCGCCAGTAACAAGGGTATACATTTATCGTAATGATTAATTTCTCAGAACTAATAGAAAGTATGAAAACAGTAGTAGCATTATACAGAAAATGTGTTTTTTAATATCACTGAAAGCTATTGTAGAATACATTGAATTAAAAAGGAATTCTTTAAATAAAACAATAAATTTATTTTAATTTATTTTAGATAAATTAATATTATATAATTTTATTATTGTTAATAATATGTATTATTAATTGTATATATAATTATTAATATTAATATAATTAATATAATATTAATGTAAGTTAATAAAATTATGAATATATATTATATTATTAATATATTATTAATAACATATAATATTTATTTCAATAAATTAATTTATTAAAGATATTTTTTATTATGGTATACATATTGTTTTTGGTAAATGGAAATCTTATTAAATTATTATTATATCCTTATTGGAAATCTTATAGATATAAATTTTAGATAAATTAATATTATATAATTTTATTATTGTTAATAATATATATTATTAATTATATATATAATTATTAATATTAATCTAATTAATATAATATTAATGTAAGTTAATATAATTATGAATATATGTATATTATATTATTAATATATTATTAATAACATATAATATTTATTTCAATAAATTAATTTATTAAAGATATTTTTTATTATGGTATACATATTGTTTTTGGTAAATGGAAATCTTTAAATCTACTGTATTAAAATGTTTGGATATGATGAGAATTATTTTATTAATTTCTCCAAGATGACACCTTATAAATGGGGTGTGCAATGTGAGCCACATTACTCGAAGGACGAAATGGGCGGACCTAAAGCACTTTCGAAAATCAATCGTGATTTGAAGGTTCTTCAAAACGATATTTCAACAATAGATATTGCACGAATGAAGGAGGTCGACGATTTGTTCAAAGTAATCATTTCTATCAATATATACCGTACATTATAAGGTCCAATTATGTTGTAGATATATTCTCAATGATATTATATTAAGAATACTATGAATTATTTTCAAATTGCATTACAGATAAAAATAATTTACAACTTACAGATACATTATAAATTAAAAATTGTATTGTCATAAATGTTTAACTTTTAGTAGAGATTAAAGTAATTTCAAACTTTTATCATGGATACATTAGAAATTCGTACAATTTAAATTGTGATCATATTGTAAATTATAATTAAATTAAATTTTAAATAATTAATTTAAATAAATAAATTGCAATTACAGTATACTATAAATTATACTGTAAATTATTTTTAGATTTCATTATAGATAAAGATAATTGTTAATTGTTAGTTATATATATATATATAACTGTGAATTATTTTTAGATTTTATTATAGATAAAAGTAATTGTTAATTGTTAGTTATATATATATATATAACTGTAAATAATTTTTATATTGTATTATAGATAAAAATAATTGTTATATATATATATAACTAAAAATTATTTATAGTATAATTTCTAGTATATTGTAATTGTAATTTATTGCAACTATATATATATATATATATATATATATATATATATATATATATATATATATATAACTGTGAGTTATTTTTAGATTTTATTATAGATGAAAATAATTTACAAAATTTTGTTTACTCATGATTGAGTGGTTATAAATTGTAATAAATATAATCATTTACAGGGTGTGCAAATTCATCGCAGTCAATACAAAGACCATACAAGCTCGCGTCATCCCTTAAAATTTTTCAAAGCTGATCAGTACAAATATCAATGTGCACCAGGAGCAACAACGTCGTATTTCTCTAAATACCCGCACAATTATATCGAATACAAAATACCTCCAGTTTTACCTCTTACGTATCAGAGACGAAGGCACACACCATATTTACCAAATTTATCCCTCAGTGGTATTTATAGTGAATCGAGTTGCGTTGCATATAAACGATGATTTGTTAATCTATCCTAACCGGCAGAAATGTAAAAATTAAATTTGCTATACATGAAGTACATAAAAAATATTGAAAAACACGCATGATAATTTTACTGTTGTTGGTGTTGTCCTGCGAATTAAATCCTCAAAGTAAATGCAGTGAAGAATTCCGGGATCCTAACGACGAAGTGCACAAATTCTTCGGGGGAAATTGTTGCAGTTGGATTGAAAACCATTTCTTGCAGCACCTAAGCATAAGATTTCTCAAAATTTCAATCCATAATGTGGTCAATATTATCTAACCACGCTGTATACAGAGAGGTCCGTTTAAATAAGAACAACTAAATATCTCTTCAGGTTATCGTGATGCAACAAATATCTTTTGTGCACGGTGTCCATGGACATCTGCCAAGAATATTTATTTCCAAGGTCAATTTTTCGAAGTTATCAAGGTCAAGGTGTTTTTTTGATACGTAACTACATTTTTAATAAAATTGCATCGTGCAGCCGATCGAAAAATGCATTCAGATATGTATAGTAACATGACCTTGAAATGACTTTGACATTCGGTTGCCAGATGCAACGAGAAGAGTCGTTTCAAGGTCATCTTATTGTGCATATCTGAATGCATTTCTCCATTAATCATGTACGTGTACATAAGCATATCATCTGTGTTTTTTTTATACGTAACTACATTTAAAAAAAAGTGCATCGTGCAGCCGATCGAAAAATGCATTCAGATATGCATAGTGACATGACCTTGAAATGACTTTGACATTCGGTTGCCAGATGCAACGAGACGAGTCGTTTCAAGGTCATGTTATTGTGCATATCTGAATGCATTTCTCCATCAATCATGTACGTGTAACGTAAGCATGTCATCGGTGTTGTTTTGATACGTAACTACATTTTTTAATAAAATTGCATCGTGCAGCCGATCGAAAAATGCATTCGGATATGCATAGTGACATGACCTTGAAATGACTTTGACATTCGGTTGCCAGATGCAACGAGAAGAGTCGTTTCAAGGTCATCTTATTGTGCATATCTAAATGCATTTCTCCATCAATCATGTACGTGTAACATAAGCATGTGGTTATGTTTTGAAAAACACCGATGACCTTGGTAATTTCGACGAAAATGACTTTAGGAAAAAATATTCTTGAAAGATATTGATCCATGGGCACCATGCACAAGAAATATTTGTTGCATCACAATAACTTGAAGAGATATTTAGGTGTTCTTACTTAGACGGACTGTACATTACAAGAAATTTTTGTTCGTGGGTTTCTAGTTTCAACGAAATCTTTCATGAAATGATGACATACATAGTTTATCGCTTGACGTGGTGTTTTTCGAGTAATTCTGATAAATACTGTTCAGCAGTAATTCCCAATAATTTTAATCATTATCGTGCAGACATGGTCAATACACATTACTCAAACTCACCATTCGTGCAATGTACTCTGCCTCCTCAGTGGCAATGTCCTGAACACCGTCAATGTCGTTCCCTGCCAGTTTTTTGATAGCCGTGATTAACTCGTCCACAGAAATGATACCGTCACCGTCTAAATCTGCAAAATAATTAATTAATAATTAAAACTAGTGGGGCATACAGCTATTAATGGTTTTTTTTTATTTTCTGTGACTCTCCACGTGCCACACAAAGAACCTCCCGATTCGTAAGTTGTAAGTGGTAACATTAACATTAGTTGCATAATTAAAAAAAAAAAATTTTTTTTTAAGTTAAAAAAAAATTTTTGTTTAAATTAAAAAAATATTTTTTTTTAAATTAAAAAAAAATAAAAATGAAATATATATAACTATGTTTGTTTATTCGGTGGAAAATTTCCATCCTCTCGTATAAATTGCATTCTCGAATGAACTTCTTTCGAAAAAAACTAAAAAATCTAAAAAACTACTTGACCAATATGGACCAAAATCATTCATCATTCTGATCGCGTTGTTACTATTTCAGAAAACGTTAACGAAAAATTTGATAACATAAAAACGGCCATACGCACGCGCGCGCACACACACACACACACACACACACACACACACACACACACTATCAATTTGATAAAAATAGTCTAAAATGACTCCAATGACCATGAAACGTGAAGATCTGCTAAAAAATCGATTTTCGATTTTCGGGGTAATTACAGTAACTTCCCTATGAATCGGGAAGTTAATAATTAATAATTAATTAATAAATAATTAATAATTGATTATAGTTTACCGCAAAAATTACAATTTTTCTTTAAATTTTTTGTTTAATATTGCATTGTCATTCAGTTCTCAGCTACGTTTAAAGTTTCGAGTCTCTAGTTCATCGGAAGATGGTTTTGAATTCGATTGCAAGATTTGACGCATACTACAACAACAACAACTGATAACAACATAAGATTGGTAAAAAGTGTACGATCACGTTGTATGCATTATATTAATTTAGGTAGTACAGCTAAGTGACTCTCGCACTATCGAGTGACGATCGAAATTAATGAAAATTAAACGAAATCAAGGTCGAAGAAAAGTTTACCGAAAATGGCGAATGCCCAAGCGGCTCGAACTTCGTCGGGACAGTTATCGCAAAAGGCTGAGTATAAATCCAGGACGTCTTCGAGACTCAGGTGATTGTCTTTTTGCGATGAGAACACCCGATATATCGAATCTCGAAATGGACTACACTGAAATCAATTCGTAACAATGGATAAATAATACGAGCAAACATAAGACGACGAAAATACTCGAAGGACAATTCACTATTTTAAACATTATACGTAACAAATTCCGTGAGGTTCTAATGTGAAGAAAATTCACGAAATAATATCGTTGAAAATGGAAAGTAAATATGTAAATATATGTATAAATCTAAATGTTTGCATATATACATATATTGAATTTTATTATTAATTTTTACTATTATAATTATATATGTATATGTATATATATATATAAATGGATGTTTGCATATATACATATATTGAATTTTATTATTAATTTTTATTATTATAAATATATATACATAAATGGATGTTTGCATATATATATAAAAATTAATAATCAAATTCAATATATATATATATATATATATATATATATATATATATATATATATATATATATATATATACATATTTATAATTAAATTAGTAAAAATTAATAATCAAATTCAATATATATATATATATATATATATATATATTGAATTTGATTATTAATTTTTACTATTATAATTATATATATACATTATATTTTACTCCTACAATCACTTTTACCTTAACCCTCAAAAGAAACATTATAAATTAATAACTACATACTTAAAATTTAAATAATGATATCAAATTTATTTTCAATTTTTGACCCTTCAACTAACAATTATTTATCTATAAATCGACTAGTTCTATTTATACCATTATTTTTATTTAATTGATCATATTGATTATACCCACAATACCTAAGAATATTTTGATTTTCATTATATAATAAAATTTTTCGAGAATTTTTAAAGTTGTCAAAAACAAAAATTTACCTCGAATATTATTATACCTTACATTTTATATTATATTTATATATTCATATAATTTAGGTCCTTGAATTCGTTTCGACGTCACCTACAATATTATGAAATAAAATATCCAGTTTCGTTTAAAGATATGATGGGGACCTTGATTTTTTTTGTAAAAAAATTTTCTTTAATTTAAATAATTGCAATTACTTGTCGGTTAAATTTTTCTGTTCGACCAGAAAGGGGCTGAAAAATCGCGGTGACTAATTTGCGTCCCACCCTGTATATAATAAATATAAATAATAATAAATATATATATATAATATAATAACTGTAAATAATAATAAATATATATAATATAATAAATATAAATAATAATAAATATATATATAATATAATAAATATAAATAATAATAAATGTATATATAATGTAATAAATATAAATAACAATAAATATGTATATAATGTAATAAATATAAATAATAATAAATATGTGTATAATGTAATAAATATAAATAATAATAAATATGTATATAATACAATAAATATAAATAATAATGAATATAAAATATAATAAATATAAACTTCGTTATAATTAATTAATTTAATTCTATTAATTTTACCATTGTGTTTTATATTATATTTTCAACTGTCTATATGCGTAGTAATATGTAACTTACTTGAATTTGAGGCAGTATCGTATCAATTTGTTCTGCAGTGAAACGATGTGAAACATTTTCACGCAACTTTTGCGGATCGACAATGTCCAGAAGATTGACAATGCTAAAATGTTTGATGAATAATCTTTAAATAAATTATTAATAATTAAACGGCAAAACAAATCACAAATGATTATGTGTTAATGAAACCAGAAAACAAAAATAAAGACAAAACAATTTTGCAGTGTAAAAAATCCTTAGAAACAATATACGAAAGTATTTATTACCGCAGTATTTTTCCTTTTGTCAAGTATGTCAGTTCTTTGTAGGTGGACAGTGTATTTTCGTCGAGTATCTTTTCGTGGGACAACAAATTTCCCATGTTGATACAATAAAGAAAATAAATTGTAACGAATTGCAATAATTCAACCACTGCAATGACAACTGTCAATCGTGTACTACTGCGTTCTCTTATCAGTGCACTGATAACGTGCTTATCAGATGTGTCATCTTTTCTTTATTGTCCATTTCCCAGGCATTTGTCTTAACTATGCTTGAATTAGTACAATAATGCCACTAACATTATTTTACATATTATTGAATGCGATGTGTATGTAAATACATGATATTGTAATATGTGTGATATTTTAATTACACTGCAGAATTGATTTATTTATGACACAGTTAAAGGTGGAAAAATTCAAATAATTTAAGAACAATAGTTTATAATTTAGGCATAATTTAAGAAAAATAATTCAAGATATATATTATTTTCTAAAATCTTTATAGGAAGAATGGTACTTCAATTGACATGGAAAATTGTTATTCTGTATAAAAATGCACAATTCACTTACATTAATTATAATATAGAGAACATTGTCATTGTTAAATTTTATTTTTAAATGTAATAGTTATAGTTGTAGTAATAATTTACGGTTATATTTAAATTACATATATTATTTAGTGATATATATATATATATATATATATATATATATATATAAATATAAATAAATATACATATATATAAATATATAAATAAATATACAAATGTATATATAAAAAAATGTATATGTGTATATACATATATGTGTATGTATAAAAAAAATAGTTAAAAAAAATAATATAAATAAAAAAAATAATATGAAAAATATATAAATTTGCTACTTTTAATAAATACAGGGTAGTTTAAAATTTCGTCTCCCTGATTTTTCAGTGGCTTCCGATTGGTTTGACAAACCTATTACACTGAAAATATGGCGGGAGAATTTAAATTTAAGGAATTTCGTAACGCAGCGCCCAGCGAAACCAGTTGCAAATAAGGAAAGTGACTAATATCCACGATCCTTCCTTGACGGATTAATGTTTCCGACCGCTTAAATAACCGGTTCCGTAAGAATTGCATATTCATGGCCCGTATAAATAACCGCGGGAAATTTAAATTTTAGAAGCGCACGCCGCGTATCTACACACAGAACTCGAAGGATTCACCTCGAATTAAGCAGCCTATAGCGCAGCACGTAAGTGATTAAACCGATTACACGTGAAACGCTGGGAATGTTGGCGGATAGGGAATAGGTTTAATTAGACCGTCAATGAGCGGGCTTACTGATTGGAAAACGGCCGTATTACGCGATTTGTACGCTTGTCGGGAATGATCTACTCAAAGAGAATTGTCCGCCATCGATTCCCACGACGCGACGCTAGCGAACACGTCCGGGATCTTCGCGATTGTGTTTCGACACCGGTTGCGTTTCACCAGATCACTTTATTATTTGTGAATGGATAGAATATACTCCTTGTCAGACTCCGTTCGCTATAGCCGGGCTCTGATTGGTCCGTGTTTTTGGATAATAACTCCTAAACAAAGCCACAGGCACCATTTTTGTGAAGGAAAATGTCGCTTCAAATGATCCAAGGAACCTCACATTTCCGGGAGTTGCACTTATTTTGGGACACCCTGTATATTTAAAAAATATTTTAAGTTAAAATTCTCACAAACAAACATTTCGAGAAATTGTTATAGTCATCAACTTTTAGTTATGCATCTTCTTAATTCTGGTAGTATTAAATATATTCTGCAGTAAATCTGTACGCGTCCTCGAGTTTTAAGTACTCCGTCGTAGAGAAAATAATCTATTGTAATTTACAATTGTAATTCGAGCTGGCCAAAAGGATCTTTCAATTAGATACAGATTTTTGTGCAGGAAAATGTCGCTTCAGATGATCCAAGGAACCTCCCATTTCCGGGAGTTACACTTATTTTGGGACACCCTGTATATTTAAAAAATATTTTAAGTTAAAATTCTCACAAACAAACATTTGGAACAATTGTTATTGTCATCAACTTTTAGTTATGCATCTTCTTAATTCTGGTAGTATTAAATATATTCTGCAGTAAATCTGTACGCGTCCTCGAGTTTTAACCCTTTCGCTACTACGAGCGACTATATTCGCTCTGCATAAAACGCCACTGAGGTACTACGGGCGACTATAGTCGCTCTGCATAAAACGCCACTGAGGTACTACGGGCGACTATAGTCGCTCTGCATAAAATGCCACTGAGGTACTACAGGCGACTATGGTCGCTCTGCATAAGATGCCGCGTACTGGATATATGACCAGCAATTGGAGTTATTGGCACGATTACGATTTCCGTTTTGAGGTTATATTTGTGTTCTTGGGGTTCTCTCTCCGCGGCGAGAACCAACCCGTTCAGCGGGAGTACCACGGCGGAGAAGCAGCCCGTTCGGCGGGAGTACTGCGGCGGAGAAGCAGCCCGTAGCGAAAGGGTTAAATACTCTGTTGTAGAGAAAATAATCTATTGTAATTTACAATTGTAATTCGAGCTGGTCGAAAGGATCTTGAAGGATCCGTAAGCATCTTTCAATTAGATACAGATTTTTGTGCAGGAAAATGTCGCTTCAGATGACCCAAGGAAGCTCCCATTTTCGGGAGTTACACTTATTTTGGGACACCCTGTATAGTTCGCCGTCGAAGAAAGCACCTTGTCGCCCTAGCAGTAGATAAGTAGAAGTAAGAGTGGGGGCCCAGTCGGAGAATCTCTGAACTGCAGTGATGCCTAATGGAGGAACCTGGAGGAACTTTCCCCTCCAGCTGGGTCCCCCTCTCTTACTTCTACTAGGTCTACTGCGCACGCGCTACACACGAACGTACCTCTGAACGTGATTCACCAAGGCAGAGTCGAGGTACGTTCGTGCGCAGTAGACCTAGTAGAAGTAAGAGTGGGGGGCCCAGCTGGAGGGGAAAGTTCCTCCAGCTCCCTCCATTTGGCATTTCTGACCTAGAGGAACTTTCCCCTCCAACTGGGCCCAACACTCTTACTTCTAGTGGGGGCCCAGTCGGAGGGGCAAGTTCCTCTAGGTCAGAGATGCCAAATGGAGGGAGCTGGAGGAACTTTCCCCTCCAGCTGGGCTCCCCACTCTTACTTCTACTAGGTCTACTGCGCACGCGCTACACACGAACGTACCTCTAAGCGTGACTCACCAATGCAGAGTAGAGGTACGTTCGTGCGCAGTAGAATTAGTAGAAGTAAGAGTGGGGGGCCCAGTCGGAGGGGCAAGTTCCTCCAGGTCCCTCTATTTGGCATCTCTGACCATAAATGGGGGGCCCAGTCGGAGGGGCAAGTTCTTCCAGGTCAGAGATGCCAAATGGAGGGACTTGGAGGAACTTTCCCCTCCAACTGGGCCCAACACTCTTACTTCTAGTGGGGGCCCAGTCGGAGGGGCAAGTTCCTCTAGGTCAGAGATGCCAAATGGAGGGAGCTGGAGGAACTTTTCTCTCCAGCTGGGCCCCCCACTCTTACTTCTACTAGGTCTACTGCGCACGCGCTACACACGAACGTACCTCTAAGCGTGACTCACTCGGGCAGAGCAGAGGTACGTCGTGTGTGGCGCGTGCGCAGTAGAACTAGTGGAAGTAAGAGTGGAGGGCCCAGCCGGAGGAGCAAGTTCCATCAGGTTCAGAGTGGCCAGACGAGTCCGACCTTGGAACTCGCGAGAGGAGTACAGTACCCCTTCTCTGATGACCGGAAATGTCTCCCATGCGCCTTACTCGAACCCCGTCGCGCTTGCGCATATTGTTGGTCATCAGAGAGGGGGTACTGTATTCCCCTCGTGAATTCCAAGGTCGGACTCGTCTGGTCACTCTGATCAGGTTCCTCCTTCTGGCATCACTGCAGTTCAGAGGTGACAAATGGAGGAAACCTGGAGGAACTTTCCCCTCCGGCTGGGCCCCCCACTCTTACTTCTACTAGTTCTACTGCGCACGCGCCACACACGAACGTACCTCTAAACGTGACTTACTCGAGCAGAGCAGAGGTACGTCGTGTGTGGCGCGTGCGCAGTAGAATTAGTAGAAGTAAGAGTGGGGGGCCCAGCCGGAGGAGCAAGTTCCTGCAGGTTCCTCCTTCTGGTATCACTGCAGTTCAGCGACTGTACGAATTGAGGGGAAACGGTCACCCTCCCTCTGCCGATACCGGACTAGAAGGGGAAGGTAGAGTGGGGATACAAGGACATAAGTTTTGATCGGGAAACCCTGGGGCAATCTGATATAATTGATAATGAGCCGGTGCACTGGTAGTGGGCCTGCTTTAAATAATTCGGTCACCAACCGATAATCACTTTTTCCCCTTAATTTTCCTCCACTCCAACACTGCAGTTGCTGCAACGCACCCGATTTTCCCCGGAATTTTTGCATAGAAATAGAACACAGAACGAAATCTGATAATCTGATTTTCGCTGTAACTACCCTCCATCCACGATAAAAGGTTCGAACTTGTTACAATATATTTTTCCTTCGCAAGCTATCGGTCGCGCAGCGTCCATCGTCGCTTCGATTTAAAAAAGTTCAAAGGCATATCTCGATCACCTATCCGGCTCCGACTCCTGTTTATCATCGAATGACAGCGTAGAATGCATTTCAAAAGCCCAGGACCGGGCTATATAATGTGTCTATTTAAAGCGACATTGAAATGATAAAATAATTTTTTTCGATGCGCCAAAAATCCTTCTGGCAATCGTGATTTTAGTCGAAGAAGAAGCTATTTTCAAAATTTCATCGAATTCTGAGGCGTACCATAAACGGAAGTTTCGCCAAACTTCGGATGTCTAACCTCTCTAAGAACTGAAATTAAGATATTAGTAAAAAACCGAAAATGGAGCGCGTAAGCAAACGCACGCGAAAGCGAGATAGACACAGGTGAAAAGAGGGTTGCCAGCATTGGGGTGGGAACAAGCGTTTACGTGCGGCAGACATCCCATGATGCATAGTTGTTGTTGACATGCTGGAACGTCAAGCTCACATGACCTCTCGAGCACAGCTATTATCCGCAAAGCGACCCCTGAATTGGGACAATAACTGCTTCGCGGAGTCGTGTAATAATTATCGGTCCACCTCGCACTACCACCCCATATCATCATCATTTTGCCACGCTCAGTCATCAACCATTCCCCTTTTCCAACAGCGAAACCGAAATAAAACAAATATCTCGTCGAAGTGCGATATTAAGTTATGTTATTGTATTCAGTCAACAGGCACAGGATGAATATTTTTGTACCTCAACATGCATCTGTGGACCAACAATGGCCTAAGATGTTAATCAGAAAATACTTCCGGCTCGTGCTCGTTGCAAAAACGACATTTCGTACTGGAAAAAATTCTCCTACAGTTTTTGTGATTGGTCGATTCAATTGTGAGTTAAAAGATGGAGGTTAATTTTACAATTTTGCTTTGAGAAAGCCAAAAATGCAAGACTGGCGGCTGAAATTGTGAATGGAGTTTATGATCCGGATACTGTCACAGCTAATTACGCCCGATTTTGGTTTCGTCGATTCCGTTCCGGTATTTTCGATGCTAAAGACGCACCTAGCATAGGTAGGCCCGTCGTCGAAAATCTCGATAAAATCATGGAAATGACAGTGGACCGGTATGTTAGCAATCGTAGCATCGCCCAGGAGCTGAAGATCGACCATAAAACAGTTTTAAACCATCCGCGTAAAGCTGGATTAAAAAAGAAGCACGATGTCTGGGTGTCAGGCGAATTGACGCAGAGGAACCTGATGGATCGAATTTCCATCTGCGAAGCATTGGCCGAACGGAACGAAATTGATCGATTTCTTAAACGGATGGTGACTGGGGATGAGGAATGTGTCACGTGCGACAATATTGTACGAGAACGATCGTGGTCAAAGCGCAGTGAAGCGCCTCAAACGGTGGCCAAAGCAGGACTCACGACCAGGAAGGATTCTACTGTGCTTATGGTGGGACTGGAAAGGAACCATCTACCATGAGCTGCTTCCATACGGCCAAACAATAAATTCGGACCTCTACTGTCAACAATTGGACCGGTTGAAGGTAGCGATTGACCGGAAGCGGCCAGAATTGGCCAACAGGAGAGGTGTTGTGTTCCATCAGGACAACGCCAGGCCACACACGTCTACAATGACTCGCCAGAAGCTCCGAGAACTTGGTTGGGAGGTGTTAATGCACCCACCTTATAGCTCGGACTTGGCACCAAGCGATTACCATCTTTTTTCATCCTTGAAAAATTTCCTGAGTGGATAGGGACCAGGGCTTCCATGAGCGAGGCATTATGAGTTACCTTCAAAATGGCAACAAATTATTGAACAGAACGGCGCATATTCGACCCAAATCGAACGGTCCGAACCACAAAAATAATGGATTACATTTTCCCGAACCCAACTGTTTAACAAAGCCGTGAACATTTTCGCAAACGCAAAAAGACGCTTCAAATGAGGAATCACTCCGTGCATGGAGGTACCTATTCAGGACAGTCGTGCATAAAGTAGATTAATCGTTCCTATCGCAGACGTTGCTGATCAACTCATACCGGCCATCAGCACCGACACACCACCGGCAGGACTGTGGCAAGGTCGCTGTAACAGAGGGACGCGACGTTCCGGATTCAAGCGAGCTGGTCGAGTCGATTTGATCGATTCGATCGAAGCTCGGCGAGCGAGCCCCGGTCTCGAAAAGTCGCCGGTCAGGGACGGAAGCGAACGGTTCACCTCGGGGGTGGCGTAGGGTGCAGTCCCCTCGCCGGTGGAGTACGGGGTGCAAGGCGCAGATGCCACGCGGCTGAAACCGGAAGAGCCCGAAACGGACAGAAACGATGCAGTTGTCCGCAACGGCGATAGAATAGTGAGGCAGCGGCATAACGCGCATAATAACGCGCGCTCGAGGCCTCCGCGAAATGAGATACGGGGAGGCGAAGGTGTAAGGGAGACGGAGCCGGGTAGGTGGACGGGAATGGATAGACACGGCGCGGTGGTGGGGTGGCGCCTATCACTCGGGGAGATCCAATACAATGCGAACTATTGTACCCACGTTCGCCATCCACTCCAATTCCTAGGGTGGAGATATGCAGCTAGCTCTCGATCCTGCACTCGCCGCGCACCCTGCATACGTGTGTTGGAACGTTGCACACGCGGCTATCCTGTATCCTTGCGTTGTCGTCGCCGTCGCCACCCACGGAAGGAGCCCGGGCCACTTGCGAGAGAAATCGGAGAACGGCTCGACCCTGGCGAACGTGCTTTTATCGGTTTCTACGTACCTGGCACGCGGGGCGGTTGATTAATGTCTTGATAGAATGCGCGAAAACATCGGGTCCCGAACGGAGCTTCCATCGTGTGCTACACTGCTTCTTGATCTCTTGTCACTGAACCAAATATAAATGTAGTAGGCATACGGCAAGAGGCGACGTGTAGAAAGAAATTACTTTTTTAGGAACAACCTGTACAACTGGTTTAAAGGTCCATTTGGAGGGGCGTGAGTCACGTACATGGTGAGTCACCTTTTTTTTAGCTTAATTGCCATACCCCCTGGGAGGGACATGGGGGTACGTGGGACTTACGAGAGCCAGAAGGGCTCACAGTACCGCACTAAAAAATCTCACGACAACCTACCCCAAGCTATTCGGGGGCAGCTGGGATCTCCAAAGGACCACGACCAGCCACCCCCTCGCCCTTGGCCTCGTGCGGGGCCCCATCCCGGGGGGGAGAGCCTCCCCCCAAGGGTGAGTCACCTAACGTATATCTCCTTAAAATAGGGCTCATACGATACCAAAAAAAATTTTGCTTTCATCTAATTTTTTTTAGAGATATCGAGGTCACCATCATTTTGAAGTGACACTTCTTTGCCGAAGGGGTTTTCGAGCGTTACGGAAGTCGGATGAGACATTTTTTAACGGAGAATAAAATCTTTCTCTACCCAACGAGGATTCGAACCCCGGTCCACCGCTTGGTCAAACGACGATCTTTGAAATTTTAATGTTTTATAAACATTCTGAATATGCCCAGCCATATGTCCCAGGGACGTCCAAATAACATCCGTGTGTCCGAGATACGTGCCAGCAGGGCCCGCTCTAGGGAGGGGGGCAACCCGGGCACTTTCCCAGGGCGGTAAAATTTGGGGACGCCCTTTTGGCTCTAAGTAAGTTAGTACTTATGAAGTAAATATGCATGGCCACCGTTGACGGATATCTTTGCTGAAAAAAGCTCTTTCTGTTCAACTTGTACCCCCCAGGATTAAATTCTGGGTGTGGCAGTGCTCTTAAGGGGCGTCAAGTCTCTTTGTCCGGGGCGTCGTAACCGCTAGAGCGGGCCCTGGTTCCAGAAACGTCCGAATAACATTCGTATGTCCCAGATATTTGTCCCAGATACGTGCCAGATTGTTCTAGGAAAGTCTCAGATAGGTCCGAACGGGACGTCCTATGTACGTTACACTTTGTAAATGGGACCTCTTTCGGATATTCCTGGGACGTATCTCGTACATACATGGGGCTATCTCGGACATACTACCCAGACAACACGGACGTCCATTGGACGTATGGACGTAACTTAGGCGTACATCGTGCTATCTGGGTAGTATGCCCGAGATACGTTCCAGGAATATCCGAAAGAGATCTCATTTACAAATTGTACTCCCAGATAGCACCCGGACGTCCGTTGTACGTCCAGTGGATGTCCGTGCTATCTCCCACATAGCACGAACGTCCATTGAACAACCGATGTACGTCCAATTTTCGCCCATATGGGATATTATATATCGGACATCTTTGGGACGTACACAGGTCCCATAGCGACGTACATTGAACGTCCATCGAACGTCCGGGTGCTATCTGGACTGGAACGTTCACTTTACGTCCATACGTCCAATGGACTTAATCGGACGTCCGGGTGCTAACTGGGTAACCTTATTCGGACATCCTTGGGACTTACAGAGATCCCATACGGACGTACATTGAACGTCCATCGAACGTCCCGGTGTTATCAGGGATATTAATCACAGTTCACGAGAATAAAAGTGTGTTTAAATGGACTTTTTGTTGAAATATTATTTAACGCTTTCGAAAAAAAACTGTTCAGCATCAAGATCGAGGCGCACGGCAGTTGGTCTACGATACACCATGTACATGAAACAGTTTCGCGAGTGTATACATATCTATCCACCTGTTATATGCATGTATATACGTGGCTATGGCTGGTGTTCCTGTTAATTTCATTACGACGATCACCCTGACAAATCTAATTGACGCGCATCAATTATTTGCCGGACGAAGGCCGCTTAACTCCCTTTCCAGTTTCCAGCCGGCCGGCGAATGGTTTCCGAATAATTTCATTTTTCACGATACCTTTTATCGATGGAATCCCGCTCTGTCGTCATGGAGTTATGTCTGCCATCCTTTCGGACTCCCCATAGAATTGATCGCTGGAACAATTCATACACCGTATCCCCGCATAACGCTATGCAAATTGTTGCAACCGTAGTCGATTAAACGTTTTGCAATAGCATTGGAACTAGCGGAATTAACGTCGATGATTTCTTTAACAGAAATACGCTGCCTTTAATCGTTAGTGACAGGATCGAAAAAAATATGTAGCGAGACGTCACATCGGTGACCTTGGACCACACTGTATACAGGGTGGTCCGTTTAAACAGGAACAACCAAATATCTCTTCAGGTTATTGTGATGCAACGAATATTTCTTGTGCATGGTGTCCATGCACCAATATCTGCCAAGAATATTTTTTTCCAAAGGTCATGTTTTTCGACGTTATCAAGGTCATCGGTGTTTTTTGATACGTAACTACATTTTTTTAAAAATTGCATCTTGTAGCTGATCAAAAAATGCATTCAGATACGTATAGCAACATGACATTGAAGTGACTTTGACATTCGGTTGCCAGATGCAACGAGACGAGTCATTTCAAGGTCATGTTATTGTGCATATCTGAATGCATTTCTCCATCAATCATGTACGTGCAACGTAAGCATGTCATCGGCGCTTTTTTGATACGTAACTACATTTTTAATAAAATTGCATCGTGCAGCCGATCGAAAAATGCATTGAGATATGCATAATGACATGACCTTGAAATGACTTTGACATTCGGTTGCTCGATGCAACGAGACGAGTCATTTCAAGGTCATGTTATTCTGCATATCTCAATGCATTTTTCCATCAAATATGTATGTGCAACATAAACATGTAGTTACGTTTCGAAAAACACCGATGACCTTGATTTGGGAAAAAATGACCTTGGGAAAACAATATTCTTGCCAGATATCGATCCACGGACATCATGCACATTAAATATAAATATATGAATAACTTGAGAACGGCTGGACCGATTTGGCTGATTTTTCTTTGAAAATGTTCGTAATCGTCCGAGTAAGGTTCTCACGGAAAGAAAAATTGGAAACGTTGCCCGGAAATATGGAAAATTCGGAAAAATTGAAAGTGCTTTTTTCTATGGGATTGTTGTACGAACTCATGACCGTAACTCACGATTCGAACGATGAATATGCGTAATTCCTTTTTCGCTTTGTTCGTTACGGCCCTGGGAAAATTTTCAGGAAAAAAGTTCGAGACCATTACAAAGGAAAGTCGGAAAATTCGGACGAACTGCAAATTTTCCGTTGGCGTACTTCTGAATGTACTCCTCCTTCAATTATATTTTAATCAATTATATTTTAATTATAATTAAATTATATTTTAATAATTATCATACTGCAAATTAGAATATATTATAAATGCTATAATATAACATAACTTCTATTTAAGTTATGTTATATTATAGCATTTCTAATATATTCTAATTTGCAGTATGATAATTATTAAAATATAATTTAATTATAATTAAAATATAATTAAAAATCATTATTTAAATATAATTTAAGGATTCACATTTTATTATACAATATTGTTCAATGTAATTACATGAAATTATTGCACGAGCATTTAGTAATTCACATGAAAATTATTGCTCCTATTCATGTAATTTGTGCTATAAAAATTTTGTGATGCAAACGTAAAACGCACTCGTTTAAAAAATAATTCGAAATTACGAATACGCATATTAAAAGAATTCATACAGAAACTTCGATTTAAATGTAAATTGTGATCGACGTTTTTGTGATGCACGTTAATTATAACACTTATCTGTTGGGGGTAAATAATTATGTTCATTGTAAGTGAAAATTTATGGTTCGGTGCTCCATAAACGCAATTGTTATTTTAGCGGTGCTCAAACAAAATAATTTGCAGAATTACTTGGCAATTGTAAGATAAATGTGTTCGATTAATTATTCATGTAATTATTCACCTAATGGGTGGAACAAAGACTCGCAGTACACCTATTGTAAGGTGCACGTACGTTCATGCAGTTAGGTAGTCTCATGGCAGACCCGGTGGCGTGAATTTAAATTTTTCCAATACCAGATACCGTTAATTCCGTTGATCCGCCAGAGAGCTGCTGGAAATTCCGCTCCTACTTTTTCGTTAACGAAGATAACACAATCGCTCCGACTACTGCGTTAAGAGAAC
Organism: Lasioglossum villosulum; assembly: GCA_963971365.1. Taxonomy (NCBI): domain Eukaryota; kingdom Metazoa; phylum Arthropoda; class Insecta; order Hymenoptera; family Halictidae; genus Lasioglossum; species Lasioglossum villosulum. The sequence goes on along the minus strand of OZ020495.1, from coordinate 21,703,445 downwards.
CGGCAATTATCGGCTACTTATTCTCTGTGACCTTCGTGTCGGTCACCTTTCATCTCGTTTCAATTGTCCTAAAAAAATGCAATTAGCTCGGTCATCAAATTTTCGAAACCGTCGAAGAATTTAATTCATTTCCGTTCAATTTTTCTGAAAAAATTTCCCTTGCGATTTTAATTAGGTATTTCATTGATTATTGAAGACCTCGCGTTCATATAAAACCCGGGGAATCCAATTTTTAATAAAATTGTACACCTTTAAATTGTAAAATGATAATCTAAAACAGTAAAAATGAGTTTAATGGTGTCTAAATACTATCTTTAACATGTAAAAATTATTAATTAGGAAATATTTTATTGGTGTATGGAAGTTTTATGTTGCATAAAAATCCGCAGTCGACTAACAATAAGTAGATAACAGAAACTGCTTGATCATCCGCAATGTTAACGACCCTCGTAATTTATTGACCTTTGATAAGAATAATTGGAGAGTTTAAAGAATTAAATCTAATCAACTATTGCTCACAATTATCAGGTTTTTGTTAATTTATTATAAATAATGTTATGTAAATAATTCAGATGTTGCGAAGCTAATACTATCTAACAATTTATATGGGATTATGATTATTTTCAGACACAGATCATTTGTTGATTTTTGATAAGAATAATTGGAGAGTTCGAAGAATTGAATCTAATCAACTATTGCTCACAATTATCGGGATTTTTTGTTCATTTATAATAAATAATTTTATGTAAATAATTCAGATGTTGCGAAACTGATACTTTCTAACAATTTATATGGGATTGTGATTATTTTCATACACAGATAATTTGCTGATTTTTGATAAGAATAATTGGAGAATTCGAAGTATTGAATCTAATCAATTATTGCTCACAACTATCAGGATTTTGTTTATTTATAATAAACAATTTTATGTAAATAATTCAGATGTTGCGAAACTGATACTATCTAACAATTTATATGGGATTGCGATTATTTTCAGACACAGATCATTTGCTGATTTTTGATAAGAATAATTGGAGAGTTTGAAGTATTAAATTCTAATCAACTATTGCTGACAATTATCGGGATTTTGTACAAGTTGTTCATTTAAAATAAATAATTTTATGTAAATAATTCAGACACAGATAATTTGCTGATTTTTGATAAGAGTAATTGGAGAGTTCGAAGAATTGAATCTAATCAACTATTGCTCACAATTATCGGGATGTTTTGTTCATTTATAATAAATAATTTTATGTAAATAATTCAGATTTTGCGAAACTGATACTATCTAACAATTTATATGGGATTGTGATTATTTTCATACACAGATAATTTGCTGATTTTTGATAAGAATAATTGGAGAGTTTGAAGAATTGAATCTAATCAACTATTGCTCACAATTATCGGGATTTTTTGTTCATTTATAATAAATAATTTTATGTAAATAATTCAGATGTTGCGAAACTGATACTTTCTAACAATTTATATGGGATTGTGATTATTTTCATACACAGATAATTTGCTGATTTTTGATAAGAATAATTGGAGAATTCGAAGTATTGAATCTAATCAACTATTGCTCACAACTATCAGGATTTTGTTTATTTATAATAAATAATTTTATGTAAATAATTCAGATGTTGCGAAACTGATACTATCTAACAATTTATATGGGATTGCGATTATTTTCAGACACAGATCATTTGCTGATTTTTGATAAGAATAATTGGAGAGTTTGAAGTATTGAATTCTAATCAACTATTGCTGACAATTATCGGGATTTTGTACAAGTTGTTCATTTAAAATAAATAATTTTATGTAAATAATTCAGACACAGATAATTTGCTGATTTTTGATAAGAGTAATTGGAGAGTTCGAAGAATTGAATCTAATCAACTATTGCTCACAATTATCGGGATGTTTTGTTCATTTATAATAAATAATTTTATGTAAATAATTCAGATTTTGCGAAACTGATACTATCTAACAATTTATATGGGATTGTGATTATTTTCATACACAGATAATTTGCTGATTTTTGATAAGAATAATTGGAGAGTTTGAAGAATTGAATCTAATCAACTATTGCTCACAACTATCAGGATTTTGTTCATTTATTATAAATAATTTTATGTAAATAATTCAGATGTTGCGAAACTGATACTATCTAACAATTTATATGGGATTGTGATTATTTTCAGACACAGATAATTTGCTGATTTTTGAGAAGAATAATTGGAGAGTTCGAAGTATTGAATCTAATCAACTATTGCTCACAATTATCGGGATTTTGTACAAGTTGTTCATTTATAATAAATAATTTTATGTAAATAATTCAGACACAGATAATTTGCTGATTTTTGATAAGAGTAATTGGAGAGTTCGAAGTATTGAATCTAATCAACTAATGCTCACAATTATCGGGATTTTTTGTTCATTTATAATAAATAATTTTATGTAAATAATTCAGATTTTGCGAAACTGATACTATCTAACAATTTATATGGGATTGCGATTATTTTCAGACACAGATAATTTGCTGACTTTTGATAAGAATAATTGGAGAGTTTGAAGAATTGAATCTAATCAACTATTGCTCACAACTATCAGGATTTTGTTAATTTATAATAAATAATTTTATGTAAATAATTCAGATGTTGCGAAATTGATACTATCTAACAATTTATATGGGATTGTGATTATTTTCAGACACAGATCATTTGCTGATTTTTGATAAGAGTAATTGGAGAGTTCGAAGAATTGTAATAATTAAAATTTTAACAATTTATATGGGATCGCGATTATTTTCGGACACAGATAATTGTGCAGAAATGATACGCGATTAAAAATGTTGAGAACTGTTTAATTGAAATTTTTGCGACAATATACATTCACTTAGCTTCACCAACCATACAGATTTTCAGCATCCTACCTGTCAGCATTTCGAATGACGGGTTTTCAACTATTTTCAAAGTTCTCTCTGACCGATAGAAGTGACTGTGTGCGAACAGGCACAGATGTACGGGAATTAACGAGACGAAAATCGAATCCGCCATTCGGAACGATAGCTGACAGTGGTTGCAAACTTGTAGGTGCTCGTAAAGCTAGAGAAACAGCCTCGGATAGATCTTTTTCAACTATAATAACTTATATTCAGGGCCGGCACAAGGCGGATTGAGCCCGACCACGGTCTACGAAAATTACCCAATTAAGAAGCACCGATTTTGATTAACTTTTTACAGAACGACGACATCATTAACAGATGCAAGACATTTTTTTAGTAGCGATGATTCTGGTTTGCTTCACAGTTTCTCTTAATATTCAAAGAGAAGTTCTGTGCGGTGCTTGAAAGAATCGATAGACACCTTTTTGCCTCAACCAACTTTCACGATTTATTAAGTTTTACTTACAACATTTCTGTCTCGAATTGCAGTACACCTTTGCGGATTACTGTTTGAGTTGAGCAACAATTTGTATCTGGCTTCTGTCCCACAGCAAGCTCCTCACCTCGGTGGTGGAATTGTAAGAGGGGCAAATTGTCTCCGTTTTGGGGAAAAAGAACGTCCCATTCGTTGACCGACTTAAGGGAGGAGCCTTTCCAATGCATCCCCTGTCGGAGGACATCCCCACCTCAAGCCAATCTCGGAAAACAAGTGCCCAAACAAAGAAGGCCCTTTTTTTGTGGAGAAATGCATTACGCATACCCCGGCCCCCTGGGGAGGAACCGGTGGTTATGTGGGGCTTTCATGAGGTGGGGGTCGCTGGGCGTATACAACAGGACTCACTCCTAGCTAACACGCATCCCGGGGGAGGGACTAACCTCCCCCACTCTACCCTAACCGAACCCTGGGGCCTTCGAATCGTGCTTCCCGAGCCCCAGCTCGGTCCACACGCAGCCCCTGGTGCCCTCGTGCCCTGCTCAGACCGGTGCTCAGCAACCGTCGCACCCCCTCTTTTTGTTAAGAAAGGTGGTTAAAGTCTAAAACAATCCACCTCTCGGGACAACCAATGGGTCGCCCCTCTACTGTCATAATGTGCCCAAACTAGGCTCCCCGGGGACCTACTCTCCGTAATACACCTGGGGTGTCTATTTTCGGGCCTACGCCACTCCTGTTCTTTTCTGATAATATTCGTCGCATCCACTGTTGTGTTAAGGAAGGTGGTTACCGTCTAAAACAATCCACCTCCCAGGACAACCAATGGGTCGCCCCTCTACTCTCATAATGTGTCCAAACTTGGCTCCCCGGGGACCTACTCTCTAATACACCTTTTTTTAGCGTGAGGGAAATGCTTTTACGCATACCCCGCACCCCCTGGGAGAGATACGAGGTTATGTGGGGCTACGTGGCCAGAAGGGCTCACAATACCCGCTAAAAACCTCACGACAACCTTCCCTAAGCTATTCGGGGGCGGCTGGGATCTCCAAAGAACACAACCAGCCATCCCCCTACGCCCTTGGCCCTGTGTGGGGCCTCGTCCCGGGGGGGAGAGAAGCTCCCCCCAGCAATACCTAAGCTATCAGGGTGTAAGCAGGTTGCCCACTTACACCCCCCTTCCCTGGGCCGTTCGGTGGGCTTCGCGAGTCTCCAGCTCGCTCCGCCCAACGACCCCCGGTGACCACGTTCCTCGCTGGAGGAGCCCTTAAAAGGGCTCTCGGCCGAGGGACGAGGTCTCCGCGCGCGACAAGGAGGGACGAAGGTGGGCACCCCGCCCGCGTTCGCCCCTCCCCCGACTCAACGATCTTTACGTCCCCCGGGGGGACAGAGGAAAGGGGGCGGGAATAGTCCCCCCATAAAAGAACAACCGCTCTGGGATGCCTCTTCCGGGGAGGCGGGAAGGACTTAACGAGTCCCGCCTCCCCCGGTCCGTCGCCTGCCCCGTAGCGTGGGGTGGGCCACTCGGCGAGGACGCCTTGCCAGAGCAATCCTTCTCTCGGAGCTCTAGGAGGAGACCTACGGGTCTCTAGGAGGAGACGTACGGGTCTCCGCTCCAGCCAGGGTAAGAGGGTGTCGCTCACCAGTAAGGGAGAGTCGTCGAACGCGTTTCCGGGCGCCTCGACTCTCCCCACCCCACCCCCTCGCACCGCCCAGGGCTGCGACTCTGGGAGTGGCCGGTACCTCGCTTAGACCAGACGTGGGCGTGGTTGGCCCGCGGAACACACGTTGCTGCTTCTCCTCTTCGCTTGGTTGGCCAGTCAGTCCCCACCACGGCCACTCTGACTCTTCCCTTAGCCGCTGAGGCTAAGGCTCAAAAGTCAGAGTGGCTGTGGTGGGGACTGACTGGCCGACCAAGCGAAGAGGAGAAGCAGCAACACGTGTTCCGCGGGCCAACCACGCCCACGGCTTAGACTATAGTCCTCGAGGTCACCGGTCCACCCCGGGAGAAGTGAAGGTCCATTTATACTACACGGACGGATCAGCCACGGACAGAAAGACAATGCTTAAGGAATAGGGACTCTGGCCACCAGATTCCGCCGGAAGATGGAGCGGCAGGGTCCCTATTCTTTAAGCATTGTCTTTCTGTCCGTGGCTGATCCGTCCGCGTAGTATAAATGGACCTTTAACCTTCTCCCAAAGAAAGAAGGTCCTGGTCACGGCCAGGAGCCGCATGACAAACAAAAGGCCCAAGCAGTGATGCCAGTTTCGTGGGACTTGGGATTTTTCCCCTCCGCTCGCTCAGCTGGCTCGAATCCCCACTCTGACGCACCGTCGTCGCCACGTCGCTTCTACTGCGCACGAGCTACACACGAATGTACCTCTGCCCTACCTCTACTATGTCGACGACGGTGTGTCAGAGGTGCGTCACTGTCAGGCAGTGATGCCAGAATCGTGGGACGTGGTATTTTTCCTCTCCGCTAGCTCATTCGACTCGGCCCCCACTCTACCATCGGCTTCTTGCGTTGTTTCGACTGCGCACGCGCTACAACAAGCGTACCTGTAGTCTGTCCGTGTGAGCTCGACAGTCGAATAGGCAGCTCACGTGGACAGACTAGAGGTTTTTTGCAGGTGCAGGTCAGCTCCATTTTTTTAAATAAGTCGTTATGTTTTTGGTTCCGTGTCATGATCTTGGAACGAGTTCAACGACCTATTACATAAATTACTCGACACGGCAAACTAATATAATCGTGGTAAATACACTACTTATCTGTACATTTAATATAATTGCAATTTATTCAACACATTAGAAAGTATAAACATATAAAAACACATAAAATTATTATACACTTAACTAACCAAGAACATGTTTCACAACTTGGATACTAAATTGTGCAATTCTCGTCGTACAATCTTGCCTGATGGAGTTTTCGGTATGGCGTCCACGAACTTGACACCTCCCCTAAGCCATTTTTGTGGTGCTAAATTCTCTGAAAAATTAATTATTATTTTCAAACGTACACCTAATGCTGTATTAAAGAATTATTATTAAATACCGAATGAGAAATGTTATAATTTCTTAAAGTACCTTACGCTAATGTTATAAATATTGGTGGGTCTATAAATAAACATAATGAAAAAATATATTTTTGAAAAACCACGCTTATATTAAAACGCACTAAAAAAGAGAAAATAATTTTTTTAGACATTAGTGGCTATTAATAAAAGCGTGGAGCGCTAAACTATATTGACGTAATCTTCGTGGGCTCTCCACGCTTTTATTTAGTCACTAATGGCTAAAAAAATTAATTCTCCTTTTCAGTGCATTTTAATATAAGCGTGGTTTTTAAAATGTTATTTCATACAATTTTTATTTTCTACATTTAAGTCTTGTTTAAAATGGAACGCAGGATATAGTAATACTGACAGCCTTCTCTATAGAGGGGCCTGGATACAAGAAGCCATTTGGGGCCTTAAATGTTTTTTAAAGTGAAACAAATTACTACAATAATAATGTCATACTGACAACGATAGGAATATTGTCAAGGTTTTCATGTGCAAGTGTATATTATTTTAGTTCTCGATTATGTTGGGGCCCCCTCAGTCGCGGGGCCCGGTGCACAGCATCCCGCGCACCCACTAAATGGCCGGCCCTGAATACTGGTATGAAATAGTAAGATATAAGAACGCAAGGTATGGAAATACGCGAAATAGAATTAGGAGATGACTCCGAGAGACGTTGTCTCTTGGTGGAGTCCCAAATTGTCCGAAATGGAACCGAGTGAAGGGAACAGCACACTAAGCTCCTTCGGTGCGAGTGGGTCAGTGGAGTGGGGATGAGTCGGAGTGGGGATGAGTCGGAGTGGGAACGGGTAGTGGAGTAGGGAGCGTTGAACGCGATGACGTACTACCGAGCGTGTTTAGTGAGGCCCAGGTTCGATTCCCGCTGAAATCCTACATTTTTTATCTCCCGAGGCACAGTTTAAAAAAAAATTTGTTTTTTAATATTGCGTTGTCATCCAGTTCTGAGCTATGTTTAAAATTTCAAGCCTCCATCGGGAAGTGGTTTATAATTCGATTGCAAGATTTGACGCATAACGGCAAGCTAATATAAGCGTGGTAATAAGAACAAACAACACACGCACGAAATTTGTGCAATTAATAATTGAACTTACTGCTAGTGAATTCAATAATGTCAGCAGCGGTCACTTGACTGCCCTGTCCTCTAACAACAAAAGCCATAGGCACCTCCCCGCTGTCTAGGTTAGGTACGCCGATGACAGCGGCGTCCTTGACATCATTACGCGATTGAATCAGTGCTTCGATTTCGGCAGGCGACACTTGGTGACCTTTATACTTGATCAGTTCCTTCAGTCGTCCACAAATGTACAAGTCCCCTTTCTCATTCAGGTAGCCTAAATCGCCCGTGTGCAGCCACTGGTCCTTGTCGATGGTCTCATCGGTTACCTTGGGGTTACGGAAGTAGCCCAGCATCACCTGATCGCCCTTGAAGCAAACCTCGCCAGTCTTTCCTGGTGGAAGTACCTCATTTGTCTCGATGTTTACTATTTTGCAGAGCAAGCCTGGTATCAATGGACCAACGTTGCCCTCCTCGTTGCCGCAGTCTCTGGAGCTCAGATTAGTAACAACCGACAGCTCTGTCATTCCGTAGCCGTTGCGAATGCACTTGCAGTTCGTTCGCCTGCAGACTTCGTCCGCGATCTGGAAAGTTTCGGGAATGTTGTTGTAACTTCCGGTAGAACGGCCTGCGGCGAGAACTAGTTAGGCTAGTTTGAAAGAGCGCTGACTAAATACGGTTCAAGTTAAATCGTGTTTGGTGTCATCTTGATCAGAAAAATGCTGGCGAAAGACCCATAAAAAATCCCCCAGCAGAGTGCACTCACATCTTTCGGAAGCGGTGCAGCGCCACATAAAATTTCTCTGAGACTGCTCAAGTCGTACTTGCTTATGCGCGGGTGCTTCGCGATTAGAACCAGAACTGGAGGCACCATAGGAAGATGCGTGATTCTATATCTCTCAACCGTTTGCAAAACAGTCTCCAAGTCGAACCTTCGCATCAGATACAGGGTTGCAGAGGTGGATATCATTAGAAGCACCATGCCGAACGCGTAGCCGTGAAACAGTGGCAGGAAATTGACGAATCGGTCGTCTTTTCTGCAGTCTAGAAATTCTGGCCCCCTGCAGTAATTAGTTAATCATTTTCATTAAATATTTATGATTGCATTTACCTCTTGTACGAGTCAGTCTAGTCACAGATAACATAATAAAGTTTGGATCAGTGAAATGTGCCTCAATATTGTCACTGTATATAATTAATTTTACCTGACGCTACTAATGAAAGTCAGAATATTTAGATGAGACAGAGCCACACCCTTAGGGAAACCTGTAGTTCCACTGGAGGCTATGATAACTGCCACTCTCTTGCTGTTGTCATCAATTGGCAGTGGCATGAACGTATAAGGATCCACCGCGTCCTTATATTTTTCTATCAGTTGGTACATCGTTGGAAACTTGCTGTTAGTCGCCTGACATTCCATTTGGATTACGTGCATCTTCCAATTCAAGGTCTGAGCGATTTTTGCCATAATCGGCTCGCATTTCTGGGACACGAACATTATTCGGGGTTGAATGATTTCTAACATGTGCCTGTATTCCCCTAAAATCAATATAATTTTTCATTTTATGGAACTTGACACGAAGTAACGGAAGTGGGTAGCAAATGCGAAAAATTGTTGCTATCTTGACAAGGGCCTGTTTCGTTTTAGACCCGCTAGAGGACTCATCGGTAAGGCTACCTAGCGGGACCTGCCTTAGACGCTGGGACCAGTGATGGGATATGGGGCCCTTTTTTCGCGCATGCGCGACGATTCTAGCCTCAGACGACCCCAGTCAATTACGAAGATCGGGTACCCCCTTTTCTAAAAGCTTTTCAAAGTGGACATTTTGAGACTTAAAATAAGCCGGGTAGATTGCAACACGATGTTCTTCATTCTTTAGATAGTGTTATTATTTTTAGGAATACTCACTTTCGGTGTAAGCGGGATTCAAAGGTGCGAAGACACCCCCAACAGTCAGTATTGAACACGTAGCTATCACGTAATTCGGATGATTCTCACTGGCTATAGAGATTCTGTCTCCTGCTTCGATGCCATACGTTTTCAAAGCATGTGCCAGCCTCACGGATGCTTCAAGAAGATACCTACCCGTGTAGGATCTTTCAGTTTCAACATCTACCTGACGGTAACAGACAAGAACAGACACTAATTATATTTGGGGCTTGAATAAATTACATTACAATATCAATCGTAGTGCGGCCCCTCATTTTGAGGTTGTACAGTATTTTCTCGATATAAGTCCACAACACGGGTCTGTCCAGGGACACTTATACGGCAGGGATGCTATTCTCTCAGGGAAGGGGGGTGCAAATGGGTAACCTGCTTGCGTCCTGATAGATTAGGCATTCCTGGGGGGAGCTGCTCTCCCCCCTGGGACGGGGCCCCACAGGGGCCAAGGGCAAAGGGGGATGGTTGGTTGAACCCTTCTGGCCACGTAAGCCCCACGTAACCCCTTGTCTCTCCCAGAAGGTTTGGGGTATCTTGATATTTTTGGTATCGAGATATTTGTAAATTTAGAAAAAACAGGAAATCTACTTTACCAGCTAAACCAGGACGATTTGACACCATTTTCTCCTTGAAATAACCCCAAGAACACAAATATAACCTCAAAACGAGGGGCCACGGTAATCGTACTCGTGCGTTTCTTTTTAACAGAAATATTTCGAATTATTTATATTAAAAATGTTTCAAAGACAAGAATAATGATAAACATTATGACGAAAAAAATATTATTTTCATTCCAACAAATTGAGAAAGACAATTCAATAGAAGATTAAATGAAATTTCCTATGTGTAGAGATATATTTAAAAATAACAATTATTTTGAAAACTTTAGTAACATATAAATTAAATTAATTACCATCATAGTATGGTCGAGGCTTTTCCGAAACATGTTGAGTATGTGTTCCTGTAGAGAAATGTTGGGAACATAAGGCCCATCATCACTATAGAGTATATTGTTGTGCAACCTCATATTTTTTGTGTGATACTGTTATCGTTTATCTGTAACAATAAAAAATATATTGGTTAAAATTAATTCTGCTGTACATGTAGAAGTATGCGACATTAAAATTAATTGTATTACAAAATTGAAATATGAAATATTAGAGTTTGCAAAATTAAAAAATAAATGGTTAAAAGTATACATAATCAATTATGTTGTAAAATTAAAAGTGTACAGTTGTGATATAAAATTGAAAATATAATATTAGCAAAAATTGTCATTAAGTTACCATTGTGTGACAAACCAATTAAAAAGGTGTGAACATTTTCAATATAGAATTTCAAACTACGATGTCATCTGATTAACTTTTCTTGCTAATAAAATTTCGAAGCTGATAAAATTATGGAACATCGTCTCAATAAGCCACAGAAAGGAATAGTCGGCGAGTTGACTGTCACAGTTGGCTTTGCACACTTTAGTGGGTAGTCCCAAAGATTCCAATCAAGGTTTCTCTCTATCAATAAAGACTGAGGGAGTTTCTCGCAGACCGCTTGATTGGTTCGATACTATTCGAGTTCGGTATGTATTCAACCAAGGAACGATATGTGGATTCTGGATTTACCGGTGGTGTTTGCTAAAATAGATTGTTCGAGGAGGATCATGTTCACCTGCGAGTTTCCCTTGTTTCTCAGAATTCATCCTAACAAAAATTTCTTTACTATATATTAACTGGGGAAATAATTATTTTAGAATTAAAAAAATATTCCTTCAATAAGTCGAAGCTTCTCGATTCGAATAAAAGAATTTTATATTTTAATAAATTTAAATGTCACCCCAATAAAATAATATCCATAATAAATTATATATATATATATACATATATCACCCAAATAAAATAATTTCCATAATAAATTTTATATATATATATAATTAATAATAATTAATAATATATATTTAAATTTTATAATCATTAATTAATGTAAAATAAATGAAATTTTATTAAAAAGTTAAAGCAAAATTACCTTAGGGATAACAGCATAATATCTTTAGGAAGATCATATTTATAAAAATGTTTGTGATCTCGATGTTGAATTAAGATGAATTTTAAATGCAAAAATGAAAAAATTAAGTCTGTTTGACTTTTAAAATCTTACATAATTTGGGTTCAGATCGGTTTCTATCTTTAAATAATTTAAATATTTGTGTACGAAAGGACTAAATAATAAATGACTTTAACTACCCCTAATTTTTCGTAAACTAAACTGTGCATTAATTACTTTTCGCCAGAACATTTTCGTCGAAAAAATATAAAGAGAAACCGTGATAATTTGTAAGCCAGTGTATTAGTTAGAAAAGCGGTGGTTGTAAATATCGATTTTTGACTCCGGCGAGTGTTTATCACTAGATCGACTCCCATTTCACCGCGAATGAAGCAGTGCCCCGACCCGGCAGTCATAATATTAAATTATCGTCAGCTCAAACGGTAACGAGAACTCGGGAACCTCGGAAGAAAGCTCGATATCACGGCGGAAACGTCGCGTTGACAAATTGTTTTCCTTCGGTATCGACTTGGCTGTGTCGCAGGGATCCTATGATGGCCCGGAAAACGTTCTCCTTCGCGCGTCGACGTTTCAGTTCCATCCAGGAACGTTCCCAATTTTTCCCCAAATAAATGCGCTTTTTGATCTAATTCCTCTCCTTAGAAGATGCGCTATGAAGTATGTGGTTCTCAAAAATGTCAATGTGATCCCTGTAGATTCTTCCAAGGTCATGTGATCTCTGTAGATCATGCGATCATCAACATCAACATCAACATCAAATCAACATTAACATCAACATCAACATCATAACCATAATAACTATCATAACCATTAACATCAACACTGTCAGAATTATCAACATCAACATCAACATCAACATCACCATAATTATCAACATCAACATCAACATCAACATCATAACCATCATAACTATCATAACCATCAACATTAACACTGTCATAATTATCAACATCAACATCAACATCAACATCAACATCAACATCAACATCAACATCAATATCAACATCAACACTGTCATAATTATCAACATCAACATCAACATCAACACTGTCATAATTATCAACATCAACATCAACACCGTCATAATTATCAACATCAACATCAACACTGTCATAATTATCAACATCAACATCAACATCAACATCAACATCAACACTGTCATAATTTTCAACATCAACATCAACACTGTCATAATTTTCAACATCAACATAATTATCAACATCAACATCATCATAATTATCAACATCAACATCATCATAATTATCAACATCAACATCAACATCATCCTCATCATCATAACCATCATAACCATCATCATCAACACCAACATCGTGCCGAAGCGACTGCGAATAAATAAAATATAAGCGAATCTTCTCGACGGTAATTACTAACAATTTATAATAATTCATAACAACTCTATGTATCCGAAATTTGTCGTTTAAAATACTATTTGTTCAATTTTTATCTAAAATCATACTCTCAAACCATTATAAATACCTGAGTTCGATTTGTACGTTCCAAAATCCACAATTAAAGCCACTTAAATATATAGAAGAAAATCCTCAATTACGTTATATGTCTTATAAAAATCTTTAAATTTTCTATCTCATCTCTAAACGTCCAAATTAGGACGTAATTTTTAAAGAATTAATAACCTTATTAAAACGGAAAACAAGGTGCTCGATAGTCGTTTGAGGTACAATGTATGCATGTCTTCTCTTGATTTCGATTTCTTGACATATTATCAATGAATTCAGACTACGTGTACAATGTGTAATTAATTAATTGGTTATTCCATTTGTTTAATTTCTTTATGAAAACGTCAGTAGCACATAAACGACTGTACTCCATGTGAACTGCTTTTTCATAAATAATTTTAATGCATAAAGTTTTCATTGTCTTTTAATTTTGATCCAGCAGTAATATAAAACGTAAGTAAATAAAAGTCACTGTGCAATTTTGGCGAAGTGCCTCTAGCCTGAAGGCAATTCTACTTCGTTACCCAACTTTTAGCTAACAGGCACAAACCGAGGCAGTATAATACACTAGCAGCAATAGAAGAATGAGTTTTCATACAAAAATTGCAAAGGATATGTCAGTAACAATAAGTTTTTCAAATTGAACAATTTTGCGCATATTTTGTAGAACATTTTCCGGATTTTTGCAAAAAATTGACAAATATATGTATATCTTTCTAAATGAGTTTTGGAATGGAAAAAAATTTTATGCGCCATAACAAATATACCTGATCATTTTTATTCATTTTTATAATGAGTAGGGCTATTTTCAGACGCAATAATTAATTTTCTTGAAAATGGTCTAAACATATACCGAACGGTCGAAATTGGGATTTTTATAAATTGCAACATTGCTTTTGAGTAACAATTTGATCGAACCATTGCGCCGCTAAAATCATTATAATTCACGATCGATGAAAAAGAAAATTCGTGTCGATAGTATTATGAATTAGTTATACAATTCTTCGGGCATTAAAATTCTCGGCGCGCGATTCGTTTTGCGTGCACTGTATTAATATTTCTTTGGAGCGTAGCCGTCGATGTATTCCCCTTTGAAATCCCATCGAAATCCTTCAAATATTCCTGGAGGATATGGAGCCGGTGAAACCAAGTAGGAATCCATTCTTCTGTGAGTCGGAGTGTTGAGAAATCGCTGTTCAGGCTCTGTCTTGACGTAGATATGAGATTGGATTGGAAATTTGTGCAGGACGTATAGGAAACGTATATCGCAAATGGTGTGGCTAGCTCGATGTGTAAATTGTTTAGCGTGAAATTGCGTATCGACAAATGTAATCGATTAATCCAAACTTAACGAATGGCAGCTGCTCGATTTTCCAAATTCTATTCCGTTGTTTTCCACTCATTATAAACTAGCCGGCATTCACAAATATTAACGGAAAACCTGTTATTCCTATAATTCCATTCGTTAGGCGTGTGCCGCGGTATTGAATTTTCTGTCCGAAGGGATTCGCGAATAACAAAAACACATTGAGGGAGTTCAAAGTATTTCAAATAATCACGATTTTCTTTCAAGAAGTTCCAAGAGGTAGAATTTTTCAACTACAAATTGTCCCGAAAATATTGCACTCCTTTAAAATGATTCCTGAAGTCATTTGAAATCACTTTTTCCTTTACGAAAATGTTCTCCGAGGCTCCGTTCGCGAGTTATTGACGAAAAACGCCGGACCAATCGGAGCGCGGCTAGTAAACGGATTCCGGCTGGGTGGGGGGTCCCGCTGAGCGCTGCGTTGTGATTGGCCGAGGCGGAATCCGTTCCGCTGTACCGCGCTCCGATTGGTTTCCGTTTTTTGTTAATACCTCCTTAACGAAGCCTCTGAGCAGATTTTCGCAAAGGAAAAAGTTATTTCAAATCACCTCAGGAGTCACTCTCTGCAACGAAATACATTTTTGTTGTTTTTTCTCCAAGCGGCCGGAATTTTTCGCGAAGATATCGAGGGTGGGTTAGGGTTGATAAGAATTCTCGCGGGTCACCGGCTCGCTCTCCGTTATCGGAACGGTGTTCGATTTGTCCGAGCAAGCAATGTGTCTCGAATATTCACGCGGGGCTTCTGCGACCAGCGGAAGAGGCGGGAATGCGTTCTCCGAAATCACTGAACTGCCTGACCGATAGTCGGTGTTCGGGGTTAGTTCCACCGTGGATGCGGTGCCAGAGGCGGACCGGGGCCCGGGTATGGGGGCGCGTGCCAGTCTGATTGTTGCAGCCGCACTGGGACACACGAGCCGCATACCGACGATTCTTGGCCTCGTGCGGCGTGCCTAGACACCCCAGGAATACTTATGACTTGTTGAAGCGCGCCACTCCGCGGACCCGAACCGGCTACCGAACATCGGAAATCCGAAATTTTTTCACTGCTCTTATTTTCCGAGCCGTCAACGTTGCCTAATTTGCAAAGGTTTTAACCCTCGTCCGCCCCCCACGTGAATTTAAGGGTGTGGATCTCAATTCTAGTGTGAGATGCACACAGCGCTAGACACATATACATAGTGTTCAGTCTATTACTAGCCAGCATTTTTTTTGTAAATTGTAAAAAGTAGAAAAAAATTATGGAGGATAAAGTAGTACTGTTTCTTATACGCAAGAAATTGACCTAAGCATTTTTGTAGTATTTACATTATTTTGATAGAAACGAAGTTATGCAGTTTATGGTTATACCTTCTATGCATAATCTATAGAACCAGAATTTGTCAGTGATGTTACTATTATAGGTGATTGTGCAAGATGTGCTTGTTATGAAAAATTGATTAAAATGTGAGAAAATGCTACGGTTTGTAGTAATTTACTTTGTTAATGCCCAAGGATTTGGGAACCAGATATTAAGACTAATCCTAACCCTATCCTAAATGTACCCTTGGGACTTAACAACATAAATTGCTAAAAACCATTATATCACATTTTAAATCTTACACAACCACCGATAAAACTAACATCACTGACTGTGTGCCATTGTCCCTGTGCTAAAGAGCCACCCCCTTAGGATAGGGTTAGGATAGGGTAGTTGTATGTGTGGGCAATAATGCTGTGTGCAAAAGAACTGTGTGTGCAATCATGTTGTGTGCAAAAGAACTGTGCGCCATCGTCCCTGTGCCAAAGAGCCACCCCCTTAGGATAGGGTAGTTGTATGTGTGGGCAATAATGTTGTATGTGTGGGCAATAATGCTGTGTGCAAAGGATAGTGTGTGCAATCATGCTGTATGCAAAAGCACTGTGCGCCATCGACCCTGTGCCAAAGAGCCACCCCCTTAGGATAGGGTTAGGATAGGGTAGTTATATATGTGTGGGCAATAATGTTGTGTGCAAAAGAACTGTGTGTGCAATCATGTTGTGTGCAAAAGAACTGTGCGCCATCGACCCTGTGCCAAAGAGCCACCCCCTTAGGATAGGGTTAGGATAGGGTAGTTATATATGTGTGGGCAATAATGTTGTGTGCAAAAGAACTGTGTGTGCAATCATGTTGTGTGCAAAAGAACTGTGCGCCATCGACCCTGTGCCAAAGAGCCACCCCCTTAGGATAGGGTTAGGAAAGGTGAGGATAGAGTAGTTATATATGTGTGGGCAATAATGTTGTGTGCAAAGAACCGTGTGCGTAATAATGCTGTGTGCAAAGAACCGTGTGCGCAATAATGCTGTGTGCAAAGGATTGTGTGCGCAATCATGCTGTGTGCAAAAGAACTGTGCGCCATCGTCCCTGTGCCAAAGAGCCACCCCGTTAGGATACGGTTAGGAAAGGTTAGGGTAGGGTAGTTATATGTGTGGGCAATAATGCTGTGTGCAAAGGACCGTTGCGTAATAATGCTGTGTGCGCAAACGAGCTGTGCACCATCGTCCTTGTGCCAAAGGTCATCCTCTCTTAAGTTTGGGTCCACACTTTATCTTCCCCTTCCACGAAGCTATTCCCCACCTATCGCCGCTGCGTGGTCACGTGGCGCGTTCGTTCTCTGTCGTGTATGCGTCACAATGTCACGTGACTAATCCGGTACTGGAAGAGAGGGGGTAACTTTTTCCCCTGAAAGGTTCTCAATCAGATACACCGTTCAAGTCTGTTAGAACCCGTCCAAGTGGATACCCAGCTTCCCTTTTCTTCGAGATCTATCCCGGTCGAGTAATTCGGCTCTTCTCGCGCAGGTTCTTCCCGGTCTTCCCCTTTGCAGCTTGCCCTCCATACCGGCGCGGAGACGCAGGGTTGCCCGGTGAAATATCCTTTCGCCTTACCCCACCTTTGCAGCCACGCTCAGCCAGCCACTCCGCTTCGCTATTATCTTAAGTAAACAGGCTACCTGCGCGCCCCGGAATTCCAGATAAAGTCACATGTTATCAAAATCCCGAAGCTGCCTGGAGCGGGCCGACGCGTTTGCAGCGCACCAGTACCACCCCCGCGATTCACCTGCCATCCCCACCGCGCCGTTCCAGAGAGGGATGCCAGCTCTCGTTACTCCGTTAAGTCGAGGCCTTACGCTAATGCGGGCGAAAGAGAAAAAAGTCGAACGCACGGAACGTTTTGACGTGAAAAGTCTCTTCTCGGTTTCCTAGTGAACTGTTCTCGATTCCTTGCAAAATGGACTCGACAAATATTAGCTGCAACAAATAAAGTCTACTGATTTCTGGAGCTTCAGGATGTTTGAATATTGTATTTTTATCGTAGTTTAATATAATATTGCATTTTGACGAATGCAATTCCACACGTAAGATGCCTGCCAGTTATATTCACAACTCAAGTAGCTCATTCTGAAGGTACACGTCATCCGGTATTTAGAATAATCCTCCTTTATTGAACGCAGCTTGCGTGCTAATTCTCCGATCACACGCACTGTTATATTTACATGATACTCAATATTCAGAAAAATGTACTTGTTATTGAAAAATTAATCTTTGTCTGCCTAAATAAAATAAATGATAATATCTATCTGACAACTTTCACGGCCATTGTTGTGTAACGGCCAAGTTTGAATCATGCAGCCGTCCATGTAACCCTTTAAAAATGAAATGGCCTACTTCTAAACTAATTTTTGCAAACGCTTTTTCAGTATTGCAAGAGGTTATAAGAAAAGAACAGGTATTGGCCTGAAAAAGGCACCCTGGGTGTAATACGGAGAGTAGGTTCCATGGGAGCCTAGTTTAGACACTCCTAAGATAGTAGAGGGGCAACCCATTGGTTGTCTCAGGAGGTGGATTGTTTTCAACTTTGACCACCACCCTTAACAAAAAAAAGTATTGCAAGAGGTATTTCTAAGCTAACGAACTTGGCCGTATTTTGTTTGATCTCACAGCCTTTTACGGCCATGGAGAACTTGACTTCTGTTTACGGGATGGTTTTGTCGTGATAGAACCTTTCCGAAAATGGTAGTCCGCAGTTTGGCTCGCTGTCTCAATCTAGGGTATTTGCGCGAAGGTGCCGCGCGGAGCGCTTCCCTTTATCCACTTAGTCTGCAGGGAGTCGTCAAGTACAAGCTAAATACTACTACTTCGAGAATGAAATTTCACATCAGAGACTGTCAGACACTATTACGTATCATAATTCCCTCGCCCCTCGGGCAGCCTCTTGAAAGCGCTTTTTGAGCGAAGATGCGACCCTCCAATAACTTTACAGTTATACGGAGTGTATTACTGTTCTGACAGTGGATGGGAAATCATCTTTCGTCCGTAATCGCCGTAGACTGTATCTATAGTTTACGCAATACAACAAATTTCTACGCTGGTTTT
This sequence comes from Lasioglossum villosulum, assembly GCA_963971365.1. Taxonomy (NCBI): domain Eukaryota; kingdom Metazoa; phylum Arthropoda; class Insecta; order Hymenoptera; family Halictidae; genus Lasioglossum; species Lasioglossum villosulum. The sequence goes on along the minus strand of OZ020495.1, from coordinate 21,684,694 downwards.
TCTCATGATAGATTTACGAGTTTGCGGTATGTCCGAAACATTTCGTATAAATCAGGTTTGAGCATTACCTAATAAATTTGAATTATAAATAAAATTCACATAATTTTTCAAGAAATTCTCTAAAATCTATGAGAGGTTTCATTTTTTTAACGACCCGGTGAATTAAAATCGTTATTTGATTATACATTGGTGAGTGAGTTGAATGAATGCCACATTGGCGAAAACAGAGACGGATGGATCTGCAAAACTGGTCGGTACTTTGGGATTATCCCGTCGACTATCCCTGTCCTAACCATATCCTGGAGTGAACTAACGAATACTACATCGCGTATAGAGGGGAACCAAATGAGGTGTTAGGTTAGGTTAGAATAGGGTTGAAAGCCAAGAACAGGAGTGGATTTGGGCATGGAGAAATACACCCGATGAATGCGGATAGCGGGCCATCGGGTGTATTATTTCGTGCAATAGCATGAGAAAGAAGGTCTGGCGAGACCTGGGCGGTGGGGGTTTAGTCGGTATGGTGTTTTGGCAAGGCCCTGATAATCTCCAATTTACAACTAGAGGAGAACCGAGCCCGACACTACCCCCCAAACTACATCTGCGGGGGGTGTGCATAAGTAGCATTCCCCCACCGCCCTTAAACAAAAAAAAAAGGTTAGAATAAGGTTAGGGTTACGGAATGCTACCGGGGTTGTTGAGCGGAGCGAGCTGGAGCCCCCCAAAAGGCCCAGGGAAGGGGGGTGTAAGTGGGCAACCTGCTTACACCCTGATAGATTAGGTGTTGCAGGGTGGAGCTTCTCTCCCCCTCGGGATGGGGCCTCACACAGGGCCAAGGACAAGGGGGTGGCTGGTCGTGTTCCATTGGAGATCCCAGTCGCCCCCGAATAGCTTAGGGAAGGTTGTCGTGAGGTTTTTAGTGGGTATTGTGAGCCCTTCTGGCCACGTAGCACCACATAACCCCGTATCCCTCCCAGGGGGTATGCGTAAAAGCATTTTCCTCACGCTAAAAAATAGGGTTAGAGAATGCTTGGCAAGGATCGACCGAATGGAAATGATATTCTGGGATTTACTGGAATTTCTTGAAGTCGGATCGGACCCAAGTTGACATATATTCATTGGTGTAGACAGCTTCCGAAGGCAAAGATCGTATGAAAACGAAATTCTGATCCTGATCAGTATTTCGTGGAAGTCTGAACGGACCCCAAGGTCCCTGAATGCACACAGAGGTACATAACCTCTCCCCAACGGAGAATAAGGCGCGGTCCCTTGAATTTGCTAAATTTGTTGAGTCTTAGTGTATGGCCTATCCTAACCTGGGGAGGGAGTGGGTAAGTCTCTGGAGTAGCTGGGGACAGAGTAGGGAACGATTTCGTACTCGAAGACGCACAAGATGGCCTTATGGTGGAGCAGAAGGGGGTATGTTAAAGGCTAAGAACAGGCTTGTGGCCGTAGGTCCGATAAATGGACACCCCGGGTGTAATGGGGCTCGTAGGTCCCTGGAGGGTTTGGGCATGATAGTAGAGGGGCAATCCATTTGTTGTCCCGGGAGGTGGAGTGTTTTAGACTTAAACCACCTTTCCTTAACAAAAAAGGGGGGTATGCCAAATAAGGACAGGTGAGGCAAACCTGAGAGGTCCGACGTCCTTCACGAGCGTTAAAGTCCATTTATACTACACGGACGGATCAGCCACGGACAGAAAGACAATGCTCAAGGAATAGGGACTCTGCCGCGCCATCTTTCGACGGAATCTGGGGGCCAGAGTCCCTATCCCTTAAGCATTGTCTTTCTGTCCGTGGCTGATCCGTCCGTGTAGTATAAATGGACCTTTAAACAGTTCGAATACGCTTATAATTAGGTAGAATGGCCTTTCCAACAATGACGACCGACCCACGGCAAGTAGTCCTCCCAGTCTGAAAGTTGCCCGGGGTATAAAAAGCAGTCTGGTGTTCGAAAGCCGTGCTTAAAAGCAACCCTTTATGGGCCGAGATTCGGAACACCAAGTGATACTAGCGTAATCAGCTAGTGTGTGATAAGGAAGAGGGGAGTACTACTAACTAACTAGGGGTAGTGAATGGTCGGGATAATCCCAAAGTACCAAATTATTTGAAAACCATGTTCAAAGAAGTTGATACATAAAAATTAATATTAATTTTATAGTAGGGTGAAAGGTCGGCTATCTGAAGATTAATATGAGCCTGGGTGAGTGGTTCTCAGATTTTCTTTCGCGTAGTTACGCAGGGCCCGCTCTAGCGGTTACGACGCCCCGGACGAAGAAACAAATTGCCGCCCCTTAAGAACAGTGCCGCTCCCAGCATTTAATCAACAAAATGACACATTTGCTTCATAAGTACTAACTTACTTACAGCCAAAGTGGCGCCCCTAAATTTTGCCGGCCCCGGGCAAATGCCCGGGTTGCCCCTCCCCCCAGAGCGGGCCCTGAGTTACGATGGTCGAAACACCATCAGTCTTCAATCCTCGAGTCTCTAAAAATCCAATTATTGTCCTTGCAATAATCTGCGAAGCAACAATGTCACACTGTTGGATATAGGAACGATATTAATTGAAACCCCTGGATGATTTTCTACAAGATCCAAGATTCATCGTAGCCACACCTGAAAAGAAGAAGGCACGACTGTAGGGGTGGCTGGAGGGTTGCTTGGCCGCAGCTCAACGCCGGAAGAGGATAAGGGTAAGAGCGGAAGAGTGAAATAGACGGGGTGAGATTCCCTCTCGGGCCGGGGGTACAAGAACTTCATTTTCCGAGCCATTACACCCCATCCCACCCCCCGTGCTATCCGGCAAACCCCTTTACCCCTTTAAATTAATTTATATCGAAATTTTAAATGACATTCATCGAGCCGAACAATAAATAACACTACCGGCTCGGGGAAACGGCACCGCGTTAGTGCCGTCGACCCAGCTTTTTCAACGAGCCACTGTTATGCCTTGAATTTCCATCCCTTTCCCCTCTCATCCCCTGCACTCCCCCACCCCGTTCTCCCGCAGCCTCGGCGAAAATTCCTGCGAAAATTGCAGGGACGAGTTTGTTAATGCATGGTCGATACCTTGCGTCGACTCTGCGATTGTCCTTGGTCTACTCACCCCACAACTCACCCTTTATTTGTTCGCGATCAACAACTGATTGTTAGCGATTAAAACGAGAAATGTTTGCTCTCGGAATATAATATGAAGTTCGTGGGAAATGCTGTTTCGAATACGACGAGATTAATTTTCCGAGTTTTTACACGGTTTTGGAGAAAAATGTGGATTTGAAAATTCAGTTGTCTACAGGGGGTCGAAAAAGTATTGGCGCACTCTTAGATAGTCGATAACTTTTTAAATATCGTACTACACGATTTGAACTTTTTTTGGAAGTTAGAGCAATTAATTTGCTACAGATGTGAACAAAATTTTGTGAAAAATTGCCATTCGTCGAAATTGGAGAAAAAATACTGAAAGTTGCATTTTGCAACTTTTTTAGGTGGGCCTATACTGAAAATTTAAAAAATACGTTTTTTAAATTATGTAGCAATTAATTTGCTACAGATGTGAACAAAATTTTGTGAAAAATTGCCATTCGTCGAAATTGGAGAAAAAATACTGAAGGTTGCATTTTGCAACTTTTTTTAGGTGGGCCTATACTGAAAATTTAAAAAATAAGTTTTTTAAATCATGTAGCAATTAATTTGCTACGGATGTGAACAAAATTTTGAGAAAAATTGCAATTCGTCGAAATTGTAGAAAAAATACTGAAAGTTGCATTTTGCAACTTTTTTAGGCGGGTCTATACTGAACATTTAAAAAATACGTTTTTTAAATCACGAAGTCGGTTAATGCGAAAAGAACGACAGCAATTGAAAGATGTAATAATCTGCAGTTATTTGCCGAAAATTGTGAAAATTAAAAATATTTTTTTGATGAAATTTTGACGAAATTTTCAGAATATGTTTAATTAACACAGGTCTTATAAAACGTATTTTTCCAATTTTCGATATAGGCCCACACAAAAATGTTATAAAATGCAACTTTTAATATTTTTTCTTCAATTCCAATGAATTGCAAATTTTGACAAAATTTTTTTTCACATCCCGCAGCAAACCAAAAATAGTTCAAATCGTATAGTACGATATTTCAAAAGTTATCGCCTTTTTAAGTGTGTGCCAATACTTTTTCGACCCACTGTATTTGTTAGGGAAGTGGACCTGCAAACAAATTGTTTAAAGAATCTCGACGATGGGCAAATTGCAGAATGCTAATGATTTTTACAAATAGAGATATACATGTTTAAACGAAAATAGAGAAGTTTGTAAAGATTCCTGTAAATAGATATGAACGAATCTGGAGCAACAAGATCATGTTTAAATTTGTGGAATTTCATAATAATGCATTTCATGTGACAATGACAAGCCAAATTTACTATGACGTAGCATAATATAAATACTACCAGTCATTCAGATTAATTAATATTATTGTATATTTATGTTTAAATTCCGATTAAGAATTGCTGATGAAAAAACATATTTTTCTGCAGGGTCAGTGATTATTTTGCAGACGCAATTTGATATAAATTTTTCTGGAAATTATGAAATGTCGTATCTACTTACAATTAATGTAAAAAGTATGAATAACGATAACTGATTCAGACACAATATGAAGTACATTTGAATGCATTATTCGCGATTCAGTGGAGCCTCGATTATTCTAACCAAAGAGTTTGAACTGTTGTAACTTCGTCGTAAAAAGTCCAATAAACCTACCTAACCTTCCTAATCCTATCCTAACCTATCCTGATTTTAAAGCTCGAAACCTCTACAATCAAAATTCACGAAATTGCGTCTTTATTTACATTGCAAATATTATTAACGACAGCTTGAATGAACGAGTTCCATGGAAATCACCGACACCAATTTCCCCGATATTGTTCTCACCGACTCCTGATTTGGCCGACAACGATTTTATATTCGCAGTCGATCAAGTTCGTTGTCGGCCAAACGAATCTAAAATCGTTTTCGATCAAGTTCGTTGTCGGTCAAAATTGTTGTCGGTCAAATTCGTTTTCGATCAAAATCGTTGTCGGTCAATTTCGTTGTCGGTCAATTTCGTTGTCGGTCAAATTCGTTGTCGGTCAATTTCGTTGTCGGTCAATTTTGTTGTCGGTCACTTTCGTTGTCGGTCAAATTCGTTGTCGGCTAAGCGAATCTAAAATAGTTGTCGGTCAAAATTATTGTCGATCAAAATCGTGATCGATTAAATTCGTTGTCGATCAAACTCGTTGTCTGTCAAATTCACTTATCATATCAATGATTTATAATGAATAATATGTATTATCATTGTGTACTTTAAAAGAGACCGAACCAGATAAGCGACTAAAGCAAATAAACATGGTATTAAAAGTATTATAATTTTATAATCATATAGGACTTTTGAAGGTGTAAAATAATGGGGCAATTATTATAAACTGTTTTACGTCTGAGAGGCTGTAAAATGTAAAAGTTCATGCAACTGTCTACATAATTTCGAACTTTGGGTATATTATTCCGTTCTCGATGGACGCAGGTTTGACACAATATTAGAATATAAAATAAACGTAAACGCTTACATTACTCGGTGTCTGGCCCTCTCCGAATCAGCTGATATCAGTTAGATAATCGGTGCTCGTATGCTTGTAGTTTTCCAGTGCAGCGCTCCAGAGTGAATGCTGTCGGTTTACAACGAATACTAAAGTGTACGCTACGCAATATTCTTTGCCTCACGCTTACGCAGATGATCATGCTGCTGCGCCCCCTCCACAGTGACGTCACGACTGCGTATCAGAAACGTATCGGAGCTACGTAAAGGAGCACTCTAGCGAACTGGAATGTCATTCAGCACCAATAAGTTCATTATGTAGTCGTTTCGTATTATGCAAATTGAAAGTAAGCGACATTAGAATACTTCAATAAGCACATATTTGAAAATTTGGTAATTATATACAGAGTGTTCTACTACAGGTGGGAGAAAATTTAGGCGGTGGTTCTTGACAATAATATAAGACGAAAATAAACAATAAAAGAATTGCGATTCCGGCTGCGTTAATTAGCTATTAACAATTAAAAATCCACCTAAAATGCGACTATGCGACCAACAGAGGTGTACGTTGCGTATATCATCAAGTGATAAATGCATGCATACCTTGGTTCTCATGTGGGGCCCCAACGAGTTGAAAAGTCGAAAACGTTACCGCATTTTAGGATTTTTAATTGTTGATAGCTAATTAACGAAGCCGGAGTCGCAATTTTTTTATTCTTCATTTTCGTCTTATATTATCGTCAAGAACCACCCCCTAAAATTTCTCCCACCTGTAGTCGAACACCCTGTATATGGATTAAATTTTTATAATAAATTATTTTATAAAGTATAGAAAAGATCCGGGTACTCCGATTTTGATGAAATAGTTAATATGCTGTAGATTTCGACATTTTTAACAACTCTTTCCTTTTCCAATATAGGGGATCGCTATTCGTTTTCGGAATATAACGCAAAAAATTATTGCTAATGCTATATTGAATTTTCGGTATTTTTGCACGGCGCGTCGTCTGTTTACTTTTGTTTTGTAAACACGTTGTGGAGATAAACGGGTTCCATGGATATCACCGACACAGATTTCGCAGACACGGTTCTCACCGTCAACATTTCATCGACTCCAGATTTGACCGACGACTTTGGCCGACAACGAATTTGACCGACACCAGATTTGACCGACAACGATTTCAGATTCGTTTGGCGGACAACGAATTTGACCGACAACGAAATTGACCGACATCGATTTTGATCGACAACAAATTTGACCGACAACGATTTTAGATTCGTTTGACGGACAACGACTTTGACCGACATCGATTTTGATCGACAACAAATTTGACCGACACTAGATTTGACCGACACCAGATTTTAACGACAACGATTCTAGATTCGTTTGGCGGACAACAAATTTGACCGACATCGATTTTGATCGACAACAAATTTGACCGACAACAAATTTGACCGACACTAGATTTGACGGACACCAGATTTTAACGATAACGATTCTAGATTCGTTTGGCGGACAACAAATTTGACCGACATCGATTTTGATCGACAACAAATTTGACCGACACCAGATTTTAACGACAACGATTCTAGATTCGTTTGGCGGACAACGACTTTGACCGACATCGATTTTGATCAACAACACATTTGACTGACACCAGATTTGACCAACAACGATTTTAGATTCGTTTGACGGACAACGACTTTGACCGACATGGATTTTTATCGACAACAAATTTGACCGACACCAGTTTTTACAGACAACGATTTTGACCGACAACGATTTTAGATTCGTTTGACGGACAACGACTTTGACCGACATCGATTTTGATCGACAACACATTTGACTGACACCAGATTTGACCAACAACGATTTTGACCGACAACGATTTCAGATTCGTTTGGCGGACAACGAATTTGACCGACATCGACTTTGATTGACAACACATTTGACTGACACCAGATTTGACCAACAACGATTTCAGATTCGTTTGGCGGACAACGACTTTGACCGACATGGATTTTTATCGACGACAAATTTGACCGACACCAGTTTTTACAGACAACGATTGTGACCGACAACGATTTTAGACTCGTTTGTTTCGCTGACTGAGGTGATTGTCTCAAGTCGTTGTCGGTCAAATTTGGGTAAATGTTACGTTTAGGGGAGGATGCTCCGACGACCTTGAACTTTGTTACGGATTAGAAGGGGTTAAAACAAGCCACTTCACTTAAACGTAAGTTTATTTCCCAACTTGGGTTCGTTCAATTTGTAATGGAAATTATGTACAATGTGGATGTGTAACTTGGCCAAAACACCAGCTCGTTTTGGCTAGATTTGTTGAATAAAGAGCGGTAGATGTGAACAAGATGAGTTGGTTACAAAATGAGTATGACTTTGCCCGAAGATATATTCACGAGTAGTGCCCGTGAATCCCGATAGCGAATCGTGTCTAACTCGCGAAAACCGGTCAAGAGACGCGCGACGTTTACCGTGAGAAAGAGCGAGAACGATTAACGCACGTTGAGATCGGAGTCGCACAGCTGGCAGTTTACCGTCACCGTCGAACTATTGATTGGCGGATCGATAGAGCGTCCGCCAATAGTAATCCCATTTTCGGGGTCAATAATCGATCGTAATCGATGTCCGACGGTGCTGGTCTAAGCTACTGCGAGCTGCTTATCGACTCTCGATCTCGCTGTTACGCGTGATTCCGCCAATAGCGAGGCGGCGCAGTAAATCGGCGCGTTCACGCTGCCGCCAAACTCAGCCAATCCCAAACAAACTTGATACACGTTCTCGAGGACAACATTCTGAATAACTTTTGCATATACCCGATGCTCGGCTTTAGTTTTCGAGATAATTGCAAAAAACTATTGCTAGCACTAAATTCTAAGTACTTTTTATACTCTGTACGGCTGGTCCTCTCCGTCCCCTCCACGACCTAACCACAACTCATTCTATTCATATGATTTTTCCATTACTAGTTCAAATTCCAGATGACAGCTGCAACGATTATGCGATCAGATTGGTGCTCCCGCCAATGTCTGGATGAATTCAATGTCGAATGTGTGGACGTGTAGCTACTGTTGGCAGATATTTTTGTTAAACAAAAAAGAAAAAAAGATCAATTTGTTCAACTCGTCCCCCCCCCCCCAAGATTAATTCCTGGGTGCGCCACTGATCAGATAGATCCTCCTGATCACAATGAACTCCACATACGAACCCTCTCTAAATACTCTTCTACTTCCCCTCTCCTGCACCCTCGCCGTACGCACCCAGCCTAAGGAGAGTGTGTAATTCTTTCGGAAGAGGGTGGCACGGCGACCATGGAGGTCGCAGTTGTACTGTAAATCTCGAAGTTCGTCGTCGGCGCTAATTCGAAGTTTGGCGCAGTTGCTGCAGCGCTCTCTATAGCCTCTCGCGAACGTATACACGAGCACAACCGACAGAATCGAATACATGGAAAGGAAAGTACGAGCCGTGAATCCCACGTACAAACACTGTGTTATCCATAGAAGCCAGACCGAACTAAAAGAGGGGGAGGAGGGTGGGGTCAGAGGTTCGTGTCTTTGAACGGAGTTTCCCTTCGGCTGCGAATAATTGCCCGGAATGATGGCGACGAAGGGGTGGCGCGGCGATATCGAGGGGATGGGTCGAACAGCAAACGGAATTCCACGACCCGCCGGAGTTTTCAGACCTAACAGCAACGGTAAATACACTTTTACCGTAATGTCTCGAATATGTGTGGACGAGACGTGCACGATATTTGCGATTAATTTATGGCCGCCACCGCGGGGTACCTCCCCAAGCTGGATCGTCGAGAGGTGTAACATGATGCGGGAATAGATCGGTCAAATAATACTGATCTAATCAAGAAACTGCATTGGTTCTAAACCCTACGTGCAGGGCCGGCCATGTAGGGGGTGCGACGGATATTATCAAAAAAGAACAGGAGTCGCGTAGGCCCGAAAATAGATACCCCAGGTGTATTACGGAGTAGGGGGTGGCTGGTCGTATTCCTTTGGAGATCCCAGCTGCCCCCGAATAGCTTGGGGTAGGTTGTCGTCAGGTTTTTTAGTGCGGTACTGTGAGCCCTTCTGGCTCTCGTAAGTCCCACGAACCCCCATGTCCCTTCCAGAGGGCATGGGAAGTCCGTAAAGGGATTCTTCCTCACGCTAAAAAAACAGGTGTATTACGGAGAGTAGGTCCCCGGGGAGCCTAGTTTGGACACATTATGACAGTAGAGGGGCGACCCATTGGTTGTCCTGGGAGGTGGATTGTTTTAGACGTTAAACACCTTCCTTAACAAAACAGGGGGTGCGACGAATATTATCAGAAAAGAACAGGAGTCGCGTAGGCCCGAAAATAGATACCCCAGGTGTATTACGGAGTAGGGGGTGGCTGGTCGTGTTCCTTTGGAGATTCCAGCTGCCCCCGAATAGCTTGGGGTAGGTTGTCTTGAGGTTTTTTAGTGCGGCACTGTGAGCCCTTCTGGCTCTCGTAAGTCCCACGAACCCCCCATGTCCCTCCCAGGGGGCATGGGAAGTCCGTAAAAGGATTCTTCCTCACGCTAAAAAAAGGTGTATTAGAGAGTAGGACCCCGGGGAGCCTAGTTTGGGCACATTATGACAGTAGAGGGGCGACCCATTGGTTGTCCTGGGAGGTGGATTGTTTTAGACGTTAACCACCTTCCTTAACAAAACAGGGGGTGCGACGAATATTATCAGAAAAGAACAGGAGTGGCGTAGGCACGAAAATAGACATCCCAGGTGTATTACGGAGAGTAGGTCCCCGGGGAGCCTAGTTTGGGCACATTATGACAGTAGAGGGGCGACCCATTGGTTGTCCCGAGAGGTGGATTGTTTTAGGCTTTAACCACCTTTCTTAATAAAAAAGGGGGTGCGACGGATGCTGTGCACCAGGCCCCGCGATTTAGGGGACACCAACATTTATAGAAAAGAACAGGAGTGGAGGAGGGCCTATGAGCCAAGAACATGAGTGGGCGAGACCCAAGTTGAAATCGGGAGAAATGCGAAAGCGGGGCCCCAGTCTAAAACAGCTTGGGCCAAAAGGAGGAGAAGAGGGGCGCCACGACCATCCGGCGTCTCGGGGCGTGGGAGTTTTTTATCTCCCATGTCCCAAAGAAGGAAAAAAAAGGAGTGGAGGAGGGCCTGGAAACGGGTACCCGAGGCGTAAATACGGCAAGTAGGTCCCCCGAGTACTCAATCCGGCCCACAGAAAGTAGAGGGGCAACCCATAGGTTGTCCCGGGAGGTGGATGTTTTGAACTTTACCACCTCCCTTAACAAAAAAAAGGGGGACCCCAACATGATCAAGAAAATGTAGGATTTCAGCGGGAATCGAACCCGGGCCTCACTGAATACGCTCGGTAATATGTCATCGCGTTCAGCGCTCCCTACTCCACTACGCGTCCCCACTCCGACTCATCCCCACTCCACTGACCCACTTCGCACCGAAGGAGCTTGGTGTGGTGTTCCCTTCACTCGGTTCCATTTCGGACAATTTCGGACTCTATCAAGAGGCGTATTTCCATACCTTGCGTTTCTATATCTTACTATCTCATACATTCAGGGCCGGCCATTTGGGGAGTGCGACGGATGCTGTGTACCGGGGCCCTGCGAATAAGGGTCCCCAACATGATCACGAACTAAAATAATGTACTCTTGCAACAAAAAAATTTAGGGTCCTGTGATGTATCGTGTATGTGACTCGGGTCACTTCCTACATTACCGACGCGCTCTACGTCATTTCCATTAGCGCGCTCCTTATTATGTAAAAACAGTATCGTGCTAGTCGGCGAGACAACACCTTTTCATGTATCTCTCAGCGTTTACAAATCTATCACAGGTCCCAAATGGTTTCTTGCATCCAGGCCCCTTTATAGAGAAGGCCGGCCCTGCCTACGTGGGCCATCTGGGCCGTTTGTGACCGGAACAGAATTTTATTCAAGATGCTTTAAAGTTTCAACGCTTCAACGAATTTATATCGAAATAGGGACTTTTTATTATAGTGATAGACGAGGATCGAACAGCCTAGGCCCACCGGATGTGATTCTAGTACGTTGCCACTACACCGGGACATTATTAATTGTATAATTTCGCTACAATAGCTTACTAAGCACTAATAGAACTTTTTTTACGAATATCTCAACAATTATTAAATGTTTGCCCCTGTAATGGTATATATTCGTGAAAAGGAGATCGAGATCTATAAGCATACAAAATCTGGATTGATTCATGTAGAAAGAATCCCAAGATCAAAGACTCCGATCGTTCCACGATCAAAGATTTTCGTGGTTCGAATTATCACTCGAAGAATGCTGGAATAAGCGATTGAATTGCTAAGCAGCATTTTTATGAGAAAGCTTTCGGTAAGAAACGTTCGAAACAAAGTTAGATTGCATTCGATCTCGCAGAAAAGGATTTAAGGGCGCGGAGCGGCGAAGGTGCAAGTCTGTTGGATGTCGCGCATAAAGGACAGATTAAACTTGGAACAACGATCGCAACTTAAGCGACGGAGAAAGCCGGTTAAATAGGCTGGAAAGGGAAACAGAGTCGAGGTCAGAAACTTCGCAGCTTTCGGGTTATCGACGAGGCTTATCTCGCAATGAAGTCTCTTTGTAATGCGTCTTCATTACACACGTCTGAATGGAGAACTTCTTAATTAGTCAATTCCCATTCTGTCGGACAGCGCTATTTTTCCAACGACTCTTTCACAGCTGCTTTCGCGATACGCATTAAGCGCTCCCTCAACCGAGCCAACATTCAACAACCTTCGGCCCTTCAAGTACTTTCTTTGTCGTATTATAGTTTGCGCGTTACGTCCAACGCATTTTTGAAGTGAAACTTCTTTGCTGATGGGGCTACAATTTATCTAGCGTTATAGAAGTTAGCATTCCGAATTGTCTTTCAAATTTGTTGCCAATTGTATTGGATACAGCTGTCAAACTTCGTTGGAATTTATATTTGTTTCAAACTAAAAAATATGAACAAAGGAACAATCAAAAACTTAAATACGAACCCGTTTTGTTTTTCTTTCTGTGATGTGGAACCACGCTCGACAAAGGAGTGGAAAGGGTTAAAAATGTAATTTCGTTTCGAAACAATCGAAATTATGAAAAAGTGCTCGAACCAGCGTCTTACGTGGTAGTTTCGTCGATCGTCCGGCCTTGCCCGACCGAAGCCGAGGTTGCCGCTGTTCCGTACACCTGGATTAGTGTGCGAGTACTTGATGCCAAGAGTATTTGAAATACTCCGCGGTCCAGGATGAAGTATGCCACGGGTATCAGAGGTTTGTGGGCTGTAACAAAGCAGGCCCGGAGGGCACCGAGGGTATACATACAGCCCTGGCATTTACCGGCAAGCGACGAGAGCCCGAATACTCGAGAGCAGTCCTGAAAACTTCCTCATAAACGGCTATTTGCGTTCAAGGAATTGGGACACGAGCACACCATGGCAATTTTATTTCCACCGTGGAGCACGTGCTAATGCTCGTGGAAAGTTATTCGCCGGGGCCACGGGGATGTTTATACTTGCTGGACAACTGAGCGATTATACTCCGAGGTGTGTCCCTCGAAGCGAGTGCTTCCTCTTTCGCTTGATGCCCGTTATAAAGCGTCGCTTATGATCTGTTCTCGAAATTAAATGTCTCATGGGGCGCAGTTCGTAACATTTTGATTTGACATTTCACAGCAATCGTCAAGATTATTCAACCGTCGAAGTCATGCTTGCAGTCAATCCCTACAGGAGACAGGGTCGTCGGTTTTGATTAAAGTTTTTCCGGTGAATCCAGAACAAAAATAAGCTTATCTATGTCCGAGATTACTAACATTTAGCTCTATTAGTTTTCGTAGTCATATCGCAACGGAAGGAGCTCGTTTGGACACAGTACGATTGCACACTCAGCTATTGGGTACATACTTTTTGGCAACACCATCAGTGGACACATGAAGGATTGGGCACAAGTAGCTATCTATGTATAGAGATTATATTAGTCATATTATACAGATATAACTACCCTATCTTAACTCTATCCTCTTTTTACATGCAGAAAATATTTTTACGGATACCCCATATACCCCCTGGGAGGGATATGAGGTTATGTGGAACTTACGTGGCCAGAAGGGCTCACAGTACCTCACTAAAAACCGCATGATAACCTACCCTAAGCTAGTCGGGGCGACTGGGATATCTTAACTCTATCCTAACCTTATCCTAACTCTATCCTACTCGTGTCCAATAGAGATGTGTCTGAACCTTCATGTGTCCAATGATGCTGTTTCCAGAAGATATGTGCCCACTTAGCTATTGGGCACATACTTATTGGCAACAGCATCAGTGGACACATGAAGGATTGGGCACAAGTAGCTATCTATGTATAGAGATTATATTAGTCATATTATACAGATATAACTACCCTATCCTAACCCTATCTTAACTCTATCCTTTCTTTTACATGCAGAAAATACTTTTACGGATACCCCATATAACCCCTGGGAGGGATATGAGGTTATGTGGGACTTACGTGGCCAGAAGGGCTCACAGTACCTCACTAAAAACCGCATGATAACCTACCCTAAGCTAGTCGGGGGCAACTGGGATATTCTAACTCTATCCTAACCCTATCCTAACTTTATCCTACTCGTGTCCAATAGAAATGTGTCTGAACCTTCATGTGTCCAATGATGCTGTTTCCAGAAGATATGTGCCCACTTAGCCATTGGGCACATACTTATTGGCAACAGCATCAGTGGACACACGAAGGATTGGGCACAAGTAGCTATCTATGTATAGAGATTATATTAGTCATATTATAGAGATATACCTACCCTATCCTAACCCTATCCTAACTCTATCCTACTCGTGTCCAACAGAGATGTGTCTGAACCTTCATGTGTCCAATGATGCTGTTTCCAAAAGATATTTGCCCATTTAGCTATTGGGCAGATATTTTTTGGAAAGAACATCATTGGACACATGAAGGATTGGACACATCTCTATTGGGCACAAGTAGGATTGGGTTAGGTTAGGGTAAGGATAGGGTTGGGATTAAACTTTTTCTGATGAATCTAGAGCAAAAATAAGCTTCTCTATGTCCGAGAGTTTTTGACAATACTCATTATTCATCGAGATTGATAACATTTAGCTCTATTAGTTTTCTTAGTCATATCGCAACAGGAGGAGCTGGATTGGACCCAGTACGATTGCCCACTTAGCTATTGGGTACATACTTTTTGGCAACAGCATCAGTGGACACACGAAGGATTGGGCACAAGTAGCTATCTATGTATAGAGATCAGTTATATTATAGAGATTATATTAGTTGTATTGTAGAAATATAACTACCCTATCCTAACCCTATCCTAACTCTATCCTACTCGTGTCCAATAGAGATGTGTCTGAACCTTCATGTGTCCAACGATGCTGTTTCCAAAAGATACGTGCCCACTTAGCTTGACTCTAACTGATCATTTTAGAGGATATTTTTGCAACAAAAAAGCAAGGAAGAACAGTGAGTTGAATTTCTCAAATATTTTCGATTAGAACGTTTCTATGAAATTCTTACAACGTGGTTAAAAAAATGGTAACGTCTCCTGGCACAGTTTTCAATTTACGTTCTTCATCTACTGTCTAGTAGATCCAGTATATCTACAATCACCTACTGATTCTATACGAAAAATGGTTGCTGGGTACATAAATTTTTCTTCGTCCTGTCGTATTGGAAATGCTCATCCCGACCTTGAAGAATCCCATTGTAGAGCAGTGTCCAACTGCTCCGGCATAAAAACACGAGGAACAATTTGGGGTTGAAAGGGACGAATAAAATGAAAACAACAACAGAAACGAGAAAAAAATGAGAGGTAGGCAAGGAGGAAAAAAAGAGAAAAACCTTCCGTGCAAGACACTCTGTAGATGGCCGGGGTTAACAGCGGGACGGAAAGGAGGGATAATTGAATACAACTTGATCGAGCCGCGCGTTTCCACCCCATTAAATCGGGCTTAAGTTTGTAAGAGAGAGAAAAGGAGCACGGGGGTGGGAATTGAGTGGGAAGCAGGAGGTCAGGGGCGGAGGGGAGTGCGCGAAGGAAAGCCGAAGGGTTCGTGGAAGGTGGGACGAGGAGGGAAAAGGACGTGGAGCCAACCAGAAGAAGCGAGACAGCTCGAAGTTGCTCGATGGGGAGGCGAGAGAATGTTTACTGCTGCCCAAGTGGGGGCCAATCAGTATAGTTCCTTCGGCTGGGTCTACACTTTAAACTAGATTTTATGTTGGACTTTGGTTTTGCAAACGTTTCGCTGGCTTTCGGCGACCTTGGCACCTTAAACTGTTTACGGTAATGTCTCGGTACGCGTGAACGAAATGTCCACGATATTTGCGAAAAATTTATGTTTATGGGGCTACACCCAGAAACATGATCGAGAAGTGTAACATGAGATTTGGCATA
This sequence comes from Lasioglossum villosulum, assembly GCA_963971365.1. Lineage (NCBI taxonomy): Eukaryota > Metazoa > Arthropoda > Insecta > Hymenoptera > Halictidae > Lasioglossum > Lasioglossum villosulum. The sequence goes on along the minus strand of OZ020495.1, from coordinate 21,668,660 downwards.
TCGGCGAAACAATATTTATTCAATGACGAAATTTTTCTATTGTTAGTTATTTTGTTGTGAAACTTTCATTGGCTTATTTGTTTCTCTTTGAATAAAATGAGACCAAGCATGACATTAATCGGAGTATATCAATGATTAAATAACGTTACTGGGAGTGACCTGTTCGTTCAAAATTAAAATCTTCAGTCAAACATGACAAATTCGAGCTGCTTATTACGAAAAATTCATTGAAATGTGAGAAAATGCTACTGAACCAGATATTAAGGCTAATCCTAACCCTATCCTAACCCTATCCTTGGGAATTAACAAAACAAATGACTGTAAACCGTATAATTAGGCACATTTTAAGACTTACACAATCATCTGTAAAACTAACATCACTGATAAATTCATAGAAAATATAACTAGAAAGTATAACCATAAACTAATCATACAGAAAACACACGATGGAAAACATTATCTTGAATTCTTTCTGTGCGCAATCCGTTTTTTGTTGAATTCTACGTGTGTGCAATATTGCAGTGTGCGCAATAATGCTGTGTGCAAAAAGAACCGTGTGCTCAATTAAGCTGTGTGCCAAAGAACTGTGCGCCATCGTCCTTCTGCCAAAGAACAATCCCCAGGTAGACATCAGGTTGAATTTTGTATGTGCGCAGTCCGTCATTTGTTGAAATCTACGTGTGTGCAATATTGAACCGTGAGCGCAATAATGCTGTGTGCAAAAAAGAATCGTGTGCACAATCGAGATGTGTGCAAAAGAACTGTGCGCCATTACGATGTGCGCCAAAGAGCCATCCCCATGCTACACATCAGCTTGAATTTTTTCTGTGCGCAGTCCCTCATTTGTTGAAATCTACGTATGTGCAATATTGCCGTGTGAAAAAGAACCGTGAGCGCAATAATGCTGTGTGCAAAAAGAACCGTGTGCGCAATAATGCTGTGTGCCAAAGAACTGTGCGCCATCGTCCTTGTGCCAAAGAGCAATCCCCATGCTACACATCAGCTTGAATTCTTTCTGTGCGCAGTCCGTCATTTGTTGAATTCTACGTGTGTGTAATATTGCAGTGTGCGCAATAATGCTGTGTGCAAAAAGAACCGTGTGCACAATCAAGCTGTGTGCCAAAGAACTGTGCGTCATCATCCTTGCGCCAAAGAGCCATCCCCATGCTACACATCAGCTTGAATTTTTTCTGTGCGCAGTCCCTCATTTGTTGAAATCTACGCGTGTGCAATATTGCCGTGTGAAAAAGAACCGTGAGCGCAATAATGCTGTGTGCAAAAAGAACCGTGAGCGCAATAATGCTGTATGCCAAAGAACTCTGCGCCATCGTCCTTGTGCCAAAGAGCAATCCCCATGCTACACATCAGCTTGAATTCTTTCTGCGCGCAGTCCGTCATTTGTTGAATTCTACGTGTGTGCAATATTGCAGTGTGCGCAATAATGGTGTGTGCAAAGAACCGTGTGCCGTCTCGTTGCGCGGCATCGCCCATGTGCCAAAGAGCCATCCCCGTGTACAATTGTTTTCACAGTTCCTGAATAATTCGGTGTAAAAGAGATAAGTTATATAAGTAGCTTATAGGGTTAGGAAAAATACGCACTACAGCAACCATTCATTTCATTTGGTCTCGGTACATTTGTGTCGAAAAGTACTGTGCGCAATTGAGACGTGTCCTATCCTACTTGTGCCCAATAGAAATGTGTTCGATCCTTCATGTGCCCAATGATGCTGTTTTCAAAAGATGTGCCCAATAGCTAAGTGGGCAATCGTACTGTATCCAATCGAGCTTCTCCCAGTAAAACTGGTTATTGGTTACTGGTTTATTCTTCTGTTTATATACATTACATAAAGATGGCGTTGTAGAGCCTGAGCTCTATTTGCCCAATACAAACCAGGTCCTTATATACTAATGTTAACCTAATTTCTCAAATTTTTTTACACATTATAGGTGTTAATATATTCATTTCGTCTTATTCTACCTATCATGCATCCAATATTCAACACGCACTAGTCAAATTTGGAAGAGCCGGAGTGGAAACGTGGCTTAAGGCCCCTCTATAAACCTCCTTAACCCTTGCTACCCACGGCAGCACAGGCTATACAGTCGTACAATAGAAACGCGTCGGCAATACCTAAGCCGATGTCGTTATACAGTCGGATTATTCCTCAACCTAGCAGAGCTCAGTTACGGCGATAATCAAATTAACTCGCTTCGAATTTTAAAGACTCCGGGCGCCGCTACCTTGTCACCTAGACCCCGCTGCCAATTCGCTGCAGCTGCCCCCCTTTAACGGATTACTCGGTCACTCAGTTATTGGGACCGTCTGTCAACCCTACGTTGACTAATGCTAGTCCCGTAAATTCCGACAACCTCTGGAACACCGTATCCCAAGATATTCCGTCGAGTCGGAGAAAGAATCTATTTCAAGAATAACGAATGGAGAATACAAAACTTTCAATTCCGTGCTGGTACTTTTTTGGAAACTGAAAATGTTAGAAATTAGTAGAATTTTGCAAACTCGTTAGGAAGAGCATTGCCCAAGTTTTCTAATTTTTTTACAGGCAAACGCTCAATAAAAAATTCCAATTTTTTGCGAGAAGTTAATACAACTTTCAAGTGTAAATTGGAATTTAACAATGTTCAATATGTTACGAAATGGTGGAGTTATTTGGTAGTGTTGAAACCTCGTTTGCCAGAACGTCGATGGCAGAATAAGCAATTATTCATAATAGGTAATTATTTAATGAAAAATAACAAACTTATCACGGTTCGTAAATGCCACCTCCAGTTTCAAATTCCTTTTTTTAACATAGCCAACGTTACAAAATGGCGGCGTTCTACATTAATTTCGAGACCACGTTAGCAAGGACGTGGGCGGCAAGCTAAGAGCACTGATGACGATCGATATTGGGAATTTTTCACATAGTGAACAACCTAATAGAAAACGTCAGATCTGTTCAAAAGTATATTTGTACCGGCTTGAAATTTCAATTCGTCGATATGAAAAATGTTACGAAATGGTGGCCTCGCAGACGATCGATTGCAAAAAGGAGAACGCATTGTTTGTAATTGTTCGCAGGGCCGGCCATCTCGGGGGTGCGGCGGATGCTGTGCACCGGGGCTCCGCGACTGAGAGGGCCCCAACATTATCAATTCTAAAATAATGTACTAACAAAGAATAATTATGTTAATGGCGCAATGGTTCGATCAAATTGTTGCGCAACAGCAATTTTGCAATTTATAAAAATTCAAATTTCGACGTTTCGTTCTATGTTTAGACCATTTTCATGAAAATTAATAATTTCCGTTTGGGTAACAATTTGATCGAATCACTGTGCCGTTAGTATCATTAATCTTTGTCCAAACCAATTTTGCGATCGATAGAAAATAATGTACTGTTGCAGCAAAAAAATTTAGGGCCTCGAATGGTTTCTTGCACCCAGGCTCCTTCAAAGACAAGACCGGCCCTGATTGTTCGGTCCCGGTAATTTGGTTTAAAAGCGACCGAATTAATGAAGGACGAGGCGGTATCATCGGTATTCATCGCAGCGACGTGTTTCAGGGAGGAATTGTCGAGGCACGCGAGTAGACCGATTTGATGCAAATCTTTCTTGGCGGGGAAACGTCATTAGATTCGATCCTGGACAGATTACGCGGGGAGAGATCTTTTTCATACCCGAGATGCAGACACTCAGCGCGTCCCAATTACTTTTCGCTGGCTATCGGATCATTCCGTAATGCTATGCACGTCTAGGGAATTTTAGTTGCCGCGAACAATACCTCTAATCGCGTGCCGCTATTCTTTGAAGCATTACGCGGGAAAGATGGCTTCGGCTTCTCCGGGATTTAGCTTCGGAAAAGAAGCGAGACAATCGGTGACATTGCACTCACGATGAGTGCTGCTGATATCCCCTCCAACCCCCACCCCACTCCATAATGCACGGTTGATTTCATTTTACGTGAACTTCTGTGTTCCACGCGAATTACATTCGTACAGTCGAAGCGACACGAGACGATATTCGTAGTAAAGAAGAACATTTCTTAAAATAAGTAGGGTGCCTTGTTTGTGATGATTTTTTACATTTAATGGATATGAAATGGGAGGCCTTCGATTATACACAGTACGATTGCTCATTTAGCTAGTGGGCACATATATTTTGGAAACAGCATCATTGGTCACATGAAGGTTTGGACACATCTCTATGGGCATGTGCACATCGTGCTATCTATTGGTGGGGTTGTCAATTGTGCAACTGTTGGTGCAAAGGCAAGGGACTTGCTTCACAACAAGGTTATATTAACAAGGTTACTTCATAATTCAGGTGAGAGCCGAAGGACATGATTCAAATGAGACCCCTTCGTTTAGACACAGTACGATTGCCCACTTAGCTATTGGGTACAATCTTTTGGAAACAGCATCATTGGACACTTTAAGGATTGGACACATCTCTGTTGGGCATGTGCACATCTTGCTATCTATTGGTGGGGTTGTCAATTGTGCAACTGTTAGTGCAGAAGCAAGGGACTTACTTCATAACTATTCAGGTGAGAGTTGAAAGGCATGATTCAATTTAGAAGCTTTCGATAAGACACAGTACGATTGCCCATTTAGCTAGTGGGCACATATTTTTGGAAACAGCATCATTGGACACATGAAGGATTGGACACATGAAGAATTGGACACATCTCTATTGGGCACGTGCACATCTTGCTATCTATTGGTGGGATAGTCAATTATGCAACTGTTGGTGCAGAGGCAAGGGATTTACTTCATAACTATTCAGGTGAGAGACGAAAGGCATGATTCAATTTAGAAGCTTTCGATAAGACACAGTACGATTGCCCATTTAACTAGTGGGCACATATTTTTGAAAACAGCATCATTGGACACATGAAGAATTGGACACATCTCTATTGGACACGTGCACGTCTTGCTATCTATTGGTGGGGTTGTCAATTGTGCAACTGTTGGTGCAGAGGCAAGGACTTGCTTCGTAACTATTCAGGTGAGAGACGAAAGGCATGCCTCAGTTGAGAGGCCTTCGATTAGACTCAGTACGATTGCCCACTTAGCTATTGGGCACATATATTTTGGAAACAGCATCATTGGACACATGTAGGACTGGACACATCTCTGTTGGGCATGTGCACATCTTGCTATCTATTGATGGGGTGGTCAATTGTGCAACTGTTGATGCAGAGGCAAGGGACTTGCTTCATAACAAGGTTGTATTAACAAGGTTACTTCATAATTCAGGTGAGAGCCGAAAGGCATGATTCAAATGAGACCCCTTCGTTTAGACACAATATGATTGCCCACTTAGTTATTGAGCACATATATTTTGGTAACAGCATCATTTGACACATGAAGAATAAGACACATCTGTGTTGGGCATGTGTACATCTTGCTATCTACTGGTGGGGTTGTCAATTGTGCAACTGTTGGTGCAGAGGCAAGGGACTTGCTTCATAACTGTTCAGGTGAGAGCCGAAAGGCATGTTTCCGTTCGGGATGATGAAGAACATTTCGCTGGGCGTACGTGAATGATGACGGCTCTGATATAAGAATGTAAATCGAAGGCAGAATAGGTTACTTGAAACTAAATCAAAGAGAGTATAGTATCGGAGAAGTAACGCGAGAGTGGGGGGAAGAGGTGGGCGTGGGTGAAGAAAAGGATTGGGAGACAAGAGTTCTTCGATTGAATCGACGAGAATTGAAAGAACTTGATTGGCGATACGGATCGCTACCTTGCAAAATAGAATCTCTGTGAAATCGCGGACTCCTTCCGCATGAGGACTGCAGTCTTGTACTGATTGTGAGCCCGCCTTTAACTGCCGTCTGCCAAAAATACGCGGCAGCAACTTCTACACGATATTTCGAAAACAATCATCTAGCCGTCTGTCACGTTCTGAACGATACTGTTGAGGTTTTGTAGACTTACAATCGATGAGAAAAATAAATTACTTATATAATTATTTCAAAAATCAACTCTGTCCGCAAATCGTTCCAGGCACAAAATTCGACATGTTCAACGCATTTTATTAAAAACTATGCTGTTGTATGAAACTTTCGTGGTTATGACTTGAATATCTTTACCAGATGTCGAAACAAGAAAATGGCGTCAATGACGCAGTTCGACAGCTAGCGCCACGTATAGCCAAATTTCGGTTTCATATTTACATACCTGGTACTACACATTTAAGTATTGTACGAACAATGTCATATGGGAGAGGCTCGATTGGACACAGTACGATTGCCCACTCAGCTATTGGTCGCATATCTTTTGCAAACAGCGTCATTGGGCACATCGTCCAATCGTACTGCGTCCAATCGAGCCCCTCCCGTTGCAATACGACTAAGAAAACTAATAGAACTAAATGTCAATAATCTTGATAAATAACGAGTATTGTCAAAAACGCTCGGATTCATCAGAAAAGGTTTAATCAAAACAGACGACCCTCGAATTCATATCCACAGGTAAACGCGATTAATGCGAGTTCCCTATAGCAATCGACTGCAAGCAGGACTTCGACAGTTGAATAATCTTGACGATCTTCGTCCGCGGTAACGACTGTTGTCAAGAACAGATCGACAATGCGTGCGTGTGTGTGTGTGTGTGTGTGTGTCGTCGGAGGGGAGGATCAGGGCGAGAGAATCGGCAATAAAAGCGGCCTTCCATTAGCTCAGTCGGGGTCGGATCGCGGACTTTGCCCTTTCTGATCTTTCGGCCAACCGAAATGAAAGCTACGTCTGGAATGGACTCGAAATAAGGATCCCGGAGTCTATATAGAACTTCGTAGCGGTGGATTAGAAGAGGTCTGGAGGCTTTGGCGGATCGGTCGGACCCGTGTTTAACTGCTCCACGTTGCAGCCGGGCTCGGCTCGACTCGGCTCGGCCCGCCCCGAACCGACTCCTTCGCCCGAGATTAGCTTAGTTACAGATAACTAAGTCGAAATCCGGACAAGTTGAAGATACAGCTGGAAGAAACTGGGTCCGGCGATGAAGAAAACGCCTGCCGAGGGGAACGGAGAGCCAGATGGAACGATAGACAGAGGAAATCAAGGGATATCCTCGGAGACAACGGTCTGGAGATCAGCTCGCTCTACGAAAAGACCTATGGACCAAGCTCCGACGAAATAATGGAAACGCTGATTGTAAATCGTCCATTGCTCCTTGCAAAATGAACAGCGCGGCGAGTCCGCGCGATTTCTAGTCAAATCAACCATCTGACGGAGATTCTTTTTTGGGCTGTGTTATCCAGGTTATTCGCCACTGTTTTGAGGTTATATTTGTATTCTTGGTGTCAGATACCATTGCCTCGCTTCAAAAACCGGTTCTCGTACGATCACCGAAGTTAAACAGCGTTGGACGTGATCGTTACTTGGATGGGTGACCGCAAGGGTATACAGTATACGCCAGGCGATGACTGCCTGGTTCCGGCCGCGTGTTGTTGGTAAAAAAGGGTACCCACCGTAATAAAACAGCAGGTCCTGCTGAAATAGGCTGAAACTTGGCGATAGAAAGAATAGTGGCAAGAAAGGGAGATTGGGAAATGGATTTGAAACCGTGAGGCGACCAAATGTCATATACTTTACATGGAGTCAAATCGGCCTGGCTCAGCCGGTAAAGTAGATTCCTGTTTTTTATAAACCTGTAAATATCTCGGAAACTATGCGTGATATGGAAAAATATATAGAGACCTTTTTTGTTGGAAATTGAATTTTCTATAAAAAAACATTTTGAACATCTTTTTCCTTTTCGGAGATGAGCGGATCTTTTAGTTTTCGAGATATTCGAGGCTACTGCTTGATTTTCCAACCCCTACCACGACCTAATCACAACTCACTCTGTTCACATAATTTTCCCATTGTAGATGTCGTTCAGAATTTGGTCTTTTCAGGATGGAACCTTATTTACGTTCCCCTGACCATAATTTCGGGGGAGAAGCAGTTGTTCTGCAACTTCACCGAAATATAAATATACTCAGAAACTGCGCAACGAATTGAAAAAAGTCATACGACATCAATTGTTGACAAATTTAATTTTCTACAAAAAAGGTCTCTTGATATTTTGCCATATTTCGCATAGTTACCGAGGTATTTGCAGATTTATAAAAAAACAGGAAATCTACTTTACCGGCTAAACCAGGCCGATTTGACACCATGTTATATACATTTTTTTCTTGAAATAATCCCAAGTGGTTCGATCAATTTTTATTTAAACACTATTTGCAAATTATCACAGTATCTTTTTGCAACGTTTCGATCTTTTAGATCGTTCTCAAGAAAATTAGAAAAATTGGGTCTGTAACTTAACAATTAGTATTACGTTTCTTACCTACTTGCTTACTGTAAAGAAAACAAAATTTTTAATTATAACCTTAACGTAACCACGACGTGAAGACATTTCGAACAATTATAACCTATCATCGTTCAATTTATTAGCCGATCGATATTTGGCGGTAAATTCAAAACATAATTTGAATGTTTCTGTATCTGCTCGTATACCATAAAAAATAAATATATGATATCTCTAAATTAACATTCAAGTTTATTTCAACCACTTTACATACAATAAGGAATTATTTAGAAAAATTTTTCTTGAGAATGATCTAAAGTAGGATCGACACGTTGAAAAAAGATATCATGATAATTTGCGAATAGTGTTTAACTAACAATTGATCGAACTAATGCGCTGAAATCACTAAAAGTTTGTTAGCGTATGAAATGTTGAAATTTGCTTCAGAATTATTGCACAAAATAAATATTTTTGTTAACTCCGTGCCGTATGATTAATTTTTATTTAGTACAAAGATGTAATATGCACTCGTTCCACGTCAAATCGATCATGGATTTTGTTGAAAATGAAGTATGATGTAGTGCATGCGAAATTAGGTGGAGATTTAAGTCATCAGTTTACCGAGTTTGTTTATTAAATACGAGCCTTGAAACTTTCAATTAATTCTTAGCACGCAACCTGTAAAATTGATGCTTGATCGTTACAATCGATTGAGAATGAGATTATAATTATAGCGAATTTAGAACACTATTATAAAATTGTTTTAATTTTGCTTAGCCACCCACGATAGATTTCTGATCCTGCAGAGATTGTAGCCCCTAATTAACGTGATATGATATCCTTTGAGTGGGCATTACATGGTATAACAGCCCGGAACAATAGGCTGAGACTATACTACGATTATGGGACCTAATTGTGCATCAGAAATTTAGACTGGGTGTTTAACAAATAATACTCGAAAAATATGTTATTTGTCACGTTAATGATACTTGGACAGTGTTCTGAACTAACGTAATTACCACATTGAATTTTCCAGAGTAAATCATGTTTCTGGTGTTTTTACAATCATCAAAATCTCTTCGAAAATGTACTTTCTTGGTTAGGGATCTCTTCAAAATCAATGTTCCTGAAGCTTTAATTTGCAAAATATTGAATAGTTCTTCAAAAACATAGTCATCAAAACTTCATTAAATATATAAAATTTATATAAATATATAAAAATGTATGTACATATTCTTTCTATATGGAAATCATAGTGAAATCGTGAGAATTTAATTAAAAGCGAAGTCGATACCACAGTGCAGTTGTTCGTGAAAACGCCATTTTGGAAATAATCGATTTCTCTTCTTTTTTGTGCTTATTTATGTGGTTTTTTAATAAATTGCAGTATCGTTCGGACTCAAGATTGCGTTATATGTGTACCGAGAACTCGCAGCAAGAGTAATTGTCGGCGACTTGAAACGCGGCGAGACCGTCGGTCAAGAAGGAGTTTTTAAGGGTGAACAAACCTTATGCAAGAAACTCGAGGAACAAACGCTCAGTTAATGCTGTGCAAATTTGAAACGTAAAGTTCGGTTTTTATTACGTGACCCATGGAAACACGACGAAGTTTCACTGTTTTTCCGATAGTTAAAATTTCCGGCCGTCCAGATTGTGTTGATCCGGGAGAAGTCGATCCGCTGCCACAGTCCTCGTTAAAGCTTCGTAATTTGCTAAGTCAATAAAGCTGCGAAATAGTGGTAACAGTCGATTCAACAATTCATACTTCGATATTTTATATCATTCTTTCATAATTTCGATCGTCTAATCTCAAATTTTACATATGGGCCGGAATAATGATCGCAAATGAATATAAGCTGTTCTTCCGTTTATGGCACAACTCAGAATTCGATGAAATTTTGAAAATAGGTTCTTTTTTTTACTAAAATGACGATTTCCAGAAGGATTTTTGGCGCGTCGAAAAAAATTTTTTTATCATTTCAATGTTGCGCTCTACCTTACCGACTTTTTATTTTATATAGAATATCTTCAATTAGTTGTAGAAAGGGATAGGATAGTTCACCATACAACGCCATAAAAGTTTATTTTATACCATTTAAAGACTACTCCTGGATTTTTGTGTGCGTGAGTACCTAACCACAACTCATTCTAATTGACGCATGCACACAGCACGAACATAAATTACAAAGTCGGTAAGTCAGTAAGTCGGTAAGGTAGAGCGCAACATGGAAAAGATTAAAAATTTTTTCTCGACGCGTCGTAAATCATTCTGGCAATCGTCATTTTAGTAAAAAAAGAACCTATTTTCAAAATTTCATCGAATTCTGAGGTGTACCATAAACGGAAGAACAGCCAAAAGTACTAACCCATGTATGTCGAAATAGGGGAGATTACGATAACCGTGGCCCCTACTTTGAACTACTGGTTATATTTGTGTTCCTGGGATCATTTTAAGAAAAAAATGTGTATCTAACAGGTATCCAATGGGCTCCGTTTAGCCGGTAAAGTAGATTTCTTGTTTTTCATAAAACTCCAAATATCTCGGAAACTATGCGAGATATGGCAAAATATCAAGAGACCTTTTTTGTAGAAAATTAAATTTCCAATAGTTTATGTCCTATGACATTTTTCTATCAGCTGCGCAGTTTCCGAGTATATTTATATTTCCGTGAATTTGCAGAACAATTGCCTCTCCCCCCGAAATAATAATCGGTGGAACGTAAAGGCTTCGTTCTGAAAAGATCAAATTCTGAAAGACATCTACAATGGGAAGATTATGTAAACAGAGTGAGTTAGGGTTAGGTCGGGAGAGGAGGCCGACCACGCATACGAAAATCCAGGGGTAGTCTAGTAGTAATTTCAAATGAATATTTTTCGTGAAAAATGGACATTTAACGTCTCTTATAGGAAATTCGATTTCCTACAAAAAAGGTCTCTTGATATTTTGCTATGTCTCGCATAGTTTCCAAGATATTTGCAGTTTTATAAAAAACAAGGAATCTACTTTACCGGCTAAACGGAGCCCATTGGATGCTTGTTATACAGGGTGTCCCAAAATATGTGTAACTCCTGGAAATGGGAGGTTCCTTGAGTCATTTGAAGCGACATTTTCCTTTACAAAAATTGTGTCCGCGGCTTTGTTTAGGAGTTATTAACGAAAAACACGGACCAATCAGAGCCCGGCTATAGCGAGCGGAGTCCGACTCTGCCACAGGTCCCGCTTAACGCGGTGACGCTATTGGCCGAACCAGAATCAATCCACTGTAGCCGCGCTCTGATTGGTCCGTGTTTTTCGTTAATAACTCCTAGACAAAACCGCGGACGCCATTTTTGTAAAGGAAAATGTCGCTTCAAATGACCCAAGGAATCTCCCGTTTCCGGGAGTTACACTTATTTTGGGACACCCTGTATACACATTTTTTTCCTAAAATGATCCCGGGAACACAAATATAACCTTCAAAGTAGGGGCCACGGTTATCGTAATCGTGCCTCGAAATAAAATATTAATCTAAACAATAATTTTGGGACTTTAAATTACTTTACGAAATTGAGTTTTATCCCAGACAGCACGAACGTCCATTGCACGTCCTATTTACGTCCTATTTACGTCCATTAGACGTACATCGTACGTCCGGGTGCTATTTGGGATGATGCTACTCTCAAAAAATTGTTTTCGTTCATCTAATGTGATAAAATTGACGGTATCAAAAAATACTGTCCAGGCATTCATCTCGGATACTGATGTTGATGTTTTGTTTGTTTTCTGTGCCATTCTACGTTTTCGAAATAGCGTTCGTACAAGCTATACGCGACGTCTCGAAGTTTTCACATACATCGAGACACTACTGTAACGACTTGGAAGAATCGATTAATCATATCGAGCGTCAAGCCTCGCCTAATCGGCGGATCGACCCGGGACTTATAAAAAGCGTTGTACTGGTTATTCAGCGGAAGGATATTCCCAGGCCTCGCAGTGTTTCAATGTTCTGGTATGTTGTTTCGCTTACCAGTTCTAGTTCCATCGCGCTGAAGAGGCAGGGCAAGAGAATGGTTGAGACTAGGCTGTGCTGACGTTGAAAGATGGTGGTGCCCCTTCTCTCTGGCAGCTGCTTCCAGCATGATATAGCACCATCCGAACGCGCTGATAGATCCAATTTACAGTGCGCCTTTAACACACCGCACCGACCCGTACTCGAAAATTCAACTTCCACCTTGACTTCGTTCCCCCACTATCAGCACAATTTTTGGCTCCTCGCTGGGGAGTGTCCTCCTCTTAGCTGAACAGTCCCCCGATCATTCCCAGCTCTCGTTTTTACAGGCCAATGACTCCTTGTCTACTTTTGGAAAGCCTTTTTGCTTCCTCCTGTGGGAAACTTGTTTCGATGGAAACTGAGGTGAACACCCTTTTCTTTCAAGGGTGGTGGGGGGATGCTGCTTAGGCACATCCTTCGTAGATGCAGTTTGGGGGGTAGTGTTGGGCTCGGTTTCCCCTTGACATGTAATTCAGGGGAATTATTAGGCCTTTTGCAAACACCATACCGATCAAACCCCCACCGCCCAGGTCTCACCAGACCTTCTCCTCATCCTCCATTCCGCGAACTACTCCCTTCCCCAAGGCCCGCTTTTCGCATTTGTTGGAATCCAACGATGATATTGTATAGAAACAGGCAGTGGTGCGACTCCGGTTCAAGTGGTTTATGGCACCCCCACTTAGAAAAGGGACCCAAGGCCTTTTCCAGAGACGACCCATTCAGTCGTTGTCGTTTTATACAGGGTGTCCCAAAATGCCTCCGACACCCGAAAATGGGATTTGAAGCGACATTTTCCTTTACAAAAATGGCGTCCGCGGCTTTGTTTAGGAGTTATTAACGAAAAACACGGACCAATCAGAGCGCGATCTAGACATGCGATGACACGTTCGGCCAATTGACAGTTGGCGCGTCGTTTCGACTGTGCTAACTCGCGTATAGGTCGCGCTCTGATTGGTCCGTGTTTTTCGTTAACAACTCCTAAACAAAACCGCGGACGATATTTTTGTAAAGTAAAATGTCGCTTCAAATGACCCAAGGAACCTCCCATTTTCGGGTGTCGGAGGCATTTTGGGACACCCTGTAGACCAGAACACATTACAGCATTAGTTTTTACCTTGTTATAATGTACTTTTTTAGAGGATAACTAGGGATTATTGAATTCGATCCTCAAATAAATTTATAAGACTGAAATTAACTATTTAATTTTATTTATAACTTATAACATTAAAATAAATTATTTAAAAGTAACAATTTTAAATCTTAACACTACGACCCTTCTCCAATGAATTCAATTTATCGATTAAACATTTTTAAACACTTTTTCAAACATTTGTTTTAAAACAAAATAATTCAAAAAGCAACTTCACAATAGTGAGAAAGTTCACATGACTGAAGGTAGCTGCAGTTGCTACAAGCAACTTCACAATAGTGAGAAAGTTCACATGACTGAAGGTAGCTGCAGTTGCTACAAGCAACTTCACAATAGTGGGAAAGTTCACATGACTGAAGGTAGCTACAGTTGCTACAAGCAACTTCACAATAGTGAGAAAGTTCACATGACTGAAGGTAGCTACAGTTGCTACAAGCAACTTCACAATAGTGAGAAAGTTCACATGACTGAAGGTAGCTACAGTTGCTACAAGCAACTTCACAATAGTGAGAAAGTTCACATGATTGAAGGTAGCTACAGTTGCTACAAGCAGTACAAGCAACTTCACAATAGTGAGAAAGTTCACATGACTGAAGGTAGCTGCAGTTGCTACAAGCAACTTCACAATAGTGAGAAAGTTCACATGACTGAAGGTAGCTACAGTTGCTCCAAGCAACTTCACAATAGTGAGAAAGTTCACATGACTGAAGGTAGCTACAGTTGCTACAAGCAACTTCACAATAGTGAGAAAGTTCACATGACTGAAGGTAGCTACAGTTGCTACGAGCAACTTCACAATAGTGAGAAAGTTCACATGACTGAAGGTAGCTGCAGTTGCTACAAGCAACTTCACAATAGTGAGAAAGTTCACATGACTGAAGGTAGCTACAGTTGCTACAAGCAACTTCACAATAGTGAGAAAGTTCACATGACTGAAGGTAGCTACAGTTGCTACACTTTTTCCTCTTATACACACTGGAATCCACTGTTGTAATTTTGTTTGCATTGAATAAATAAAGTTATCATATTTAACCAAAGAAAGTTTTTTACAACAACGTTCATAGGGGGTATTTCTTTCACGCCCTTTCTACCCATAATTAAAGTTTTTTAATGTTATTGGCGCCAGGTTCGATCATTTTCCTTTTAATTTTATCGCTTCGGATAAACAAAAATAATTTTTTAAGAGTTTTAACATGCAGTTCAGAGTTTGTGAAGAAATTTAAAAAATCCGGTTGGTGCAACGAATTGTCCACCGTTCAGATATTTAATGAAATAACGGCAAGATTTTATGGTAATATAATTAACGGTACATAAGTCTGATAATTTGTTTGGAATTTTTTATGCGTTCACAGCATAAATTCCGTATTCATCTCTTGCTTGTTTTGTCGACCCGAAATCGCTTAGCCGCGCGTAACAACTATTTAATTAATTTAAACCATTCCGGGGAATATATTTACAATGCATACGCGTTCCTGATAATCGAAGAATACTCGGCGTACAAGGTGTTTATTCTCGCAACTTTTGTGGCGGCAGGTAAATTCACACCAGAACAAATTAAACAGTGAACCGAGAGAAAGAAACTGTTACAGCCGGGAGTATTACAATATATTTCGAAAAGAACAGAGTCAACGGTTTTTAATAAAATCCTACGAAACGTATAGAGAAGACGAATTAGTAAACGAGCACGTTTCAGTTCGAAAAATCCTGATTATTGTTTCATTCATATTGGTAATATAAAAAATCCTTACTGAAAAATAATTTCATTTAACAAACACTCTCCACGTAACACAGTCAACAATTTCCAAAATAACATTTCTGGGACAACTTGTATATATTATAGTCCTTTATAACTATAATTTTAATTAAATATTATTATAGAAATTAAGTCTTTGTCAACAGAATTAGCAAAAATGGATTAATGAAAGATACATAATATAATTACTGTGTCACGTAATAAATAAAACTCTACACTCGTTATAGTTATTTATGACTATAATTTTAATTAAATGTTATTATAGAAATTAAGTTTTTGTCAACAGAATTAGCAAAAATGGATTAATCAAAGATACATAATATAATTACTGTATCACGTAATAAATAAAACTCTACACTCGTTATCGTGCTTTATAAACAATTCTAATTAAATATTATTACATTCTAATTAAATATTATTATAGAAATTAAGTCTTTGTCAACAGAATTAGCAAAAATGGATTAATGAAAAATGCATAATATAATTATTGTATCACGTAATAAATAAAACTCTACACTCGTTATCGTGCTTTATAAACATAATTCTAATTAAATATTATTATAGAAATTAAGTCTTTGTCAACAGAATTAGCAAAAATGGATTAATCAAAGATACATAATATAATTACTGTATCACGTACTAAATAAAACTCTACACTTGTTATCTTACTGTATAACTTTAATTCTAATTAAATATTATTATAGAAATTAAGTCTTTGTCAACAGAATTAGCAAAAATGGATTAATGAAAAATGCATAATATAATTATTGTATCACGTAATAAATAAAACTCTACACTCGTTATCGTGCTTTATAAACATAATTCTAATTAAATATTATTATAGAAATTAAGTCTTTGTCAACAGAATTAGCAAAAATGGATTAATCAAAGATACATAATATAATTACTGTATCACGTACTAAATAAAACTCTACACTTGTTATCTTACTGTATAACTTTAATTCTAATTAAATATTATTATAGAAATTAAGTCTTTGTCAACAGAATTAGCAAAAATGGATTAATGAAAGATACATAATATAATTACTGTATCACGTAATAAATAAAACTCTACACTCGTTATAGTTCTTTATGACTATAATTTTAATTAAATATTATTATAGAAATTAAGTCTTTGTCAACAGAATTAGCAAAAATGGATTAATGAAAGATACATAATATAATTATTGTATCACGTAATAAATAAAACTCTATATTTACCACGAGTTATAAAATAACATACACTTGTTACTAGCAGCAGCCCAATTATACGTGTGGGATTAGTATTGCACAGATATTTGAGCGTTGGGTTAAATGACGCTTAAATAAACGGTGCGAGGATAATGGATAGCCTACTTACCATCAATCAAAGTAAAACTGCCTTTAAAATAAATGAAAGTGCAACAAGTTGAGTATCACAACACTGTCAAAACACATCAACGATCGTGCGGATAATCGTACGAGTAATGTTATTTTCATCAATTTTATTAACAGTTTATGTGTATTCATACAAATCAAAGGTTTAATGGGGCATTTAATGTTTCATTTTCAACAATTTAATTTGAATTAATTTTATCAACAGTTGGTTTGCATTCCTACAAATGAAAATTAAATTATTTCATACTTTTTAGTGCATTTTTGTTATTTTATATCTTTTTGGTTTTTTTCATTCCTGCTTTTCGAAGCCGTTTTTTTTTTATTTTTCTAGTGAACAATCTCAACAGCAAGTAATAATAATACAATTTTATGTAAGATCTGCGTGAAAATGTATATTTATTGAAAATTTCGGTTAAAAATAAACTTGTTGGAAGTAATTCGTTTTTAATGAAAGAGTCTTTAATAAAAAGCTGTGTAGGGCAGTCTTGTTTCCACCTCACAGGAGTGCGCGGAAAATGAAGCCTGAGCCATCAGGAAACACGTTAAGACACCGCAAATACGAGACCGTTCATGAATAATTCGAATCTTGCAAGAGACCCATCCGAATTGGAACAAACGTAGGTTGTAGGGTGTTGCAGCTAATTCCGAAATATCTCGAAGCTGGTTATCAGGAACAAGGCGGAAGATAAATGGACGGCCGCGTATGAACTGCTCGGAGCAAATCCGTGATGCCGAATGTGCAAGTCATAACCATGCGCGGACTGCATGCGATCGTGAATAAAAAATAGAAGAGAGGCCAGAAGAACGATGAGAATTTCCGCGCGTGCTCTTCATCGTTCATCCTTCACGTATTTGGCGGAAAGGTCTGTCAACGGATTAGGCGCGATGAGTGACATTGAGCGGCTTAGATTTATTCCTGCCATAACATTTTTTGCGTCCGAGATTGCCTAAGCCTTTACCACGGCCATCTGAAAGGAGATATTTATGCTGTTCCTATAAATATACAGATATATTTACAAATTTTCCGACGTAAATTGTCAGTTATATTGTGTACTGACACCATTATTTGCGTCCAGACACGGGTTCATGAAATACTGTATTAATCCAGTGATAGAACTTTTTTCATTTTAATCGTTACGTCCTAATTTGGACGTTTAGAAATGAGATAGAATATATTTTAATTATTGAAAATGAGGATGTTGGAACGAAGAAATCGAACTCAGGTAGTTGAAATGATTTGAGAGTATGATTTTAGATAAAAGAATTCAACAAAATGTAATAAACAGAGTTGTCATGAATTATTATAAATTGTTAATAATTACGCTTCGGCACGATGTTGATAATGTTGATGATGTCGATGTCGATGACAATGTTGCTGTTGATGTTGATGACGATGTTGATGACGATGTTGATGACGATGTTGATGACGATGTTGATGACGATGTTGATGACGATGTTGATGACGATGTTGATGACGATGTTGATGACGATGTTGATGACGATGTTGATGACGATGTTGATGTCGATGTTGATGTCGATGTTGATGACGATGTTGATGTCGATGTTGATGACGATGTTGATGACGATGTTGATGACGATGTTGATGACGATGTTGGTGTTGGTGTTGGTGTTGGTGTTGGTGTTGGTGTTGGTGTTGGTGTTGGTGTTGGTGTTGGTGTTGGTGTTGGTGTTGGTGTTGGTGTTGGTGTTGGTGTTGGTGTTGGTGTTGGTGTTGGTGTTGGTGTTGGTGTTGGTGTTGGTGTTGGTGTTGGTGTTGGTGTTGGTGTTGGTGTTGGTGTTGGTGTTGGTGTTGGTGTTGGTGTTGGTGTTGGTGTTGGTGTTGGTGTTGGTGTTGGTGTTGGTGTTGGTGTTGGTGTTGGTGTTGGTGTTGGTGTTGGTGTTGGTGTTGGTGTTGGTGTTGGTGTTGGTGTTGGTGTTGGTGTTGGTGTTGGTGTTGGTGTTGGTGTTGGTGTTGGTGTTGGTGTTGGTGTTGGTGTTGGTGTTGGTGTTGGTGTTGGTGTTGGTGTTGGTGTTGGTGTTGGTGTTGGTGTTGGTGTTGGTGTTGGTGTTGGTGTTGGTGTTGGTGTTGGTGTTGGTGTTGGTGTTGGTGTTGGTGTTGGTGTTGGTGTTGGTGTTGGTGTTGGTGTTGGTGTTGGTGTTGGTGTTGGTGTTGGTGTTGGTGTTGGTGTTGGTGTTGGTGTTGGTGTTGGTGTTGGTGTTGGTGTTGGTGTTGGTGTTGGTGTTGGTGTTGGTGTTGGTGTTGGTGTTGGTGTTGGTGTTGGTGTTGGTGTTGGTGTTGGTGTTGGTGTTGGTGTTGGTGTTGGTGTTGGTGTTGGTGTTGGTGTTGGTGTTGGTGTTGGTGTTGGTGTTGGTGTTGGTGTTGATGTTGATGTTGATGTTGATGTTGATGTTGATGTTGATGTTGATGTTGATGTTGATGTTGATGTTGATGTTGATGTTGATGTCGATGTTGATGTTGATGTGGACGTGGATGTGGATGTGGATGAAACTCGATTATCCGAACCGAGATATTTGTGCTAATTTTAAACTGTATCTTTCAACTGTATTTTTTAATCGTTTACTGTTGCTGCAGAAAAATAATTACTTTATGATACTGTAGTGTCCCATTTATAAGAAATTATTAATTACAAAATGTAAAATGAGTTGTGTCTGATTAGAACCAGGCAAACGTCATGAATATATTGATAAAAGTTTCATTAACGAAATAATTAAAGACAAAAAGTTACAACAATTTTTCATCGACTATTTTGTCATAATTATAAATTGGAGATAAAGTCGAGCTTTAGCTATACTATGTCATTATGATTCTACCGAAATTATTCGTACGTTTGTTCGATAATAAACTACAGTTGTGTTCGATTTTTTGTTGCCCACCCTATAGGAGTAAAGGGCAAAGTTAACGCGAGCCAGTATATCATAAACGTTAATATTCATTATCGAACGAATAAAACTACCGTAAACGAATTTCTAAAACTTAATTAGAGCCAACCGGCGGCGCGGCGCTCTAAGACAAGAGGAAACTAGAACACAAGGGGTTAATTACGATCTTACAAAGGAAAAGGGGGACGGGAATTAAGAGTCAGATAAACTTACAAAGCTCGGATAAGCGCGCGACCAAATAGTTCAGGCAATCTCTACCGTGCGAAATTCATTCATCGATCCCAGAATAGGGCAGATACGATGCCATAGTCTTCGCAATTGACTAAACGAAATAAAAAGAAAATATTTACGGAGAAAGGGATCAAAGCAAACATTTACAAATATAAACTTGATGGCTGACAATTACTAGAATTTTTCAACGTCAGATCAAAGACTAATATTGTTCTATTTGCCCAAAACTACTCCCCCTCGTGAAAATATGAGGGTGAAAAATGCTGACCTAAAACTCCAAAAGAATTACTCGACGTGTTCCCCGGTGACAAGAATGCGTCAGATTTTTTGCGAAATTTTTGTTCACGATTAAGGGGCAAAAACCAGCCCGGAACTGATTTCTCGATTTTTCCTGATGGTTATGCCCCAGGTCAAGATAAATAGTTTAGCGGAAATGAATATATCCTTTGTAAAAGTTTTTGTACGAGTTACTATGTGTAGGTTTAAGTTAAAACAAGTTTTTTACGGTGTCGGGTATTATTAGTATTATTACTATTATGTTTCCTTATAGAGTATACGGTATCGGAATTGAATATTTCCTGTGTGAAGAACAATTTTCTCTTCGAGAGCTGGTCTCGTTTTCTCTTTAAAATCCAAAAGAAAGCAGAGCCCCCCCCCAACCACCATAATTGGGGGGAAGTACGTAAAAAGTATTTCCCCACCGCTCCAAAAAAAGGAGAATGTAAATAGTTGAAACTTGGCGCGACATACCTCTTCATAGAGCACCATCGAACGAGCCATTGGCGGTTTCGATTCGGTCCACGAGAATGTCCCGCAGCCCCTCGTTTGTTCGGAGCCTTTGAGCTATGTAATTCTGCACGCGTGGAAATAGCATCGAAGTTCCCGAAAATTCTAGCGATAGTGCCAGCGCGTAACGAAGGAGGATAATGTACCCTAACGATCGGTCAGTGATTAACCACATACGTTAGGCCGATAATCTCTCGAGCTCTCCCTAGCCCATATGCGTGGAACCGTCAAGATCCACCGTCAGAAGTGCCAGCCGCAGTGGTCCCTGTCGCCTTGGTAATTAGTGGAATAGCATTCGAGTGCAAGTTACGACTTGTGGAGGGTGTTGTGGACTAGCCATGCGGCAGGCTAATCGATATCCGATCACTCGAGCAATACGTCAAGTACATCCCACGCGCACTCCTCCACGCTACGCAACCGCCGATCGCTCACCGACCACCGTCTGTCTGCGATTTCATTCGGCGCGTTTGTACTTTTCATTGGAAATTAAATTCTTCTCTATACCGGGTATTTCTGATTCACGCGACACGCGGCTTTCAACGGACAAATACAGTATTTTATCGATTCAAGTCCCTGGCACGGGTCTGCCGAGGGACACTTATTAGCCAGAGACACTGTTCTTTGAGTTTTGCCGAACGTAGAGGACAGCCGAGCTCGAGAGGCTCGGTCTCCGAGAAATTTAAACATAGCTAATCCGAATTTCCAACTTTCTTATTTTTCATTATTTTTTTGTGAGACTTCGATTATCATATTTGCGGCATTTTTCTAAGAAAAATGATACCGCATATGATATAATTCCGATGATATTTATTTGAGTAATAGACTGTTAAAGTTTCGGGCGCGTAGGATAGGGTTAGGAAATCCGAATTTCCGACTTTCTTATTTTTCATTATTTTTTTGTGAGACTTCGATTATCATATTTGCGGCATTTTTCTAAGAAAAATGATACCGCATATGATATAATTCCGATGATATTTATTTGAGTAATAGACTGTTAAAGTTTCGGGCGCGTAGGATAGGGTTAGGATATCCGAATTTCCGACTTTCTTATTTTTCATTATTTTTTTGTGAGACTTCGATTATCATATTTGCGGCATTTTTCTAAGAAAAATGATACCGCATATGATATAATTCCGATGATATTTACTTGAGTAATAGACAGTTAAAGTTTCAGGCGTATGGGAATTGAACTCTTTCTTTCCGATACGCCCGAAACTTTAACTGTCCATTACTCAAGTAAATATCATCGGAATTATATCATATGCGGTATAATTTTTCTTAGAAAAATGCCACAAATATGATAATCGAGGTCTCATAAAAACATAATAAAAAATAAGGAAGTTGGAAATTTGGATTTCCTAACCCTATCCTATGCGCCCGAAACTTTGACTGTCTATTACACAACTAAATATCATCGGAATTATATCATATGTGGTATCATTGTTCTTAGAAAAATGCCACAAATATGTCAATCGCAGTCTCAGAAAAAAATAATGAAAAATAAGGAAGTTGGAAATTTGAATTTCCTAACCCTATCCTATGCGCCCGAAACTTTAACTGTCTATTACACATGTAAATATCATCCGAATTATATCATATGCGGTATCATTTTTCTTAGAAAAATGCCACAAATATGGTAATCAAGGTCTCACAAAAAAATAAGGAAGTTGGAAATTTGTCATACTTATATGGGCCTATATTGAAAATTTAAAAACTACGTTTTGTAGGTCTGTGTCAGTTATATGCAAGATATCAGTCAGTTATATGAAAGATGCAAGAATCCTTAGATTTACTGCGGTTGAAGGCCGAAAATCGTGAGAATCTGCAATTTTTACTATCTTGAAACGTCTGTAGCTCATTGCTACGTCAGCCGATTTTGACGAAATTTTCAGAATATGTTTAATGCCTGAACAAATCTACGAAGTTTTGCAAAGATACCGTATCTAATTGCTGCAGAAAAGAATCGCAAAGTAGACAATGCGACGTCACGGAAATGTAAAAGGAAAAAAAGGGGGATGAAATGCGAAAGCGGGGAAGGAGGGGGAGATAGTGGGCGTATAGGGGGAGGAAATCCAATAATTAAGTTTCCCATTAATCGTCAGGGGTCAGCTGGTCTCACACGAGCCACGGGCACGTCCACCTTGACGAGGTGTTTGGTACAACCCTCCAGAGACTGAAATCGAGGCCTATCGCCCAATTGTCAGATCCTCCGCAATGCTAATTGCTCGACGCAGATTAATCGCTCAGCTTCCATAATATAAACTTGGCGGCATATACAGCTGAGTATTCGAACAACATTATTACCCGTAGAATTTTCATTTTATATAAATATTTTTCTCTTACATTTAATTATCTAATAGTTTTTTTGAAAATTGTACAACTTGTTTACTTTTACAGACGCGATTCAAACTAATCTGGAAAATAATCGAAACGTCGATTATTTGATAACCAGCAAAATTGCTTATTAATTATCTGTATTAAACGATCGAACTCTAGTGTGCATTACATTCCACATTTATTACAATTAATATTTATTTTTAAATGTCGAAATTTTGAAGTCACGTGTTTAATTCTTTAATCATAGAAACCATTTTACCTGCCACTAAAGAACGACTAAAAATTTTTAGACTCATATTTACTTTTCGATTCGTTAAAAATTCTTGCACAGTAACCAAGAAAAAATTCATCAGAGTTGGTAAGGTGAAGTGCCCTAAGTCTGGATAGTCCAAAAGTGATACCTAAATATGGACAATTGAATTTCCATTTAAACTCAATAATTAAGAGATTAAATAATTATTATTGAAACATACTAATATTGAATTTAATCGAATCGATTGTAATCGAAAAATTAAAATTAACAAAATTAATTTCGTTATAGAATAGATTTAATTTTGAGGGGTCGTATTGAAATATACAAAATTAATCTATTGTTTGATTATAATCGATTCGATGAAATTCAATATTAGTATGTTTCAATTTGTTTATAATAACCGTTGGTTGCTTGTTTAATGTACTGTTCATCTTTCTAACTCGAGTGATCTTCACTTGACGTTTTACATTTAACCATAATGGTGTGTTTTCTTCGGGCTCGTAATTTCATTTGCCTTCATTAATAAAACTTCGTTTAATTAATTCTGTTTATCTAATTAATAATTCTAATAATTATATTATATATTCTGAGGCCTTAGCTACAAGTAGGTGTGAATATTGTTTTATTAAGATATTAATTGAATTTTAAAAATTAATTCAAAATTCATCTGAAGACAGTAAGGTGAAGTGACCTAAGTCTGGCTAGTCCAAAAGTGACCTAAATATGAATAATTAAATTTTCATCGTAAAATCAATAATTAAGAGATTAAATAATTATATTATATATTCTGAGGCCTTAGCTACAAGTAGGTGTGAATATTGTTTTATTAAGATATTAATTGAATTTTAAAAATTAGTTCAAAATTCATCTGAAGACAGTAAGGTGAAGTGATCTAACTCTGGCTAGTCCAAAAGTGACCTAAATATGAATAATTAAATTTTCATCGTAAAATCAATAATTAAGAGATTAAATAATTATATTATATATTTTGAGGCCTTAGCTACAAGTAGGTGTGAATATTTTTTTATTAAGATATTAATTGAATTTTAAAAATTAATTAAAAATTCATCTGAAGACAGTAGGGTGAAGTGACCTAAGTCTGGATAGTTCAAAAGTGACCTAAATATGAATAATTAAATTTTCATAATAAAATCAATAATTATATTATATATTCTGATGACTTAGCTACAAGTAGGTGTGAATATTTTTTTATTAAGATATTAATTGAGTTTTAAAAATTAATTCAAAATTCATCTGAAGACAGTAAGGTGAAGTGACCTAAGTCTGGATAGTTCAAAACTGATACCTAAATCTGACAATTGAGTTTTCATAGTAAAATCAATAATTAAGAGATTAAATAATTATATTATATATTCTGAGGCCTTAGCTACAAGTAGGTGTGAATATTGTTTTATTAAGATATTAATTGAATTTTAAAAATTAGTTCAAAATTCATCTGAAGACAGTAAGGTGAAGTGATCTAACTCTGGATAGTTCAAAAGTGACCTAAATATGAATAATTAAATTTTCATAATAAAATCAATAATTATATTATATATTCTGATGACTTAGCTACAAGTAGGTGTGAATATTTTTTTATTAAGATATTAATTGAGTTTTAAAAATTAATTCAAAATTCATCTGAAGACAGTAAGGTGAAGTGACCTAAGTCTGGATAGTTCAAAACTGATACCTAAATCTGACAATTGAGTTTTCATAGTAAAATCAATAATTAAGATATTAAATAATTATATTACATGTTCTGAGGCCTTAGTTGCAAGTAGGTGTGAATTGAGACATTCAATTTCAAATTCAAAATTCATCTGGAAACAGTACTTACTTTCTGCGAAAAATGCGACGAAGTTCGGGCGATTTCCGTCGAATGGAGTAGCGCGATGGCACCGGAAGGGTAGAGCGGTGGCAGTTTCCTGTCGCAGGGTTGTTTGGGCGTTCGATAACGAAAACTAAACAGAGAAAGAGGCTATTCGCGGCTGACGTGACGCGAGAGAAACCTGAAGAAAGCGTCCGGCCCGGCCCGGTTCAGCGCGGTGACTCGTCCGGAACAGGAGCGGCTGTGTTTACAGAGTTAAGTGACACTAATTGAAAGTTCAATGCCGGCATATTGATTATGGACATAGTGCACACAATGCCGGGTAAACACGCGCAGGTAATTCAATCTCAGTCCGATCTAATTCGTCTGACGCCCCCCGACAACTCCGATGATGTCTCACCTTGCGTTCTCCCGCGCTGCCCTACCATCCAAATCATTCTGTTCGCCAACCACCGTCACCTACCACAGTGCCCAGCATGCCGTTGCCACACACATTGTGGCGAGCAGAAAAAATACATGAAAACACGTTTTAAAAACCCACGCTTATATTAAAATGCCAGGTAAACGAAGGGCTGAACTTTAGAAACCCCCCCCCCCTTCCTTTCGACATGTGACATACGTCATTCTATTCGTTTTGACATGCTGAACACAAAATGTATGTGTCATTTTTGGCTGAAATGAATAGTTTTCGAGATATTCGCGAAAAACTATTGCTAATACTGTGTTGATTTCAGCTGTTAATTCTGACAGACCAATCCTGGATTCACCCCCTCGGTGACCTAAACACAACTCATGTTATTCGCATAATCTTTGCATTGTAACTGTCACCTATAATTTCAACTAGTAGTGGAAAAATCGTGCGAATAGAATGAGTTCTGGTTAGGTCGTAGAGGGGGCGCACAGTGGGTAAACTTGACCTAACTCGATTCAAAGAGGAATAACTTTCGATAGAAATGAGATAGAGGGCTGAAATTTTTTTTACATACAGCTGAAGGTTTACAGAATATGGGAAAAATAGGGAGATTATGGTACGAATGTTTTCTAACCGTGAAAAAATAAAAGTTGAACTGTTTAACAATAATCCGATATTTTGGAAAATTCTGAGGTCGTAGAAAAACTTTGAGACCAGATTTGAAATCAGCGTGAGAAAATCTACGCGAAATGCTGTAGAGCATGTTCCAAAAAAATTTTTGCCGCGAGTGGTATTTTAAAAACCACAATTTTCTCCTAATTGCGCAACTTTGACGAATTTTTTCGAGGTTAAAAAACATTCGTACCACAATCTCCCTATTTTTCCCATAATCTGTGAAGTTTCAGCTGTATGTAAAAAGAATGTCAGTCCTCTATCTCATTTCTATCGAAAGTTATTCCTTTTTGAATCGTATTTTGTCAAGTTTACCCACTGTGAACTGTCACCCATAATTTAAACTAGTAATGGAAAAATCGTGCGAATAGAATGAGTTCTGGTTAGGTCGTAGAGGGGGCGTACGCGTATACGAAAATTCAGAAGTAGTCCTTCAAAATTAAATGCTCAACCTACATATGTATAATACTTTATAGAGTGAAACCCTGTTTTCTGACATTTTCTACTCTTCAAAACAAAGTCCAAACGTTGCGTTTTTATTGATATTTACACAAAATTCAATGTGTAGTAACTGCAGTTTTTCATGAATATCTCGAAAACTATTCATTTCAGCCAAAAATCACACATACATTTTGTGTTCAGCATGTCAAAACGAATAGAATGACGTACGTCACATGTCGAAAAGAAGGGGGGTTTCTAAAGTCTTACCAAATGAAGGTTATAACGTCAAGTTACGTTTTGAATTTACTGCCAAATATCGATAGGTTATCACGTCCTCATACGATTATACAGGGTGTTCGACTACAGGTGATAGAAAATTTAAGGGGTGGTTCTTAACGATGATATAAGCCGAAAATGAAGAATAAAAAAATTGCGATTTCGGCTTCGTTGTTTAACTATTAACAATTAAAAATCATCAACGCGTCTAACAAAAGTGTACGTTGTGTACGTCAAAGAGTTCAATGTTGTCCAACGATTTGTTAAACATTTTCACCTCGCTGGGGCCCCAAATGAGAACCAAGTTATGCATCTGTCACTTGATACGTGACTGTCGCGTTGTTAATAGCTAAATAACGAAGCCGAAATCGCAATTTTTTTATTCTTCATTTGTGTCTTATATCATCGTTAAGAACCAACCCTTTAATTTTCTCCCACCTGTAGTTGAACACCCTGTATTTTGAACTGAGCGAGGGCTCATTCTAAAGAGGAAGGTTAAATTCCAAACGCGCGTGGGTCCCTAAATTACCAAGAAAAATCTTTTCGTGATCGAAAAATTGTTAGCGATTGCAATCCGCATGTATTAGTTTGCAGGTTCGCGCCGCGCCATTGGTTTAATCTTCTGCAGCGCCACCTACCGTAGCATCGGGGACCATTGCGGGCTCCATAGTTCTAAGGTCCGTTTTTCTCTTAATCTCCGTATGTTATCCGTATCAATCTCGTCTAAATGTAGTAAAAATACATTAGAATCTCCGGAATTTTTCTTCATTTGTTTCCCCTACTTTGGACACTCACGTTATTAGATATAAACACAATGTAACTAAAGTTGGACCCACACGTGCTTCATTTATGTTTTGTCTTTAGAATGAGCCCTCACTCAGCTCAGAATATAATCGCATGAGGACGCAAGGTGTGTTCCCCTTTTTCTGGCCCAAAATCTAGTTAGATTCTTGTAATGTCACGTGTAGTCACGAAAGTAGGTCCCCGGGGAGTCTAATTTGGGCACTCCTAGATAGTAGAGGGGAAACCCATTGGTTGTCCAAAAAAATTAAAAAAAAAGATACAAACACAATGTAACTAAAATTGGACCCACACGTGCTTCATTTAAGCTTTTTCTTTAGAATGAGCCCTCACTCAGCTCAGAATATAATCGCATGAGGACGCGAGGTGTGTTCCCCTTTATCTGGCCCAAAATCTAGTTAGATTCTAGTAATGTCACGTGTAGTCACGAGAGTAGGTCCCCAGGGAGTCTAATTTGGGCACTCTTAGATAGTAGAGGGGCAACCCATTGGTTGTCCAAAAAAATTAAAAAAAAATATACAAACACAATGTAACTAAAATTGGACCCACACGTGCTTCATTTAAGCTTTTTCTTTAGAATGAGCCCTCACTCAGCTCAGAATATAATCGCATGAGGACGCGAGGTGTGTTCCCCTTTATCTGGCCCAAAATCTAGTTAGATTCTAGTAATGTCACGTGTAGTCACGAGAGTAGGTCCCCAGGGAGTCTAATTTGGGCACTCTTAGATAGTAGAGGGGCAACCCATTGGTTGTCCAAAAAAATTAAAAAAAAAGATACAAACACAATGTAACTAAAATTGGACCCACACGTGCTTCATTTAAGCTTTTTCTTTAGAATGAGCCCTCACTCAGCTCAGAATATAATCGCATGAGGACGCGAGGTGTGTTCCCCTTTATCTGGCCCAAAATCTAGTTAGATTCTAGTAATGTCACGTGTAGTCACGAGAGTAGGTCCCCAGGGAGTCTAATTTGGGCACTCCTAGATAGTAGAGGGGCAACCCATTGGTTGTCCAAAAAAATTTTAAAAAAAGATATAAACACAATTTAACTAAAGTTGGACCCACACGTGCTTCATTTAACCTTGCTCTTTAGAATGAGCCCTCACTCAGCCCAAAATATAATCGCATGAGGACGCGAGGTGTGTTCCCCTTTCTCTGGCCCAAGATCTAGTTAGATTCTAGTGATGTCACGTGGGTACCCTACGCCCTTAAGGGATGACCTATTATATGGCAAAAATGAGTGAATTATTATACTAGGATATTAAATTCGTATGAGGGTTTAACACCCCCTTAAAGAACAGGTGTGGGGAAGACCCAATTAAGGGGGAGAAATGCGGACAGTGGAGCCCCCCCTGTAAATATAATTGGCCATGGATGTCCCGCGGCGTGGGAGTTTTTCCCACGTCCCTTAAAAAGAAGGGTTTAACACCCCTAACTCCCAAAATTCGATATCTCTCTTACGTCCTTCGCCGATGCGTCCGAAAATGAAGAAAATATTTATTTACTGATTACCATAGTTAAATAAAATATGAAAATAATGCAGATAGAACTAGTTCGAGAGCGTTCGAGCGATCCGCCATTGTCCATCGTAAGGACCGGTTAGCTCGGCGCTTCGCGTCGCTCTAAAAATGGCTAAGCAATTTCCTCCCTAAATGGGACAATTCGTTACAAAAGTGACACGCGTGTATAGATTGTCACGGGACCGAAGGTTTTACCCCGATCCAGTAATTTTCTGGTCGGCTTAATCGTAGCTGCGGCCGCTCCGGGAACGTTGCTCGCACATGCGTGTACAACCGTCACGCTGGAAAGAGATTTGCCCAACCGAGAGACCCCTACCAATCGAAAGACAGAGCCGGAGCTATCGAAAATAGGAGACGAACGATTGTCTGATAAAAAATAGAGGCAGACCTGTACACAGCGAGCCGTCTAAGACTCGACACACACGTATTTTCGTGGAAAATATTGTCGTACTAAATTCCAGACAAAACTCAAATTTAATAACTAATTTAATCTTGATGCGATTATCTTTTCCGAGTAACGTTACACGCAGGTAACATGAAGCTCAACTGTATTTTTTTTTCATCGAATCGGACAGTTTTTGATGAGCTGATGCAACTTGAAATTCTCTAGTAACATGCCTTTTTTGCAATAAAAATATAATATTTTAAAGTGTGGTATAAATTGACAACTTTTGGATATAGCAATTCTTAAATGGAATTTTTCGATTAATTAATAAGTGAAAATGGAAAATTCGAGGGACAGTAAATACCTCGTACATATATTCGAAATAACTATTATTTCAACTATAATACAGTACACTTCACTTTCAATATAAATATGAAAATTGATAAATGCAATCTTTATCCAATCGTGAGTGAAAATATGCAATAATTTGAAAATGCATTTCGAGTAGAATCGACAAAGAAAATTGGAAAACCCTCGTACACATATTCGAAATAACTATTATTTTAACTATATTATGTTACAGTACACTTCACTTTCAACAGAAATAAGAAAATTGATAAATGCAATCTTTATGCATTCGTGAGTGAAATTATGCAATAATTTGAAAATTAATTTCGAGCAAAATCGACACAGAAAATTGGAAAATCATCGTCCACATATTCGAAATAACTATTATTTTAACTATATTATGTTACAGTACATTTCATTTTCAATATAAATAAGAAAATTGATAAATGCAATCTTCACCCTATATTTGCAATAATTTGAAAATTCATTTTGAGCAAAATCGACAAAGAAAATTGGAAAATTCTCGTACACATATTCGAAATAACTATTATTTCAACTATAATACAGTACACTTCATTTTCAACATAAACAAGAAAATTGATAAATGCAATCTTTATCCATTCGTGAGTGAAATTATGCAATAATTTGAAAATGCATTTCGAGTAGAATCGACAAAGAAAATTGGAAAACACTCGTACACATATTCGAAATAACTATTATTTTAACTATATTATGTTACAGTACACTTCACTTTCAACATAAATAAGAAAATTGATAAATGAAATCTTTATGCATTCGTGAGTGAAATTATGCAATAATTTAAAAATTCATTTCGAGCAGAATCGACAAAGAAAATTGGAAAATTCTCGTGCACATATTCGAAATAACTATTATTTTAACTATATTACAGTACACTTCACTTCCAATATAAATAAGAAAATTGATAAATGCAATTTTCACCCTATATGTATATGCAATATTTTGAAAATTCATTTCGAGCAAAATCGACAAAGAAAATTGGAAAATCCTCGTACACATATTCGAAATAACTATTATTTTAACTACATTATGTTACAGTACACTTCACTTTCAATATAAACAAGAAAATTGATAAATGCAATTTTCACCCTATATATGCAATAATTTGAAAATTCATTTCGAGTAGAATCGACAAAGAAAATTGGAAAACACTCGTACACATATTCGAAATAACTATTATTTTAACTATATTATGTTACAGTACACTTCACTTTCAACATAAATAAGAAAATTGATAAATGAAATCTTTATGCATTCGTGAGTGAAATTATGCAATAATTTAAAAATTCATTTCGAGCAGAATCGACAAAGAAAATTGGAAAATTCTCGTGCACGTATTCGAAATAACAATTATTTTAACTATTGTTGTTGCAGTACAGAGTGTAAAAAAGTGTTTGGTCCTGGCTGCCATAGACGTATTCTACAACTTCGAATCGGTGAAGATCTGTGAAAAAAGTTGCCACAAAATTGTCCTTGACCTTGAATCTGAAAGTCAAATTTGTTTATTACTGCATAGTATTCTACGCATAATGGGGATAAAAAGTGTCAAGGGAACCATGGGTGAGTTGAGTTTTGACCCATGGTTCCCTTGACACTTTTTGTCTCCATTATGCGTAGAATACTATGCAATAATAAACAAATTTGACTTTGAGATTCAAGGTCAAGGACAATTTTGCGGCAACTTTTTATCACAGATCTTCACCGATTTAGAATACGCCTATGGCAGCCAGGACCAAACATTTTTTTACACCCTGTACGCTTCATTTTCAACATAAACAAGAAAATTGATGAATACAATCTTCGCCCATTCAGGAGTGAAAATAATTGAAAATGGAGAATAATGTGTATCTCGTACGAAACTTGTAACCCGATTGATAGATATTGGGACACTCTGTACGTATAGAGAGTGAATGAGAAATGGTGAGAGAAGCGGAAAACAAGAAGCGTAAAAGACACATCGAAAGGACTTTGAGACGAAAGCTAGAAAGAGAGGACGTCGGAATGGCTGGTGGGGGTGGGGAGGGGGGTGTGGTGGAGAAGGGGAATGAAAATCTACGCGATAAACGTAGACGGGAAGCGCAATGAGGAGGCAGAGGGCGATAGTCAACGAGAAAGAGACCAATATAAGCTGTTAGCTCGCAGCTGTTTGTGCAAACGTTATCCAGGGGCGCATTCTACGCTTCGCCCCTTTGACAGCGAAACTACAAACAGCGGCTAGGCATCGCGTAGTTGCGGATCACAGAGATATATTTCCCTCCCTCTGTCTCTGCCCTCGAACTCGCTCCCCACGCCCTCTCTAACCCAGCCCATCCACCCACTCCCACACAAAAGGGGGGCTCTCACTTGATTTCACGTGGAACCGGGTATCCCCTCGAGTTCCCGATCCGCCGGTATCGAAATCAGCGCAACTTCGGTCGTCCTTTTTAATTTCCTGAACTGGCTTCGCAGTCGAGTTATGCCCGGTAGATCGTCTGACTTTGCCCAACTTGGCAAATATTTAATGTTCTCCGAATAATTGAGAAATGCAGCGAATTTCATTAGCGGGGCGCTCGTCGTGTAAACTGATGTGTGTAGTATCGATCTCGGCTCTGTAAACGGTTATGAACAACCCTCGTGCTTCGTCGCGCTGGAACAGGACACGTGGGTTTCTTTCGAACAATATTCATGGTGCGATCGTCACCAAAGTCTTTCTCGAAGATCAAGTAAATTAGGGTCATTCGAGGCATTGCCAGATGTCTAGTTCTTTGTACGCTTTAAGGACAACGGGCCATAAATTGTCCCTCCGAACGAGCCCCGTCGTCGACCGAGTCAAGTATCGTTTCACTCCTCCTTCCCATGGTTCCTACATAGCTACGGGAAGGAGATTTAAACAAAGTGTGCTGATTGGTAATACAACCAATCAGTGCATTTTCCGTGGCATCGCGTTTGGACAAGAAGTCGAGTCCCGACAGTTCCCTCCTAGCTTTCGGACAAGCACCTTTTGAATCTTCGGGTGGACAAGTGCAACGCACCAGCCGTTGTCTTGGCTTCTGTTCGGTACTAGCTTAACCCTTTCGCTACTAACGCCGGATATATCCGGTGTCCATGTGACAGCCCGCGGAGCCTAACGCCGGATACATCCGGTATTCGCATAATAGCCCTCTGGAGACGAACTATACGGTATGCACGATGCGATCCACACAGCAACGTGCGCCGGATAAAGCTGGCAACATTGCGACCAAGTTAATTTTTGACAGATACACTGTCCACGTGCAATGTGTACACTTTTGGCGCGGGGTCCCGTTCAGTGGAGACGCTACTTAAAGACGTTGCATTACGGTATTTCGTTGTCCAGCGGACAGGACAACCGCGCTAACTTGGGAGGGTCTGTGGGTAAACGCGTTAGTCTGTCGGCTACTACAGTAAAATATCCATAAATGTCTTAAAAGTGTGGCCCTTAAAAGTCCCGGAGCTATCCCCACTACTGCGGGGTGTACCCTCTTGAGGGGCCACGAAACTCGAGAGGCCTCGGTCGCCGAGAAGTATAACATCATGCGGCTCGGGTGTCTCGGTGAGACCGCCTAATCCAAATTTCCAACTTCCGTATTTTTAATTATTTTTTTATGAGACTGCGATTACCATATTTGTGGCACTTTTCTAAGAAAAATGATACCGCATATGATATAATTCGGATGATATTTACATGTGTAATAGACAGTTAAATTTTCGGGCGCGTAGGATAGGGTTAGGAAATCCAAATTTCCAACTTCCTTATTTTTCATTATTTTTTTCTGAGACTGCGATTGACATATTTGTGGCATTTTTCTAAGAAAAATGATACCGCATATGATATAATTCGGATGATATTTACATGTGTAATAGACAGTTAAAGTTTCGGGCGCGTAGGATAGCGTATGGGAAAGAAAGAGACGCATTTCTTGCGCCCGAAACTTTGACTGTCTATTACACAAGTAAATATCATCGGAATTATATCATGTTTGGTACCATTTTGCATTAGAAAAATGCCACAAATATGGTAATCGAAGTCTCATACAAAAATGATGAAAAATAAGGAAGTTGGCAATTTGGATTAGCTATGTTTACATTTCTCGGCGACGGACGCCTCTCGAGCTCGGCTGTCCTTGTCTACGTTCGGCAACACTCAAAGAATAGTGACTGCGGTGCATAAATGTTGTGCTAGGGACTTATATGGATAATTTACTGTACCAGTGAAGCCCGGGTTCGATCCTTCGTTCGATTCCTACGGCTGCGCTCATAGTGGTGCCGATAGAGAAAACGCGCTCAAAAATCGAAAAATCAAAAAACCGGGAGGTGGAGTGTTTTAGACTTAAACCACCTTTCCTTAACATTTTCGCAAACATTTTAGCATTTTCCTCACGCTAATAAAAAAAAGGACAACCGCGCTAGATTCCGTTCCGCGTCGTTCGAGACCCCATGCATGCGCTAGCGTATGAGGCAGGACCTGCTAGAATTGCCTTACTGACCAGTCCACTAGCAGGTCCGGGACCAAACGCTTCCTTTAATGTAATCCCTTTCGAATTCGATGAATCGTTGTCTTTTGCGATATCACGTAATCCATTGAACTGGCTACCCAAGTTTAATTTGGCGGGTAGTAACACTGGTGCGAGGGCAATCGCGAGTCGACGCGTCCGCGGTCTTAAGGGTGTAGATCCACTCTCCAGTGTGCATGACTTCCACAGCGTAGACCCATATACGTGCACGAGGATTGCAAGGGTCCGGCATATTAGAAAGTATGACCCTTTACTGCAGAGCCTCCCTCTGTATTATCGATACATCGCCGACAACTCGGCTCGTTGGGGACTGACTTAGCTGAAATAGACATAAGCGTTCGTAGGGAGTCGTAGTACCGCCATATTGCATACCCCTCAACTCGATGCTCAGCTGTTTGCTGTCGAATAAAGTCGATTGCGCCTCTATAACGCATAATTTCGAAATTGTAGGGACATAGCGCGCTAGACTGATCTTTCATCTAACGATTGTGACGTCGTACGGGTCGCAAATATGCAGTAAAAGGTCATGCTTTCTAATATGCCGGACCCTTGCAATCCTCGTGCACGTATATGTGGGATCAGGACCCCCAGATCAAGTATATCGTAGCAGATTGGGAAAAAGGGGAGGGTTCCGTAGGTGAGCGCATTAGTCGATCGGCTACCACCAGTGAGGGCCCGGGTTCGATTCCCGTGGCCGCGGTTCCCTCATTTTTCCTCAGATCCTACAATTGGAGGCTCGTCTGGGAATGGGGGAACACCGATCTCCGCACGATGGCGCTGTGAGCAGCAAAACTTTGCGAGTTTGTGAGTTTACGAGTTGTGTTTGGTGGCCTTGAGATGGCCCGACACGAAAAAGAGACGATGAGAGACAATGAGACGACGACGCTGTGACGGACATTCGAGGGCGAATGTCGTTACAGGATGGCCGAGTGTGGGATCAGGACCCCCAGATCAAGTATATCGTAGGAGATTGGGAAAAAGGGGAGGGTTCCGTAGGTGAGCGCGTTAGTCGATCGGCTACCACCAGTGAGGGCCCGGGTTCGATTCCCGTGGCGGCGGTTCCCTCATTTTTCCTCAGATCCTACATATATGGGTCTACGCTGTGTGAGTCATGCACACTGGAGAGTGGATCTACACCCTTAAAGGCGGACTCATACGAGCGCAGATTCCAGGCGACGTCGCCTAGAATCGTAAATTTCGAGCGCTGGTTGACAAGTCGGAACGGTCCATAACGTCCCGAACGGTCCCGAACGGTCCCTGGGAGTCTCCTCGGGACCGTTCGGGACCGTTCGGGACGTATTGGACCGCTCCGACCTGTCAACCAGCGCTCGAAATTTACGATTCTCGGCACCGTCGCCTGGATCCTGCGCCCGCATGAGTTGGCCTTAAAGGCGGACTCATACGAGCGCAGATTCCAGGCGACGTCGCCTAGAAACGTAAATTTCGAGCGGTGGTTGACAAGTCGGAGCGGTGCGTAACGTTCCAAGCGGTCCCCCAGGGTCCTTTAGGAAAACTACCGATAGCTCTCCTTTAAGACATCGTGGACGTAGGAAACGTTGGTGTGGGTTCTTCGTAGAGTGGGCACACCAATGTTTCCTAGGTCATTGATGTCTCAAGTACCGTACCCATGGATATGACTAGCATATTACTAGAAAAACAAGTGAAAACAGTGTTTTCATACAACCAATTTTTGTTTTTATACAAGCATGTTACGAGCTGCGTGAGGACTCATTCTAAAGAGGAAGGATGACCGCAGGTCGCTCTGGTCACGTGCTACTGGGCGTCGTACGGCGAGGTGCGAAGGGAAATGTTTAAATATCTTTTATCTCCGAGATTTTATTACTATTTCATTGTCATCCAGTCCTGAGCTATGTGTTCAAGTGTTCAGCTGAACGGGAAGTGGTTAAAAATTCGATTACATATTTGACGCATACAACAACGGCAACATCGACACGGCAAGCTAATATAAGCGTGGTAAAAAGTGAGCACCTTGCACCCTCACAATATTATCTTGACAAATATCCCTGCGGTAGATTAAATTCCGCAGCGCGAGGGGCGATTAAATTTCCAGCGGGCGGCGGCGGGGTGCGGACGGCCTTCTACATTTTTCACATGTAAATAACCGTTGTCTTTCGGCCGAGAAAAACGAAGCTTTCGGGAATGGCGGAGAAGAGAAGGGGGTGAGAAAGAGGTGCGAGGAGGAGTGGGAGGCAAACATTGCCTATCAATTACGGGAACGTGCCGGCAGCAGACGTAATGTGTCGTCGATCTGGCCGGTCGACTCGTCAGCGGGGAGAATCGAAATGGAAGGTCGGCTGGACTCGAAATAAAACGCGTAAGGCCTTCAATCAATAGGGAGTTTATCGGGCCGGGGCGTCCGGGTCCAGGAAGGGCGGCCGGATAGCGGCAAGATAGACTGCAGAAAGGAGCAAAATGACCACGCGTGTGTGCATCTGTATTGACTTGTTTACGGTACGCTGAACGAATATGCAACCGAGTGCACGCTGGAACGAGGAGTCGAAACCCCGGAGTTTCCCGTGAATGCTCGCCGGCCGTCTCTTCGACCCGAGCCTTCGCGCGTCGCCGTTGTCCGTTTCACAGGATATCGGGGACTCCAACTATCGTCGAAGACGAATTTCTACGGACCAACACGTCCGCAGCAAGGGCCAAATCATGCACGTGAGAACTGGGCCAGCTTGCTCCTTTTGCTACTGCTGCCTGTTCTAACGCCATTACGTGCTACGTACTCTACTGTGCGGAAGAAGGAAGCACCCAGTATTAGATATAACGACGAACAACGTCTTTATGAATTAATGAACTAGAACAAACATTAAATGTAAAATTCACTCCCATTGTACACAGAAGACTATTGAAAATCGCACAATGGGGATTATCCTATTGAAATAGAAGAAGCACTATGTTTGTACAGGAAAGAAGACACAAATCTAGAAGTGTATAGAAAGCTACCAATGGAAATGCTCGAAAAGTAGAGGGACTATACTCAAATTTATAGAGATGGATCGAAAACCGAAACGAGAACTGGATACGCAGTGATTACTCCATATGCTATGGGATTGTAAGGGTTCCGTATTTTTCGATTCCTGACTCTGTAATGCACATTTCAGTGTTCTGGGTAGATAAGAGATTAATTTATGTGGGACGTGTGGTAAGAATGACTTAATTTTATGTATTATAGGCGGAATTTGCATTATACATGAAAATGACCGACGACGAATATGACCGACAGCGATTTTGACCGATAACGAATATGACCGATAACGAATTTCACCGACAACGAATTTCACCGACATTGATTTTGACCGACATCGATATTGACCGACATCGAATTTGACCGACATCGATTTTGACCGACATCGAATTTGACCAACATCGATTTTAACCGACAACGATGTTTTGATTGTCATCGAATTCGACCGACATTGATTTTGACCGACAGGGAATTTGACCGTCATCGATTTTGATCGCCAATGATGTTTTGATTGTCATCGAATTTGACCGACAGATATTTTGACCGACATCGAATTTGATCGACAACGAATTTGAACGACAGCGATTTTGATCGACAATGATTTTTTGACTGACATCGAATTTGTCCGACAGCGAGTTTGACCGACCACGTATTTGACCGACATCGAATTTGAACGACAGCAATTTTTATCGACAATGATTTTTTGACTGACATCGATTTTGATCAACAGCGAATTTGACCGACCTCGATTTTAAGCGACAGCGATTTTGACCGACATCGAATTTGACCGACATCGAATTTGACCGACATTGATTTTGACCGACAACGAATTTGACCGAAATCGATTTTAACCGACATCGATTTTAACCGACAACGAATTCGACCGACATTGATTTTCACCGACAGGGAATTTGACCGACATCGATTTTGATCGCCAATGATGTTTTGATTGACATCGAATTTGATCGACAGATATTTTGACCGACATCGAATTTGACCGGCAGCGAATTTGAACGACAGCGATTTTGATCGACAATGATTTTTTGACTGACATCGAATTTGTCCGACAGCGATCTTGACCGACCACGTATTTCACCGACATCAAATTTGATCAACAGCGAATTTGACCGACCTCGATTTTAAGCGACAGCGATTTTGACCGACATCGATTTTGACCGACATTGATTTTGACCGACAACGCATTTGACCGACATCGATTTTGACCGACAGAAAACCGGTAGAAAAAATAATAAATAAATCTAAGGATTCGCATCAACCGATGTCGATGAAACTTTCACAGTGCACACAATTAACACTTACCTACAAAATGTAAGTTTCATATTTTCAATAAAAGTCCACATAAAAAAGTTGTAAAATGCAACGTTTATTACAATTGCAATTTTTGAACAAATTTTTGTTCACATTCTGTAGTAAATTAATTGCACCAACTGCCCAAAAAAGATCAAAACATATACTACAATATTTAAAAAGTTATCGTCGTTTATACAGTGTCCGAATATTAATGATGGCTGCTATAGTCACAAAGTTATGGTGGGAGGAGTTTTCTCTTGAAGATCATCTCAAGGTAATCGATGTTTTTGTTTTTGTCGGCAAAACATACGTAAATTGATTTTCGGAAATGATCGAAGGATCGAATGAAATGGAAAGGGTGTCGAATCCATATCGGAACAGTTACGTGTAATCCCATAGCAGAAACGAAAATCACTTCCGCCGCGAAAAGGCCGACGGAGCAGGGCGAGCGGAAATCCAACTTCGCGAGCAGAAAGAAGGTCAAGATGGAGATTCCCTGTTGCCTGGAACAATTCGGTCAATTTCGTGGCTCTTTTGAAAAGCCCGGAACGATCGAAATTCATTCCCTGCGAGGCCACGGGAAAATTCATTCCTTACACAAGTTCTGCGCTTCGATTCCCGAGAGTGGGTTCGCGAGTTATCGAAAGTTCTTTCGGCTATGTAGGTGCTTCCTGTCCCGCAGCTTCGCCGAGATGGCCTCGACGGCTTCCCATTTATTTTATAGATTCTTCCCCCATGCTTAATTCTACATAATTCTATGCCTCTTACATTTGTCTACCTCAGTGTGCAATTATCGCGATCGCGCCCCTTGATTTGCAAACCCCGTAGGGTCACGGCATAGCCTATCCTAACCGGGGAGGGAGTGGATAAGTCACTGGGTAGCAGAGACAGAATAGCGACGGGATTCAAAACTTGACACATTCAACATGGAAATATGGTGAATTGGGGTGAGTCCAAATGGGCAGGCAGGACACCCTGCAGGTCTGAAGGTGAGATGGCCCGACGTTCACTCCGAGCCGTAGAAAAGCTCAAAAATCCGACAATTAAGGTCGATTTATACAGGCCACAATTCCAGGCGACGTTGCCTACAATCCGTGCCCGTATGAGTCCGCCTTTAGGTTTTTAAGCAGCATGGTCCTTCTCATCAATGATGACCGGACCCGTCTAGTAAAGGTCCATTTAGTTTAGGAATATTATATTTAATGCTTAAGGAATAGGGGACTACATATATTATACATAGATATATGAAAGCGTTAGGTCGCCGGACCGGGCCTGGTCGGATCTGGCTAAACTGAATGGACCTCAAGTCAACGACTCTGAAAGTGGCCAGGGCCGATTAAAGGTCCATTTATACTACACGGACGGATCAGCCACGGACAGAAAGACAATGCTTAAGGAATAGGGTGCCTTAAGCATTGTCTTTCTGTCCGTGGCTGATCCGTCCGTGTAGTATAAATGGACCTTAAGGGTGTGGATCCGCTCTCTAGTGTGAGAGACACACAGCCCTAGACTCGTATACGTACACGAGAGTTGTAAGGGTTCCGCATTTTTCGATTCCTGACTCTATACTGCACATTTCAGTGTTCTAGGTAGTCGCAATCGCTAGATAAAAGATTAATCTAGGAGGGACGTACCCTAAGATACAGGATGTCCCAAAATAAGTGTAACTCCCGGAAATGGGAGGTTACTTGGGTCATTTGAAGCGACATTTTCCATTACGAAAGTGGCGTCCGCGGCTTTGTTTAGGAGTTATTAACGAAAAACACGGACCAATCAGAGCGTGATCTAGACATGCGATGGCACGTTCGGCCAATTGTCAGTTGGCGAGTCGAGCCGACTGTGCTAACTCGCGTCTAGTCGCGTTTTAATTGGTCTGTGTTTTTCGTTAATAACTCCTGAAAAAAGACCCAAGGAACCTCCCATTTTCCGCTCCTACACTAGTTTTGGGACACCCTGTATATAGATATATGAAAGCATTAGGTCTCCGGACCGGGCCTGGTCGGATCTGGCTAAACTGAATGGACCTCAAGTCAACGACTCTGAAAGTGGCCAGGGCCGATTAAAGGTCCATTTATAGTACACGGACGGATCAGCCACGGACAGAAAGACAATGCTTAAGGAATAGGGACTCTGCCGCGCCATCTTCCGACGGAATCTGGTGGCCAGAGTCCCTGTCCCTTAACATTGTCTTTCTGTCCGTGGCTGATCCGTCGGTGTAGTATAAATGGACCTTAAGGGTCGATTCATACATCTCCGATATCGGAGTCCGACAAAATATTCTTACCCAGGTTTAAGTGAGACCGTCCACAACCGGAAAAACTGAGTCCGATTTTCCTCAGGTACTTTTAACGTTTTCTGAAAAAATAACAATGCGATCAGAATAATGAATGATGCAATCGATGCGCCCCGCTGGAACTTAGAGCTGATTAGATTTTGGTCCATATTGGTCAAGTAGTTTTTTAGTGTTTTTAGTTTTTTTCGAAAGAAGTTCATTCAACAATGCAAATTATACGTGAGGATGGAAATTTTCCACCGAATAAACAATCGACTTTATATATACTTCATTTTTTTTTAAATTATGCAACTAATGCTAATGTTACCGCTTACAACTAACGAATCGGGAAGTTCTTTGTGTGGCTCGTGGAGAGTCACACACAAAATAAATTAAAAAACCATTAAGAGCTGTATGCCCCACTAGCAATGCGTATCACTAACCCTTTCGCAAGAACAGTCCTACCCGCGAGCTCGCGAAGCGAGCGAGCAACAATAACCAGCTAGTTTATTATTTAAAATGAACCCACAGAGAACATCCTCCGATTTTTCCGCACCAAGCTACAACAGTTCAAAGATCACGGTTCGGATAATCGAGGTTCCACTAAACCGCCAATTAAACGTTCAAATTTACTCGAAATTGTATCGTGTTTGGGCTTATTTTAACCAGAAAAATGTCACGAACGCGTTAGTAAAAGTTTCATTAAAAAATAGTTAAAATAGTTAAAATTTATTATTTATTATTTAAAATGAACCCACAGAAAAGATCCTCCGACTTTTCCCCACTAAGTTACAGCAGTTCCGAGATCTCCACTTTCTCACTTAACTTTTCTTGCGAAAATATTTTTTTAGAAAATACAATTTAAATATGTCAAAAGTGGAAGTTTTATTTATCATTTATTATTAACTTCCCGATTCATAGGGAAGTTATTGTAATTTATTATTTAAAATGAACCCACAGAAAACATCCTCCGATTTTTCCCCACTAAGTTACAGCAGTTCCGAGATCTCCACTTTCTCACTTAACTTTCCTTGTGAAAATATTTTTTAAGAAAATGCAATTTAAATATGTCAAAAGTGGAAGTTTTATTTATCATTTATTATTTAAAATGAACCCACAGAAAACATCCTCCGATTTTTCCGCACCAAGCTACAACAGTTCAAAGATCACGGTCGGATAATCGAGGTTCCACTAAACCGCCAATTAAACGTTCAAATTTACTCGAAATTGTATCGTGTTTGGGCTTATTTTAACCAGAAAAATGTCACGAATACGTTAGTAAAACAATAATTAAAAAATAATTAAAAGCAAAGAAGTTTTGTTATTGAATTAGTATTGTCGTACTGATACGTGTTGATTTCGTCTTGTTTACCCGCTACCCCGTTCCGCATTCGATGCTAGCAGCAAGAAACAAAATAGTAGCGTTTGTACATAATGCGTAAAAATAATAAAATATTGGTTTAACCTTATTATACTATATCGCACTATAAATACTCAATATTGTATTGATAATTGTTTAATTCCAGATTAACTCTCACTTTTAATTGCATATTAAATCAATTAATCAACACGTGAAAATCCTCAAAAAATCAAAATGTACGGTTTGAATAATATTGTATACAATCTCCGACAATCAAGACATTAAGTAACAGTAAAAATGTTTTAGCAACAATGTTGTTTTAACAAATCGAAGAAAATCGACCAAAGTTAGAAAATAAAAATTGAAAGTTAATTTAATAAATATTGAGAAAACCGAGATTCCGGATTAACATATTCGTAAGTTTACGTTTCCTCTTCAGTGATTATCGATGTGCCGATTGATGGATCGTGGGAGATAATGTCTGCAGGGTTTCATGCCGATTAATTTGTAGGACACCTCCAGGGAAATTCGTCAGCCTTTCATTTCGCGGGAAATTCACCAGGTGGAATTTCCTCCGGAAAAATCCCGGCTTTCTTTCGGTTATTTTACGTTGGTCGGGCGTCAAGCTCGCCGCTCCGACGCAGTCTGAATTACGCTTTCTTTTTCTCCGTCGAAAACAAACGGCTGAGGCTTCAGCTCCGCTCGCTGCGCGCCGAACAGACTTCGTTTCATTCGGGCTGTTGATTACTTTTCATTGTTGCGCATCATCGGTACAGATTTTCAGCCGATTCTTAGCCGAGACCAATCCGGGCCCTTCCGAGACGCCGTTCCTTAACACGCCGTTACCGCACCTTGTCAAAAATACGCCGGTGTGAATTCAAAAAACAGTTTTCCATCTCGAATTCTTTCTATATGTGGAAACTTCGAGATGGCGAGGTTAATTACACATTAGAGTGGACATTATTTTTCGACCGTCGAATTCTTTTCGAGACACCCCCAAGAAATTGATAAGCCGCATCGATTACGAAAATTTGTTAATTTTGTAACTCGATTTTCTCAAATGCAGTACATTATTAGTGTATATTTTTAGATACTCGTGACATTGAAATCTTAACAATTGAGTATAAAAAAATTTTTGTCTAAGAAATTTTTATCTGTTTTTATATGTAGCAAAGATACATATACAAAAATACAACATTTACAAATGATGCTTATACATAATAAATTATTAAGACTTATACAAAAATTAAAAATTAAATAATTTTTTCATGCATTATATTTAATTTAATGAACAGTACGATTTTTAGAAATTTTTATCTGTTACGATACATATACAAAAATAAAACATATACTAATGATGCTTATACATAATAAATTATTAATACTTATACAATACACAGTATACAAAATTAAAAATAAAATAATATTTTTTTCTTGCATTATATTTAATTTAATAGACAGTACAACTTTTGTCTAAGAAATTATTATCTGTTTCTATATGTAGCAAAGATACATATACAAAAATAAAACGTATACATAATAAAATATTAATACTTATACAATATGCATTATACAAAATTAAAAATAAAATAATTTTTTTTCTCGCATCATATTTAATTTAATAGACAGTACAACTTTTGTCTAAGAAATTTTTATCTGTTTTTATATGTAGCAAAGATACATATACATAATAAATGATTAATACTTATACAATATACATTATAGAAAATTAAAAATAAAATAATATTTTTTTCTTGCATTATATTTAATTTAATAGACAGTACAACTTTTGTCTAAGAAATTTTTATCTGTTTCTATATGTAGCAAAGATACATATACAAAACTAAAACATATACATAATAAATTATTAATAATTATACAGCATACAGTATACAAAATTAAAAATGAAATAATTTTTTTCTTCAATTATATTTAATTTAATGAACCGTACAACTTTTAGAAATTTTTATCTGTTTTTATATGTAGCAAAGATACATATACAAAACTAAAACATATACATAATAAATTATTAATACTTATACAATATACATTATACAATATTAAAAATAAAATAATGTTTTAGCTTATATTTCAAGAAAATTGGACAAATAATATGAATAAATTCTTGAATAAATAAATATATATATATATATATATATTTATTCAAGAATTTATATATATATATATATTCAAGAATTTATTCATATTATTTGTCCAATTTTGTATATATATGTTTATAATGTATATATATATATATAAATTCTTTAGTTTATGTCGATGTTAAACATGA
The DNA here is from genome assembly GCA_963971365.1 of Lasioglossum villosulum. Lineage (NCBI taxonomy): Eukaryota > Metazoa > Arthropoda > Insecta > Hymenoptera > Halictidae > Lasioglossum > Lasioglossum villosulum. The sequence goes on along the minus strand of OZ020495.1, from coordinate 21,624,085 downwards.
CAGGTGATTTTATTATCCAATTTCAAATGAGATTCGTGGGTGCGGCGACTAGCTACTGTGTAACTGGAAAAAATTTATCCCCAGTAGCATTTTATATAAGTCTGACGCACTCGAAGTAATTGCCTTTGCGCGGGAAACCGTTGATTCGCTAATATCGGAGATAATATTGCTGGCCAGAGTGCCGCGGAAGTGGGTAATTAACGTGTAATACTCATTCGAAAATCTTTATGAGCTTCTGCAATATGAGGGTAGGGTGTATCCTGGCAACGAAATGAAGATATATCGTTTAAGAATCTCCTAAAAGCGTAGCAATAACCGAGCCGTTTTTAAGTTTCCGTCTAAGTTATCCAATTATGCTCCGTTCATCCGAAAAGTGTTGCAAACTCCTCACTCGAATTCACTAGTCCAAAGACAATCTGCAACTTGAGAATCATCAATATGAAATGTGTACATAATTCACTGTAGGCTGGTTTATAATTTGTGTTCAATTAAAGTTGTCTGCAATGTTGTACAATCAAAAATACTATTGAAAACAATGAAAATGACTTTTTGTCGAAGTAAACCATTTTGTTTTCAATTTTTAATATTGCAATTGCTAGTCGATTACAAGCTGATCATTTTCTGTTTGAAAAGTCGTGGTACCTTAATTTTAAATCTACCCTAAAATTTTGAGCCTAAGCTGAATTAAAAGAGTCCATAATACAAGGTATTGTACACCTACAATAATTTATTATAAAAGACCTGTGATATACAGTAATTTTTGATAAAATATATTTTTAAACTCTCTTAAAGTGGAAATGAATTTAAAAAAATGGCTTTTTGTCGAAGTAAAACATTTTGTTTTCAATTTTTAATATTACAAAATTACAAATGATTACAAAAATGTTTATTTTTAACGCTTAATTTTAAATCTACCCTAACATTTTTAGCCTAAACTGAATTAAAAGAGTCCATAATACAAGGTATTTTATACCTACAATAATTTATTATAAAAGACCTGTGATAGACAGTAATTTTTGATTAAAAAATATTTTTCAACTCTCTTAAAGTGGAAATGAATAAAAAAATGACTTTTTGTCGAAGTAAATCATTTTGTTTTCAAATTTTAATATCGCAATTGTTAGTGGATTACAAAAATTTTTATTTTTAACGATTAATTTTAAATCTACCCTAAAATTTTTAGCCTGAGCTGAATTAAAACAGTCCATAATACAAGGTAGTGTTCACCTACAATAATTTATTATAAAAGTCCTGTGATATACAGTAATTTGTGATAAAAAATATTTTTAAACTCTCTTAAAGTGGAAATGCATAAAAAATTACTTTCTGTCGAAGTAAATCATTTTGTTTTCAATTTTTAATATTGCAATTGTTAGTCGATTACAAGCTGATCATTTTCTGTTTGAAAAGTCGTGGTACCTTAATTTTAAATCTACCCTAAAATTTTGAGCCTAAGCTGAATTAAGAGTCCATAATACAAGGTATTGTACACCTACAATAATTTATTATAAAAGACCTGTGATATACAGTAATTTTTGATAAAATATATTTTTAAACTCTCTTAAAGTGGAAATGAATTTAAAAAAATGGCTTTTTGTCGAAGTAAAACATTTTGTTTTCAATTTTTAATATTACAAAATTACAAAAGATTACAAAAATGTTTATTTTTAACGCTTAATTTTAAATCTACCCTAACATTTTTAGCCTAAACTGAATTAAAAGAGTCCATAATACAAGGTATTTTATACCTACAATAATTTATTATAAAAGACCTGTGATAGACAGTAATTTTTGATTAAAAAATATTTTTCAACTCTCTTAAAGTGGAAATGAATAAAAAAATGACTTTTTGTCGAAGTAAATCATTTTGTTTTCAAATTTTAATATCGCAATTGTTAGTGGATTACAAAAATTTTTATTTTTAACGATTAATTTTAAATCTACCCTAAAATTTTTAGCCTGAGCTGAATTAAAACAGTCCATAATACAAGGTAGTGTTCACCTACAATAATTTATTATAAAAGTCCTGTGATATACAGTAATTTGTGATAAAAAATATTTTTAAACTCTCTTAAAGTGGAAATGCATAAAAAATTACTTTCTGTCGAAGTAAATCATTTTGTTTTCAATTTTTAATATTGCAATTGTTAGTCGATTACAAGCTGATCATTTTCTGTTTGAAAAGTCGTGGTACCTTAATTTTAAATCTACCCTAAAATTTTGAGCCTAAGCTGAATTAAAAGAGTCCATAATACAAGGTATTGTACACCTACAATAATTTATTATAAAAGACCTGTGATATACAGTAATTTTTGATAAAATATATTTTTAAACTCTCTTAAAGTGGAAATGAATTTAAAAAAATGGCTTTTTGTCGAAGTAAAACATTTTGTTTTCAATTTTTAATATTACAAAATTACAAAAGATTACAAAAATGTTTATTTTTAACGCTTAATTTTAAATCTACCCTAACATTTTTAGCCTAAACTGAATTAAAAGAGTCCATAATACAAGGTATTTTATACCTACAATAATTTATTATAAAAGACCTGTGATAGACAGTAATTTTTTATTAAAAAATATTTTTCAACTCTCTTAAAGTGGAAATGAATAAAAAAATGACTTTTTGTCGAAGTAAATCATTTTGTTTTCAAATTTTAATATCGCAATTGTTAGTGGATTACAAAAATTTTTATTTTTAACGATTAATTTTAAATCTACCCTAAAATTTTTAGCCTGAGCTGAATTAAAACAGTCCATAATACAAGGTAGTGTTCACCTACAATAATTTATTATAAAAGTCCTGTGATATACAGTAATTTGTGATAAAAAATATTTTTAAACTCTCTTAAAGTGGAAATGCATAAAAAATTACTTTCTGTCGAAGTAAATCATTTTGTTTTCAATTTTTAATATTGCAATTGTTAGTCGATTACAAGCTGATAATTTTCTGTTTGAAAAGTCGTGGTACCTTAATTTTAAATGTACCCTAAAATTTTGAGCCTAAGCTAAATTATAAGAGTCCATAATACAAGGTATTGTATACCTACAATAATTTCTTATAAAAGACCTGTGATATACAGTAATTTTTGATAAAAAATATTTTTAAACTCTCTTAAAATGGAAAGATGTCTTCCATGCATTGTGTCAGTAGCGCCACACCTATGCAGCTGCTAATATGCAAAGTTGGAGTAAATCGATAATGGGTGATTTTATACATATTTTGTATACTTTCCTTCACACGCCTTTTATCTTCTCTAAAACACTCTGATGAAGGTGTTCATTTGTATATGCATAAAACAACGTCCTATGTCAGCCCGTCAGAATTTAAAAACTTGTTTTGCACACTTTTATTAAATACAGAAGATGAATTAATTTTCGCAGTTCCCTCGATGATTATATCCAAAATGTATTTTATATCATATATTATAGTAGATTTCATTTTGTAAATTACTTTATGATGCTCATTATACTTATCCTAAGCTTCATCTTATGTTTTACAAATCATTTTTTATATACTTTAGAGCATACATTTTATTCTGTTGGATAGAACAATATGTCATGAAAGTAATTTTGATATTTTAAGGTGAAATACAGTGCTTAATTCGATATTATCCTTTTTGTTCGATGATCGTTTGCCAAAAGGAATAAATAAGTAAATATTTTATTGATTAAAGTTCATCGCTTGAATAAAGAAAATCGGTTTCATTTCACCTTAAAATACCGAAATTGCTTTCTGGGCAAAGAAGTTTAATTAGTTTTATGTTATTATATTATTAAATTATATTATTATATTATAATATTAAGTTTAATTAAACTTAGTTTAATTCTCAGTGCATATGCATTCCAACAAATATCCTTGTTTTCCAAATAATTTTATAGTATCGAAAATAATAATAAATTCATACTTTTAATATCAATTAGAAATACATCGTATTCGGATTGGAATAATTATTATCGTTTTTGAGAAGATGCATTGTCAATTAAACAATGTCAAATGTCTAAGATTATCTATTGTTTGTAAAACATGAAAAAACGCGACACGTAAATGCAGCGAAGCTAATGATGAAAAAGTTTTTCGAGAATTTCAGAAGTTCAGTGGGGATTTGAACCGATGCAGAGAAGTTGTGAAAGCTTGTAACAGAAAAATGATAAATATTCGAGGCCCTTGGGCACTGCCGGACTTAATTTCGTAAATGCCCTTTTACTTCATGATCTCTTCCGTAATTGCAAGAACTGGTTGAAACGACCACGACATTTAATCCTTCAAACAGGCATTCGCATAGTTTGAGTCCTGCGCGACTTATCGAAAATTATGGCACAGAGAATAAACCAGCCAGATGACGAAATAAGTGAAGAACACATGATCAAATGAATTTGCAAAAGACTTTGATTGTAAAAATAATATACAATAATGTCTACAATATAGTTTAACTCGCTTTAAATGTACATTTAGCCACGAAAGTATTTGAATGCACTTTAAAACGGTATAACTTTTTTATAATTTCAGCGAACGACCTGATGTTTTGTAATCGAGTCGTATAATTGGTTCACATTTTCGACATACATAGGTCAGTACTTTTTTATAACGAATGTCCAGCTGCATCGATTGATGTATTCAAAAATACCTCCTTCCACTTAAAAAATGAAGTGTATCTATATATATACATAAATGGATTAATTATATTAATTATATTAATTATATATATATATATATATATATATATATATATAATTATATTAATTTTATATATATTATATTAATTATATATATATATATATAATTATATTAATTATATATATATAATTATATTAATTATATATATATATATAATTATATTAATTATATATATTTTTATATTAATTATATATATTTTTATATATAAAATTATATTAATTATATATTTATATATAATTATATTAATTATATATATAATTATATTAATTATATATATATATATAATTATATTAATTATATATATTTTTATATATAAAATTATATTAATTATATATTTATATATATAATTATATTAATTATATTAATTATATTAATCATATCTATATATATAATTATATTAATTATATTAATCATATCTATATATATATAAATGGATGTTTGTATATGTATATACAATATGATTAATAGACTTCGAAACTGTTTGACCAATCAACATGTGATCAACCGATCAAACTTGGCACATATATGTATTTTTTCATGGAGAAGGTTTTTACGCCACAAATTTTTTTTTAACTCGCCACTGTAGATGGCGCTGCAATATATCAACTTCTGCGATATATTATACTGCGAAACACGTTCGGACACGTCCAAGGTCAAGTCTTCCTGGGAAAAGCATGCACGTGTCATATTACATACCGCGAAAAACCGCCCCTCCCCCACGCCTACGAACGAGCTTTGCATCTTTCAAGTCTATATTCATCATTTTAACTATTATTTCAACAATAAATTGTTATTAATGAATTAATAATGTTCCCCAGGGTTATCATATTTTATACCGCGAAACACGTTCAGACACGTTCGAACACGTTAGTCTATATTCATTATTTGAACTATTGCTTTAACAATAAATTGTTATTAATGAATTAATAATGCTCCCCAGGGTTATCATCTATATATATTTATATATATGATGTTTGTATATATATATTAATATACTTAAGATAAAAAATCTGAATTCTTCTCACATTTAGCACGGGCGGAGCCGTGTCGGGGGCTGCTAGTACTATATAAAACGATTGTGTGGCACACGATTGTGTGGCACCGTTGCGCAGCAGTTTCGTCTCGGAATTTTAAAACGAGGAGCCGTTTGTTGGTGTAACAATAGTTAGTTGGCAAAGCACAACAAGACTTAGCGGGCTGACAAAGTGGCAAAGAGACGTCAATATTCGACAAGTTTAATACCACTGTCAGAACGTTGCTCGATCCCCGAGGGTATCTCGTGGTCTGACACAGGAACTCCTCTCACGGATTCCAACTTTTGCTCTAGATGACGAGCACACGTTAAAGCTGGCATGTCAGCCACTCGATAACTGCGCAAGATGATTGCAAGCAATGCGATACACGAAATTGCTGGCGAGAGTAACGAGGCTACTTGCTCCCTCAAAAATCAATAGTCCCTCTTCTGATAAACTAACATGCCGCAACGCGTGACAACGAGATTAGTCGTTATTATTGAAGGTGAACCAAACATCAATCACTTGTTCATTATTCGTTGTATAGAAAAATACTCCGCATCTTCGTTCGAACCTTAGAATGTCTGAACTTATTTCTCGTTTTCTCTATTCTACATTATTCCTATTTTGTGTGTGTGCGTTGGTATTGTTGGTATTATTGTGAGATCCTGCGTTAGTTTCGTTGCATCGTACAGTATTATGATTTCTATTTACATTAGCGACACAGAGCAATATACAGTATTTTATCCGTAAATGTCCCAAAAGTCTGGCCCCTAAATGTCCCAGATCTATCCCCACTACTGCGGGGCATACCCTCTTGAGGGGCCAAGAAACTCGAGAGGCCTCGGTCGCCGAGAAGTATGACCTCATGCGGCTCGCCTATTCCAAATTTTCAACTTCCTTATTTTTCATTATTTTTATATGAGACTGCGATTACCATATTTGTGGCATTTTTCTAAGAACAATGATACCACATATGATATAATTCTGATGATATTTACTTGTGTAATAGACAGTTAAAGTTTCGGGCGCGTAGGATAGGGTTAAGAAATCCAAATTTCCAACTTCCTTATTTTTCATTATTTTTTTCTGAGACTGCGATTGACATATTTGTGGCATTTTTCTAAGAACAATGATACCACATATGATATAATTCGGATGATATTTACATGTGTAATAGACAGTTAAAGTTTCGGGCGCGTAGGATAGGGTTAGGAATTCCAAATTTCCAACTTCCTTATTTTTCATTATTTTTTTCTGAGACTGCGATTGACATATTTGTGGTATTTTTCTAAGAACAATGATACCACATATGATATAATTATGATGATATTTACTTGTGTAATAGACAGTTAAAGTTTCGGGCGCGTAGGATAGGGTTAGGAAATCCAAATTTCCAACTTCCTTATTGTTCATTATTTTTTTCTGAAACTGCGATTGACATATTTGTGGCATTTTTCTAAGAACAATGATACCACATATGATATAATTCTGATTATATTTACTTGTGTAATAGACAGTTAAAGTTTCGGGCTCGTAGGATAGGGTTAGGAAATCCAAATTTCCAACTTCCTTATTTTTCATTATTTTTTTATGAGACTGCGATTGACATATTTGTGGCATTTTTCTAAGAACAATGATACCACATATGATATAATTATGATGATATTTACTTGTGTAATAGACAGTTAAAGTTTCGGGCGCGTAGGATAGGGTTAGGAAATCCAAATTTCCAACTTCCTTATTTTTCATTATTTTTTTATGAGACTGCGATTGACATATTTGTGGCATTTTTCTAAGAACAATGATACCACATATGATATAATTCTGATTATATTTACTTGTGTAATAGACAGTTAAAGTTTCGGGCTCGTAGGATAGGGTTAGGAAATCCAAATTTCCAACTTCCTTATTTTTCATTATTTTTTTCTGAGACTGCGATTGATATATTTGTGGTATTTTTCTAAGAACAATAATACCACATATGATATAATTCCGATGATATTTACTTGTGTAATAGACAGTTAAAGTTTCGGGCGCGTAGGATAGCGTATGGGAAAGAAAGAGACGCATTCCTTGCGCCCGAAACTTTGACTGCCTATTACTCAAGTAAATATCATCGGAATTATATCATGTTTAGTATCATTTTGCATTAGAAAAATGCCACAAATATGGTAATCGCAGTCTCATAAAAAAATAATGAAAAATAAGGAAGTTGGAAATTTGGATTAGCTATGTTTACATTTCTCGACGACCGAGGCCTCTCGAGCTCGGCTGTCCTTCTCTACGTTCGACAAAACTCAAAGAATAGTGTCTCTGGCTCATAAACGTCCCTCGGCAGACCCGTGCTAGGGACTTATATCGATAAAATACTGTATATTTTCTTTCTTGTGTTATAACCTGTAAAAATAAACCGCGTGGTTGTTCAGACTTGTCCAACCAGAATTAGTCGAACGACAGACCTGGTTATCAATTTTCTATGATAATAAAGTCCAATAGTGTACACGGTCCTGGATTATTTAAAATAATTTTTTAATTGTTCGTGGTATGGAGAAATGGTTGTAGAGGATCGTTCATTAATATTTAAATCAGCAATGGAACAATAAATGCCAACGTTTTCTGTAATTATTGCAGAATGCACCCTGGACGATCCATTTCCAATAAAGGTTTTTACTTCTCACCCACTTTAGTTAGAGTCACTCGGGTTGCAGATTAAAACCTCGCGTCCAGCGAAGGATTAAAATCCCGTTTCTCAGAGCTGAGACCTAAACTGGGTATAAAATACGGCGCAGGGTTTCCGCGGCATTTTTTCCGGCGGCAAACACGTCCGTGTTCTAATCCCGTCGAGGTTTAAAATTTCGAAAGGCGTGCGTAAACACGGGCAACTGAGCAAACGCGGAAAACGGATGCCCGTTCCGTAAGACCCGAATAAGGAAACCTTGCCTTACGGCTTGTTCCTTCCAAGTTCAATCACTCCCGTTCTTTTATTTCCCGCTACCATAATAGTTCAGGCTCGATATGACAGTTTCCATATCGTAACTTTCGACGACAGACAATATTCTGATCGTAATATTGAAGTTATTCGATGCTGATACTCGCGGCACTGGTTGCTGCGCAGATTGCTTCTCGTGTGACGAGGAACAGCGACGGGAATTGGCGAAGACAGCGAGCTACGGTAAAGAGGAAACTTGAAGAATTGTCAGGGAGTCCAAAGTCTCACTTCATGGAGCCAATATTAGTTTTAATGGAAAATTCGATGGTGAAACGAACGTCTCTTAAAAAGTGAGAGTACCCTCGGCTTGGGTTATTTTATTTTGGATTTCACATATATCATCGAAGACATCCCCTGAAATTGGACGGCCTCAGGTCGTTGTCAGATTTGGGTTAGACCTGGTCCCTCGAAACTTGTTACCCCTGTAGAATCACAGTTTAGGGCCTATCCTAACCTTGAGGAGGGAGTGGGTAAGTCACTGGGCAGCTGGGGACAGAGTAGGATGTCAAACTCAAAGATACACAAGATGGGACTATGGTCAAGAGGGGCGGGGCCAAGAGAGCAGGTGTGGCAAACCTGCAAGATCCGAAGGTGAGAAGGTCCGAAGTCCACCACGAGCCGTAAAACGCTCAAACACTTTTATATATTAGGTAGAATGGCCTTCTCATCGATGACGATCGACCCCTGTTAGTAGATCTAGCACTCTGAAAGTTGCCCGGGTTATACAAAAGAGAGTGGAGATTGACCGCTGTGGTTAGTGCAACCCAACATGGGTCGAGGACCGGAACGCCATATGATACCGGCATAAACAGCCAGTGTGCGATTTAGTAGTGGGAAATACCGTTCACTCCTTCCCGACTAAATTTTAACTGACTAACTAACTAGGTTAGGATTGGTTAGCATAGGGTTAGGATGGGGTGGGCCGATCGCAGTGGGCGGGGCACCTATAGACGCCCCGCCCCGGCATTGCGATTGGCGAGTTGCCCCCTCTCCTCTTCCTTATCCCTCGGGGGCGACACGGGAGTTGGGACAGGGGGAAAAGGTTGACGCAAGCGAGAACTTACCTCGGCCCCCTCCTTGTCGCGTGCGGAAACCTCCTCCCTCGACTGGGCGGGACCCTTAGGTCTCATCCCTGGTCGAGGAAGGGGGTCTCCGGGAGCTGTGGGTGGACCGAGCTGGGGCGGAGCGCGATTCGAAGGCGGGGACACCGGATGGCCCCTCCGCCTGGGGCCCGGTTAGAGTAGGTATGGGAGGGGCTAATCCCTCCTCCGGGATGCAAATAAAGCTGGGAGTGAGTCCTGTTGAGTATTCGCGTGATCCAGGCTCCTCCCACTTAGCTTAGGTGGGTGTGGAGGTTTAGTGGGTTGGCCGTGCGCGGCCACAAGTAACCTCGGTTCCTCCCCAGGAGGCCGTGGCATGCGTACTGCATTTCTCCACATAAAAAAGAAGAAAAAGGATACCAAACTGAACCTAGACCTAGTTAGTTAGTTATTTAGTTAAAAGAATGGCCGAGGAGGAGTGTTCGGGACTCCTCCCTTCCTTTGTTATGGAGAGGGGGCGGTGCCTGGCGGCACCAGGCACCGCCCCCTTCCCCGATCGCACACTGACAGCAAGGCGAACCTAACTCAAATGTAACACCAACTTGAGGCTGTCAAATTTCAGATGATATCTTCGTTAATATTGCAATTGCAGCGATATATTTTTGTTCATAACTTTTTAATAAAAAATGAGCGACAGCTAAAACCTTATGAGGGTCACTTCGAAAGGTGGCCTTCATAAAATATGTCAACACATACAGCAGTGCTATATTTTGAAAGCTTCTTTTGTTTATAACTTTTTAATAAATAACGAGGGCCGGCTGAAACCTCTTCGGGGTTACTCAGGAAGGTGACATTGACAACATTTGCCAAAATCAAGGTCATCCTAGGTGCCTCCCATAAACGTAACATTTACCCTTCAAACTTTCCAATCTTGACTATCACAAATAAGGCCGTAGTTACCAATTTTTATCTGGTGTTTTCGCTTTTTATATTAATCGTGAAGGTTCGTTTCATTGTAAGATATTTTTTCTCTGTGAAATTAATTTTAAGTTCTCACACAAGATACTCGTGCCACATAAAGCTTAAGTACCAGAAATGCAAAAAGAGAGTTCAAGAAGTCGTCTTTGACTCTCGGGTAAGCGAGCTAGAGTCCACCCACGCAGGCACATGATTTCTTAGCTAAAGAACGTTCTCGTTTCTTTGAACCACGTGCTCTTCCACATTCACATACGTTATATTCGTCTGTTCTCAATTACGCTCGACAAATTACGAGCCACTACGCCATGCTTACAGCTAGTTACCCTAATTTCCTTCCAACCTCTATGTTCGTCAATTCCCTCTCACTGAAATTACAAAAATAATTAATCAAACCGTAAATTTTTCGACAGTAGAATTTGATAAACCTCACAATTGTTCAAGTGTAATCATCCATTACATTAAAACGAATTAATAAAAAAAGTACAGTGATACGACGCACAAATATTAGACTTAATTTTTGATAAACATATCTACATTAAAATCGAGTAATTAGCGAGCTTACTTTAATCCGACGAAAAAAAATCAATTTTCGATCAAATCGTTTCCGGAGTGTGGAGATATGGAGAAATATCGTTATTCAATTTCCAATGAGAAATGGTGGAGAAATAGTGGATGATCAGGAATAGTTCGCAAAAAACAATCTCGCAGCAGTACACACGCAGACATCCACATAAGAGTACGGGGTTCATTACCGAGGAACTTGGTTAACCAGTTTTTCGAAGTTTCAACAACTGCCAACTAACTATCCTCTCCTCGAACTCGCAGGGATGTAATCTTTCGGCCGTTCCTACTGTTCCTCCCAATAAAATTCGCCCGGCAGTTTTGAATTTACTCGACGACTTCCGTGCAAGTTGTATTAAAAGCCTCGAACCACAGGTGAAACGCGCAGTCGTCCGCTAGGATGAACTTTATCCCGTAAAAAGGAATTCAAACTTTATTTCCGTAAGACTTACCATTCATTCGTGCAAAAAATGCAATTATTACAAATTCATAAATACCACTTATTTTTATTCGATTGTTACACATTGAATTTTTATAGAATTTAGAATTTTATGAAAACTACAATAGTATTAGTTTTATTGTTCTTGGACATGCATTTTTGTTGCATTGATGAACAAAATGCCGAGCAATCACAACATCTTGCTGCACTATCAACAAGTGCATTATCGAGACCTATTTCTCGTTCTTAAAATGATATTGAGGAACATAACCTCACATCTCGTAAGAGTCCAATATTAATATACTTTTCAAGAACCTAAATGGATTTTTGAATGGAAAAATATACAAAGAAGAACGTGCTGTAAAAACTGCATTTGATAACTGCATTGCCTCACGTTTGTTAGATTTCTACCAGAAAGACATTCAGGCACTTGTATCATGATTGTGTATTGATGTCGGTGGAAATTCACTCGATTAATGGAATAAGAATAAAGCTTGTTAAATTAAAGTATATGTTACAGATTCGAAACAGCTATTTCGTTTGCAACAACCTAATATTTACGAATATACAAGAATTTACAAGAATGTGCTCAAGAATATACACGAATGTGCAAGAATTTTCAAGAACATGCAAGAATATGCAAGAATATACAAGACACTTCATGAATAGTAAAAAATTTCTTAGGATTCACAAGAATATTCCAGAATATTTTCAAAAATATAAGAGAATATTCTCAAAAATATACACGAATATGCAAGAATCTTCAAGAATTTTCAAGAACATGCAAGAATATACAAGACACTTCATGAATATTGAAAAATTTCTTCGGATTTACAAGAATATTCCAGAATATTTTCAAGAATATACAAGAACTTACAAGAATATTCTCAAAAATATACACGAATATGCAAGAATCTTCAAGAATTTTCAGGAATATGCAAGAATATACAAGAATTTACAAGAATTTACAAGAATATTCTTAAGAATATACATGTATATGCAAGAATATTCAAGAATATTCAAGAATATTCTTAAGATTATACAAGAATTTACAAGAATATTCTCAAGAATATACATGAATATGACAGAATCTTCAAGAATTTTCAAGAATATGCAAGAATTTACAAGAATATTCTCAAGAATATACACGAATATGCAAGAATTTTCAAGAATATGCAAGAATCTACAAGAATTTACAAGAATATTCTCAAGAATATACACGAATATGCAAGAATCTTCAAGAATATTCAAGAATATGCAAGAATTTACAAGAATATTCTCAAGAATATACACGAATATGCAAGAATTTTCAAGAATATGCAAGAACCTACAAGAATTTACAAGAATATTCTCAAGAATATACACGAAGATGCAAAAATCTTCAAGAATTTTCAAGAATATGCAAGAATATACAAGACTTTACAAGATTATTCTCAAGAATATACACGAATGTGCAAGAATCTTCAAGAATATTCTCAAGATTATACAAGAATTTACAAGAATATTCTCAAGAATATGCACGAATATGCCAGAATCTTCAAGATATATCAAGAATCTACAAGCCTTTACAAGAATATTCTCAAGAATATACACGAATTTACAAGATTATTCTCAAGAATATACACGAATATGCAAGAATCTTCAAGAATTTTCAAGAATATGCAAGAATTTACAAGAATATTTTTAAGAATATACACGAATATGCAAGAATTTTCAAGAATATGCAAGAATCTACAAGAATTTACAAGAATATTCTCAAGAATATACACGAATATGCAAGAATCTTCAAGAATTTTCAAGAATATGCAAGAATATTCTCAAGATTATACAAGATTTTACAGGAATATTCTCAAGAACATACAAGAATTTACAAGAATATGCAAGAATATTGAAAAATATTCAAGAATCTTCAGGAATTTACAATGATTTACAAAAATATACAAGAATATCCACGAATATTCAAGAATTTTCAAAGATATCCAAGAATAAGGACATAAATGAATTCGATTAATGGAACAAGACTAAAGCTCGTGAAATTAAACTTTACGTCAAAGATTCAAAACCGCCATTTAATGTGCAACAACCTAATGATTTGCAAAATTGCCAGTGTGTCCAACACCGATCGAACCTGTGCGTCGACACCATCACACAATCGTCCAACCGATGCTGGAGCACCCCGTATAAAATTTAGTAGCTTAGTTACAGTGTTACTTCGCCCCGTTGCTTTTGACCCCGTTCTCTCGTACTGACCATGCCGCTGACCGCTATTACCCTATTCTCCCCTATCAGACTCACTTTCAGCCAGCGACGAGCACGAAACGTCAGAAGCCAGCGATGGAGATGTTCCGAATGGCGAGGAATGCTACACGAGTAGATACACGGCTCGGTATAAAATAAAGGATGGCTTCGATTCGCCCGAGGTAAACCCGTGCTCGTCTATCGGCCGGCAATATCAGCGAGAATTGAAGTAGTCGTGATATTTCTTTGAAAGGAAGGCGGCCGGAGCGAAACAGCCGTGACAGAGGCGACGCGTGAGTCGCCGGAATAAGAAATAATAAAGCGTGGCTGTGTGTGTGTGTGTGGGATATGGCGAGAAGTGGGGTGGGGAGCGAGGGAGAAATAGATTTTTGCGGGGATACAGACGACGCCTTAGGAAAAATGGAAGCGTTAGCGCGGTCGTCCTTTACAATCAGATTTCTTAGCGGGCCGCTCCATCAGCGGGCCGATACTCGAACTCTTTTGTCCGTATCGGACGCCGACCCCCGCTATTGGACAGCAATCACGCGAGAGAAACAAAGGAAACGAAAACGCGGACCGAGCGAGGGACGAACGCCCGATCGAATTGCCCCGCTGCCAAAGATATTAGACGCGACCGAGAACTATTATTTCTGGAAGCTCTCTCTCCTTGCTGCATCCGCCCGACAAATTCCCCTGTGCTTTGAAACTGTTTTTCAAACGAATCGTTGAAGTAGCCGCCTTTCGGAGCCGCCTGTTCTCACTCTAATCCGGGATAGTTAAGCACTTTCGTTTATGAGCGGGTTGCGAGAGAGATCTCAGGCGAGCCACCTGCTCGAGTCATCGTTCCAATCATTAACCCTTGGTAGAGGAGACTAAGGCGGCTCGATCTTGTACCCCTGGATCGAAAAAAACGAATAACATGTCTTCGTCTGACGCCTCATTTTCCAGAAAATCGAGTTTGAGGGTGTGTCATCCGCTCTGTAGTGTGCGTGACGCACACAGCGCCATACACGTAAACGTACACGAGGGTTGTAGGGGTTCCGTAGTTTTCGATTCCTGACTCCATAATGCACTTTTCCGTGTTCCAGGTGGTCGCAATCGCTAGATAAAAGATTAATCAATGAAGGATGCATCCTAAGAATGGCTTCATTTTACGTTATCTACGCGCAATTTATATTATTCGGCGGTCGTAGGTTTTTGTCTCTCGGCAGCCACGGTAGGCGGCAGCACTGTCGCTTGGCTCCGCTACTTGTTGTCGAATAATGTAAATTCCGCCTCAATACGTAAAATCAAGGCATTCTTAGCGTACGTCCCTCATAGATTAATCTTTTATCTAGCGATCGTAACTACCTGGAACACTGAAATGTGCATTGAAGAGTCAGAAATCGAAAAATACGGAACCCTTGCAATCGAGAGTTTCTGGTCAAGGCCAAATTCGTATCTACACCCTTGAGGATGTTCTGAAGGTAAAATGGTAGACAAAAGTACAAGAAATTCGAAATCCATCAATATATTGGCAATGAGAACCACTTACGAGTATATTTTGCATTTAAAAAATAGATTAATTTAAAAAGATTTCGTTTAATTAGTGAATTTCATGTTATAATTATTTTTTAATCAAATTGTCTTCGTATTATAAAACACTATAAGTGACTTTTGCGAATAATTATACTATTATATTATTCGCAAAAGTCACTTACAGTTTTTTATAATACGAAGACAATTTGATTAAAAAATAAATTTAATCTATATATATATAGATAACATATATATATATATATATATATATATATATATATATATATATATATATATATATATGTTATCTATATATATATAGATTAAATTTATTTTTTAATCAAATTGTCTTCGTATTATAAAAAACTGTAAGTGACTTTTGCGAATAATATAATAGTATAATTATTCGCAAAAGTCACTTATAGTGTTTTATAATACGAAGACAATTTGATTAAAAAATAATTTTAAATAAGATTAAAATTATTACAGTTATATATATATATATATATATATATATATATATATATATATATATATATATATATATATAATAATAATAATATATATATATAATTTATATATATACTTATATATATAATTATTATATTATATAATAGTATATATATTATGTTATATAATATTATTATAATATATATTATATTATATAATATTATTATAATATATATTATATTATATAATATTATTATAATATATATTATATTATATAATATTATTATAATATATATTATATTATATAATATTATTATAATATATATTATATTATATAATATTATTATAATATATATTATATTATATAATATTATTATAATATATATTATATTATATAATATTATTATAATATATATTATATTATATAATATTATTATAATATATAATATTATTATATAGTATATAATATTATCGTATATATAGTATATATAGTATTATAGTATATAATATTATTATAAGTTCAAACTAGAGGGTATAATTATTCGCAAAAGTCACTTACAGTTTTATATATATATATATATAATATATATATATAATATATATAATTTATATATATATAATTTATATATATATATATATATATATATATATATATATATAATTTATATATATATTTATATATATATAATAATATATATAATGTATATATATATATATATATATATACAGGGTGGGGCGCCACATTTTGCCATCTAGATTTACGTCATTATTATTACGCATAGCAAACGATGTTTCAGATGAAGTTGAATGGTTTTGAGAGGGGCACATTCTGATGGTACATTTTTTTTTGTAGGTGGACGTGTAAAGGACATATGAAGGTCATTAATGTTTTTTTAAATGGAATCATACATTTTTTATTGTATCAGCTGATGCTCCTTCATATTCTTTACAAAAAAGTATTAATCAATTTGTGTAAAAAAATCATTAGTTTAGGAGATATTTTAATTATAATTTGTTAGGAAATTTCGACTCTCTGGTCAATAATATGAATTCAATGTGATAATGTAGTAGGAGAGCAAGAATTATCAATGTAAATATTTACATTTTCTGTGTTGATAATTCTTACTCTCCTACTAATTGTGAAATTTAGTCTCTGTTACGTCTCTGATACGGTGAATACGGCAATACGGTGAATTATCACTTCATAATGAAGTATTCTAAAGAAGAAAAGATGGACATGTTATCAATTTATTTTGAAACTGGGAAAAGTGCTACACATGCAGAAAGATTATACGCCAATAGATTTCCTCAACGAAATCATCCATCACGTCGTACCTTTGATTATGTTTTTAAAAACTTTCACCAGACGGGGCAATTATTACGCAAAAAGGCAATTCGTAATAAAACAATAATAAATGAAGCAAACGAAATTGTAGTGTTAGCCGCAATTACGTTAAATCCATCTGTTAGCTCTCGCGAAATCGAAAGACAAGCTGGAATTAGCCGCAGAAGCATTTTACGCATACTCAAAAGGCACAAATACCATTCATATCATGTTTCAAAGGTTCAAGAACTGACCGCAAATGACTATCATCAACGTTTAGAATTTTGTAATTGGGCTCTCTCTCAAAGAGACTACTTTTTCAACAATGTTATGTTCACGGACGAAGCAACGTTTACGAAAAATGGATCAATGAATTCAAGAAATATGCATTATTGGTCAACGGAAAATCCTCATTGGTTTAGACAAACAGATAATCAACATCGATGGAGTGTAAATGTTTGGATGGGCATACTCGGCGATAGACTTATTGGTCCATACTTTATCGAAGGATCACTAACCGGACCAAAATATGCACATTTTATATCAAACACTCTATGGACATTTTTAGATGATTTACCATTGCATACACGACAAATAATGTGGATTCAACAGGATGGTTGCCCTTCTCATTATTCAAGAATAGCAAGGGATACATTAAATCGAATGTTCCCAAATCGTTGGATAGGGCGAGGTGGACCCATTCATTTTCCAGCAAGATCACCAGATCTAACGCCCCTCGACTTTTTCTTGTGGGGCTACTTAAAAAATAAAGTGTACGCTGAGCCTCCGACGACAATGGCCAATATGAGGGATCGTATCATCAATGAGTGTAACAAAATAACATCAGATACACTACGCAATGTTAGTGAGTCATTAACTTCTCGATTCAGAAAGTGTTCTGATGCAAATGGTCGCCACATTGAACCTTTTCTGTAAATAGACATTATAATTAAAATATCTCCTAAACTAATGATTTTTTTACACAAATAGATTAATGCTTTTTTGTAAAGAATATGAAGGAGCACCAGCTGATGCAATAAAAAATATATGATTCCATTTAAAAAAACATTAATGACCTACATATGTCCTTTACACGTCCACCTACAAAAAAAATGTACCATCAGAATGTGCCCCTCTCAAAACCATTCAACTTCATCTGAAACATTGTTTGCTATGCGTAATAATAATGACGTAAATCTAGATGGCAAAATGTGGCGCCCCACCCTGTATATATATAATGTATATATATATATATATATATATATATATATATAATTAAATATATATAATTACGCAATGAAAAGTTAAAAATAAATATTTAATTAAAAATAAACTTTAATGCGTAAAATTATCACCAGTCAGACGACAACACGATAAATTTGACGTTTTGTAGCAGTTTATAATTTTTTGTTCAGTCACTGTTTAGTGAATCCTAATAAATTTTGAACATAATTAAATACATAATTTTTACTGTATATAAAAAAAACTGGAGTATCTAGTTGCGTTTTTTCAAGGTTTAAATAGTGTTTGAAGTAGAATTTTATGATTTCGCCATAAGACGACGTGTTAACTTGTGCAAACTTTAAGTTGCTATAATTCCTAAACGGTGCAGTGAATCTAACCCAAACTTTGGTAATTGGCTTCATTTAGTAAAAATTATATCCTGTCAAGTTTTCAAAAATTTTGTTGCGATTTTATATAGCTCCAGAACGTCCTTAAAGATCCGTCGGGTTCGCGAACTTTAGTATACGTAGGTAAGTAGAATAGGTTAGCCATGGTCAGACGTGTCAGACGGTTCCCATCTACTAGCACGCGAAGGGTACAGCCGGATAAGCATCGGCCCGTGCTCCGGTTTTCCTGATTCCTGTCTCAAAACGTCGTTTTATGTCTAAAAAAACGTTGCGTTGAATTTCGAATGTCTACCCCCGCCGATAGGGGTGGTATTGGGGTAAACTCCCCAGCACTTAAATGCAATTTGCTCTGGAACGAGAAAAGATATCTACATGGAATAAACGGCAAACAAAAGATATAGATACACTCTACATTTTACACAATTCTTGTAAAAAATAATTGTATAGACCTCCCTCGATGCAACGATAAATAATTTTCTACATTATTTACAATTGAACTTGATTGAAGCGATTCTTAAGTTTTTCACGAACATTTTGATTTTCCTAAGCACGATATTAGAATTCATTTCTATCTGTCTCTATTTTTGAAAATTTTAATGTCGCAGAAGGATTCAAATTTTCGGCTTAAGAACATTTTGATTTTCCTAAGCACGATATTAGAATTCATTTCTATCTGTCTCTATTTTTGAAAATTTTAATGTCGCAGATAAATTCAAATTTTCGGCTTAAGAAGATTTTGATTTTCCTAAGCACGATATTAGAATTCATTTCTATCTGTCTCTATTTTTGAAAATTTTAATGTCGCAGATAGATTCAAATTTTCGGCTTAAGAAGATTATTGGCGACATTTAGCAGCTTTAAAAACATTATCGGAATTTCCAAGATTACTCTAAATGTCCAGAAACAGTCGAATTATTTGCTATATTAAAGCATCGTGAATCGCAGAGAACCAACGTTTAAAGTTCGTTTGATAATGAAAAAAGGGGGGCTGCAAGGGGAGATTAATGCCGAGAGCGAATGCAACGCATCGCGTGCGAACAGTTCCATTTCGAAAAGATTTGCATGATTTAATACGGCTGGACAGATATTTACAAATACTGGAGAACGCCAGTAATCAATACACCGAAAGCCGCAACTGAAAAGCACCGGACAAATAAATTTCACCGCCATACGGTCTCACTTTTGAAGGTGTGAGATATTTAAAATCAAAAAGCGTTTGCTTTTCCAAACAGCTGCGCCGGAAGCACAGATATAACAAGAGAAATTGTATCCGCGCCCGCCATAAAAATGAAAAACGCGCGAGTATAAAAATATAATAAACAATATCCATTTATTTTTCACCGGAGATCCGTCCGCGAACAATGGACCGTCGAATTAAGCGCCGTTACAAATTAATATCATTAGTTCTTCATTGGATAATCCGTCGAACAGCACATTCCCGCCGTTCTGCAAGCATTTTTTGTCAAAAAAATGAACGGATCATATGTTCAAAGATTTTTTTGTTACAGGATGTTAAATTAGGAATTATATAGTTGTTGAAGTCGAGTCGTATCAGCATGCAAGAATACGGAAAATTCTATACTGTATTAGCAATAGTTTTTTACGAATATCTAAAAAATTAAAAGCGACCCCCCTATATTGCAAAAGGAAAAAAGTGTTCAAAATGTGTAACTGCACGACATATTTAAATTTCATCAAAATTGGAGATGAGTGGTACTTCCTAAATAATTACAACAATTAGCAATAATAATAGAGCGTATAGTCTTATATGTGTACAACATTCAAATTCATTAAAAGGACTAATAAATGATTAGCATGCAAAAATACAGAAAATTAAATACTGTATTAGCAATAGTTTTTTACGAATATCTCAGAAATTAAATGCGACCCCCCTATAGTGCAAAAGGAAAAAAGTGTTCAAAATGTGTATCTGCACGACATATTTGAATTTCATCAAAATCGGAGATGAGTGATACTTCCTAAATAATTACAACAATTAGCAATAATAATAGAGCGTATAGTCCTATATGTGTGCAACATTCGAAAGCATTAAAAGTACTAATAAATTTTTATTAAAAATTGATAATATTGAAAATGAGATGAAATGAATACTATTAGTACTAATAAAGTATTGTTAAAAAATATTAATAATAAATAGTGATGTCGACAGGAACGAATATTAAATTTTGTACTTGTTACTAACGTACGTACTCAAAATTCTTTTCAGGGCAGATTTTATATGGTTTTGTCCGAGCAGAGTTTATGGGGGCAATAGAGCAAACTGGGCTAAATACTGCGGTTTCCCTCGTAGCACTTTCTATTTATCTTTCTCTTGCTTTTGCCTTTGCCGGCCTCCCCTCCACCGCCCTTGCGATGTCACTGCAACATTCTTTTTCAAGGGACGCTGGTTCGATATTAGGAAATACCTTCTGCCAATTCCCCGTTACATAAGGTGAGCGCGTTCCTGCAAAAACCATGGGGTTTCTCGGCGCGCACACCCCGAATTGGTTTTAGATTAAGAATTTTTCTGCGACCAGGTAAGGGGATGAACGAGCGCTGGTATTCGGGCTATTTGCTTACTCGTTACTCCTCTCCTTATTCGAATGCGTGATTATGCGAATTTTCAATGAATTCTTTGTGATTAGAAGCTCGCCGAAATATTTTTACCAATTTTTCGTTTTCGTTGGAAAATTGGAGAATATCAATTTCCAAAAAAATATTTCACAAAATGGACGAGTAAATCGTACATGCATTCTACCGATGAATCTCTTTTTTTCTAAGTTAATTAATATAAAATTTATTATATTATTGTATTAAATTTATTTATATTAGCTATTTTCTTACTCGTTACTCCTCTCCTCATTCGAATGCTTGATTATGCAAATTTTCAACGAATTCTTTGTGATTAGAAGCTCGCAGAAATATTTTTACGAATTTTTAATTTTCGTTGGAAAATTGAAAAATATCAATTCTCTTTTTTCTAATTTATGTGATATAAAATTTATTATATTATTTTGTTAAATTTATTTATATTAGGTATTTGCTTACTCGTTACTCCTCTCCTTATTCGAATGCGTGATTATGCGAATTTTCAATGAATTCGTTGTGATTAGAAGCTTGTAGAAATATTTTTACCAATTTTTCATTTTCGTTGGAAAATTGAAGAATGTCAATTCTTTTTTTTTCTAAATTATTTTATATAAAATTTATTGTATTAAATTTATTTATATTAACTATTTTCTTACTTGTTACTCCTCTCCTTATTCGAATGCGTGATTATGCGAATTTTCAATGAATTCTTTGTGATTAGATGCTCGCAGAAATATTTTTACGAATTTCTCATTTCCGTTGGATAATTGAAGAATATCAATTCTCTTTTTTCTAAATTATTTAATATAAAATTGGTTATAATGTTTTATTAAATTTATTTATATTAACTATTTGCTTACTCGTTACTCATCTCGTTATTCGAATGCGTGATTACGCGAATTTACAATGAATTCTTTGTGATTAGAAGCTCGCAGAAATATTTTTACGAATTTTTGATTTCCATTGGAAAATTGGAGAATATCAAAAATATTTCACAAAATGAACGAGTAAATCGTATATGCATTATACCGATGAATCTCTTTTTTTCTGACTAATTTAATATAAAATATATTTATTGGATCAGGATTGCCGGGATCAGATTTTAAAGTGGAATTGAACAATAATTTTTTGATGAATTACCAAAAATATGAAGTAACTGTACTTGAAGGGAGAGGTTGGAATTTTATTGAAGTTACATTTGATGTTCAATATATGGTAAATGTTTAAACTTCAAGTAAATTTTGCCGAAACATTTTAGGTATAATTTGCATTTGGTGTTCCATCAGATACATCAAATAATTTGTTTGAAATTGTCCAAGTCCGATCCCAGCGATCCCGAAACATAAATTCCCATAAAAACCCACCTGCATGCAAACCGAAGGACCGCGAATTTTTCCCGCTCATTTCGTCTATTTATCCGAAACACACAACATAAACGTCAGCTTACACTGTTGCTCGAATATTTCCCCGTCTGTGCATGACTCCGGCTGACAACAGGATCTATTTAGTATTATTAACACGCTGTACCATCGCATTAAAGTGTTGGACGCCGGCGCGCGCTATTAACGTCCTTATTTTATTTCGCTTCGCGAAGCTAACGCGCTGAATATCAACGAAAACCCTTTTAGAAATTCATTGGACGAGTGTTTTCGCAAACCCGTTTACTGTTCCCTTTTTCTCGCAGATATGACAGGGGATTCAGTATTTATTATCAGCTGTTTTAATGCTCCGGTCCCATGAAACATCGTCGAATCGATATTTTCGCGAGTCAATCGACACGAGATTAATTTCGCATATCGCGGAGAGCCTCTCGAGAACGTTCGTGTCGATTACGTGCTCGACGCGTTCGCAACAATCAAGTGCAATAAATATTTTTACGGATTGAGAGGAACTTCGATTGATCTTGATATTTGCCGGTATTATTCCGTAGTCGAAATAAATGACCATGGGGGTAAATAATGTTTTATTCGCGCCGAAGAGGGTGCAAAAACGTATTGATAAAAGTTACGAATTTAATCATACTCTCAAATATATTTTTGTTAATATTATTTGTTAGTCGGCTTCTCAATTAAAATTTAACTCTCTTTGATCCTACGCTGCTTGCGCCGAATCCAAAAATTTGTTTCTTTCCAATTCTTTTTTTAAAATTAGTTTTTCAAATAAGCCTAAACACGACTAAATTCGAAAAATATATTTTTTCCTAATGTACAGATAATATTTATTTCATATTATGAAAAATTTTTTTTTTCTAATTGTAAAATGAATCTTTATGTGATATTAGAAATAGAATATTTTTTTTAATATGCATATAATATTTATGTCATACCGTGAAAAATATATTTTTTCTCATAAAATGAAGCTTTATGTAATATTAGAAATAGTATATATTCTTTTTAATATGAAGGAAATATTTTACCCTAGTAGCACAAAATATTGTATACACATTCATATAATATTAAAAAGAGATTCAAACTTTTTTTAATATTAAAATATTCATACAATATTTATTTTATATTAAGTAACAAATATTTTTTTTAAATATACAGAGAATATTTATGTCATGTTAAGAGAAAAATATTTTTTTCTAAACATTAAGTGAATCTTTATTTCAAATTAGAAATACAATATTTTTTCCTAATATACAGATAATATTTATTTCATATTATGAAAAAAAACATTTTTTTCTAATTGTAAAATGAATCTTTATGTGATATTAAAAATACAATATTTTTTATCTGAAAATCTAACCCCAGCAATCCTGATCCATTAAATATATTTTATATTAAATAATTTAAAAAAAGAAGAGATTCAAGTACAAT
This sequence comes from Lasioglossum villosulum, assembly GCA_963971365.1. Lineage (NCBI taxonomy): Eukaryota > Metazoa > Arthropoda > Insecta > Hymenoptera > Halictidae > Lasioglossum > Lasioglossum villosulum. Next base: position 21,599,815 of record OZ020495.1, on the reverse strand, counting down.
TTAATTGTTCATTTTGTTAAATATTATTTTGGAAATTGATATTCTCCAATATAAATTTGTCCAATTTCGTAACTGGAAGACCTGCTAAGAAAGTGGATACAGAGGTTTCATTTTTTATTAGTTTAATTTAATTAAACTATTAATTAGTTTAATAAATAATCACCGCTGATGGAAACCTTCACGTTACAAATTTTCTTTTGTATCGATCGTGAATTAGTTCAACGAAGAGTAATGATATTATCGACGCAATGGTTCGATCAAATTGTCACAAATCGATACAATTTGATCGAACCATTGCGCCGATAACATCATTATTCTTCAAATTACAGCTGAGAAGAACAACCCCGACAATACATTAAAAAATCATAAGAATCGGAGGGAACTCTGGTTTTATGAATACTTGAAAAACCACCTATGGTCAGCAGAACGAGAAAGTTCCCCTGCAAAACGCGCCCAAAGAGCTCCCCCTCCTACGAATCCCCTAAATCTTCCGACCCTCCGAGCATCGACAACACTTCCCAAAAAGCGTTCTTCAAAACACTACCGAGGAGAACCATCCTAAGCATCCCGCACATCTCCCTTAACCCACAATCTGCCTCAGCAGATTCTCTTTCTCTCTCTCTCTGGGCTCACAACGAAACGCGCTGCGCGGGCCGATTAGACGGTGCTGCGCGCTACTCTCTCACTCTCTTTCCTGAGTCAGTCAGCCAGGCATCCCGTCAGCCAGCCACCTCGGCTATCACGTAAGAGTCGTGAGTGGGGCTTTTGCGAAAAGACACGCCGTAGCTGCAGGAGTGGCTTGCAGGCTGCTATGGTGTCGGTGGAAGGGGTGCATCCACCGCTCCATGGTTACAGAACGAAAGGGAGACGGCGAAATGACATAGAAAGCGCGAGATAGAGACGACTTTCCGGGTTTCTGGGGTGTGGGATGCCACCCACTGGCCCCCCTCCACCTCCCCGCCCCTCCCCCGGCGTTCCCCCTCCCACCGCCTCACGCCCCACCCACTGGAAGGAGCGAGACGGCGCGCATTCATTGGGAGCGTGGCCGAGCGAGACGCCGCGGACAAAAGGGAGGGGTGGCGAGCGGTGGGAGGGGCGCCGGGCAGTGGGAGGGGACGGTGGGCGGTGGGTGGCCGGGTGGGCGGGGGAGGGGGAGCGCCGTGAGAGCGTGAGAGGACAGCGATTGTGCTACAGTCGCGCCGCGACACCCCCACGAGTGAAACCGCGCGCGTGCCGAGAGCTGCTGAGAGGAGAGGGCCCGCTCTCTCGAACAGTGCTATGCTTTCAAAGCTCCCGCTCTCGGTATCCCGGAGACGGATCCTAATCGCGTGAGAGAGAGACTGAAAGATTCGTTCGGATGTATCCGTTGTATTTGATGGATTGAGTTTTTCCCAATTCCGGCGGGTGGATTTTGGGAGGATTTTCGGGCGGACGATCTCGAGGAACAGTTTTCGGAATACCTGTTGATGAGGATAGAGAAGGGACTGCGCTGACGATGCGAGGATCGACGGTGTGATACTGTGTGCTGAGATTGTGACGCGGTGTGGTTTGTTCGAGACAGAAGAGCAGCAGCTGTGCATGGAGAACGAGGGCTGATGGTTCACGTGATCGGGAAACAGACTTGGGAGATTTTAGGTTTGTTCGGGTTTTTTCGGGGTTTAGACGGGTTCGGGGCTGTTCGATCACTGGATAGGGAGTCCGATCACTTTGATGGTTGAGGGCAGTTTAATTGGATTATTTGTGGAGTTGGGATTGGATACTTTGGCTACCTCGGATCCGAGTTACGTGGTTCCATCACTATGTTGGAAACGGTTTATCTGTGTTCTGGTTTTAATTAGGAGAATTCAGATAACTGGAGACCAGATAGAGCACCCACCAGTTGTACATTATTAGCTACCTGAACCTTATCTAGATGCTTTGATATTTTATGCTGGAGCTAGTCGATTGGTTTGTTTTTTGACAATTTGGCTATTCGGAGTTGAGGTAAGGGATTCGATCGCTGTGGTTCGCCTGCGAAGAATCTGATCGTGTTGTTTGATCAGGTTGGATGCAACTGTTTAGCTACCTCGCGAATGGATAAGCACATCTGAGTAGAGAGAGTAATTTTGGGTGTATCAGTGAATCAGGTATTTTTATGTTACTAGACTTTATTTATTGAGATTCTGCTTAGTTAATTTGGGGGGGGGGGTTGATTGCAATGATTACACATTGCGTTTGATTGAATCTTGAAAGAAGGTGTAGGCGGCGTACTTAAAATTCTTGATTTGTAAATTAGATTGATAAAAATATTTTTTAAGAGATTGGTAGTGTTTGATTTTTGCAGAATTTTCTGTTGCTAGATAATGTAATGAAACTTTAAGAGATCAATTAACAATTTATTGAGAATATTTATTTAAGGGTAGTCTTTCATTAATTTATTTGTAAGTTATTAATTTTTACATTGATTCTAGCATATTAATTTTTAATGGGGGTTTTGACAATATGAAAAATCTCTCATTACATAGAACACATAAAAATTCACCACTTTTTTATTTCCACACGATTCTTCATTGTTATAACTGTAACTATTTTATTTCATGATAATAAATTGTCCCTCCAACAATTATTGTTGAATAGTTTGCTGAGGCAACATTTGCATTAGATGCAATTACGGTATTAATTTCGCAATAACAATTTCAGATATTTCAGATAGTTTTAATTTAATATAATTACAACAATCCAATTTAACTGTAATCTACAGATATTAGTTTATCAGATATTGAATATTCGAAATTACGAGAACTACAGATGTTCGAAAATTGAAATACATCGTATCAGAACTGCTAATGAAAGTGTCAGGAATGATTAAAATATTAAGTGAGGTTAATTTGAAGGCTACAGTGCGCACAATACTCATCCACGGGAAATTAAGTTTCAGCAAAATTCAAGTAACTTAATGAATAGCAACGGGGTTTGTTTGATATAAAAGGAATGTCAAGCGATACGAACGCGTCGTTTCAAAAATGCTTCGGGAACGGTAATTAACGAGGTTGCAAAGTCTATGGAGTCACGGGTTATTAACTTTCGGAGACGCCGCCTTTCGAGGAGCCTCCACTTTTTGGCGGAAGTTCCGGAGCGATACGGTTTTACATAATAAATCGCCGTGTAATAGACTCGGGTACCTGTTGAAGAACCCCCGCGTTATCATAGTCTGATACGAATTGCTTGTCGGGTAACGAGCGTTAGTCGTGGACCGATTTAACGTCCGTCTGTTACGCGAAATGTCCCTCCACAATGTTTTCCGTGACTGTACCATTATTAGTTAAAAGATTAACCGTTTATTTAGTGTATATCACGGTGTCAATCTAACTGATACTATCTATTTAAATTACTTAATAATTTTGACTCATCGAGTAATACAATTTTATTCCACTTATTTGGAGGTTAGAATTGAGGATTGGGGGAGATTACGATTTCCACTGATACCACTTATTTTAATTACTTGATAATTTCGACTCAATTTATTTAAATTACTTAATAGTTTTGACTCATCGAGTAATATAGTTTTATTCCATTTATTTGGAGGTTAGAATTGAGGATTGGAGGAGATTACGATTACCGTGGCCCTTTGTTTTAAGGTTAAAATTGTGTTTCGATAAATCTAACTGATACCATTAATTTTAATTACTTGATCATTTCAACTCAATCTATCTGATACTATTTATTTAAATTACTTAATAATTTTGACTCATCGAGTGATACAGGTGTATTTCATTTATTTAGAGGTTAGAATTGAGGATTGTTTAGACGTTAAAATTGTGTTAAAATCAATCAATCTGCTCCTATTAATTTAAAGTACTTAATAGTTTTGACTCAATCAGTAATACAGTTTTTATTCCATTTATCTAGAATATTCATTGAGGATTGGGGGAGATTAAGATTTCCGTGGCCCCCTGTTTAGAGGTTAAAATCATGTTTCAATCAATCTAACTGATACCATTCATTTAAATTACTTGATCATTTCGACTCAATTTGTTTAAATTACTTAATAGTTTTGACGTATCGAGTAATACCGTTTTATTCCACTTATTTGGAGGTTAAAATTGAGGATTGTTTAGAGGTTAAAATTGTGTTAAAATCAATCAATCCGCTCCTATTAATTTAAATTACTTAATAGTTTTGACTCAATCAGTAACACAGTTTTTATTCCATTTATCTAGAATATTAATGGAGGATTGAGGGAGATTAATATTTCCGTGGCCCCCTGTTTAGAGGTTAAAATTGTGTCACATTTGTTTACAGAGATTGTACAACAATCTAACTGCTCCTACTTATATAAATTACTTAATAATTTTCACTTATCGAGTAATACAGTTTTACTCCATTTATTTAGAACATCAATTGACGTTTGTTGGAGTATGAGAAAAATGAATTCACAACGATGACCTTGACAACATATGTCAAGGTCATCAAAGTCTGTGAGGTGGCACCTAAAGCACATAATTACCAATTTTATTTTTGCGTATAGTCTGAATTTAGATGGAAACGTTGAACAGAAATTTGATGCAATAATTTGTAAAATTGCTTACAATTAGTAGTCAGAAATGATCGTACAAATACGCCAACAGCGTTAATATTATTTACTCTCCGTACATCGTAGAAAAAAAAATGATCGAGCCTCCGTTTTACATTTAATGCGTTGAAAGCTCACGTATGACAAGTTAGAGGGAATAAGCGCGGCCGTCAATGAAAATTCTTTTGAACGGTCTCTGTACGGCGTGGTAGGGGTCTCCTACGTGAACGCAAGGACTTTGTAAGTACGAATGCCGTGGACTTCTTTTGTTCGTGGCACCGTTCGCCAATTCATTCAGTCGCGACATATATGTAGCACTCTTTCCCAAGCCAGTGTGCTCGTTGCGAGCACCTGTGGACCCTGGTGGCCGTCCCTCGTGAACTCTCTCCTTTGGAGAACTGCCAATGACTTCCGGCTGACTCGTAGAACCTGTTGATGATCCTCCCTGCTTCTACGTTTTATGGCACCCCGAATTAAATTAATTCTCTCACTTCTAACCCCACACCCCTCGGCCCCATCCCGTTTGCCCTTGCAGCACTTTCCCACTTTCTAATCGACCCTGACAATACGACCTACCCTCTGGCCGACGCACTCGCTCGAAAAAATATTTCCAGAATAACCTTCACGGCGATTTGTAACCAGCCGCCGTCGGAATTGTCGCGAATCGATAGAATTTGATCGAACCATTGCGCCAATAACATTATTGTTCTTTGTGAAACTAATTTACGATCCAAAGATCCATTTATCCGAAAGATAAATGAATATTACGCAGCGTTACTGTGTCAGTAATGTTATATGATGAATCCTTTCCAACACAAAAAATCTTTCTATAATTCTTCTTTTGGTTGAATCTGAAACACGCACAACCTTTGTTGCGTTCTTATATCATTTCAAATTGAGTGTTAATAAATTGTGGTCTACCATTTTGGTATTCTCACCATTGTGAGGTTAAAGATGTATTATGATTTTTGAATTTACCGCTCTGTATCGATCTATTTAACCTAGATCGCGTACAAGAATGATCAGTGTCGTGCAAACAGACATGGGGAACGCACGCGTTTCACGTGTCTCACGACTCTCAAATTTAAATATTTAATCACACCTAAGCAAGTGAGTACAAATTGTTTTCCTGTACTTTAAACATTTATTAGTTTTCTTTACAAAAATAGTTTCTTTTTGTTCTTTGAAATTTGAAAATTGTATGTCTTATTTAAAATATTTTGATTACAGACGCAAGTCCAATTAATTTTCTTGAAAATGGTTCAAATTAGAACCGAAACGTCGAACTAATTTATAATTAGCAAAATTGCTTAAAGTAGTTTAGTGATCGAACCGTAGCGCCGAGATCATTTTGCAATTGTTTTTAACAATAATACGATCGACAAACACGAGTTTATTTAATTTACGATCGATAGAAACGAAAATTCGTAACGCGAAGGTTTTTAATCGGCGGTGATTGTGTATTAAATGGTACAGTATGTTGAATTAATTAAAAAGTAAAACAACTGTGTCGACTTTCTTAGCTGGTCTTTCAGGATACTCTGCAGTTATGAATTTGGACAAATTTGTATCGGAGAATATCAATTTCCAAAGCAATATTTCACCAAATGAACAAGTATAAGTAAATGGACAATATACTATATTTGAAAAGTATTCTTAAGTTTTCATTGGAAGAAATCTTTAGTTCAGAACATAGAATTAGGTGAAATGCCCTAAATATGGACAAGCTGACAAAAAAAAATATGTCTAATTCTGGACAATTGAGTTTTTATAATAAAACGATTAATCGTTTTAATTAAGAAATTAAATGTTAGACATTATCTGAAAAATATTAGTAAGTTTTCATTGGAACAAATCTTTAGTTCGGAAGATATGATTAGGTGAAATGCCCTAAGTATGGACAAGCTGACAAAAAAAAATATGTCTAATCCTGGACAATTGAGTTTTTATAATAAAACGATTAATCGTTTTAATTAAGAAATTAAATGTTAGACATTATCTGAAAAATATTAGTAAGTTTTCATTGGAACAAATCTTTAGTTAAGAAGATATGATTAGGTGAAATGCCCTAAGTATGGACAAGCCAAAAGTGATGCCTAATTCTGGACAATTGAGTTTTTATAGTGAAACGATTAATCGTTTTAATTAAGAAATTAAATGTTAGACACCATCTGAAAAATATTAGTAAGTTTTCATTGGAACAAATCTTTAGTTCAGAAGATAGTATTAGGTGAAATACCCTAAGTATGGACAAGCCAAAAGTGATGTCTAATTCTGGACAATTGAGTTTTTATAATAAAACGATTAATCGTTTTAGTTAAGAAATTAAATGTTAGACACTATCTGAAAAATATTAGTAAATCGAAAATTAATTCAATAAAAATGATGACCTTACGCAATCATATTAGATGAAGATTAAACTGGAATTAGAAATTGCATGGGTATTAATTATATATTGCACTGAAATCGAAAATTAATTCAATAAAAATGATGACCTTACACAATCATATTAGGTAAAGATTAAACTGGAATTAGAAATTACGTGGGTATTAATTGTATATTGAACTGAAATCGCAAATTAATTCAATAAAAATGATGACCTTACGCAATCATATTAGATGAAGATTAAACTGGAATTAGAAATTACGTGGGTATTAATTGTATATCGAACTGAAATCGAAAATTAATTCAATAAAAATGATAACCTTATGCAATCATATTAGATGAAGATTAAACTGGAATTAGAAATTGCATGGGTATTAATTATATATTAAACTTAAATCGAAAATTAATTCAATAAAAATGATGACCTTACGCAATCATATTAGATAAAAATTAAACTGGAATTAGAAATTGCATGGGTATTAATTGTATATTGAACTGAAATCCAAAATTAAATATTAAATTTGCAATGACTGAAATTGAAAATTAAGTATCGAATAAAACTCGAATTAATATGAGACATTTAACGTAACGCAAGAATCAAATTGAAATTGAAAAGGACATGTTAGATAACGATGTTTTTCGTTAACAAAATTATATTTTTGGTATGAATTTCGTAGGAATTTTGGTCCTCCAGCCATGGCCGTAAATGAAACGTCGTGAATTTTGATTTCGACTGTAACTGTGAGTGAAATACTGTTTTAAACCGAAATTTAACGAGCCGGGCTCATCATTGTACACTTTGGCTTGGAAATGCTTAGCGAACACAACTCTCGCGCTTCTAAAGTGATTAACTGATAGAGATTTTCCATAATTACATCGCGATTCTCGAAACCAGAAAAAAACTGCAATGCGATTAATATCAAACAGTTCAGAAATTGCCGTAGGCAATTGATAAATTCACTTTCTCGGGAACAAAAATTAATAATGAAAAACGGTTTTCATGTTCTCGTTGAACACGCAAAAATTTATACCAGTTCACTTGTATTTAATGGAGCATCGAAGTTTATCAGTTGAATATACGTATTTATGTATATTGAGGTCTTTGATAACGTATTATATTCAGTTTAAAAAACATAGGCGTGTCGGTTCGAAAATGGTTTAAACGTATCAATGTTTCTAATGTTATCAAAGCGTGAATGGTTGTGTTTAAACTGTAAAATTTGTTCGATGCAGAAGTCAATCGTGTGTCTTTTACTATTCAAGTATAAAAAATTCCCACATTTAAGCTTCTCCCACGTTTGAAAATCTGATAACTGTAAAAAAATTGATTATTTATTTTAGTTGTATGCAATAACGTATGTTAATGAATGGTAAACCGTATTGAAATGTATTTTGGATACTTAGAGAACGAAATGTATAAATAATTAAAAAAATTTTTATATTTGTTTTTATTTTTTTATTTTCTTATTTAAATTTAAAAAAATTGTAATCGGCAAAATCTAAACACGCGTTGGTGCAATTTAAAACGATCGTGTAACATTAAATATTAAGAACGTCGATTACTATTTTCAATTTATTAAGGTAAAAAAAAAAGAAGTTTTAATGCGTCTTCTGCTACTTATGCAATTGACGACGACTATTTTTATATTGCATAAATAAGAAAAAATCATCAAGATTCATCACTGGAGTCCCGAGATATTCAAGTTTATGTGAACTAAAAAAATTATGGTTTTTTGCAATTTTCTAGAAATCAAGGCCGAAACAAAAAAAGTGGCAGGGGTAAAACTTGTTCCATTTGGGGTTCTTTATAGCTGGTTTACGTTTGTCCGTTTAAAAACGGATGACCCTGTATAATGAATAATGTTTTGGTCTAGTGGCAACACTAAACAGCTTAAACCCGGTGGGTCAGTGTTCGATCCCAGCCCGGGTAAAAATTTTTTTTTCTTATTTATTTATATTATTTATTCACTATGTAATGTCGTCTTATTTACAAGATATTATACAATTATTATAAATTAAAGTACAAAGGTCTTAATAAATTATAAATAAATTAACCGAAATGAATAATGTACCCTAGTAGCACAAAACATTGTATACACATCCATATAATATTAAAAAGAGATTCAATCTTTTTTTAAATATTCAATTATTCATATAATATTTGTTTAATATTAAGTAACAAATATTATTTTTTAAATATGCAAAGAATATCTATTTCATGTTACGAGAAAAATATTTTTTTAGTATCTCTACAATAGCTTATTTAAGTAGCAATAGAACTTTGTTTATTAAATATCTCAACAATTATTGAGTGTTTGCACCTATAATGGTATATATTTTTATATTGCATAAAGATCTGCAGCCTAGATATCATTGTGGATAGCTAATAATGAAGTAATATTTCGAAGAGACGAAGCAATTGGGTCAAATCCGGAAACTGGAGAAGACATTATGCTTATAAAAGGAGGAAAGTATCGCTATTATGTAAAAAACGTGGAAGAAGCTGCGATCGTTCGAGAAGATCATTCAACGCTTGAATCGCAAGAAAAGCATGGCAAGTTTTAAATGAGAGGGACCGCAGAACTACGGCTCGATAAAATAGAATCGCCTAAATAATTGTTACTTAATTAGTAAATAATTAGTGTTAAATATCCATATTTAAACACTAGACATCCCTGTGTGACGCGATCAAAAAATTATTTTGAAATACTAAACATCTTTCGTGGCAGTAAGTGTATTTTTAAAGAATTGAAGATATTCTATATAAAATAAAAAGTCGGTAAGTCGGTAAGGTAGAGAGCGACTGATCAAAAAAATATTTTTTCGAGTCGGGAAAAATCCTTCCGGCAATCGTCGTGTTAGTCAAAAAAGAACCTATTTTCAAAATTTCATCGAATTCTGAGATGGGAGGTAAACGGAAGAACAGCCGCCCTAGCTTCTAAAAAAAGTATCAAATCGTATAATATGATATTTAAACAGTTCTCTTGTTGTCGTTTCATTAGAATTATTTACCATTTCCAATCTTAATTTACTCCTAAACGTTACTAGACTGCAAGAAGTTTCACTTCTGTCGCGCGTGTGTTATTTTATTTTGCACGAAGATGCAGAGTCTAGTGATTATAAACACTGCGTCTGAACGCGTGTATCGTCATAGAGAAATGGCGAAACAGAAAGAATGGATATCGCAGTGAAGAGTTGCATTCATTTTATCTTGGCTTGAATTCATGGCCACTTTCGCGTGAAAGAAAATCCGTGATAAGGGGGTTGCCAGAGGAGGTTGAGGGTGAGAGCCACTCCTTTCCGATCCCAGAGCGCTGGATGCTTGCCAATGAATGCTTAAACGTAAGAGACCTGTTGATAATCGCGAGATATAATGCATGGTACACCTCGCTATATTTCAGAGCCGCCTTTCCCCCTCGTTGACCGCATTGTTGCACCGCTTTTTCACTTGATCCCCTAAGAAACGCGTGGCTTTAATGTTTCGGGTGGAGGGTGCCAACAGCGCCGCTTTACGACGCGATTAGGCGAATAGCTTCGGGAATGATTCTCGTGAAATTCTCAGTTGTGCATCAATTACATTTCGGGGCTTTTTGATGTGAAACTTCTTTGCCGAGGGGATGTTCTAGCGTTACGGAAGTAGTGTTATGGAAATAGTATTGCGGAAGTAGTATTATAGAACTGGAATGTAACGAAAAATTTTTTAACGGGGAAAAATCGAACCTCGTCTACCCAAGCGACGATCTTTGAATCATAGCGAACATTTTGGTATACAGGGTGACCCAAAATAAGTGTAACTCCCGGAAATGGGAGGTTCCTTGGGTCATTTGAAGCGAAATTTTCCTTTACAAAAATGGCGTCCGCGGCTTTGTTTAGAAGTTATCAACGAAAAACACGGACCAATCAGAGCGCGGCTACGGCGGATCGATTCTGGATCGGCCAATAGCGACACCGCGTTGAGCGGGACTGTCGCCGAGTCGCATTAGCAATAGTTTTTTGCGAATATCTCGAAAACTAAAGGCGACCCCAATATATTAGAAAAGGAAAAATTTGTCCGGAATGTGTTGCTGCATAACATATTCAAATTTCATCGAAATCGGAGTAGGCAGACTTTTTCTATATAATTACCGTATTTTTTATTGAGAACAAGAGATAATAATAAATAAAAATAATAATAATTGACGCTGCATAACAACAACTGATGCTGTATTTTCAAGAAGTTTAGGACGTATTAAATCACAAACAATAATCATTTTCCGCAGAATTAATAATTTTTATTTATTACCATCTCTTGTTTTCAATAAAAAAATACTAATGATTTATTTGTATCTATGCCTGATCATTTATTATTATCTCTTGTTTTTAATTTAAAAATACTAATAATTTATCTGTATGTATACCTAATAATTTATTATTGTCTCTTGTTTTCAATTTAAAAAATGTTAATAATATATCTGTATCTATACCTAATAATTTTATTATTGTCTCTTGTTTTCAATTTAAAAAATATTAATAATTTATCTGTATCTATACCTAATAATTTTATTATTGTCTCTTGTTTTCAATAAAAAAATACTAATAATTGATCTGTATCTATACCTAATAATTTTATTATTGTCTCTTGTTTTCAATTTAAAAAATACTAATAATTTATCTGTATCTATATCTAATAATTTTATTGTCTCTTGTTTTCACTAAAAAAATACTAATAATTTATCTGTATCTGTACCTAATAATTTTGTTATTGTCTCTTGTTTTCAATTTAAAAAATACTAGTAATTTATCTGTATCTATACCTAATAATTTATTATTGTCTCTTGTTTTCAATTTAAAAATACTAATAATTTATCTGTATCTATATCTAATAATTTTATTGTCTCTTGTTTTCAAGTTAAAAAATACTAATAATTTATCTGTAACTATATCTAATAATTTTGTTGTCTCTTGTTTTCACTAAAAAAATACTAATAATTAATCTGTATCTATACCTAATAATTTTATTATTGTGTCTTATTTTCAATTTAAAAAATACTAATAATTTATCTGCATCTATACCTAATAATTTTATATTGTCTCTTATTTTCAATTTAAAAAATACTAATAATTTATCTGTGTCTATACCTAATAATTTTATTATTGTCTCTTGTTTTCACTAAAAAGATACTAATAATGTACCTGTATCTATACCTAATAATTTTATTATTCTCTCTTGTTTTCAATTTAAAAAATACTAATAATTTATCTGTATCTATACCTACTATGCAATAAGTTTCACTTGCGTCGCTCGCAAAGATGGACGTGTTTCCGAATATTAGACGACAGCTAGACATTTGCATATTCCAAATAAGTTTGAATACTTCAGTCTCAAAAATTGAAGTAGAAAATTCCGAAAGGGGTGAACAAAATCGGGAATTCTTTTGAAAGGGGGACGGTTCGTTTTCTGGAAAAAGGTATGTCGAGCTTTATGCGAGTTTGACGAGCACATGGGCGCCTCATACGAGGGCTTTTCAAAGAAAATCTGAAACGAACGGCTCGCGTGGTTGCGTGTGTGGGGGAAGTCGCGGGGTGGGGGCGGTCCGTGCGGAGGGAGGAGGCTCGGGAGGCCGACAAAAAAGGTATACGTGACATCTGCCGTCCAGCGGAGTGAAGGTTTTTTGTAATAAAGTGGCGAAATCCCAGAAAAACCGTCATTGCGGATTAAGCGGCTGCCGATATTAAAGCACGATCTGAAATTCGCGGGGTTGGGGGCGGAGCCGGTGGGAGGAGACAGGAGAAAAACGAGTGCAATGAGTGTATCGGCGCATCAGCTGTTATTTGCGCGGCAAATGCTCGTTTAATGGGTCTCTTTGCGTATACACGCGATGCGAACGTCTGCCAATCGCGGCCTCGCTAATTGTTTTTAACTGAATATGGTTGGTCAACCGGGCCTGCATAATCTGGCGCGATCAACGGGTAAATCATTGATCGTTCCTGTAGAGATTGGAAGCAACGCTGTATTGTTCGGGCCGATGTTTTCGGATATTTTGGTTAATCGAGCGAAGATTTGCAGACGTTTTTCTGCAGGTTTCTTGTGAAAGTTCGGCAAATCATTTTTTAGGAGAATCATCGCGGAGATTCTGCCGAACACGATGCATAGTTGTGCGAGGTTGGAGTTCGCGTCTTTATTTCTTTTACAAGGAGAGTGCAAGGCCTTCGAGTCACCGATTTGGTTGAGATTTTGTATACTTATAGATTTCGATCTCTAATTTACGAATATATACCATTATAGGTGCAAACACTCAATAATTGTTGAGATATTTAATAAACAAAGTTCTATTGCTACTTAAATATGCTGTTGTAGAGATAGTATATAGTGAATAATGTTTTGGTCTAGTGGCAACATACTGCACTTACACCCGGTGGGTTAGTGTTCGATCCCAGCCCGGGTAAAAATTTTTTTTTCTTATTTATTTGTATTATTTATTCACTGTGTAATGTCGTCTTATTTACAAGATATTATACAATTATTATAAATTAAAGTACAAAGGTCTTAATAAATTATAAATAAATTAACCGAAATGAATAATATACCCTAGTAGCACAAAATATTGTGTACACATCCATATAATATTAAAAAGAGATTCAATCTTCTTTAAATATTCAATTATTCATATAATATTTGTTTAATATTAAGTAACAAATATTATTTTTTAAATATGCAGAGAATATCTATTTCATGTTACGAGAAAAATATTTTTTTAGTATCTCTACAATAGCTTATTTAAGTAGCAATAGAACTTTGTTTATTAAATATCTCAACAATTATTGAGTGTTTGCACCTATAATGGTATATATTCGTAAATGGGAGATCGAGATCTATAAGTATACAAAATCTCAACCAAATCTGTGACCCGAAGGCCTCGCACTCTCCTTGTTAGTAAATCTTTGAACATGACGACAGGTTCGAGATTCGTGAAACCTGCGATATTTTGTAAATTATACAGGGTGGTCCACGCAATTTTTTCAAATCATGACTCCGTTACTATTGCATTTACGAGTGAATACCAAAGGAGGAAGATAAATGGAAGAACACTAAATCTGTAGGCCTTTACAATTTTTTTTAGATGCAGTGCATGTACAATTAACAATTGCATCATTTCTTTTAATGAATATTACATTGCTGTAGTAATTGATTATAATTTCAAATTTACGAATATTGATGTAATAGCTACACTCCATTCTTAATTTATTGGTATGCTGATTAATGTAATAATTCCGTCAAAATTTAATTATTTATGAATTTCAAATTGTCGAATTCTCGTTTACAGATTGCGACGCGTTTCCAGGGGATAAAACTTGGTGAGTAATTTATCTAAATACTAACATCATTAACATATTTCCACTGCCGTCACGATTTTATGATCCATCTCCAGATAACATCCGCGTACAGAGATCATATCTCTTTCGAAAGTAAATATTTCAAGTTGAACATACTTGTTAATATTCTTTGATGCATAACGTAGATACGACAAAAATGTTGCTAATTTATTCTTCGCATTTTGATTACACAAAATTCCTAAATATTTCAGACAGAACTAAGAAATGCAGCATTTGAGAAAAATCAAATTAATCACTGTCGGTGACTCAGAAACGCTAAAAAAATTCACTAAGATGTATGAAATAATTTGATTTCTATGAATACACACCAATTACTAATGATACGATCACTAATACAATGGATTAAATTAAAATATTAAATACAATACAATTTTTTCGGAGAATTGAAGATTTTCCAAATCACAGATGTTGCTGATTATGATTTCATTGGAACACGGTGGACTTGGAAATCAGTAGGTTGGAAGAGAAGATGTATTAATAATGTGCAAGCACGCGAAAGAATTTAATGATTTCCGTAATTTCTAGTGTCGAAAATTTTTAATTTTGCGCTGCCTCCGAAACGATTGCGATGTATTAAATATTTTATTTTAATCAATTGCATTAACAGTTGGTGTGTAGAAATAGTAGTGCATAGAAACAGAAAGGAAATTGTTTCATGCTTTTTAGTGAATTTTTTTGTGCGTTTCGAAGTCGATTTTTATTTTTTTTTTATAAAATTTTCTTAACAAAGCTGCGGAGAAGATATTCGCAAAGGAAAAAATGACTTGAAATCACCTGAAGAATCTTCTTCCCTTGCAAGGAAGTGCAACATTATTGGGACACTCTATATAGAAATAAACCTGGAAATAAAGAAGCGTATTCTGTGGAAGATATAGCGAATAAAATGGAATTCGATCGTGTCGACGATTATATTTCACATTTCCATTGAAGATCGAAAAATTTGTTGCATTCTACAATAGCACAAAGTTTCGCAGTCTGTTTCTCGCCGAAGGGAACTTATTCCAGTTATGTACGATATGTGTAATATTAAAGATTCCATCGAACACATAGGCACTAGGCATCCAAGCAGCGCTAAACAAGGAATGAAGGAATGCGATATACGTATTCTCGTATTTTTACGAATTCGCTGGACGTATCGCGCAAAGAGAGACTTATGGAAAAATTCTTTTCTTCTTAAAAAATGTCGGACTCGGCTACCTGACCGGAAATGGGGACAACGAGGCAAGCTACAGTCAATTTTTGCACGGTCACTCGAGAAATATGCGTCTCTAGAAATTTATTATAATCAGACGACTGAATTCGGGGCTGTTCTTCCGTTTATGGCACACCTCGGAATTCGATGAAATTTTGAAAATAGGTTCTCTTTTTACTAAAATGACGATTGCCAGAAGGATTTTTGGCGCGTCGAAAAAAAATTTTTATCATTACAATGTTGCGCTCTACCTTACCGACTTTGTACTTTATGTTCGTGCTGTGCGCATGCGTCAATTAGAATGAGTTTTTGTTAGGTACTCACGCACACGAAAATCCAGGAGTAGTCTTTAAAAATTTCAAGTTTACCTTATACAGGGTGTCCCAAAATTCCTTCAACATCCGGAAATGGGAGGTTCCTGAGATCATTTGAAGCGATATTTTCCTTTGTAAAAATATTGTACGCAGCTCTGTTTAGGAGTTATTAACGAAAAACCAGGACCAATCACAGTGCGCCTACAGCGGATTGATTCTGGCTCGACCAACGGCAACACCGCGCTAAGTGGTCCTTACGTCGGACTCTGATTGGTCCGTATTTTTCGTTAATAACTTCTAAACAAAGCCGTGGACGACATTTTTGCAAAAAGAAATGTTTCTGCGAATGATCTAGGGAACCTCTCCGGATGCTGAAGGAATTTTGGGACACCCTGTATATGTATGTATTACTTTAAACTCGAGAGGATTCGTTCATAGATGATATGTGTGAATATTTATGGCGCTGTGAGGTGAACTAGGCTGGTTATGATCCATTGTTACAACTAATTGAAGATATTCCATATAAAATAGAAAGTCGGTAAGTCGGTAAGGTAGAGCTCGACATTGAAATGATAAAAAATTTTTTTCGACTCGCCAAAAATCCTTCTGGCAATCGTCAGTTTAGTCAAACAAGAACCCATTTTCAAAATTTCATCGCATTCTGAGGTGTACCATAAACGGAAGTTTCGCCCACTGAAAAAAGCGTTTGTAAAAATTAGTTTAAGAGAACGCCATTACAACTGAACCGCACAGCATAGGGCCTGCATAATATCAATTCCACTGGGGATCGCAAAAAAAGTGGTAAAGTCTGTCTATTGACGGATTCTCATTTCCGGATGCTGAAGGAATTTTGGGACACCCTGTATATGTATGTATTACTTTAAACTCGAGAGGATTCGTTCATAGATGATATGTGTGAATATTTATGGCGCTGTGAGGTGAACTAGGCTGGTGATGATCCCTTTTTACAATTAATAGAAGATATTCCATATAAAATAGAAAGTCGGTAAGGTAGAGCTCGACATTGAAATAATAAAAAATTTTTTTCGACTCGCCAAAAATCCTTCTGGCAATCGTCATTTTAGTCAAACAAGAACCCATTTTCAAAATTTCATCGAATTCTGAGGTGTACCATAAACGGAAGTTTCGCCCACTGAAAAAAGCGTTTGTAAAAATTAGTTTAAGAGAACGCCATTGCAACTGAACCGCACAGCATAGGGACTGCATAATATCAATTCCACTGGGGATCGCAAAAAAAAGTGGTAAAGTCTGTCTATTGACCCACGGGCGATAAAATTTAATTAAGCTGTCCTTGATAAAACCCGTTCGCCGTTCTTGTCGAGCCGATGAATTTCGCGCGTGATCGTCGCACGGAAAATTGTGCCGGCAGCTGCTAGACTATTACATCGTCTGTAATGGAGTAGAAAGAAGGGGATAGCAGCCCCCGGAATCGCCGGATACCAAAGACAACGCCTGGCTTCCGGGGACCGATAATCGTCGGTGCATTAAAATCATTCGAACGCCCGTATCGGTGAATCCTGCCAATGCATTTAGTCTCTCGCAGCTGCATCCGCGCAGCGATACCGCCGTATTAAGCGTGGAAACGGGTCAGCACGCGGAAAAGTCGCGGAGGAAACGCTATCTCCCCGCCCCCCGGACCCTCGAACACGGAGAATGCTTTTAAGATCGGAATGCGCCGTGGAAACCTGTCGAGGAAACAATGTGACTGGTCATGAGCGAGATGTGATTCCGTGACACGGGATTCCTGCGTCAGATCACTTGGTCGGAATTGATAGGGGGTGTCGGTGGAACGAGTAATTGTTTGTTAACTCCCCGACGAACGGAGTACAGTAATGTCTCGATATACGTCGAAAGTGTCGAACCGATGTGTCGTCTGCAGACACCGCTTGATTTGTTGCTGCTCGTGCCCAATGTTTCGTCGTGCCGTTTCAGGGACACTATGCGGGTGTTGCGCCAGTGTTCGGATGTGGCGCACCGATTCGCACGCGACGGCGCCAGTGGGGTAAAAACAGTGCCGTGTCCGGAATAAGGTAGCAGAACAGCCGGAGCCCTGAGACCGTTATATTGGCGGGTGTGTACCGGGACGTGTGTTCTGTCTGGAAAACATAATTGCTAGCGTTTTAAGGGTAGGTTAACCCTTTACATTTTCGTATGTATATACTGATAAGTTTTTTAAATTCTGCGGGCCACTCAAGGTACCCCATTTTCCTGATACCGAGGCTGAAGACGCCGCCATCTGGTGGACGTCGCGTGCGAATCGGTGCGCCATATCCGAACACTGTGTTGCGCGGATGGATTCCACTCAAGGTTGCAATAGGCTTGAGCCCGGTAACCCAGATAGCACTCGGACATCTCATGTACGTCCAATGGACGTATGGACTTAAATTGGGCGTCTGATGTACGTCCAATGGACGTATGTACTTCAATTGGACGTACATCGGAGGTCCAATGGACGTGTGGACTTCAATTGGGTGTCTGATGTACGTCCACTGGACGTATGGACTTCAATTGGACGTACATCGGAGGTCCCATGGACGTATGGACTTAAATTGGGTGTCTGATGTACGTCCTTTGGACGTATAGACTTAAATTGGGCGTCTGATGTACGTCCAATGGACGTATGGACTTCAATTGGGTGTTTGATGTACGTCCAATGGACGTATGGACTTAAATTGGACGTACATCGGACGTCCAATGGACGTATGGACTTCAAATGGACGTACATCGGACTTCAATGGACGTACATCGGAGATCCAATGGACGTATGGACTTAAATTGGGTGTCGCATGTACGTCCAATGGACGTATGGACTTAAATTGGGCGTCTGTTGTACGTCCAATGGACGTATGGACTTCAATTGGACGTACATCGGAGGTCCAATGGACGTATGGACTTAAATTGGGTGTCTCATGTACGTCCAATGGACGTATGGACTTAAATTGGGTGTCTCATGTACATCCAATGGACGTATGGACTTAAATTGGGTGTCTGATATACGTCCAATGGACGTATGGACTTCAAATGGACGTACATCGGACTTCAATGGACGTATGGACTTAAATTGAACGTACATCAGACGTCCAATGGACGTATGGACGTAAATTGAACGTACGTCGCGCGTCCAATGGACGTTCGTGCTATCTGGGAAGACCACGGACGCGTGCCAGATAGCACCCGGACGTTCGATGTACGTCCAATGGGCGTATGGACGTAAATTGGACGTACATCGAACGTCTGGGTGCAACTTGACTCAGTAGTTGACAAGTCCATCAACTTGACTCGCGAATGCCCTCGCACGAGTGTTCCCACATAGTACCCGGACGTCTCATGTACGTCTAATAGACGTATGGACTTAAATTGGGCGTCTGAGTACGTCCAATGGACGTATGGACTTAAGTTGGACGTACATCGGACGTCCAATAGACGTATGAACTTAAATTGGACGTAGGTCGGACGTCCTATGGATATCCCTGCTATCTGGGTTAATCATCAATCAATTCTTCTCGAATCTTTAAGTTCCCTGGTACGTAAAAAAGTGGTTAACGGACATTTTTACGTATTTTTTTTACAATTACACTGTAAAATGTAAAATCGGAACATTTTCATGATAATTTCGACAGAATTCCCGGATAACACCGGACGCCCAATGGACGTCCGAACGTCCCTGGGATGTCCGGTGGACTTAAACTTCGGACATTCTATGGACATCAGTTTTTCACGTCCTAAGGACGTCCGATGGACTTAAATTTCGGACATCCTATGGACATCCATTTTTTACGGCCTAAGGATGTTCGTGGGACTTAAATTTCGGACGTCCCAAGTACGTGTGATTTTTACGGCCAATGATGTTACGCAAAGCAAAAATCATTTTGATTTTTTTAACGTTAGAATACATTTTTTTATCCGACAATGTTATAGCTGATGTCAAGGCGAATTCAACGACCTACTTTATTATGACTCTGACAAGGAGAACCTCCGCTCTGTCCCTCATGGATTTAGTTCAGACTTTACAGAGTTATAGATCTCGTTCTCCTGATTACGAAAATACCCCATTATAGGGGCAGACACTCAGTAGTTTTCGAGATATTTGCAATTAAATTTTCATAACCTTAAAATATCAGTTCATTTAGTTCGGATTTTTACCAAGCAGTGGTGTGGCGCGGGTTCGAATCCCTTCGTGGTAAATTATTTTTTATTGTTTTTTTTTTCATGGAAAATGCATTTTCAATGTTAAATAAATTGTAAATAAAATATTTTTATTCGCTAAACGACTAATTGAAAATGATACTTACTATTTTATAGAAGAAACGCTATCACTGTTACTACATATACAAAATGTTATATTTATTGGCAGGATTGTGTTGGTGAAACAGTCGCTGCGATTTCAGATGAGATTTTATTTTATATTTACTTTCAGTCATTGAAACATTACTGCCAAAGGAAAACATAAAAATATTATTAGGTTGGAGGGGAAATTCTATCATGTATTAACACTAAACCTTCCAACACCGGTTAAAATGACTGGTTGCTGGTTTTTAATTCTACAATTAAAAATGGCTTCATGAGAAGATGGACGTAAATTGGACATACAGCGTATATCAATCAATTCTTCAAGAATCCTTACGTTTTCGGGTACATAAAAAATGGTTAACGAACTTTTTTACGAATTTTTTTATAATTATACTGTAAAATGTAAAATCGGAACATTTTCATGATAATTTCGACAGAATTCCGAAGTATATGCTGCAACAATCTCCATTTGGGGAAACTTATTTTTTACGAAGGCACAACAGTTTGTTCAACATCCAAGTATCGAAAGATTCTAGCATTTATCTAAAAATTTCTCCGTTTATAATAGATTTTCTATTTTTCGAGGTCTGTTCTCTCATATCGCAAGAGAGTAGTATCAGATGGAAAGCTTTGAAATTCGTTTCAATATGTACAATTTGTCGCCGGCTGTATGCTATCGTTCCACACGAAGATCGATTTTGTTCTTACTCCACGATTCTATCCATTATATGGAATTGCTGAACTTTACATTTGCTTCGAATTTTATTCCGTTCGATTTTCTCAGCTCTTGTAGAACTTCTGATAAGAATACAAAACTCCGAACGCGAGAAATATCTCGCGTGTTTGCGAAGTTCGCTCGGATTCAACCTTTTCTCTCAACAATTCCTCAAAAACTTGTCGCCCCCGTTCTTCCCCCTCTCAATTTTTCATTGCCAATTTGTTGTTTCGAAACAGAACATTTTACACTTTACAAGTCCAAGTAAATTCACATTTTCCTACATAAATTACACACTGTATATTACACTTGTACCTGATTATACATTGTATATTATTCTTGTACATAATTATACCTTGTGTAATTTGTATATAATTACACATTGTATATTATATGTACTCGTACGTAATTATACATTGTATATTACACTTGTAAATGATTATACATTGTATATTAGTCTTCTACATAATTATACCTTGTGTATTATACAATTTGTATATAATTGCACGTTGTATAATATATTGTAAATTACATGTACTCGTACCTAATTATACATTGTATATTGTTGTTGTACATAATTATACATTGTATATTACACTTGTACGTGATTACAAATTGTATATTATATTGTATATTATACTTGTACATAATTATACATTGTGTATTATTCTCAAATATTATTATACCTTCTGTATTATATTTCTATATAATTACACATTGTATATTATATGCACTCGTACCTAATTATACATTGAGTATTATTCTTGTACATATTACACCTTGTGTATTATATTTGTATATAATTACACATTGTATATTATATGTACTCGTACCTAATTATACATTGTATATTATTCTTGTACACAAATATAACTTGTGTATTATATTTGTATACAATTACACATTGTATATTATATGCGATCGTACCTAATTATACATTGTGTATTATTCTCAGATATTATTATACCTTCTGTATTATATTTGTATATAATTACGCATTGTATATTATATGTACTCGTACCTAATTATACATTGTGTATTATTCCCGAACATAATTATACCTTGTGTATTATATTTGTATATAATTACACATTGTATATTATATGCACTCGTACCTAATTATACATTGCGTATTATTCTCGAACATAATTATACCTTGTGCATTATATTTGTATATAATTACACATTGTATATTATATGTACTCGTACCTAATTATACCTTGTGCATTATATTTGTATATAATTACACATTGTATATTATATGTACTCGTACCTAATTATACATTGTATATTGTTGTTGTACATAATTATACATTGTATATTACACTTGTACGTGATTACAAATTGTATATTATATTGTATATTATACTTGTACATAATTATACATTGTGTATTATTCTCAAATATTATTATACCTTCTGTATTATATTTGTATATAATTACACATTGTATATTATATTGTAAATCACATGTACTCGTACCTAATTATACATTGTATATTATTGTTGTACATAATTATACATTGTATATTATACTTGTACGTAATTACAAATTGTATATTATACTTGTACGTAATTACAAATTGTATATTATACTTGTACGTAATTATACATTGTACAGGTATCACATATCGCTGATTACATGAAAGCTAATTAATACACAGTACGGGGTGTCATAAATGAACACGTATGTATTTGTTGTTCGCGATCTGCCTTGTTAGCAGACACGAAATCGGTGAAGTTTACATCTGCCAACGACAGTTTCTCCCCAGATTCCGTTCCATTCCGTTCTATTCGACTTTCTCGACTGAGTTTTCGCCCGTTTCCCGCCCCTCGTCAGAGAATAGAGCGAGGTAGCCGAAGGATACCACGTGAGAGCATGCTGAGCATTTCAATAAACGACAGGAAGAATAGCGCCGGCTGCATTCCTCTCCTGTGTCGTTCAGTATGCGACCCCGGCTTAACCGATCACGTGGTTTCAAGGGACGCTTTCTTTTCGATTTTCCAACTGTTTCTGCGAACGTTCCATCTAGAGCTAGCTGTTCACTATTATTCAACGACTAGTCGATGATTAATTTTCGGAAAAACGATCCTAACGAACTTACCCTTTTAGGGGTTGTTTTTTTCCGAGGTGCACAATACTCGTGCGAAATAAACATTTCAAGTACTATTCAATACTAACTTTTGCCCGCGACTTCGCTCGCAGAGGAAACCGTTTGATGTCCTCGGAAAATGAAAACTTTCAACCCCCCATTCTCCCCTATATAATTTCAACTTGATGTCTTAATAAATTCAATTCAAACTTATATTTGACAAATTAAGTATAATGGTGCAAGTAAGCCTAAAAATCGGTATGGGTGTCGTTATTGAGGTTTCCTGGGACGTTAATTACAAAAATCTAAGATGGTGACGGGTTCCATGGAAATCACCGACAACGAATTTGGGTAAATGTTATATTTATGGGAGACAGCTCCAATGAGCTTCACATATGTTGTCAATCACAACATTCTGAACAACTTTTGTCATTACATATACCCGGTGCTCGGCTTTAGTTTTCGAGATATTCGCAAAAAATACTATTTAATACACCAAGCAAATGCCATATTGAATTTTTCGTATTCCTGCAAGCTCCGTGGCGTGGTCTCCACGACCTAACCACGATTAATTCCGATCGCATAATTCTTGCATTGTCTGAAATTTGAACTAGTAATGGAAAAATCATATGAACAGAATGAGTTGTGGTTAGAATCTAATTTTAATTTCAAGAGGTTGAAATAATTTTGTAGAAAATTTGACAACAATTTCAGATTCGTTTGACCGACAACTAATTTGACCGACAACGTTTTTGATCGACAACTAATTTGACCGACAACGCTTTTTATCGATAACGATTTTGACCGACAACTAATTTGACCGACAACGCTTTTTATCGACAATGATTTTGACCGACAACAATTTTAGATTCGTTTGGGCGACAACGCTTTCGGTGAACAATGATTTTGACCGACAACTGTTTTAGATTCGTTTGGGCGACAACGCTTTCGGTGGACAATGATTTTGACCGACAACTGTTTTAGATTTGTTTGGAAGACAACGATTTTGACCGACAACGCTTTTTATGGACAATGATTTTGACCGACACCAATTTTAGATTAGTTTGGCCGACAACGATTTTGATCGATAGTTATATAGAAAGTACTTTCAACGTAGTAGTGGCAATAGTTTTTTGCAATTATCTACGTAATCGTGAAATAAGTATTATAACAAGGGGTTAATTAATAAAATTTGAACAAAGCGACACTAGCAACAACGGCATAAAGCTGTCCAGACTGCAGAAACGATCGAGGATTGAAATGAGAGGCTCAGGATCAACAGCAGAATAAGTGCAAGGGTGTGAAGAGAGAGAGAGAGAGAGAGAGAGAGAGCTGGGGATGATGACAAGAGGGTTGGAGGTTAAGGGGGCAAAGAAGGGGGGTGCTGGAGTGGTTTTTGTGTGCGAAACGATAAATTCGGCGGCGCAGCATTTTGTCCTCGAAAACCTATCGCAATAAATACGTGGTACGTCCGGGCGCGCGGTTGAGCCGCCGCGTTATACTCTAATGCAGTGCATATGGAACAATTTATAACGCTTCAGCGTGGGCCCCTGGACGTTTTTCTCTGGCCGGTGTAGGTTTGTGCGATCCCGCATGAGCCTTTCGCCACCTATTGTTTCCGTATTGCTGAATTATTATTTCGCAATTTGCCTTTTGTCCTTGGGAATCGCCGCGTCGACGGTAGCCGGCATCGATCCAACCGTTCTTATGTGAGCAATGGAAACGCTTGACCTCTATCAGGAGTTTGAGACGGTACGTCAATGATCTATTTATCGTGAACACACACACACACACACACACACATACACATTTCGATTGTGTATTTAATGGGTCCCATGGAACTCATCGACATGGTTTTCACCTACCTTTCACCGACTCCTGATCTGGCCGACAACGATTTCAGACTCGGTATCGACCAAATTCGTTGCCGGTCCAAGTCGTTGTCGGCCAAACAAATCTAAAATTGTTGTCGGTCAAAATCAATGTCGATCAAAAGCGTTGTCAGTCAAAAGCGTTGTCGGCCAAACTAATCTAAAATTGTTGTCGGCCAATCGAATCAAAAATTGCTGCTGGTCAAAAGCGTTGTCGGCCAAACTAATCTAAAATTGTTACCGATCAAAAGCGTTGTCGGCCAAACGACTCTAAAATTGTTGTCGGAAAATCATTGTCGGCGGAACAAATCTAAAATTGTTGTCGGTGAAAAGCGATGTCGGTCAAAGGAATATAAAATTATTGTCGGTCAAAATCATTGTCGATCAAAAACGTTGTCGGTCAAATTGGTTGTCGGCCAAACGAATCTAAAATCGTTGTCGGCCAAACTAACCTAAAATTGGTGTCGGACAAAATCATAGTCCATAAAAAGCGTTGTCGGTCAAAATCATTGTCTTCCAAACAAATCTAAAACAGTTGTCAGTCAAAATCATTGTCCACCGAAAGCGTTGCCGCCCAAACGAATCTAAAATTGTTGTCGGTCAAAATCATTGTCGATAAAAAGCGTTGTCGGTCAAATTAGTAGTCAGCCAAATGAATCTAAAATTGTTGCCGATCAAAAGCGTTGTCGGCCAAAGTAATCTAAAATTGTTGCCGATCAAAAGCGTTGTCGGCCAAGCGACTCTAAAATTGTTGTCGGAAAATCATTGTCGGCGGAACAAATCTAAAATTGTTGTCGGTGAAAAGCGATGTCGGTCAAAGGAATATAAAATTGTTGTCGTTCAAAATCATTGTCGATCAAAAGCGTTGTCGGCCAAACGAATCTAAAATTGTTACCGATCAAAAGCGTTGTCGGTCAAAAGCGTTGTCGATCAAAAACGTTGCCGGCCAAACTAATCTAAAATTGGTGTCGGTCAAAATCATTGTCCATAAAAAGCGTTGTCGGTCAAAATCGTTGTCTTCCAAACGAATCTAAAACAGTTGTCGGTCACAATCATTGTCCACCGAAGCGTTGTCGCCCAAACGAATCTAAAATTGTTGCCGGTCAAAATCATTGTCGATAAAAAGCGTTGTCGGTCAAAATCATTGTCGATCGAAAGCGTTGTCGGTCAAATTCGTTGTCGGTCCAACGAATCTAAAATTGTTGTCAAATTTTCTACAAAATTATTTCAACCTCTTTGAATTAAAATTAGATTAATTGAACTCTATTCTAAACCACCTAATCCTTCTTAAAATACATGTTTAAGACAATAAAATATTCCCCACTAAATTGAACATTATACAAATTAACAAAATTTAAATAAACTTAATAATCTTAGGCTCTGAATGAAATTTGAATAACATACGCTTGTGAATATTCAAATTTTCTACAAAATGATTTCAACCTCCTGAAATTAAAATTAGATTAATTAAACCCCTCTAAAATTGAATATCATTAAAATATTCTGAACCATCTAATCCTTCTTAAAATGCATTTTTAAACCAATAAAATATTCCTCGCTGGGATTTCAAAGCCTCGCATCCCAGAATGAGCAGCTTTCTGTACTACATAGTTTAGCATGATTTTCATAGCTAAGAGGGAAGCATTAAAAGCGTTCAAGTACTCAACGTGACGACACTAAAGAACAGAAGATGATTCGCGAAGTAGTAAGCGATAGAAATGCAATTTTGTGAATAAAATGCATTAAGAAGCTCGGTTGATCCTTTCGGCGGTTTTCTGCATTAGCCGGCGGGATTTGAAACAAAGAGATACTGTTTCCTTCGCTTTCCATCGAGTCATGTACTAATCGTCTTTTTTCCAGGTTGATTATACCTGATGGATACGATTGAGCACGCTTCACGGCGCCGCGCGTCTTTTTTCTTAAAAATGGGACGAATTTTCTCGTCGATGCTTTTAACGGGCGAAATGCTTTCAGGATGCTGCGTTTTATATGTGCGTCCTCCCATGTCGTCTTCTGCGGTCACCGTGTTCTCGTAGTTCCAGAGAAATAGGACAATAGTAATCTCCGGGAAAATATCGTTTTCACTATTCACACAGATTTTACCTGGAAAATATTTCATACCGACAGCATTCAGAATTTTCCAGTATTCAAGTCTGCAACTAGGTAACAGTTGTTCTTCTTGTTTCAAATTCGCACAGTATAAACATAATATCGATCGTTAATTTACAGGCGCGATTCTTCTAATTCTCTTGGAAATTATCTGAAGCAAGATCGAAACGCTGAAAAAAGATATTGCGATAATTCGCAAACATTGTTAAAATAACAATTGATCGAACCAGTGCGCTGAAATCATAAAAATTCTGTTATCACTTTATCTGTGTATCTTATATTTATTAAATGTTAGATATTCGTCGATCGTAGATATTTAATAAAAAAATTTTAGTTAACGTTATCAGCGCACAGGTTCGATATTGCGATTCAGAAAATTCCCGACCTTCCGATCCGGATACGGACCATTTTCAAGTTAATACAGAAACTGATTTAGAGGATTACTAGGGATTACTGAATTGGATCCTCCAGTACATTTATAAGGCTGAAGTTAATTATTTAATTTTATTTATAACTTATAACATTGAAGATAAATGATTTAAAAGGAACAATTTTAAATCTTAACCTACTCCCGCTCTCTCTCTCTCTCTCTCCCGCTCTCTCTCTTTCTCTTTCTCTCTCTCTCTCTCTCTCTGAAAAATACATACTATCGCGCGCTCAATTTTCAGTTCCCCTACAGTAGGCAACCCGATTTTCAATTTTCAGTTCCCCTTCCGAAGGCAAACCGCTGGGCGCGGTAGCGTGACAGAAACTACAGAACTATTTTATATAATAGAAAAAGAAAAGAAAAAATAATATATTATATTATTTTATATCGTATCGTATACGTATCGCATAGGTATCGCATAGTATCGTATATGTATGGTATACGTATCGGACACGTATCACATACGTATCGTATACGTATGGCATATGTATCGCATACGTATCGCATAGTATCGTATACGTATCGTATACGTATCGCAGACGTATCGCATAGTATCGCAGAAGTATCGCATACGTATCGGATACGTATCGCATACGTATCGCATACGTATCGCATACGTATCGCATACGTATCGCATAGTATCGTATACGTATGGCATATGTATCGGACACGTATCGCATACGTATCGCAGAAGTATCGCATACGTATCGGATACGTATCGCATAGTATCGTATACGTATGGCATACGTATCGCATACGTATCGGATACGTATCGTATACGTATCGTATACGTATCGCAGACGTATCGCATAGTATCGCATAGTATCGCAGAAGTATCGCATACGTATCGGATACGTATCGCATAGTATCGTATACGTATGGCATACGTATCGCAGACGTATCGCATAGTATCGCATAGTATCGCAGAAGTATCGCATACGTATCGGATACGTATCGCATACGTATCACAGACGTATCGCATAGTATCGCATACGTATCGTAGACGTATCGTATACGTATCGCATACGTATGGTATACGTATCGCATAGTATCGTATACGTGTGGTATACGTATCGGACACGTATCGCATACGTATCGCATACGTATCGTAGACGTATCGTGTACGTATCGCAGACGTATCGCATAGTATCGCAGTCGTATCGGACACGTATCGGACACGTATCGCAGACGTATCGCATAGTATCGCATACGTATCGTAGACGTATCGCATACGTATCGGATACGTATCGCATAGTATCGTATACGTATGGCATACGTATCGTATACGTATCGCAGACGTATCGCATAGTATCGCAGACGTATCGGACACGTATCGTATACGTATCGTATACGTATCGCAGACGTATCGCATAGTATCGCATACGTATCGCATACGTATCGCATACGTATGGTATACGTATCGCATAGTATCGTATACGTGTGGTATACGTATCGGACACGTATCGCATACGTATCGCATACGTATCGTAGACGTATCGTATACGTATCGCAGACGTATCGCATAGTATCGCATACGTATCGTAGACGTATCGCATACGTATCGTATACGTATGGTATACGTATCGGACACGTATCGCATACGTATTGCATACGTATCGGATACGTATCGTATACGTATCGTATAATTAATGTATCCTTCGGGAGGCAACCCGGTCGTCACTTTTCTGTTCCCCTTCGGAAGACAATCCGCTCGTTAACTTTCTAATTCCCTTTGAAAGGCAACCCGCTCGTCAATTTTCTGTACCCCTTCGGAAGGGAACCCGCTCGGCGTTTTAGCGTGACAGAACTATTTTATATAATAGAAAGATTCTACGACCCTACTTCAATGAATTCAATGAATCGATTAAACATTTAAAAAATTTGTTTTAAAAACAAATTAGTTCAAACGACAACTTCACAATAGCGAGAAAGTTCATATTGATGAGTGTTGACTGAAGGTAGCTACAGTTGCTACACTGAAAGGAGTGCTGAGCGCGGTATCCAGCATTTCGATACGTTCGTGCCATTGTGCGGCGCCCAGGTCGACTTCGCGACTTGAAAATGATGGTCGAAAAATTTAATTATCTCCTAACATTGTACTTCGTCAACTTTTTACGACCCGATAAACTTGATTAAACGTATACATCATGCGTGTTCTCAGTGAAGGCCAATCGCGCAACTGTCAAGAGCGTCATTATCCCGCCTATTGAGCAATGGGAAATTCGGCAACGTCGACACATTCAATTCTGAACAAAAAATTGCATGCCGAATCTCGTCAATATTTGCAGCTTATTTGCAGCGACTGTCGCGCAGTCATTAAACAAGTGACAGCGAGATAGGGCCATGAATGGAAATGAGTCGCAACGAACGAAGAGTCCGAGGAAAGCTTTTCCGGTGAGTTTAACAGGACGATTTTACGGAATTGTGGAAGGACGATGGTGGGGGGGGTGAGGGTCGGGAGGTGGGGATAGATTGTGAAATCGATATGCCAATAATATTCGAGCCAGAACCGTATGCGCGTCCCCGAAATTCAAATTCCCTGGTCGGCTATGGCGCTGCCGATTATCGGCGGCGACGAAGCGGCAGCGTATATATATATATCGGGTGATTAATGAGCATGCCGATAGATGCGCGTTTCTCCCACCACTTCAGCTCCCTCCCACCGTCCCGTAAACCGGGTGTGATCATCCATGGTCGACGGATAATTTATTAAGATTCAAAAGGCGGCAACCAAAACGCCACGGGCTTTCTGCCAAGCTACTGTTGCTCACCGTTCCAACCTAATCCTAGGCCACCGATGAATTTACTGATAATTATGGTCGACGTGTAGCTGGCAAGCCGGAAGTCCTTGAAATAACACTGGGAATGGATGTTAAGGGGGTAGGGGCCCCACGTGACTATGGTTTTTTCATTGTGACCAACCTCCGCGCGGGAAACCGATTTGACAACTGTGATGAACATACATTTGTATCAATCTAACGCTTCAATTTCGCTATAAATACAGGTTTTTTTCTTTTCATCATTATCTTTATTGCTATTAACGGATCCGAGTGGCTTCATGCCCTTTACACTTTTGTTGTTAAGAAACTACGCTGATAATTCTCCTGACTAAGCGCCATCTCGTCCAAGTAGCTGAACTAAAATTGCTTCTACTTGCCCTTCATTGCCCTTCATGAACGGAATCTGAGGAACAATTGAATGCGATCACGGGAACACACCTCACGTCCTCATACGATTATGTATTGAGCTGAGTGTGGGCTCATTCGAAAGAGGAAGGTTAAACGAAGCGCGCGTGGGTCCCTAAATTAGCAGGAAAAATCGTTTTGTGATCGAAAAATACATTAGATTCTCTGGAATTTTTCTTCATTTGTTTTCCCTACATTGGACACTCGCATTACTGGATATAAACATAGTGTAACTAAAATTGTTAATCGTATGAGGACGTGAAGTGTGTTCCCGTAAATCCCTGTCTTTAATCCAAAATCTAGTTAGATTCTAGTAATGTCACGTGGGTAGCCAGCCCCCTAGCCCACTTCTAGGTTTCCGTGATGGCGAGAGATTTGAAATTTCGAAGTTTAAAACGTCCGTTTCTCAATTTGAAATATAAATATCGAATTATTTTAATATTCACACGTGTTTCTAGGTGAACAGAAATAGCCAGGACCCTCCTCATCCAGTTTGACCAATTTTTAATTACAGTGGTGGTCAAACACCATTGCCTCGCTGCAAACACCGGTTCTCTACGAGAACTTCTCGTACGATCGCCGAAGTTAAACAGCGTTGGACGTTGACCAGTACTCTTTTATCGTACTATTTTATCAACATCAACGAGTGCTCGTGCTGCCATCTAAGTGGCGCTGCTACCTGCCAAAAAACACTGCAAATTGCTGAACTTCAAGCAACCATAACTCCTGAATCGTTGGTCCTACAGGATCGAAACTTCGATCTGCAGTTTCCTCGGGTACAAATCTACTAGATTGCGTACCAAATACATAATAATTGATAGGAGAAGGGCAAAAATTTTGAGTCCGGTAAAGTAATGTTCATCCTAGCGTTGTCATTGGCCGAGCCTGAATGCTCCAACTGTCACCCCACCCTAATTGTTCCACGTTTTCCGTTAATAACTGCTCAACAGTGCCTCATAGAATATTTCTGTCGGCAAGTGCTTGAAAAATAATGGACCAATCCCCAGAATTCAATGTGGCAATTGCAGACGAATGTCTATGTGAAGATTTTCGGTGTTTGAAGCTGCGTCGCAAAGAATTTTCGAGTCTCTCCAGCCAGATCTCTAATGAACAGTCGCTTCGCGACCGAAGTAAAGAGTTTAACGCGACAGATGCGTGAAAGAAACGCGTGAGCCCCTTCGCGCGAGTCGTCCTCGAAACGAAATCTATTGTTTTCGATTGTCGAGCACGAGGCAGAGTATCGCAGCTGGGGAACCGGCAACTTGAACGCTCAAGAGCCCTCGAACGGTCGACCTGACGATTAAGTCGCAAAGTGTCTTGAAACTACTCGAACGAGACGCAAATGACGGATCGAGAACCTCTCCAGACCAGTTTTGTTCCAAGCTCTGTGTATCGAAATCGTTAAACCTCTCTCGAGTCGTATCCGACGCTCTGCATCCAGACCAGGCGATTTTTTACGCTTTCAACCCCTTCCTCAACCTTACGTGCGATTCAAATTCCAAAAACTAAAGCGACGTGTGTTCAAAATCAGGTTATCGAAATTTTCAATTCGTTTGAAATGTAATTTTTTATTTTGTATATATTTAACGATTTCGAATTCTTTAATATGCAAATTTTTATCCATTTTACTCTTTCTTCTAATCTGAACTCTATTTGCAATTCTTAATTAATTTATATTAATTAAATTACTGATGTATATTTAAAATTAGTTTTTTTCAAATTTTGAATTCATTTGCAATGCAATTTTTTATTTTGTATCTATTTAACGATACCGAATTCTTTAATATGCAAATTTTTATTCATTTTACTCTTTCTTCTAATCTGAACTCTATTTACAATTCTTAATTCATTTATATTAATTAAATTACTGATGTATATTTAAAATTAGTTTTTTCAAATTTTGAATTCCTTTGCAATTGCAATTTTCATATATTTAACGATTCCGAATTCTTTAATATGCAAATTTTTATTAATTTTACTCTTTCTTCTAATCTTAACTTTATTTGCAATTCTTAATTAATTTATATTAATTAAATTACTGATGTATATTTGAAATAATTTTTTTCAAACTTTCAATTCGTTTGCAATGCAATTTTTGTGTGTTCAACGATTCCGAATTCTTTAATATGCAAATTTTAATTCATTTTACTCCTTCTTCTAATCTGAACCCTATTTACAATTCTTCATTCAGTTATTTCAATTAAATTAGTGATGTATATTTGAAATTATTTTTTCCCAAATTTTGAATTCGTTTGCAATTCAATTTTTGTGTATTTCTTTCTAATCTTAACTTTATTTACAATTCTTAATTAATTTATATGAATTAAATTACAGATTTATATTTAAAATTAGTTTTTTCAAATTTTGAATTCGATTGCAATGCAATTTTCATCTATTAAACGATTTCGAATTCTATAATATTTTTAATTCGGTGTCAGTGGAAATGTTAATTCATTTTACTCTTTTTTCTAATCTTAACTCTCGTTTACAATTCTCAATTCATTTATATTAATTAAATTACTGTTGTATGTTTTTTTAAAATATACTTACAATTCCTAATTCATTTAATAATTTTAATCCATTTAATTAATTTTCACTGTGTTCGATCCACTCGCAGTTTAGTTTAATCTATTTGCAGTATCAATATATAATATTTTATATTTTGAACGTCTACAATTTTTCATCATTTCATTGACCTGAAATTTTCTTTTATGCCAGTGCAGAAATGTTCAATTTGTTTGCAATGTAATTTTTTTTAAATCTATTTAACGATTCCCAATTGTTTAATATTTTTAATTCGGTGTCAGTGGACATTGTAATTAATTTAAGTTTTTTTAAAAATCAGTTATTTGAAATTTTGAATTCGTTTGCAGTGTAATTGTTATTTTTAAATCCATTTACAATTCCTAATTCATTTAATAATTTTAATCCATTTAATTCATTTTCACTGTGTCCGATCTACTCGCAGTTTAATTTATTGTACTTGCAGTATCAATATATAATATTTTATATTTTGAACATCCACAATTTTTCATGATTTCATTGACCTGAAATTTTCTATTTATACCAGTGCAGATGTTTCACGGATTATTTAATCCATAACGAGGTAATGAAAGATCGAATATTTTATGAGATAATTACGATACGTATAGTATAATATTTATGTTGAACGAAACGTGTATCATAATATTTCCGTAGTTTATGTTACTGGGATTGCGTATAAGCGTTTCTACAGCTGAACATTTGCAGGAAGAATGAAAATAGGATAATAGAATTATTTCCATTTTATCGCTGCGATGAAGCTGTACAGCAATTTAACTGAAATTATGAAATAAACAGATTTGCCAGGAATTTCAGTCGGCGTGCTTAAAGCCACTTAAATTGCGAGCAGTTGTACGCTACTATCGGCGAAGATTAACGCGAAATTCGAAACGCATTGGATTTCGAAGTAATAAAACGAGAATTTGTAACGAAAATTTCGAACAAACATTGAATACTGTCATTCTTACTCCGCAACAATATATCGTTCGTTTATATTCATTTGAAAATATTTTTTAAACAATTCCAAATGAAATAAATCTCGTCCCGTAATACGTAATCAAATTTCATACATTCAATTCCCGGTTCCAATAAATGTGAAAAATAATTCCGCAATGAACCATAATACAATTCGATAAACAAATGCGATACTAAATGTAATGAATACGTGAACTGTAATAAAATATGGTGCTTTGCAATTGAGAGATAAAGACCGTCGAGTTTAAAATTGCATATGTCCCGCGGGACCGTCAACCGGACAATTCTTTTCGGACTGAGATCAAAGCAAATGATTATACTTTATAAACAAATTCTTAGGTTTTAGTTATTCAAAGTAGAATCGTGTCTGAAGCTGTTAGTGGTTGTATTATATGATACTGCACATACGAACAAAGTTACAACAAATATATTACCATAATAAAGGTTAAATTCTTCTCGATCGAAAATTTATTAATTTATTTTATATAATTTATTATTATATATTAAATTGAGTGATATCGGCGCTAGGTTCGATCATTTTTAGATGTTACGTATCTACCACCATGGGTTAAACCACGTTTCATATGTAACTCACTAATTTTCGTTTTTTAAAATGTTTATGTCTATTTTGCATACAACAAACGCAAAAGTGTCTCTTTGAAACATGCTTAATATATTTTATATATTAATTTAATATATTAATATATTATTATATTTAATATATTAATATATTATTATATTTAATATATTAATATATTATTACATTTAATATATTAATATATTAGTATATTTAATATATTAATATATTATTATATTTAATATATTAATATATTAGTATATTTAATATATTAATATGTTATTATATTTAATATATTAATATATTAGTATATTTAATGTATTAATATATTAATATATTAATATATTAGTATATTTAATATATTAATATATTATTATATTTAATATCTTAATATATTATTATATTTAATATATTAATATGTTAGTATATTTAATATGTTAATATATTATTATATTTAATATATTAATATATTATTATATTTAATATATTAATATATTAGTATATTTAATATATTAATATATTAGTATATTTAATATATTAATATATTAAATTAATATATTACCATAATAGTGTATATAAACATATTCTGTTCGAACCTAGTCCTAGTTAAACAAAAAATCTAAACTTAAAAAGAAACATGTGTGTCTGTAGAAAAAAGTTTTAAAAATATTCTGTATTATTCAGGTGCTTAACAAAGCGTTCTTAAGGAAGAAGAAAATGTTTACAATTTTAGATAATTATTGAAAACAAATTCTATTGTTTACAATTTAAATAGAGCCAATTAAAAAGGGACTTTGCTTCGTGAAAGTGTCCACATAATTTTTGTTAATATCAATGTCGACTGTTACCACCAAAATGGCCGTTGATTCTGGGCTTTTAGACGCAGCATTAAAATTTAAAAGCAGTCTTAGGGAAATGTGGCTAATCAACTTTAAATGCCCGGGGTCCGGGGTTTTTTTTCGGGGGAAAAGGGTAGAGGCAAGATGCGCGGTGAGTAACTCCGTGAAATTCGGCAATCTATGAGCCGCAAAATGAAGTCGGGTTAAGGAGAAGGGCCCGTGAAGGACGATGGATTGAAGAGCCGAGGGCAAAGAGACCGGACCGGATAACGGCGTCGAGGAAAGTTTTAAATTGTTCTGGGAAAGGCGAGCGATCAGTGGATTATAAACATACTGAAAACTTTTGATGGGATTAGCTTTTCTGAGGAGAGACAGAGAGAGAGAGAGAGAGAGATGGAGGTTTGGGCAGCTTTCACGAGGATCGTATAACGCCGAGAAAGCCCTTGATTTTCTTCTGTTTTCCTTGCTTCTCGAGAGAGCCGAATTCGCACACTCGTGTGCACAGTTTTAGCTTGCTTCAATTTCGATCGTAATTGTTATTATACTTTAACGTCGGTGAGTTTCGTACTTCCGACGTATTGGTCCAGGCAGTTTGAAAGTCATCACGGAAAACGACTAGACTACGGTTTAAAATTATTAGTGTCGGAGATAATTAACTTTCAGAATGGTGTAGCGTTTTGAAATTATATTACAGTACCTTCTAGACGTTTATTTATTTGCGGCATGATTTTTTCATGGCTGAATCAGATTCGTACTTTCCTGACTAGAATTTCAGTTGGGCATGTCTAAACACGAATGTGGGCCTGATGCGAAGAGAATGGTGTATGCCAATGTTGGACATTCTTAACAGTTGCCACAGATGGTCCAAATGAGGATAGTGGAACGCAACCCTAAGTTAGGTATTCCTAACAATTGCCACAAATAGTCCAAATGGGGATAGTCGACCACACGCCAAAGTTAGGCAGCTCTAACCGTTACCATAGATGG
This sequence comes from Lasioglossum villosulum, assembly GCA_963971365.1. Classification (NCBI taxonomy): domain Eukaryota; kingdom Metazoa; phylum Arthropoda; class Insecta; order Hymenoptera; family Halictidae; genus Lasioglossum; species Lasioglossum villosulum. The sequence goes on along the minus strand of OZ020495.1, from coordinate 21,563,369 downwards.
TCCAAATGGGGATAGTCGAGCGCACGCTTATGTTAGGTATCCCTAATAATTTCCACATATGGTCCAAATTGGGATAGTCGAGCGCACGTCTAAGTTAGGCAGCTCTAACCGTTGCCACAGATGGTCCAAATTGGGATAGTCTAGCGTACGTTTAAGTTAGGTATCCTTAACAAGTGCCACAGATAGTCCCAATGGGGATAGTCGAGCGCACGCCTAAGTTAGGTATCCCTAACAATTGCTACACATGGTCCAAATGGGGATAGTCGAGCGCACGTCTCAGTTAGGCAGCCCTAACAATTGCCACAGATGGTCCAAACGAGGATAGTCAAGCGCACGCCTAAGTCAGGCAGCCCTAACCGTTACCATAGATGGTGCAAATGGGGATAGTCGATCGCACGCTTAAGTTAGGGGTCCCTAACAATTGCCACAGATAGTCCAAATAGCGATAGTTGAGCGCACGTCTAATGTAAGCAGCCGTAACAGTTGCCACACATGATCCAAATGGTGATGACCTAGCACACGCTTAAGTTAAGCAGCCCTAGCAGTTGCCACACATGGTCCAAATGGTGATGGCCTAGCACACGCCTAAGTTAGGTATCCCTAATAATTTCCACATATGGTCCAAATTGGGATAGTCGAGCGCACGTCTAAGTTAGGCAGCTCTAACCGTTGCCACAGATGGTCCAAATGGGGATAGTCGAGCGCACGCCTAAATTAGGTATCCTTAACAAATGCCACGGATAGTCCAAATGGGGATAGTCGCGCGCACGTCTCAGTTAGGCAGCTCTAACAAGTGCCACACATGGTCCAAATATGGATAGTCGAGCGCAAGCCCAAGTTAGGTATCCTTAACAGATGCCACAGGTAGTCTAAATGGGGATAGTCGAGCGCACGTCTCAGTTAGGCATTCCTAACAATTGCCACAGATGATCCAAATGGTACTTGTTTAGCACACGCCTAAGTTAGGTATCTCTAACAAGTGCCACAGATGGTCCAAATGAGGATAGTCGAGCGCACGCCTAAGTTAGGTATCCCTAACAATTGCCACACGTGGTCCAAATGGGGATAGTCGAGCGCACGTCTCAGTTAGGCAGCCCTAACAATTGCCACAGATGGTCCAAACGAGGATAGTCAAGCGCACGCCTAAGTCAGGCAGCCCTAACCGTTACCATAGATGGTGCAAATGGGGATAGTCGATCGCACGCTTAAGTTAGGGGTCCCTAACAATTGCCACAGATAGTCCAAATAGCGATAGTTGAGCGCACGTCTAATGTAAGCAGCCGTAACAGTTGCCACACATGATCCAAATGGTGATGACCTAGCACACGCTTAAGTTAAGCAGCCCTAGCAGTTGCCACACATGGTCCAAATGGTGATGGCCTAGCACACGCCTAAGTTAGGTATCCCTAATAATTTCCACATATGGTCCAAATTGGGATAGTCGAGCGCACGTCTAAGTTAGGCAGCTCTAACCGTTGCCACAGATGGTCCAAATGGGGATAGTCGAGCGCACGCCTAAATTAGGTATCCTTAACAAATGCCACGGATAGTCCAAATGGGGATAGTCGCGCGCACGTCTCAGTTAGGCAGCTCTAACAAGTGCCACACATGGTCCAAATATGGATAGTCGAGCGCAAGCCCAAGTTAGGTATCCTTAACAGATGCCACAGGTAGTCTAAATGGGGATAGTCGAGCGCACGTCTCAGTTAGGCATTCCTAACAATTGCCACAGATGATCCAAATGGTACTTGTTTAGCACACGCCTAAGTTAGGTATCTCTAACAAGTGCCACAGATGGTCCAAATGAGGATAGTCGAGCGCACGCCTAAGTTAGGTATCCCTAACAATTGCCACACGTGGTCCAAATGGGGATAGTCGAGCTCACGTCTAAGTTAGGCAGCCCTAACAATTGCCACACATGGTCCAAATGGGGATAGTCGAGCGCACGTCTCTGGTAGGCAACCCTAACAAGTGCCACGGATGGTCCAAATGGTGACGACCTAGCACACGCTTAAGTTAAGCAGCCCTAACAGTTACCACACATGGTCCAAATGGTGATGGCCTAGCACACGCCTAAGTTAGGTATCCCTAATAATTTCCACATATGGTCCAAATTGGGATAGTCGAGCGCACGTCTAAGTTAGGCAGCTCTAACCGTTGCCACAGATGGTCCAAATGGTGATGGCCTAGCGCACGTCTAAGTTAGGCAGTCCTAACAATTGCTACACATGGTCCAAATGGGGATAGTCGAGCGCACGTCTAATCTAAGCAGCCCTAACAGTTGCCACATATGATCCAAATGGTGATGACCTGGCACACGCTTAAGTTAAGCAGCCCTAACAGTTGCCACACATGGTCCAAATGGTGATGGCCTAGTGCACTCCTAACTTGAACATTCCTAACCACCTCCAAACCTATAAATGCCATCTCGTGTTTTAGAGAAGCTTCACAGGCAAGTCAAGAACACTCAGTTGAGTTCGTGCACTAGAACCATGACGCTGGTCAGTTCTTCGCATAGTCTGACTAGCTTTCGATCAGTTTCACGCCCTCAGCATTGTGCCTGTCTGGTCCAGCAACTCTGACAAAATCGGTTTTTCGAATTGTCAGTAAAATGGACGAAATTTACTTCGCTGACATCCGCCACATAAGTACGACCTACCTGGATAGCTTTTTGTTTGGAAAAATACTCAAAAACAAACGTGCTGTAAAAATTGCATTTGATAACTTTGTTGCTTCACGTTTATTAGATTTCTACCAGAAAGGCATTCAGGCGCTTGTATCGCGACGGAAGAATGTGTATTCACGTCGATGGAAATTATTTCGAATAATGGAATATGAATAATGCTTATAAAATGAAAGTTTATGTTGAGGATTCAAAACGGCCATTTTATTCGCAACAACCTAATAGCTTGAGGGATACTTCAATTTCAACAGCTAGTTTTCGGTGTGCGAATTATTGCAAGAGATTCTGGAAACCATTTTTGAGAACAGCCGTTAATTTAAGGTTTCTATGCAAGTGGCAAAAGTCCTCTGATCAGTTGAAATAAGGGAGGCTTTATTAAAATAGATCCCGGCTGTATACGGAACATTTCGTAAACGCGATTTCAATGCCGACTTCACAAAGCGCGATATTAAATCAGCTATTGGTCGAATGTAAACGATGGGGCGGGGTGTGTTTGGTGAGAAGTTCATACACCTGAAATGGAAGTTTGCACACCTGCAATAACCAGCTAACCCCGAGGACCGTTGCGAGCACACGCGGAATTGATTGAAAGCAAAGATAATTTTCGTAACTGCACAAAGGGATTAAAAGGAGACTTGTCTGCTGAGAAAACTCGATCGTTTCGTGGACTATGTGTGCTCTGCGATTAGGCGTTCTGAGTTGGCGTTCAAGTGTAGCCTGTTTTGCATTCCCTCATGTCAGTAGCACAATTTTGGGTGGATATTGATACCGTGCTCGAAGTGACTGTAGACTTGTAAGGCAAAAACATGAGCAGGCGTAATTTAAAACGTTAAAAACGTTAAAACAGTTCAAGAACACTGTTACATTATTTTCAACATACCAATCCATTGCATCTCGAGGAACATTGAAAAATGGTCTTATCTCAAATTTGTTAATTATACTTTAAAAAAGGAGAAAATCTTTTCTTTAGACATTAGTAAACAATTATTTTCTTATATTCTGCGTATAATTATAACATAAATTCGTTCGATTGCGAGTACGTTCCATTTTGAACGATCTGGATCATCGCGAATGTGATTAAACAAAAAGCACAGGGTATTCCGAAGAATAAGTATGAATTTTTAAAAATTGAAAAAGTTATTTAACTTTTGAACGATGTGGTGACGAGTTTGCAACTGACAACTTCAGAAGGTAGAAACATGTTCGAGGATCGTACAATTGTATTTATTATTGCAAACCATTGTTGTACAATTGTTCTTCCTTCGATTGTTGTTTTACTATTCAAGTGTCGTTCGATCCTCCGATTAATCGTAGGCTTTAAAGGCTCGGGGGAATAAATTCCTGCGAGGGTATCTGTTTTAAAGACAGAACAGCCCATAAGTTGTTAGAACGTGCAGTAAACGTTTCAACGGAATTTCACGGAACGAATCATTTGATTTCACGGAGAAACGCACACGTCGGTAGCAGGTACTAGGGTCTTTTTACGGGTCAGATCTTGCGTTAGATACGAATGATAACAGCCTCGTAGCACGGAGTATCGTCGGGACTGAGGGTAGTATACGCTTTCACTCTCCGCGTCAAATTGTTTTCTTGCATACTTTAAGGGGGTACGGTACCCATGGATTCTAGGGTATTTTTCAGTGTAACCAACATCCACGCTGAAAAACAGTTTGGCAACAGTGATGAACATACATTTGTATCAATCTAAAGCTAATTAAACTACGTTACCCTATCATTACAAGTTTTTTTTCTTTTTGTCAATACAGTAAATTATCCATACAAGTCCCTAGCACGGGTCTGCCGAGGGACATTTATGCACCACAGTCACTATTCTTTGAGTGTTGCCGAACGTAGAAAAGGACAGCCGAGCTCGAGAAACGTCGATCGCCGAGAAATGTAAACATAGCAAATCCAACTTTCCAACTTCCTTATTTTTCATCATTTTTGTATGAGACTTCGATTACCATATTTGTGGCATTTTTCTAACGCAAAATGATACCACACATGATATAATTCCGATGATATTTAGGTGTGTAATAGACAGTCAACGTTTCGGGCGCAAGGAAGGACAGTCAACGGCGAGCATTTGAAATGTGCTGGCGACTACGACTCTCTGCGTCTCTTTTCATCCCAGACGCTATCCTACGCGCCCGAAACTTCAACTGTCCATTACACAAGTAAACATGATCAGAATTATATCATATGTGGTATCATTGTTCTTAGAAAAATGCCACAAATATATCAATCGAAGTCTCAGAAAAAAATAATCAAAAATAAGGAAGTTGGAAATTTGGATTTCCTAACCCTATCCTACGCGCCCGAAACTTTAACTGTCCATTACACAAGTAAATATCGTCGAAATTATATCTTATGTGGTATCATTGTTCTTAGAAAAATGCCACAAATATGTCAATCGCAGTCTCAGAAAAAAATAATGAAACATAAGGAAGTTGGAAATTTGGATTTCCTAACCCTATCCTACGCGCCCGAACATTTAACTGTCTATTACACAAGTAAATATAATCGGAATTATATCATATGTGGTATCATTGTTCGTAGAAAAATGCCACAAATGTGGTAATCGCAGTCTCAGAAAAAAACAAGGAAGTTGGAAATTTGGATTTCCTAACCCTATCCTACGCGCCCGAAACTTTAACTGTCCGTTACACAAGTAAATATCATCGGAATTATATCATATGTGGTATCGTTGTTCTTAGAAAAATGCCACAAATATGGTAATCGCAGTCTCAGAAAAAAATAATGAAAAATAAGGAAGCTGGAAATTTGGATTAGTTCTCGAGTTTCTTGGCCCCTCAAGAGGGTATACCCCGCAGTAGTGGGGATAGCTTCGGGACTCTTAAAGGCCACACATTTAAGACATTCATGGATATTTTACTGTATCTTTATTCCTATTAATGGATCCGAGTGGCTTCAAGCCCTTTATATTTTTGTTCCTACGAATCTCTGCTAACAGTTCTCCTGTCTAGGCGCCATCTCTTCTGAACCAACTGAACTGAAATTGGTTCTAGACTTGCTCTAGACTATGTCTGTATCGACGAAATATGGGGAAGTTGAATACAATCACGGGAAACCCTTTTTGGTCCTCATAGGGGCATATTTTGAGCTGCACAAAGGTTCTTTCGACAGAGGAAGGTTCATCAAGAGCTAGCTCTGGTCATGATTTAAGTCAGAAAAACGTTTTGTATTAGAAAAATATATGGGAACATGAAGGTGGTTGTCTCGAATTGTTTCCCCTACTTTGGACGCTCATGTTATTAAATTTAAACACAAACCTAACTAAATCATGACCAGAACGGGCTATGATGAACCTCCCTCTTTAGAATGAGCCCTCACACAGCTCGTAACATGCTTGTATATACACAAAAAAAAATGGTTTCCCACAAACACTGTTTTCACTTGTTTTTTTAGTAAAATTCTAGTAATATGCTAGTAATATCCACGAGTACGGAATCCCATTAAGGGGATAGGGTACCCACGTGACATTACTAGAATCTAACTAGATTTTGTTTTGCAAAAAACAGGAGTTTACGCGGGAACAGTTCACGTCCTCATACGATTATATTTTGAGCTGAGGAAGGGCTCATTCGAAAGAGGAAGGTTGCATGCAGTGCGGTCTTCTGTGGATCCGCTCTCTAGCGTGCGTGACGCACACAGCGCTAGACACATAAACGTACACGAGGGTTGTAAGGGTTCCGTAGTTTTCGACTCCTGACTCGATAATGCACATTTCAGTGTTCTAGGTAGTCACAATCGGTAGATAAAAGATCAATCTATGAGGGACGTGTGCTAAGAATGCCTTGATTTTACGTATTCGAAACGCTATTTACATTAGTGGATTATTTTTATCGATCGGAAATTTTTGATATATAAGAATTAATTTTTCGCGGCGCTAGGTTCGATCATTATTTACTATACTTGGCTCTACTGTAGCATGTGTGTCTAAAGTGACGTTATTGCTATTCCAAATAGTAGAGGAAAATAGGAAAGGTGGTGGTGTTTTGTGTTTCGTCCTAGACCCGCTAGAGGACTCATCAGTAAGGCGGGTCTAGGACGAAACACAAAACACCACCACCTTTCCTATTTTCCTCTACTATTTGGAATAGCAATAACGTCACTTTAGACACACATGCTACAGTAGAGCCAAGTATAGTAAATAATGATCGAACCTAGCGCCGCGAAAAATTAATTCTTATACAACAATTTACATTATTCGACAACAAGTAGCGGAGCCAAGCGACAGTGCTGCCGCCTATCGTTTCACAAACCTACGACCGCCGCATAATGTAGATTGCGCCTCTATAACGTAAAATGAAGCCCTTCTTAGCACACGTTCCTCATAGATTGATCTTTTATCTAGCGATTGTGACTACCTAGAACACTGAAACGTGCATTATGGAGTCAGGAATCGAAAAATACGGGACCCTTACAATCCTCGTGTACGTATACGAGTCTAGCGCTGTGTGTCTCACACAGTGTATTTACACCCCGTATCTACACCCTTAAGCCAGGGACTGAGAACCGTTATGATATCGGTTCCGGTTTCGAAACAGTTATGAAGAACCGAAATGATTTTATAACTGTTACGAGAATATCGATTCTGGTTTAAATCGGTTACGGTTCTGGAGAACAGATATTATTCCGATTCTGTCGTACAGTATGCACTGGAACCGATATCAGAACAGTTCTGTATTCCATGTTGTGTTCAGCCGGGAACCAAATATCATAACGGTTTTCACTCCCTGTCTTGCACTCTCCTTGTCAATTACCTCGGCGAACGGTCGGTCGACTGTACTTAATTTTTCCCACTTGAATCCGAATTTCCATGAATCGGGTATCGGAGATGACGATGGATGGGAGCGTGTGTGGGCGTAGAGGGGTGTGTTGTCGGTCGCAAGGGGATGTAGAGGAAGTCGGCGAGGAGGCGGCGGCTGGCGCGGAGGACGCTCGAGGGGGTAACAGGTCGGATGTCCGGCAGTCCGTCACTGGTTATCCCCCAGTATCTCCGGCGTGGTCCACCGCGTCACACCGACCGTTCCGCGGCCATATCGGCCAACTACATAACAAGTCCTGAATATGCATATATATCCGACGCTGCGGGGGTGTAGGATCACTTGCATCCCCCGCGGATCTGTGAGCTCTGTATGCGCGGGTGCACGCAGTCGCTCACACGCTCGCGAATCTCTCCGAGTACCGACACGCGGAACAATCCTCCCGCGATCTATTCTCTTCCTCCTACATGCCAACCTCTATTCAACCCTTCAACCCCCATCCCTCAAGCCTTCTGTCACTTCTAGGGTGATTTGGAAATTTTTACGTGGCCCTGGGATGTTGTGCAATGGGTTTGGTGCAGCAAATTTTCTACAATTTTAGTCCAAAATATTTCCTAGGGGAGACAGCGCCGCCCCTGGGGGTTGCGGGACCCGGAGCAAGCTCAGAAGGTCACCTTCATTTTTCACGAAAATATTTTTTCCAGGTTTTTTCTCTGTTGCATTTTGCAGCCGAATAGGAACTAACTTATTTTGTCTATTCAACCCTTCAAGCCCCATTCCTCAAGCCTTCTGTCACTTCTAGGGTGATTTGGAAATTTTTACGTGGCCCTGGGCTGTTGTGCAGTGGGTATCATTCAGCAAATTTTCTACAATTTTAGTTCGAAAAATTTCCTAGGGGAGACAGCGCCGCAACTGGGGGTTGCGGAACCCGAAGCAAGCTCAGAAGGTCATCTTCATTTTTCACGAACATATTTTTTTTCTATTGCATGTTGCAGCTGAATAAGAACTAACTTATTTTCTCTATACGACCCTTCAACCCTCATCCCTCAAGCCTTCTGTCACTTCTAGGGTGATTTGGAAATTTTTACGTGGCCCTGGGATGTTGTGCAGTGGGTTTGGTGCAGCAAATTTTCTACAATTTTAGTCCAAAGTATTTCCTAGGGGAGACAGCGCCGCCCCTGGGAGTTGCGGGACCCGAAGCAAGCTCAAAAGGTCACCTTCATATTTCGCGAACATATTTTTTCCAGGTTTTTTTCTATTGCATTTTGCAGCCGAATAGGAACTAACTTATTTTCTCTATACGACCCTTCAGCCCTCATCCCTCAAGCCTTCTGTCACTTCTAGGGTGATTTGGAAATTTTTACGTGGCCCTGGGATGTTGTGCAGTGGGTTTGATGCAGCAAATTTTCTACAATTTTAGTCCAAAAAATTTCCTAGGAGAGACAGCGCCGTCCCTGGAGGTTGCGGGACCCGAAGCAAGCTCAGAAGGTCATCTTCATTTTTCACGAAAATATTTTTTCCAGGTTTTTTCTCTGTTGCATTTTGTACGCGACTGGAAACTAACTTATTTTCTCTATACGACCCTTCAACCCCCATCCCTCAAGCCTTCTGTCACTTCTAGGGTGATTTGGAAATTTTTACGTGGCCTTGGGATGTTGTGCAATGGGTTTGATGCAGCAAATTTTCTACAATTTTAGTCCAAAAAATTTCCTAGGGGAGACAGCGCCGCCCCTGGGGGTTGCGGAACCCGAAGCAAGATCAGAAGGTCACCTTCATTTTTCATGGACATATTTTTTCCAGATTTTTTTTCTATTGCATTTTGCAGCCGAATAGGAACTAACTTATTTTGTCTATTCAACCCTTCAAGCCCCATTCCTCAAGTCTACGACCTCAGGCCGTCTGACGTCAGGATCGTCGCGCATGCGCGAAAAATGCACCCGGTCTGGCAGCTCGGGGGGCAAGTTACTCCTTCTGGCATCACTGGTTCCATGACGCGAACAGGATAGGTACAATGTGTCATTTGAGCATTCTGGAAAGTAAAGCCACAGTATAACCTACTATAACTACTACTTTTTGTTTCTTACATAAACAACAGGAACGAATTTGCTTACCCCATGAATAATAAAAATGTCTATGTGCTTTCTGTTTAATTTAATTAATGGTTACCATGAATATATAATTAATGACAAATATCATGAATATAAAATGAACCGATAGCCATTGAATTAATACTTGATTAAACCATTTAATGCGTAGTTAAATATGTATTAGGAATTATCGTTGCTGAGAGGATTTCGTGGTTGCTTCAAGGGATCGTTTCTTTTTTAATAATTGATCAATTCATATTTATTGTATTTAAATATAAGTCAGTAATTCATGTGATAGTTACTGGAACAACTTTTCCATTGGTCAATGCTACTATTTTGTGTTTTATCGGACTGCCTCACCTCACGGAGGGTAGTTACTGCCTATTTATCTTGAGAACTGTTCCTGCGAGTGATATGAGAACTAACCAGCTTTTATATAATTAGCTATTTTCCCTTCGAAGTTCATGTTGTGTTACTAAATCTCCAACTCTGTATAATCAAACGGTGGAGAACCACCCCTGCGTAGTTGCTATCTTTCTACAAATTAACTGCAACCCTTGGCCCTACCTTTTGTCTACGTTGCTTCACACAGTGATTCGTTATATCGAAAAGCTGGCTACAATTCCATTTGCGAAATGTACGGACGTAACGTGAATCGTATAACACCCCTACATAATTGTATTCGATAAAACAAATCAAGTGTACATGATGGTAATTATTCATATTTCGAATGTGGAAAATATTTCCCACGATAAAACATTTCTTATATAAAGATAATATTAATAGGTAGATTTTGTTTTTTCGAGGTGCACAAAACCAGCGAATTAGACACTGATTTAGCAACGGTTTTAATTATCTCGAAACCAGGGTCGACATACTCTGTAAAGGGGCTTGGGTGCAAGAAATTATTTAGGGCTCTAAATTTTTCACCCCCCCCAGATGGCCGGCCCTGCCTGAAGCCTTCAGAACAGTTACATGGCAAAAATGGTAATAGTCATGGTAAAAAATGGTTAATTACAAAAACAGCATTTTTTTATAATTTAAAATAACACTTCTCAATGGGAGACTGTTTTTTTTAGTATTTGTTAAAATGTCATCGTTCCAACTACAGGTCTTAAGGAATGCAATCTTGACGTTATCAACACGTCGATATTCGCGATGGAAGGGTTAATCTATCAAAGAATGATTATATCATTAAGAAATCTTTCCATTTCTGCGAACATGGGGTTGACCATGGTGTTTTATTCGGAAACGGAGGGTGGAAAATTCGGGAACGGAACTAGGCGCATATATTACAGGCCACCCCATGTAATATGTAGATCTCACTCTCTGTATCCGTGTTCGTCCAGCCACCCCTTTCCCTTTTCGCTCGGCTTGGTCCAGGCCAGGGCCGTCTGTGTCTGTCTATCCCCCGCCTACCTGGCTACTTGACTTCCTGCCACCCCCTCGCAACCCCCGTCGACACCTCACCCCTACCGTTTCCACTCGGTCATCGACGAAGCACCATTGACGCCAGTTCACTGCTTGCCAACACACCGATTTATGACCGTGTACCCAGCCTGCCTGCGCCCTCTCATATATTTACCCGCGCGATTTTGACGTATCGGATGCATTAGCATGCACTCTAATTACTCCTATCCCAATCAACTGTCCACGACCGACTGTTCTTCTTTCTGCCTCGCAAGGAACGCTATTCATCGCTAAATAAGAGATCGAAAGACAATACTCCATACCGAAACTACATGCAGTTTTTTGTTCCGATATAAGGTGAACGCTCGGGGCCGACGTTCGCCCTGATTCGGATCAGGGTACCCATACCGGAAATGAGTAAGCCCTGTTCACTCGCGAGACTTGGTTCGCGAATGTTTCGGATTTGTGCCCGCCAAATTAATCTCAAAAGACAATAATCGATTCGCATGACCTGAAACATGTTCAAAGAAGCGTTTCGTACCGGACCTGCCTGCGGACTCGTCCGTAAGGCTGATCTAGCAGGTCCTGCCTTAGGACCTTATTACATGAGGACACTAGTGGCGCAACTTGATTGCGCCACCAGTGTCTCAGCACATCACGGAGCATTGAATCATATGGAGCCTTTTAGGCCGTTATTACACGAGGACACTAGTGCCGCAATCAAGTTGCGCCTCCAGTGAGTCAGCACATTTAGGCCGTTATTACACGAGGACACTAGTGGCGCAACTTGGTTGCGCCACCAGTGTCTCAGCACATCACGGGGCATTGAATCATATTACACGAGCCTATTACACGAGGCAACTTGGTTGTGCTACCAAAAATTGTTGCCGATCTGGTGGCCGGCAACAGGCAACAGCCGGGCAACATACTGGTGTTAGCACCAGTTACCGATTTATTAAATGTGCTGACTCACTGGTGGCGCAACTTGGTTGCGCCACTAGTGTCCTCGCGTAATAACGGCCTAACTGGTGCTAACACCAGTATTTTTCCCGGCCGTTGGCTGTTGCCGAACACCAGATAAGCTCCATAGTAATAGGCTCTATATGATTCAATGCCCCATGATGTGCTGAGACACTGGTGGCGCAATCAAGTTGCGCCACTAGGCCGTTATTACGCGAGGACACTAGTGGCGCAACTTGGTTGCGCCACCAGTGGCTCAGCACATTTAATGAATCGGTAACTGGTGCTAACACCAGTATGTTGCTCGGCCGGTGGCTGTTGCCGCCCACCAGATCGGCAACAATTTTTGGTAGCGCAACCAAGTTGCCTCGTGTAAGGCCGTTATTACATGAGGACACTAGTGGCGCAACTTGATTGCTGCACCTCGGAATTCTCCATAGCAGCTACGCCGGGCCGGATGTTCGGTTCCTTCCTTGTATGGCGATGCACGTAAATATTTAATTCCTTTTATGTTCTCTCTCCTCTCTCCTCTCTTCTCTCTCTCTCTCTCTCTCTCTCTCTCTCTGTATCCTCTCCATTCCTCCACTCCTCTGTCGCTCATTCCCTCTCCCCTCTCTCCTATCTCCTATCTCCTATCTATTCCTACATTCCTTTGCCCTTTATTACCTTTCTGCGATGCATTCGTCGATCATTTTAACACTGAACCGGATTTGGACGGGTTGAGAGCCCCAAAATGGGGCTCTTTGGGTTTCTTTCGGTGGGTAGGGGTTTTTACACCGGCCATTTATGTACCCGAGTCCCACACCTCCTGGATTAAAACCCGGGGCGCGCGTAAAGGCATTTTTCCCATCATCTTCCACATAAAAAGTTCCCATGCGACTGTTCTCAGGATATGCAGACATGTAGACTTTGATGCAATTTTGAGCAGCATTTGGGGAGATTACGATAACCGTGGCCCCTACTTTGAAGGTTATATTTGTGTTACTGTGACCATTTTAAGAAAAAAATGTGTATATAACAGGTGTCCAATGGGCTCCGTTTAGCCGGTAAAGTAGATTTCTTGTTTTTCATAAAACTCCAAATATCTTGCAAACTATGCGAGATATGGCAAAATATCAAGAGACCTTTTTTGTAGAAAATTAAATTTCCAATAGTTTATGTCCTATGACATTTTTCTATCAGCTGCGCAGTTTCCGAGTATATTTATATTTCGTTGAATTTGCAGAACAACTGCCTCTCCCCCGAAATAATAATCGGTGGAACGTAAAGGCTTCGTTCTGAAAAGATCAAATTCTGGAAAATATCTACAATGGGAAGATTATGTAAACAGAGTGAGTTAGGGTTAGGTCGTTAGAGGGGGTAAATCCAGGGTTAGTCTAGTAGTAATTTCAAGTGAATATTTTTCGTGAAAAATGGACTTTTCACGTCAGTTTAACGTTACTGATAGGAAATTCGATTTCCTACAAAAAAGGTCTCTTAATATTTTGCCATATCTCGCATAGTTTCCAAGATATTTGCAGTTTTATAAAAAACAAGAAATCTACTTTACCGGCTAAACGGAGCCCATTGGATACCTGTTATATGCACATTTTTTTCTTAAAATGATCCCAGGAACACAAATATAACCTTCAAAGTAGGGGTCACGGTTATCGTAATCGTGCCCAGCATTTTGTTGATCCGAAACAAGTAAGAATCATGATAAATTCTATCGAATTCTATATTCCATAATTAAACCATATCTTTGCCACGATACGATAATGATATAAGTACAGGGTGAACGATTTATCCGAAGACATCGTACAGTTCCGATTCGAACAGTATCGATCATAGCAAGCGAACCGATCTCCCTCTATCTCGCTGCGACTCGATCAGTCTCGAGCATCAAGCGGATCGAATCTCGAGCTGCTTGTTCCGATCAGAGTCGAGCATCAAGCGGATCGAGCGCACGAAAGAAGCTCGAGCATTTCGAGCCTACCTATCGATCGTGCTCGAGCTTGATTACCTATCACTAGTGGTCATCCATGCCGCCTCTGCTCGATACCTCGATATCGCGCATCGGAACGAAATCGTTTCCGAAATACTGATTCGATCGGAAAAATTAATTTTCGCATAAATTCGCGCTTTCTTCGAGGAAGACTGCTAGTGGAATAAATAAATAAATAAATTTCTTTATTAAATTGCTGCATTTGATATACAGTGGTGTATTGTGTGCTATCAGTAACGATTTCGTTTGAAACAATCTGCTTAAAAATGCCAGCTGTAAACGTTGCCACGTGAAATAACGTTTTGGGAAGTTTACTGCTTTATTGTTGTCAGCACTGTGAAATGGAGTTCCCATACAATCGTACGTAGCGGTGATGTTGAAATCGCCGACAGGGGTTTATCCGACACTGATTTAATTGACAAGAATCCACTGGAAGCAAGTTTCACCGAATACCATTGTTAATCGATAGCATTGACCCACAATTATGTCCCCTTACAGTAATAGTGGGTCAAATAATTAATTAGGTTAAATATAATCGCTGGACTGCAGATTTTATGCATTTATGATAACAATGAGTAGTTGCAATTTAAAATAGTAGATCATTTTAAACAATTTAAGAACATTAATGTATTAGTTACAAAAATGAATGAAATTTTTAGGTGGTCCTCGTTTGTTGCAGATGATGCAAACAATTAATATTCTGCATAAAATTCCGCAGTCTAATAATTACAGTTACATTTTTATCAACATTATCTCTTGCTCAAAAAATAAACAAATTTATTTTACCACGTTAGGTTCTTAATATTTTTCTTTGAAAAAGAAGTTAATAATAATTAATTGAAACAATATTTTTAATAAAAAATATGTTAATGTTAAATGCAGGATATTCATTTAATTGAATCTTTTGAAATTCAGAGGGAAATTGCATTGAAATTAAGTAATATTTAAATTGTTGTAGCTTATTGTATTATTACAAAAATGAAAGAAATTTTTATATGGTCCTCGTTTGTTGCAGATGATGCAAACAATTAAAATTCTGCATCAAATTCTGCAGTCTAATAATTACAGTTGCATTTTTATCAACATTATCTCTTGCCCAGAAAATAAACAAATTTATTTTACCACATTAGGTTCTTAATATTTTTCTTTGAAAAAAGTAATAATAATAATTAATTGAAACAATATTTTTAATAAAAAATATGTTAATGTTAAATGCATAGGATATTCATTTAATTGAATCTTTTGAAATTCAGAGGGAAATTGCATTGAAATTAAGTAATATTTAAATTGTTGCAGCTTATTGTATTATAACAAAATTGAAGAATACAAATAATGGTGAACCATCGAGATGCGTAAATAACATCTCTCCAGGATGTTTCGAATATTATTGCGAAACGCTTTCGAAATGGATGAATGTCATCCGAGCAGTTTTTGGAAACGATAAAACTTGAAAAATGGCGTGCTTCGAACGAAAGAGAGATAAATGGAGATACAGAGAGAGAGAGAGAGAAAATGCATAACGTTGGTTTGATACGAGAAACCATTGTGATAATAAACGAACTGCGTGGAGACTGCGCGCAACATGTTCGAACAGAACGTAACAAATTGCCTCGAACTTTGATATTTTGCTCTTAGTTCGAGAGAGTGGAATAATTAATCGTTCACAAACTGGATCCGAGAGTTCGCTCGCGTTGCACAGTATTTGCTTTGCGGATTTTATTGCGTTGGCTACACTTGAACACTTCTGAAACACAAGAAAACGTGTCTGTAATCGTACAATTGAATTCCCTCTATGTATCTGTCTATCTCTGCCTCCCTCTCACTCTCTTACGCTCGCACTCACGTACATAGAGAGCTGCGGTTCCAACCGTTAGACGCGGCGTTTCATCGGGAAGGTATCAGAGCAAACCGCATTCCAAAAAGTCCATTCGTTCAAAAGTTATAAGCAAAAACGTGCCCAAAAAAGCGCGAAAAAGTCGTATTTTTGTTCTGTTTGTGACGGAATCAATTGAGAACGACTTAACGTAGAAAGCTGCGGTTTGAAGCATTAGACGCGGCGTTTCTTCGGGAAGGTATCAGAGCAAATCGGATTCCAAAAAGTCCATTCGTTCAAAAGTTATAAGCAAAAACGTGCTCAAAAAAGCGTGAAAAAATCGTATTTTTGTTCTGTTTGTGACGGAATCAATTGAGAACGACTTAACGTAGAAAGCTGCGGTTTGAAGCATTAGACGCGGCGTTTCTTCGGGAAGGTATCAGAGCAAATCGGATTCCAAAAAGTCCATTCGTTCAAAAGTTATAAGCAAAAACGTGCTCAAAAAAGCGTGAAAAAATCGTATTTTTGTTCTGTTTGTGACGGAATCAATTGAGAACGACTCAACGTAGAAAGCTGCGGTTTGAAGCATTAGTCACGGCATTTCTTCGATTAGGTTTACGAGCAAACCGCATTCAAAAAAATCTATTCGTTCAAAAGTTGTGACGTCATTTGTGAACAAAGACAACTTTTCGCGCTTTTTTGGACACATTTTTGCATATAACTTTTGAACAAATGGATTTCTTTGAATGCGGTTTGCTCGTAAACCTAATCGAGGAAACGCCGCGTCTAACGGTTCAAACCGCAGCTTTCTACGTTGAGTCGTTCTCAATTGATTCCGTCATAAACAGACCAAATACGACCTTTTCGCGCTTTTTTGGACACATTTTTGCATATAACTTTTGAACAAATGGACTTTTTTGAACGCAGTTTGCTCTGACACCTTCACGAAGAAACGCTTCGTATAATGGTTCAAACTCCAGCCTTCTACATTGAGTCGTTCTCAAAATATATTATTTTGTATACATACATACAGACACGATTTTATTTATATAGAGATAGAGATCTTGCAAATTTGCTTATCGTTTCCAAATGATCGTACCAGTGTTTCGAACAATTGTCGATCGAGATACAGAGAACCCTTAAAAATGTACACGGTGCCATTAAAAAAATCGAATTAAACGCCTCCACTCATAAAGAAGTCATGGGCACCATATAATTTCTCCATTTCCCCATTTCCTTCTTGACGCTATGCAACATCTGTAGAAATAATTGTTTTCCACAAAATATTTACACGTTATTCAAGGTAAGTTGAGCGCCCCGGTATATTCGTTCCGGGGGAAAAATATTTTCCTAGTTTTCGCCGTGCGTTTCTCGAAGCGCGACAAATTCTCAAAGTTCGAAATTCAATTTTTTATTAAAAATGAAATATTTTCGAAAGAGTGATAGACGAGGAGAGATTGAAGATATGGAACTGGAGCACCGAGATTTATGAAACTGTAGCGTTAGTTGGTGAAATGCTGAAATTTTGTTATTGAAGTATCGAATATTTCGGTGATCGTGCTCTCTCGTTGAAAAATGGTTAGTATAATATTGCATTAGAATGTGTTTTAAAACTTGTTTGAATAGTTTTAAATTTTGTGGAAATATTTTGATTGCCCTCACTGTTGGAGTAAACCACATTTTCAAATTCGAATATGTGAGAATTGAATTTTTTCAGAACTGAAAATTATAAAAAAAGAACAACTTTCGGATTTGCTTTCGGTTGATCAAAGTCTATTGGAATGCACTGTTATTAAATATTTGAATATAGAAATTTTTTAGATGACATTAATCTGTCAGTAATATTGTTCGATAGAACCGTGAATATAATTTGAAATATTGTTTAAAATTTCGAAATTCTTTCAGAAACCGTTCCTATTACAACTATACTATGCATAATATTAATAATACATTGTGTAGTAATAAAAATATACGTGAACACGTTTAAGAAGCCACTCCCGCTTAGAATTCACGTAATAAAACGAAAAAACGCGAAACGTGCGAATAAAATATTTTCACGGTTCGTTTTAATTGAATTTGATGTGATTCTTGTGGATTGATATCGTCGTGAACAACATGTGGTAAATTCTAGTAAAATTGTTGGCATTCCGTCGGCAGAATATCTGCACTTTATATTGAAAAATGTAACACTTCCAATTCCCCGGCTGTTTTCGACAGGATTTTTATTACATACTACACCGCACGCGATAAATTCTTTCGTTTTAATCGAATTTTTCGAAAATTGGCTATTCCTGTCGGTTGTCAGCATGTTACTCAAATATTCCTCAAGCAGTCAATCTCGCGCATCAATATTAGACTTTTCACTATGATGTAGTGCTAATTAGCACTTATTTAACAAAATCTAGATTTGTTATTATTTATTATTCTACAGTGTTCATATTCATCGTATTTCGGATAGGACAACGAGTTATAAACGATTTAAAATGCTGACATTATTCGACGATTTTCGCAATTTTCAATATCTAAACCGATCAGTCAATTTCGATGAAATTTTCAGCACATACAATGTGTTGTTATTGTTATTATTACTGTGATTGTTGATAAAGTTTTATACATTGCCTTATAACTCTATACGTGAAAACGTTACAACAAAATCTTCCTTAGATAATCAAGTACGTTGAATCAAAACATTTAATATTTTATAAAAATTATGGAAAGTTTAAATAAAAAATACAAATTTTTAGATTAACCTAAATAAATTGGTAGAAACCGCATTGGGAGGAAAATCGAAAGAACACTTCGACTGTTAAAATGAATCCAGGTACGAATTGTGCAAGTTTTATTTCCACAAAGTAATAATAGTCCATTCTCTAATTTAATTAATGTCAATTTTTCGATTGATTTTATTATTATTTTTAATCACTAACGTAAGGATGTTCTAATATTAGAAAATTATCAGAATGAAAATTATTATTAGAATATAATTAGAATTATAATTAGAATATAATTATTAGATTAAAATATTAGAAAATTTGTAATTGACCTTAGTTAACATTGTATTATTCCATTGAGCTGTGTATTTGTTAATTAAAATGGAATTAATAAATAATACTAAGTAAAATCAAGAATACTGCATTAACAAAATTGAAGCGAACCTATCATTATTTCGGCCACTGTATACACCAAGAAATTTCATAAATTTCCATTACAACACATTGAATACCAAACTTGTAAAAAGGAAGTTGTACTTTTTTCGTACTTCAGACGACACGTGGGACATATTAATTATGAGACTGGCTGCATGTAGAAGTTCTAATTTCATTCGGCTGAACTTTAGAAACCCCCCCCCCTTCCTTTCGACATGTGACATACGTCATTCTATTCGTTTTGACATGCTGAACACAAAATTTATGTGTCATTTTTGGCTGAAACCAATAGTTTTCGAGATATACGTGAAAAACTGCAGTTACTACACATTGAATTTTGTGTATAAGGTAAAGGTACTAGTAGTTGACCAGTTAAGAGATGTTTTCCACTCGAACAATAGTAACCATTTACTCTGTCATTAAATGGCGAGAGTCGATGTCTGAAGACACTCTTCAAGTCTTCTAAATTATGTACCAAGGCCACTTTTTAAAAAAGGTGTACTTATACAAATTTAAGAAACATATTTAGAAATTCAGTAATTGCTTCAGAAGTCGACCACTCATGAAAATGAAAAATCTAGTAATTGACCTCCTATTCGTTAGTAGTTGACCACTTATACTAGGAAGAGGGTTAAAGCAATATAATGTTGGGAACCATTTTACTATCATTCAGTTTCAACAATTTCCAGCACAAATTACAATTAAAGAATGAAATAAGAAATAAGACAAATCAATTCCATAAAAAGTTTAATTGAGGAACAGAGTAGATGTTGCAAGTTAATAGAGAATAGATGATTTCTGTCTTAAAACATAGTTTTATGTTTAAAAAAACATTGCGTAAAATTTCAAATGTCTACCCACATCGATAAGGGTGCTATTGGGGTAAATTCCCCCGCACTTAAATGCAATTTGCTAAAAGATATAGATAAACTCTACATTCCAGATTTTTTCCAAAATTTTTTGCTAATTATTTATAGTTGAAAATTATTAATTAATTTTTTGGGAATTTTATTAACTATCTTCCCTTGAATTGACACCTACCAAAAAATTATAAAATATTGCTATGATACTTACCTACTTTGTAAAAAAATCACAGAAGTGTCCATTTGGTGGAACAGTGTCAAGAAAAATAAAGTATGCCGGCGAACGCTTGGTCTGATCAGTATCGGCGCAGCGACCGAATCCCCTTGCGGTGACTAGTAATGGGAACGAACGGGAAGTCTGCGCGTGTATGGAAAAGCTGATACATCTAAAAATGCGACTAAATCGTCTAATATATAATGATATTTTAATAATATTTTCAATACTTTATAATAATATTGAAGTGCAAACAATAAAATTTGTTTAGTTTATAAATGCATATAAAAAGAAAGAAAAAAACAAGAAAATAAAGTTGAGTTGAGAAGTATTCGAACTCGAGCCCTTCGTAGCATCGAGCAGAACCTCTAACACCGTGACCATACAACATATTTTTGAGAAGCTTCTTCTTTCTGTTACTTGAAAGCAACGAACTAGCTTTACACGCATTTTCCTTCTTCGATGTAAGCTATTTCCTAAAATATAATTGTTTAGACTTCCAACTGTAATCATATATTAGAACATTTAGTCACATTTTTACATGTATCAGCTTTCCCATACACGCGCCGACTTCCCGTTCGTTCCCATTACTAGTCACCGCAAGGGGATTCGGTCGCTGCGCCGATACTGATCAGACCAAGCGTTTGCCGGCATACTTTATTTTTCTTGACACTGTTCCACCAAATGGACACTTCTGAGATTTTTTTACAAAGTAGGTAAGTATCATAGCAATATTTTATAATTTTTTGGTAGGTGTCAACCCAAGGGAAGATAGTTAATAAAATTCCCAAAAAATTAATTCATTATTTTCAACTATAAATAATTAGCAAAAAATTTTGGAAAAAATCTGGAATGTAGAGTTTATCTATATCTTTTGTTTGCCGTTTATCCCATGTCGATATCTTTTCTCGTTTTGTAGCAAATTGCATTTAAATTTACCCCAATATCACCCTTATCTATGAGGGTAGACATTTGAAATTTTACACAATGTTTTCTTAGACATAAAACTATGTTTTAA
The DNA here is from genome assembly GCA_963971365.1 of Lasioglossum villosulum. Classification (NCBI taxonomy): domain Eukaryota; kingdom Metazoa; phylum Arthropoda; class Insecta; order Hymenoptera; family Halictidae; genus Lasioglossum; species Lasioglossum villosulum. The sequence continues at coordinate 21,542,401 of OZ020495.1, read as the reverse complement.
GACAGAAATCAGGAAAATCGGAGCCGCTGGCCCATGCTTATCCTGCTATACCCTTTAACCAACACATGGTATGGCATCCGAGGTTCACTTCCATCAAAAGTGTACAGCTTAGAAAAATCTTATTTCTTATGTTTTTCTATAAAATGGTCAACTACTCGTTCATGGTCAACTACTGGTGCCTTACCGGGTTAATGTGTTCCTATGCTTGCAGACATTTGTTTCGGCCTAAACAAACCGGTGTTCGAAATACGCTTCTTCGCGACGATGCAGTTCCATTCGGCGGTCACAATGGCCGCTTACCGCGTTGAAAAATTGCTACGCTGCTCCTCGGAGAAATTGTTCCTTGATTCCGCGGCAGCGTCGCGCATGATGAATGAACATACGGCGTCCTCGCGGATACAGCGTACGGAGAAATTCGCGCGAAAACTTTTTGGCGGTGCCAGCCGCGTGACATCCTGCGTGCCCGTGCTCATATATCTTCGGTATAGTCAGCTCCGGGCAATGATCAGGAACCGAGGTACGTGCTCGACATCTTCAACGCGAAGGATTTCACTTCTGGTCTGAATGAGCTTCGAACATTCTCCTCGGCGGCTGCGCCATTCACTCAACCCCCTTTTTCTTGCCCCGTGCGCTCGTATGGAGCAGTGTTCCGGAGCACGTGGACTTTACTTCGGCAAAGTTCCACGCGGAAGTGCTTCGCAACGTGCGCCGATTAGGAATGAACCTGCCATCTCTCTCTTTCTCCCACGCCCTCTTTCCCTTTCGCTCACGAAACTTCCCGCTCTCTCTCTCTTTCCGTGCTCCTGTAACGGATTTTTAATGTTAGGAGGTAATAACTATCGCGCCAAGAAAAACTTGAAAACGTTTTTCCCACCTCCTTCGCAGGGGCTGACACTCGCTTTATTGACCTCGACGGTTATTTAGTTTTATAAGGGGTGAAAGTCGAGGCTTAAATGGGATTTTATGGAAGTCCGCGGACCCTGTTCTTAACACTTGGACTGCCACGTCGGATCTACAGTCGGGAACACAAGACACAGTAGCTACTGGAAAATGCAGGGTGTTCCATCGGAAAATGTTAGTTTCAATTACGAAAAGACGCTGCATTTGCCACTTTTGACGATCTTACTAATCTAGTGTCGAGGCGTGACAACTCCAACCTTCGGGAATTAAGTGTTACGTATGCGTAACCTTTGGTCCTTCTGGAGCTGCGCATCGAAATAGAGAGTCTATTCAGAACAGGGTAATTATTCAGATTAGGGTACTCGTTAAGATTTTGGGGCACTTAGAGACGATGCATCGAACTGCATCGTTTCTGGGAATCCTTATCAATAGTCCCCACTCTCGTCTAGGCTGATGTTGGGGACTATACAGGGTGTTCGACTACAGGTGGGAGAAAATTTAAGGGGTGATTCTTAACCCTCCGATGCCCGACAAAGCCCCTGGGGACCTATGACGTTTTCAACGATGCGGCATTTCAATACGGTTCGTCCGAACAGCCGCAGCCTACGTGATTTTTATAAAAGGGATGTCTGGAAGCGATTACAATCGTCATCGATACGATTCCGTGAAATTTTTCATCATAAACGTCGGGTTGAAGTCATTTATGGCGTCGATGCTCGACAAGGTCCGCAGGGACCTTGTGGGAACTTCCATGTAATTTGTTCTTGTTTTTTGATCGTGCAGGTATTTTCGTGTAATTTGTTCGTGTTCTATGGGTTGGACAATTGTTGATGAAAAGGTGTACTGCGAAAAAATGAGTGATTGTGTACGGATACGCACGTGCACGATCTGCACTGCGCGACGGTGACGCGCTGCCTCTTTATTATTTGTCGACCTAAAAATCGCTGCAGATTCCAAATGTTGGGTACATATTCGTGTAAACGTGCAACAAAACGACGGCCGCCTGCCATGTTTTACAACATCGTTGACATTGCTGGACTCGCATTATTCATTATCTACGATGAATTGATCACCACGTTAGTCAGACCAAAGACGTTCATTTCTGAAGAAATTGAGCAGGCAACTAGTTACGTCTAATATTGCAGAACGGGCTAAACATTCGCATGTTACCTGCTATCCGAAGATACGTGCGGCTATGGAAGCATTCCAAGTAATGATACCACCGCCGAACAGAGATACCGCACCACCATTGGCACCGCGTCATAACCATCCGTCATGTCGTTTGTGTCGTCAAGAGACGAATAAGCAACGCAAAACTGCTTATATCTGTTTTATTTGCGACATTTTCCTTAAAAATAATGGCGTCCACAGCTTTGTTTAGGAGTTATTAACGAAAAACACGGACCAATCAGAGCGCGACCTAGACGCGAGTTAGCACAGTGGGCCCAACTGTCAGTTGGCCGAACGTGTCGTCGCATGTCTAGATCGCGCTTTGATTGGTCCGTGTTGTTCGTTAATAACTCCTAAACAAAGCCGCGGACGCAATTTTTGTAAAAGAAAATGTCGTTTCAAATGACCCAAGGAACCTTCCATTTTCAGGTGTCGGAGGAATTTTGGGACACCCTGTATACATTTGTACTCCTTTCGTTTCAAAGATTCTATTATCGTGTGCTAAACTCGAATCTAGAGTTCATTACAACCATAGCTATCATATTCGATTCCTTTACCGCTCAAGCTGCATCTAACAATTTCAAAGAAGTTACGAGTCGGCGGAACCACGACCTTATCCTTTCCGACAGTGGCAAACAGATATCCTGGCTGTTCTTCCGCTTATAGCAAAAATCAGAATTCGATGAAATTTTGAAAATACGTTCTTTTTTCACTAAAATGACGATGGCCAGAAGGATTTTAGGCGCGTCGAAAAAAAAATTTTATCATTTCAATGTGGCGCTCTACCTTACCGACTTTGTACTTTATGTTCGTGCTGTGCGCATGCGTCATATATATATATATATATATATATATATATATACAGGGTGTCCCACATAAATGATAACACCTAAATATCTTTCGTATTTACAGTCCTATCAGAAAACTTCAGAGGACAAAGTGACGCTACTGCAGCGGGGCAATATAATAATGAAGAAAAAAATTTGTTATGTCGTGTTTTTAAATGAAGGACTGTAAATACGAAAGATATTTAAGTGTTATCATTTATGTGGGACACCCTGTATGTGTATATATATATTCTGTAAATTAATGTAAAATGTCTAGAAAATTTCAATTGTTAAACCAAGTGAATATCTACAGTGGGTAGATTATGTGATGAGAATTAATTTGGATTAGGTTAACCCGAAAAGTTTATTTATTATTTAGTTGTATTATTATTTATGTGATTAGAATGAGTTGTCGTTAGGTAGGTGTTAGGACGGAGACGCATACGACAATCCAGAAGTAGTCTTTAAAAATTTCAAGTTTACCTTATATATACAGGGTGAGTCACCAAACGTTACCACCTCAAATATCTTTGTTGTTTTTAAAGATACGTAAAATATGGTGAGGACAAAGTTGAATGGTACAATGGGGCTGACACGATGCAAAAAAAAAAATTTTGTTTTTATGTCATTTTTTTGTAGATATCAAGGTCACCTTGACTTTTTTAAATGGAACCACCCTTTTTTAAACACCTACAATGATAATCCCTTTCAATAGGAATTCAGTGACTATCATTAGTCCAAGGTTATTCAAGGTCAAGGTCAGAAAAAACGTATCTGATAACAGTATCACAACAGTCATGTTGGTACCACATATGTAGTGTCACTATGATATATGGTACCAACATGACTGTCGTCATACGGTTGTCAGATACGTTTTTTCTGTCCTCGACCTTGAATGACCTTGGAATAATTGTAGTCACTGAATTCCTAATGAAAGGGACTATCATTGTAGGTGTTTAAAATAGGGTGGTTCCATTTAAAAAAGTCAAGGTGACCTTGATATCTACAAAAAAATGACATAAAAACAAAATTTTTTTTTTGCATCGTGTCAGCCCCATTGTACCATTCAACTTTGTCCTTACCATATTTTACGTATCTTTAGAAACAACAAAGATATTTGAGGTGGTAACGTTTGGTGACTCACCCTGTATATTACTTTAAACTAAAGAGGATTCGTTTATAAATGATATGTGTGAATTTTTATGGCGCTGTGAGGTGAACTAGGCTGGTGATGATCCCTTCTCACAACCAATTGAAGATATTCTTTATAAAATAGAAAGTCGGTAAGGTAGAGCGCGACATTGAAATGATTAAAAAAAATTTTTTTCGATGCGCCAAAAATCCTTCTGGCAATCGTCATTTTAGTCAAAACAGAACCTGTTTTCAAAATTTCATCGAATTCTGAGGTGTACCAAAAACAGAAGTTTCGCTAATTTTTGTTACATTTACTTCATATGTTAATATTTTTGTTGTCATAAATGTTTCTGTGCTCGTATTTATACTTCACGTACATATTAATAATAATATACAAATACATTCCGTTTAAACCACGAATTTATTTTCTCGATCGCAAATTGTTCAGACAATAGGAAACAATGTTATCGGCGCCACGGTTCGATCAAATTCTACAACAATATATATTTATATACTACAAACGTTGATTCGTATGGTTGAAACCTATCCTGTTGGGCTGCGAACATGTGTTCTGATGCTCTTTGTGTTGAAATATTCTCCAAATTATTGCGGTGTCCAACACAGAGCCCTTTTTTGCAAAGAGCGTGCAGGAAAGAATTTCTTCTATAAAAACGTGCACTATTATTGTTTATAAAGTTCGAACAAAAAAATTGCAAAAAAGGGCTCCATACCGCAATAATTCAGAGAACATTTCAACGCAAAGAGCATCAGAAAATATCCTCCGGTGCAACCTTAATTGAAGATATTCTATAAAATAGAAAGTCGGTAAGGTAGAGCAAGACATTGAAATGATAAAAAAAATTTTAATCGAGTCGGGAAAAATCCTTCTGGCAATCGTCACTTTAGTCAAAACAGAACCTATTTTCAAAATTTCATCGAATTCTGATTTGTGCTATAAACGGAATTTTCGCCGATATCCCGGTGGAGAAAGACACACTGGCTAGCCCGGCGTGTACAAGTTCTCCCCACACCAAAAGCTGTCAAAAATCTCAAAGAATCCTCGGTTTCCACACGCTGCCAAACCTTTTCTTACATTTCATGCATACAATGCACACACACACGGTAAGATACGCATGTTCCAGACTGCGATTCGACTTCACATTAAGCTTAGCGTTCGAACCGAGCAAAATTGTTTAATTTAAAATTAGTAACGTTTTTAACTCGTCACTGCCGGCACGAGTGTGCCAGCCGACAGAAAGAATGTCGGCCCCGGCGGAAAATGTAGTTTCGACGACTTCGTTATTAACGAAGTAGGCCAACGACCGTTCGCTGGCGTGACTCGCGGCACACAGACAATAATTGAATAGCAATTCCGGCGACCGCGGGTGTGTAATGGCACGAAAATGCCCGTCTCGTGGAAACAAACAGAAACGAATGTAAACGACCGCGAGTGCACAGCCAGGTGGCGGCACGCCGAAAATGAGTAAAGGCTTAGCTTTCGCTGACCGAAACTAAACGGCACGTCATTAGCCACCGGTAAACTGTAAACAACCGCCGCCGGTTTCAAACGTTTTCATTCGAATTACACGCGCCGGGCTCTCTTAGTTTTTAAACTGTCACGTGCTGCTACACGCCACATGAAACGTGCTTTGCACGTGACGTTCGCTCTGTCCCGACGCGCCGAAATGTTTGCTCTTTAATAATATTATAACGTGTCGCATAAAATCGCGACACTCTCTCGTTACCGAATTCTTTCTGGATCACTGAATTGGCGACAGCAACACATTCCGCGCCATTAACTTCGAAGATATTTCAATATTCCAACATCGTGTTCTAAATTATCCTTCGATCACTTGTTTATTATCTCTCGAACCGTTTTCAACTTCTTCACGATCATTCTCCGCGATTCTTCGATTATTTGATTAGTTACATTATTTCTGAATATAGAGCTGACGCATAACTCATCCAGTGCAATGACTTTATTTCGTGGTTCTGCGTTCGTAGGTTATTTCTCAACAATTAATCAACTTCTACGCGTGTAATGCCTTATTCCCGAGCCAGCAATCGTCACCGAGATTACTTCTTAAACAATCTGTTTTACTCGCGGAATCCGCGCTCGCGTTTCGAGGACGTAATATAATTTCGGAAACACGTATTTCGCGTATTTCATCAGATTCTTAGCATTCCGGTTTCGCGAGTGCCTCGGGCGATTCGCATAAACCCGGGGCGTACGTTTGCGTAGCCAAGCTGGAACGTAAAAACGTAATCGTTCAATTAAGTTTTCAACGTTTCCCCTGTCGGTCAAGTGTGCACGATCATTCGCAATGCTTTATGGTCGCAGTAACGCGACCCCTGCGGGGACGGATTTCATCGGTTTTGCACGGTTTGCTTCTTTTGCGAGCGAGCAATTCTCCTTGAAGCGAAGCTAGAACTTCCACAGCGAGCCAGAAACTTTTTCTAGACTCGAAATAATTATCGGGTCAGGCACGCCGGTTATTCCCGAACTATGCGGCACAGAGGATCGATCAACAGCTTCCTGGAAGACCATTGTCCGGGGAAATATCCGCCGTGTACGAGTCCTCGAACGGTTTCAGGAATCCTGGACCTCTAAACGTGCGCGTTGCAACATCCGTCGGCCTGGTAAATAATTAACAATCCCGACTAGAATTTCAGTTTGGCAGACCATTGGGTCCGCATTAGGCTAGCCTAATTTGGCTGTTAGGCCCTAATGGGGCAGCCCCATGAGGTACGCGCTAGGAAACCCGCGTATAGGGCCAAATTACGTTTTTTCGACTTTTTTTCAATGCCCACAAATAAAAAACATGCATTTTCTATTTCAAAAATAACTGTTCATTGTCGGATGTCATAAATTTTCGGATTAAGTGAGTCCCGATGGCTGGATCAGAAAGGCACAATGCTGAGAACGTGAAACTGATCGAAAGCTAGTCAGACTATGCGAAGAACTGAGGAGAGTCATGGTTCCAATGCAAAGGAACTCAACTGAGTGTTCTTGACTAGCCTGTGAAGCTTCTCTAAAAAACGAGATGGCATTTATAGTTTTGGAGGTGGTTAGGAATGTTCAAGTTAGGCGTGCGTTAGGCCATCCCCATGTGGATTATGTATAGCAACATAGGAACTCCTCACTTAGCTGTGTGCTCGACCATCCCCTTTTGGACCATGTGTGGCAACTGTTAGGAATGTCCAACTTTGCTGTATGCTTGACCATCCCCAATTAGAGCATGTATAGCAACATAGGAATGCTTAACTTAGCTGTGTGCTTGACCATCTCCATTTGCACCACGTGTGGCAACTGTTAGGAATGTCCAACTTTGCTGTGTGCTTGACCATCCCCATTTGGAGCATGTATAGCAACATAGGAACTCCTAACTTAGCTGTGTGCTCGACCATCCCCATTTGGACCATGTATAGCAACATAGGAATGCCTAACTTTGCTGTGTGCTTGACCATCACCGTTTGGAGCATGTATAGAAACATAGGAACTCCTAACTTAGCTGTGTGCTCGACCATCCCCATTTGGACCATGTATAGCAACATAGGAATGCCTAACTTAGACGTGCGCTCGACCATCCCCATTTAGACCATGTATAGCAACATAGGAACTCCTAACTTAGCTGTGTGCTCGACCATCCCCATTTGGACCATGTGTGGCAACTGTTAGGAATGTCCAACTTTGCTGTGTGCTTGACCATCCCCATTTGCACCACGTGTGGCAACTGTTAGGAATGTCCAACTTTGCTGTGTGCTTGACCATCCCCATTTGGAGCATGTATAGCAACATAGGAACTCCTAACTTAGCTGTGTGCTCGACCATCCCCATTTGGACCATGTATAGCAACATAGGAATGCCTAACTTTGCTGTGTGCTTGACCATCACCGTTTGGAGCATGTATCGAAACATAGGAACTCCTAACTTAGCTGTGTGCTCGACCATCCCCATTTGGACCATGTATAGCAACATAGGAATGCCTAACTTAGACGTGCGCTCGACCATCCCCATTTAGACCATGTATAGCAACATAGGAACTCCTAACTTAGCTGTGTGCTCGACCATCCCCATTTGGACCATGTGTGGCAACTGTTAGGAATGTCCAACTTTGCTGTGTGCTTGACCATCCCCATTTGCACCACGTGTGGCAACTGTTAGGAATGTCCAACTTTGCTGTGTGCTTGACCATCCCCATTTGGAGCATGTATAGCAACATAGGAACTCCTAACTTAGCTGTGTGCTCGACCATCCCCATTTGGACCATGTATAGCAACATAGGAATGCCTAACTTTGCTGTGTGCTTGACCATCACCGTTTGGAGCATGTATCGAAACATAGGAACTCCTAACTTAGCTGTGTGCTCGACCATCCCCATTTGGACCATGTATAGCAACATAGGAATGCCTAACTTAGACGTGCGCTCGACCATCCCCATTTAGACCATGTATAGCAACATAGGAACTCCTAACTTAGCTGTGTGCTCGACCATCCCCATTTGGACCATGTGTGGCAACTGTTAGGAATGTCCAACTTTGCTGTGTGCTTGACCATCCCCATTTGCACCACGTGTGGCAACTGTTAGGAATGTCCAACTTTGCTGTGTGCTTGACCATCCCCATTTGGAGCATGTATAGCAACATAGGAACTCCTAACTTAGCTGTGTGCTCGACCATCCCCATTTGGACCATGTATAGCAACATAGGAATGCCTAACTTTGCTGTGTGCTTGACCATCACCGTTTGGAGCATGTATCGAAACATAGGAACTCCTAACTTAGCTGTGTGCTCGACCATCCCCATTTGGACCATGTATAGCAACATAGGAATGCCTAACTTAGACGTGCGCTCGACCATCCCCATTTAGACCATGTATAGCAACATAGGAACTCCTAACTTAGCTGTGTGCTCGACCATCCCCATTTGGACCATGTGTGGCAACTGTTAGGAATGTCCAACTTTGCTGTGTGCTTGACCATCCCCATTTGCACCACGTGTGGCAACTGTTAGGAATGTCCAACTTTGCTGTGTGCTTGACCATCCCCATTTGGAGCATGTATAGCAACATAGGAACTCCTAACTTAGCTGTGTGCTCGACCATCCCCATTTGGACCATGTATAGCAACATAGGAATGCCTAACTTTGCTGTGTGCTTGACCATCACCGTTTGGAGCATGTATAGAAACATAGGAACTCTTAACTTAGCTGTGTGCTCGACCATCCCCATTTGGACCATGTATAGCAACATAGGAATGCCTAACTTAGACGTGCGCTCGACCATCCCCATTTAGACCATGTATAGCAACATAGGAACTCCTAACTTAGCTGTGTGCTCGACCATCCCCATTTGGAGCATGTGTGGCAACTGTTAGGAATGTCCAACTTTGCTGTGTGCTTGACCATCCCCATTTGCACCACGTGTGGCAACTGTTAGGAATGTCCAACTTTGCTGTGTGCTTGACCATCCCCATTTGGAGCATGTATAGCAACATAGGAACTCCTAACTTAGCTGTGTGCTCGACCATCCCCATTTGGACCATGTATAGCAACATAGGAATGCCTAACTTTGCTGTGTGCTTGACCATCACCGTTTGGAGCATGTATAGCAACATAGGAACTCCTAACTTAGCTGTGTGCTCGACCATCCCCATTTGGACCATGTATAGCAACATAAGAATGCCTAACTTAGCTGTGTGCTTCACCATCCCCATTTGGACCACGTGTGGCAACATAGACATACCTAACTTAGCTGTGGACTCGGCCATCCCCATTTGGACCATGTGTGGCAACTGTTAGAGACGACCAACTTAGGCATACACTATTCTTTGTACATCAGGTCCACATTCGTGTTTAGGCATGCCTAACTGAAATTCTAGTCGGGACTTTGTGTAGACTATTGCTCGTTTCAAGGTAAATCCCAACAAGGACATCCTGTAAACGGGAGCCAAGTTCTTTATGGCCGTCGGAAAGTTGTGAGATAAAACAAAATATTACCAAGTTCGTTAGCTTAGAAGTATCTCTTGCAATACTGAAAAAAGCGTAAAAATTAGTTTAAAAGAACGCTATTTTATTTTTAAAGAGTTACAGGGAGGGCTAAATTATTCAAACTTGCCCGTTACTTTTTAAACCAGTGGCCGTAAAAGATGTTAGGTAGTGGACAAGTTTGCACAACAAAAATATAAATTTTAGGCATGCGTGCCTAATGGGGTTACCCCATTAGGGCCTAACAGGAAAATTAGGCTAGCTGAATGCGGATCCAATGGTCTCCCAAACTGAAATTCTAGTCGAGTACCGTCTTTGACGCTTAATTTACAAAAATAGCGGAATGTTATCGATAATTTGGAATTACTAAAGTAAAAATATATGTTTTGAGATGCTATATCCATCATACATAGAAAACTCAAGTACTCCTTAGTACATTTTAACATATTTCTAGCGCGTATGGCAATGCGTCCATTCATTTGTAGGTTATGCGTCCGCCATTTAGGTGAAGCTTACACCAAAACAAAAGTTTCAATACATGGTTATTTTAGATAATATTGGCACAGTTAGTTTTTGTTTATTTGAAAGTTAATTGTGTACAGTTAAAAAGCCCATCACGCTGCGACGGAACAAATATACACCGCGAATTCGCTGAAGAACCACTGCACATATCTGAGAACAGTCTGCCATTCGAAAATCCATTCGGGTCACGTAATATTTCATTGACACTTGCCCGTCGCGTCGTAGGGAAAAAACGGCAACTCGAGTCGTAAGAGGCCCACGTTGTAAATACAAGTTGCCGTGAAACGGGCGAATCAAGTCACGAAAATACGAAGCAACGAGTCGTTGGGAAGTCCATTATAGCTCATCGTATAGTTTTATGTCGGTGTTTCGCGGCGGCCGACGCGTTCTAACCAAGATGCTAAACGTACAACGGCTGGAACCGTGTACACTATGGAACTTGATGGCGTTACACACCGCCCGGCCATAAACATCCGCAGAGAGTTGCCCGCCGGTTCATTCGGACAACCTGCGAGGACAAAATCGCCCGGAAATCGTGTTAGTTTCGCGTTCCGCCGTGGTCTCACGACTACTACCAGCGCGCCGCGAATAAACATTCGAAACAAGGCGAAACTCACTGTCGCGGCGCGCGGTGTGCTCGCCTCCGATAACTACATACTTAACCTCTATCAGACCGCTGCCGAGTTACACTGCCGACCACTCTTACTGCCCGCAGATACACCGACACCTTTCGGCTGTGTAAGAGCTGCTCGAGAACTCCGGCGAGATATCGACTTTTCAACGACGTCGATCAAATTGAAATAACACTGAGTGTCTGGGGGAATTTTTAATAATTAACGGGGCACGGTACCCATGGATTCTAGGCTATTTATCAGTGCAACCAACCTCCACGCTGAAAAACAGTTTGACAACAATGATAAACATACATTTGTATCGATCTAACCCTTCAATTTCGCTATCAATACAGGTTTTTTTATCAATATCTTTATTGCTATTAATGGATCCGAGTGGCTTCAAGTCCTTTTTATTTTTGTTCTTACGAATCTCCACTGACATTTCTCTTGACTAAGCGCCGTCTCGTTTAAGTAGCTGAACTAAAATTGGTTCTAGACTTGCTGTAGACATTTTTCGTCCTCATACGAGCATGTTATGAGCTGTGTGAGGGGTCATTGTAAAGAGGAACATTTAAGTAAAAAAAACAGTTTTGTATTAGGAAAATACATGGGAACCTGATGGTAGTCGTCTCGATTTGTTCCCCTTACTTTGGACGCTCGTATTATTAAATATAAACATGATCTTGTTAAATCATGAGCAGAGCGACCTGCGATCAACTTTCCTCTTTAGAATGAGCCCTCACGCAGCTCGTAACATGCTTGTATAAAAACAGAAACTAGTTTCCCGTAAACAGGGTTTTCACTTGTTTTTCTAGTAATATTCTAGTTAGATTCTAGTAATGTCACGTGGGTACCCTACCCCCTTAAGAGGTTAGGCTCGCAAATCTAGGGTATCGTCAGTGTTACCAACCTCAACGCGGAACAGATCTACAAAACGTATTTTTTAAATTTTCAATATAGGTCCACATAAAAAAGTTGGAAAATGCAACTTTTAGTATTTTGTTAATAATTCCGGTCAATTTTTGACAAAATTCTTTTTTCGCATCCTGTGGCAAATTAATTGCTCTAGCTTTCCAAAAAAATTCAAATCGTATAGGACAATATTAAAAAAGTTATCGTCTTTGTAAGAGTGTCCGAATATTAGTGGGAGTCACTGTATAAACATAATGTAACTGAAGTTGGACCCACGCACGCTTCATTTAACCTTCCCCTTTAGAATGAGTCCTCACTCAGCTCAAAATATAATCGTATGAGGACGTGAGGTGTGTTCCCGTAAATACGGTTTTCACTTGTTTGTCTAGTAATATTCTAGTTAGATTCTAGTAATGTCACGTGGGTACCCTAACCCCTTAAGAGGTTAGGCTCGCAAATCTAGGGTATCGTCAGTGTTACCAACCTCATCGCGGAAAACCAATTTGGCAACAATGATGAACATACATATTTTGGAACACCCTGTAGACACTTCCTACAATTTCATTACCCATAATTCAGTCCTGCATAAATATAATTGTTTTGTAACTTTGCTGTTTGTTAAATAAAATTTGAATGTTATTATAACGTTACACGATATTCCTGATATACAGGGTCTTCAGGTGACCATCAAATGGCACACGTTGGTGCCAGTTCATAATACGTAAAGTAATTTCACGAAGCAAGTGAGTAACTTGTCTCAGAAATTTAATTTGTTATTAAACAGTTTCATTTGTTAACACATTTCTATCGTTTGTTTGTTTCTAACATTTCAGAGACTCGATTATCAATTATATTGAAAATAGTCTGAACGTAGACAAAAACGTCGGAACGTTAATTTTGATAAATTGCAAAATTGCTTTTTGAATAACAATTCGATCGAAACATTGCGCCGATAACATAATTTAACATCTTTGGTAATATTCTTAGGTTTTCAAATCTTTTAAAAGCATAAATGTTGTGCATTATGAATGCACAATGAACTAATTCCTAATTACAATCATGAATTTTATCTTGGAAATACTGTGGATGCAATTTTCTAAATTTCCATTACTTTGCTAGAATGTAGTAGTGTAATTATGTGTGTTCCCCAGCCTAAGGAAGATGAATTTTTCATTGGTCGATGAGATAGCTAACATAATAGGACTGCCTTAATTGAATCTGTCCTTATCTGTAGAATTTTCTTCTATCGTAGTGGGGATTAAAATCTCATTATTCTTGTCGCGGGTGGCATTAGAGACTCCGTCAAGATGTAAATAAAATTCTATTGCACTTCTTCGATTTGATTTATACGTCGCGTTGCGTTTTACATACTCTGAATGATAAAATCGGTTTTCGTTACTCTACAGCAATTTCGCGATCGTTTGGACCAAACAAAATCAGTGAAATCGCACGGACAGTCTTATACAAATAAACATATTTTTGAACATACTTTGAAATTATTTAAACACTTCTTTATACAACGTTTATTAAAGTAGAAAGAAACAATAATGACATGAACAAATACACACATTTCCTCGCACTATAAATTAAATTTTAGTACAACTTAATTAAATGAACAGAGTTACTTTGTTACTTTGTTAGTTTGTTAGTTTGTTAGTTTGTTAGTTTGTTAGTTTGTTAGTTTGTTAGTTTGTTAGTTTGTTAGTTTGTTAGTTTGTTAGTTTGTTAGTTTGTTAGTTTGTTAGTTTGTTAGTTTGTTAGTTTGTTAGTTTGTTAGTTTGTTAGTTTGTTAGTTTGTTAGTTTGTTAGTTTGTTAGTTTGTTAGTTTGTTAGTTTGTTAGTTTGTTAGTTTGTTAGTTTGTTAGTTTGTTAGTTTGTTAGTTTGTTAGTTTGTTAGTTTGTTAGTTTGTTAGTTTGTTAGTTTGTTAGTTTGTTAGTTTGTTAGTTTGTTAGTTTGTTAGTTTGTTAGTTTGTTAGTTTGTTAGTTTGTTAGTTTGTTAGTTTGTTAGTTTGTTAGTTTGTTAGTTTGTTAGTTTGTTAGTTTGTTAGTTTGTTAGTTTGTTAGTTTGTTAGTTTGTTAGTTTGTTAGTTTGTTAGTTTGTTAGTTTGTTAGTTTGTTAGTTTGTTAGTTTGTTAGTTTGTTAGTTTGTTAGTTTGTTAGTTTGTTAGTTTGTTAGTTTGTTAGTTTGTTAGTTTGTTAGTTTGTTAGTTTGTTAGTTTGTTAGTTTGTTAGTTTGTTAGTTTGTTAGTTTGTTAGTTTGTTAGTTTGTTAGTTTGTTAGTTTGTTAGTTTGTTAGTTTGTTAGTTTGTTAGTTTGTTAGTTTGTTAGTTTGTTAGTTTGTTAGTTTGTTAGTTTGTTAGTTTGTTAGTTTGTTAGTTTGTTAGTTTGTTAGTTTGTTAGTTTGTTAGTTTGTTAGTTTGTTAGTTTGTTAGTTTGTTAGTTTGTTAGTTTGTTAGTTTGTTAGTTTGTTAGTTTGTTAGTTTGTTAGTTTGTTAGTTTGTTAGTTTGTTAGTTTGTTAGTTTGTTAGTTTGTTACTTTGTTACTTTAGAATTGTATAAAACTATAATTGACTCAACAGTCATCGTTAGACAGCGGATCTTCATGCAAAATAAAAATTTTCTCGGAAAATAATTTTTCCAATAATATACTATTTGAAATTTGAACATTTTTTAACGTCCTTACTGTTTTAAGTTCCGCCTACTCATTTTCGTAATAAATGCATGGAATCCGCGGTGCAGCAGATATTACAGTTTTCGATTTCTGTTTTGTATAATCTTATTCGCGCGAAGACGTTCATACATTTCGTAAATTGCTTTCGGGTGGCCCAGTAAATTGAAAAGTAGAGGCAAATGAGTACGGTAAGTGTCAACAATCTTCAAAGACCGCAGATCACGTCACAGACCGATGTAAACTGACGACAAACATGCTGAGCACACAGGACGACATAATTTCACAACCGAACTCGTGTATCCAGCACTAACCAAAACGTGAAAATTAACGAACGTGTCCTACGTACAAATCCACACCGAATCCAAAATGTTAAACTATTGCAACGTGCATCGAGATGAACGAATTTATATTGAAAAATTGTTTCATAATAATAAACGCGAGTAAATCAGATTTAAAACACTGCTGCGTTTTTACTACAAACTCGTTACGATCATTAAAGAACGAACTAAATCTCTATACGACTCCTGCACATTGCAAGATAATTTTCATGCAAAACTCCGCAGTCTAATGATAACAAAAATTCATGATAAAACGTTCAAAGTACATTTAACAGCATGCATAGATCCAATATTTTCATTTTTACTTACCTTTTACTTATCGTATCAACGACTGATAAATGCAAATTGATTCGCGATTTACGGCTAGACGGTTGAAATAACGATTCACTTCGTTGGCTGACTCCTATAAAGCAAATTGGCCGAATAACTAATTACCTAATGAATCGCAGCATTCTAGGAAATATAGGATTGACATGAATAATTTTCACTGATTTGACTAATGTCTGGATGAGCATTGTAATAGGTTGTTGCGAATGAAATGGCCGTTTTGAGTCTGTTACGTAAACTTTAATTTTACAAGCTTTATTCATAGTCCATTAATTGAAGTCGTTTCCATCGACGTGAGTAAGCAAGTAAGTAAGATATAAAATTGCAAACGTTTTTGTCATATCTTAGCTATCGTAAGCCAATTGTCACAATGATAATTACGCGGAAAATTATTATTGTTTGTGATTTAATACGTTCTGAACTTCTTGAAAATACAGCATCAGTTGTTGTTACTCAGCGTCAATTATTAACTTCCCGATTCATAGGGAAGTTACTGTAATTACCCCGAAAATCGAAAATCGATTTTTTAGCAGATCTTCACGTTTCATGGTTATTGAAGTCATTTTAGACTATTTTTATCAAATTGTTAGTATGTGTGTGTGTGTGTGTGTGTGTGTGTGTGTGTGCGTATGGCCGTTTTTATGTTATCAAATTTTTCGTTAACGTTTTCTGAAAAAGTAACAATGCGATCAGAATGATGAATGATGCAATCGATGTGCCCCGTCGTAACTTAGAGCTGATTAGACTTTGGTCCATATTGGTCAAGTACTTTTTTAGATTTTTTAGTTTTTTTAGTTTTTTTCGAAAGGAGTTCATTCAAAAATGCAATTTATACGAGAGGATGGAAATTTTCCACCGAATAAACAAACGTAATTAGATATATTTCATTTTTATTTAAAAAAAAATTTTTTTAATTAAAAAAAAAATTTTTTTTTTAACTATGCAACTAATGCTGATGTTACCGCTTACAACTAACGAATCGGGAAGTTCTATGTGTGGCTCGTGGAGAGTCACACACAAAATAAATAAAAAACCATTAAGAGCTGTATGCCCCACTAGCAATGTGTACCACTAACCCTTTCGCAACAACAACCCTACCCGCGAGCTCGCGAAGCGAGCGAGCAATAACAACCCCACCCGCGAGCTCGCGAAGCGAGCGAGCAATAACAACCCCACCCGCGAGCTCGCGAAGCGAGCGAGCAACAATAACCAGCTAGTTATTATTTTTATTTATTATTATCTCTTGTTCTTAATCAAAAATACGGTAAATATATAGAAAAAGTCTGCCTACTCCCATTTCGATGAAATTTGAATATGTTATGCAGCAACACATTCCGAACAAATTTTTCCTGTTCTAATATAGGGGGGTCGCTTTTAGTTTTCGAGATATTCGCAAAAAACTATTGCTAATGCGACTCGGCGATAGTCCCGCTTAACGAACTAAAATCAATCGGCTGCAGTCGCGCTCTGATTGGTCCGTGTTTTTCGTTAATAACTCCTAAACAACGCCGCGGACGCCACTTTTGTAAAGAAGAATGTGGCTTCAAATGACCCAAGGAACCTCCCATTTCCGGGAGTTACACTTATTTTGGGACACCCTGTGTGTTCAGCGGAGTGGCCAAACGAGTCCGACCTTGGAACTCACGAGGAGAATACAGTACCCCTTCTCCGATGACCAGCAATATGCGCAAACGCGGAAAAGATTGTTTTGTCCAAGAATATTGTTACGTACTGTTGTTCTTTGTTACGAGCCAGGGCCGCGAGCAGAACGAGTGGCCAGCGAAGGGTTAGGGTCCTTGCCTTAGGTTTAAGCCAAGAACAGGTGTGGAATAGCGCACCCTTGAATGCGAACAGCGGGCCAAGGGGCAGGCACTGTGCTTAGGGGGTGGAGAAGATCTTGAGAGAGACCTGGGCGGTGGGAGTGTAGTCGGTATGGCGATGGCATAAGGTCTTATAATTCCCCTTAATCACATTTATGGGGGAAGCCGAGCCCGACACTACCGCCCAAACAACAACTCTGGCGGGGGTGCATAAGTAGCATTCCCCCACCGCCCTTAAACAAAAAAAAGGGTCATTGTCCGAGGAAAATGGTATCAATTTGTTAATTAAGGTGCTCGGACGAACCAGATCTTATTTGTAATATTTTGTTGCATATCCTTGTGTTTGAAGCAATACAGCTTTTTTTTTATTAAGCTTTGAAACCCCACATGGGATTATTAGCAACATGCACTTGGTTGTGCATGCTAACATTACAAAATTGACTTACAAACTAGGACGGATTCAACACAAAGAACATTTTCAAGTACGATATCAAAATTACAGAAATAAACAGTGAGATTTCAGAAAAAGCGATACAGCTATTATAGGATGAAATGAATATCTCAAGAACCTACAGCAATTGCTCCAAGAAAAAGTGTTGATCCGTTCCGAAAGTAATGACGAGGAGGGCTTCAAAGTGTTTTTGATCTTATTATCAACAGCGGTTTACTTTGATTGTTTGCGAAATCCGAGATGTATATAGCTTATCCATTAAATGGTTTCGCAGGTCCCTTCCACCGGCGAAGCCTTTCAGACTGCGCCAATAATAGTAGAATGATTGGCCCGCCGTCTGCTCTTATAGAGGACCAGGCATTTGTCGGTAACAATGCGCAACGTACTATCGCCCGGGTACAACTAGTCCGATTGGTCTGGCTCACCACGTGCTTTCAAACTTCGACCTTAATTGTTACGTCAGTTTCGCCGGCTAACGGCGTTGCACTTAAGTCGAGAGAAGCTTCGAACACGTATCATGCTCCGGATTCGATCGCAGCCGCAACCAACGCATATTGGATGCCACACAGTCGATCGCGGTCGCCTCCACCCGGATCGATCTTGATCATGCGACCGATTACTCAAATATTATAGGTGTCAGCAAAAATCATTCTCACTTTACATCACGTCCGTTGTTACTGAATCGTTCATTGCAAACTCGAGTGTTATTTTGCCTTCGTACAAACATTTCTGAACACAAAAGTTGAACGAAGAAATACACTTGCAAGGAGAGGCCAAGGTAGTCGGGAATCGGATTTTCCTGAAACTTGCAGCATACGAAGATGACGTATCCTACTATAATTCGGCGAAGCAGTAGCGCGCGCTTCTCAAGGTTTTTCGAAAAAATTGTATCAACAAGAACCACTGTGGTCGCTGCGAGGAGCACTGGTAAGTCAGTAGATCGCTGGTTCGAGTCCTGCTGTCGACATTTTTTTAAAATCTTTTATTCAGCTTTAATCCTCAAAATTATGAAATCTGTGACGAAATTTCCGTTTATAACACAAATCAGAATTCGATGAAATTTTGAAAATAGGTTCTTTTTTGACTAAAATGACGATTGCCAGAAGGATTTTTGGCGCATCGAAAAAAAATTTTTTTATCATTTCCACGTCGGGCTCTACCTTACCTACGCAGCCACATGTTCGCAGCCCAACAGGATAGGTTTCAACCATACGAATCAACGTTTGTAGTATATAAATATATATTGTTGTAGAATTTGATCGAACCTTGGAGCCGATAATATTGTTTGCTATTGTCTAAACAATTTGCGATCGAGAAAATAAATTCATGGTTTAAACGGAATGTACTTGTATATTATTATTAATATGTACGTGTAGTATATATACAAGCACAAAAACATTTATGACAACAAAAATATTAACATAAGAAGTAAATGTAACAAAGATTGGCGAAACTTCCGTTTTTGGTACATCTCAGAATTCGATGAAATTTTGAAAATAGGTTCTGTTTTGACTAAAATGACGATTGCCAGAAGGATTTTTGGCGCATCGAAAAAAATTTTTTCTATCATTTCAATGTCGGGCTCTACCTTACCGACTTATCGTCTTTCTATTTTATATAGAATATCTTCAATTAGTTGTAAAAAGGGATCATCACCAGTCTAGTTCACCTCACAGCACCAAAAAATTCACACATATCATGTATAAACGAATCCTCTTTAGTTTAAAGTAATACATATATAAGGTAAACATTCTAATCACATAAATAATAATATAACTAAATAATAAATAAACAATGTAAAATAAAATTTAAATAACTCATTATTAAACTATGCGACTTATACGACTCTAAAACGCACAGCATGAACATAAAGTAGAAAGTCGATAAGGTAGAGTGCAACATTGAAATGATAAAAATTTTTTTTTCGACGCGCCAAGAATCCTTCGGGCAGTCGTCATTTTAGTAAAAAAAGAACCTATTTTCAAAATTTCATCGAATTCTGATTTTTGCTATAAACGGAAGAACAGCCAAATCTGCCATTGAATAATTATTTTTTGAACAGGAAATGCATGTTTTTTATTTGTGGGTATTGAAAAAAAAGATCGAACATAATAATACAGTGTTATAGTTACTTTATTATTGCACATTTTTTATAAATAAAAAGAATTTCACGTGCTAGTACGACACGACCCACAGTGATACCGATCATAAAAGCATGGAAAACAATAATTGTTTCGGCATCCAGCACTCGCTATAAACGAAGCGTTAATACAAGAGCACGTCTTTTTCAGGAGTTCTATCAGAAAACACACTTCATTAACATTCCTAAAAATTTGCCTGGTGTCGCATAAATTTTTTTTTATTGATAAAAAATGTGCATTAATTAAGTAACTATAACACTGTCTTATTCTTACGTTCGATCTTTTTTCCAATACCCACAAATAAAAAGTATGTATTTTCTATTTAAAAAATAATTGTTTAATAGCAGATTTCGTAATTTTTAGGATTAAAACTGAAAAAATTTGTTTTTAAATGTCGACAGCAAGACTCGAACCAGCGACCTACTGAGTCAGTAAGTCGGTAAGGTAGAGCGCGACATTGAAATGATAAAAAATTTTTTTTGGCTCGCGAAAAATCCTTCTGGCAATCGTCATTTTAGTAAAAAGGGAACCTATTTTCAAAATTTCATCGAAGTCTGAGGTGTACCATAATCGGAATTTTCGCCTAAATCCTTCTGCGGTCACGTTCAAAAACACTGACCCTTGTCACATCCGGTGGTCCAACCATTATTAATAATTAATAAATAATCAAAATACAAATATTTCTTAATACTTTCTCTAATAATGTTGCGTGGGAAATAAAAAATCAAACATAATTAACAATGAATCATCGTATACTATGTCGTACTTGCGAGCGGTAAAATTATAGGAAAACCACCTAAACCAAATTAAATACTGAAAAGACTAAGAACGCAGTAGAGATGACACATAGACTGCTGAGAGCACTCTGGAAGAACGTGAGAAGCGAAGAACGAAAACCGAACCAATTCCGCAAGGATTTAGCTTGGAACAAAGGATAGACAAAACTATAAAAGAGACGACACCTCACAAGCCGCAGCAGTTGAATTTAGAATTTTAACGATTACAGTAATCATGTAACATCGGTAAGTCCGTAAGTCGGTAAGGTAGCGAGTGACATTGAAATGATAAAAAATTTTTTTTCGAGTCGGGAAAAATCCTTCTGGCAATCGTCATTCTAGTAAAAACGGAACCTATTTTCAAAATTTCATCCAATTCTGAGGTTGACTGTGAACGGAAGAACAGCCAAATCCGGTTCCCGGCTACCTTGACCTCTCCTTTTTAGATTTCGTAGTGAACAGTTCCGTTGTTACTGTTCGTGTGTTATAATTGGGTGCACCGTTTTCGTAGGGGTCATAAAATATTAAAAGTTCACAGAAAAAGTAAGCACTACGGGACACGGTTCGAAAAAATTCCCAAAGTTAGCCGACAAATGTTACGTGGTGCGACACACTGCGCGATCCTTTTTCGAAAAATTTCTTTCCCGGGTGAAGTTGGAGAGTACCTTTTAAATTCGAATTTTCTTGAGAACGGTGAACGCAATCGTGTCCCGCGAGTCACGACTCGATCGCAGTGAAAGGCGCAAGTATATGGAGGGAAATAGGTATTCACGTTAAGCATGTTGGCCATAAAATGGGAATATAAACGTTAAAACGCGTTAAACGGCCAGGAAGAAAGGGCGCGGGAGCCAAAAGCAGAGAGTTCTTTTGACCTGTGCAGGCGACACTCTCCCCCACCCCCTCACCCCGTCCAAATGCACTTTTATCGGGTCGGATGCACGGACATTGTGCATCATTACAAAACATTCGGCGATCCATTCATGGTCAGCGGTCTCGCAGTTGTACGAAATGTATGCCCTTTGCACGGCGAACCCCGCTAAGTATCACGAGCAACATCGTTGCCATAATCGTCGAACGATATAGAATATATAGATTGTCTAAAAAATAATCACAACATAGTTTTCTTGGGTTGCTAAGTATTTTGCAATGAAACTTTGATCAGCATGTCCGTGAAATTTTTATGATTAAAAGTAATCCAAACTTGAGATACTTCAAAGCATGTGTGCATGTTTAATCCACGATGTATGAGAACCTCGATTACACTGTCCAACAAATTTCAACTTTTTTATCATTTCGTATAACTGATGGGTGGATGTTATAGAGTTTTTTTGCGCTGATTCCGAATCTGCTTTTAATTTTTCTCCTGCACGCATTGTTTTTGAAAAACACGACTTTGAAAAATACAAAACGGTAATTGTATGTATAGAAAAGGTTTGCGTACTCCGATTTTGATGAAATTTTAATATGTTATAGATTTCGACATTTTGAACAACTTTTTCCTCTTCCAATATAGGGGGGTCGCTTTTAGTTTTCGAGATATTCGCAAAAAACTATTGATTAGATATTAGCAATATTTTTTAATTCACCTCAAAAAATAAGAAGTATATATGCCATCAAAGCCTTATAACAAGCTTCAAATTTTGGTCAATGTCGTGGATTTTGCTCGTGTCACATTGTCACGTGATTAATTCGGTATCAGAAGAGAGGGGGTAACCTCTTCCCCCCAATTCGAGTAAATTCCGATGATTTTGAGGAAATCTTTGTTGACGCACTCTTGTAGACAATTTCAAGTTAATTTAGTTTCGAATCACTCGGTGATGGAGTTCTTCAGGATAGTTGGTCACTTTTCGTCGGAAAAAGTTCATGCATCAGTGCGAGTGTGCTCAGCCAGGCTTCGCGGTGAAACTTCGTTTGAATATATTCGAAATTCTTCGTGGCACGAGTGGATGGTCGAAAGATTTATCGAGGGGGTTGTACTATTGACAAAATCCGCGGTAATACCCGCCCAGAACCATAGATACTGGTTACATAAAAATCCCCGAGCATAGAATTTCTCTGGATTTAGATTAATGACGCCGAATACAGTAATTTCTGAATCGTAGTCCCAACACCCGTGTTTTGAACGGACTACGATGAAGTAGGGTGGCTATTTTTTGATTTATGACTGCGTCTACCCTACCGCGCCGAGACTTCAAACGACAAGCCGAACGTAGAGAAGGACAGAATGAAATAGGATCGCGTGGCCGAAGCGTGTCCCTGTCGGTGGCACAGTTTAAAGGCCCGTGCGTCATCACAATAAAACACCAAGACCTTAACTTCTTTATTTTCAATGATATCATTATGGAACTTTCACCAACATATTCGTGGCATTTTTCTGATTAAAATCATACCAAACACGATATAATTTGGCCAATATTTAGTGGTTTAATCGACGATGAAAGTTTCGAACGCAACGAAGAAGAGCGTATTGGAAAGAAAGAGACGCGAAGAGTCGCCGTCGCCGGCATAGATCAAACACGCTGTCCTTCTTGTAAGTAGAAATTTCATCGTCGATTAAACCACTAAATAAAGTTGGAATTATATCGTGTTTGGTATTGTTGTAATCAGAAAAATGCCAGGAATAAGATAGTGAAAGTCCTATAAAAAAATAATGAAAATTAAGTAGTTTGAAAATTCGATTCACTAGAGTCAATGTAGTGGTGTTCACACTGATATACCCGAGCCGACATCAAACATCGCCGTCCTGCTGCCCGGCGCAGCGTTGACAGGTGGTGGAATGGGTAGGCACTGGACTACGATTGAAGAGGCGACCGAGGACTACGATTCAGAAATTACTGTAGTTCGATATATCCTCGTGACGACGCTTAGCAGCCTGAAAATAGTATATCTCTCGTCCCCCAAGAACTTTCACGCTTCGAGCATAAACTGCACCTCTTATTTTTCAGTCCTATAACTGCACGAAGTATTATTATTATTATTATTATTTTTCGGTTTATTTTAATGTGGTCGCACTAACAGCTAGGTCATTAGCGACCACATGTTTTACATTCTAATATAATATGATATAATAATCTAAGCAAAAAACAAATTTATAATAAGCACGAAGTATTAGTATTTTTTTAAACAAACATTTAAAGTTATTACCACGTACGGTTCATTCGATTGTTAAACACTGTATTCTTGTATTACAAGCTGACTTCGAGATTTT
This sequence comes from Lasioglossum villosulum, assembly GCA_963971365.1. Lineage (NCBI taxonomy): Eukaryota > Metazoa > Arthropoda > Insecta > Hymenoptera > Halictidae > Lasioglossum > Lasioglossum villosulum. The sequence goes on along the minus strand of OZ020495.1, from coordinate 21,518,604 downwards.
TTCTGAAGAAATTATAAAATCGATTACCAAGACCCTTGCTTATTTTGCATTTATACTTTGACTATATATCCAAATCTTTTTAATCAAAAAAAGATCAAAATTGAATTTTTTATGTGCCAATGAGTACATTCTTCAACAAAAGTAATGTTGTAGGTTTACTCTAAGATATTTTTATAATGAAACTCTATACTCAATTCTCACGAATTTGGGTATACACAATTTTATATTCATAAAAAATTGGAAATTAATTCTTTTATATGCGATTGAGTACATCCTTGAAATAAATTATATTATACAATATAATATTGTAGGTGAAGATATTTTTATGAAATAAATATTATACAAGATAATATTCAAGATGAAGATATTTTTATAAAGAAACTGCAAATTCAATTCTCACGAATTTGGGTGTACACAATTTTATATTCATAAAAAATTGAAAATTGATTATTTTATATGCGATTGAGTACATCCTTGAAATAAATAGTATTATACAATATAATATTGTAGGTGAAGATATTTTTATGACATAAACAATATATATAAAATAATATTGTAGGTGAAGATTTTTTTATAATGAAACTGCAAATCCAATTCTCACGAATTTGGGTATACACAATTTTATTTTCATAAAAAATTGAAAATTGATTCTTTTATATGCGATTGAGTACATCCTTGAAATAAATAATATTATACAATATAATATTGTAGGTGAAGATATTTTTATGAAATAAACAATATATATAAAATAATATTGTCGGTGAAGATTTTTTTATAATGAAACTGCAAATCCAATTCTCACGAATTTGGGTGTACACAATTTTATATTCATAAAAAATTGAAAATTGAGTCTTTTATATGCGATTGAGTACATCCTTGAAATAAATAATATACAACATAATATTCAAGATGAAAATTTTTTTATAAAGAAACTGCAAATCCGAATCCCATCAACTTTTATAGTAAATTTTTAAAGGAAGATTAAGATAAAAATTATGTATATTTGTTGTGGAGAATTGAGTAGAAATTAAAAAACGGATACGGTAACGAAATGTAATAATTTAGATTTATTATAGGATTTTTTCATAACGAATCCGTGAAATCGTTTATCAGAAAACTGTACCATAAAATTCTAAAGGACTGTCATTTCACCCTTCCTAACCCCGCCATCGCTGAAAACAGAGCAAAGGAACGAGATAAAGTCATGCATTCGTAATGTTTCATATGAAAAGTTTTCATTCGAAAATTTAACAGGATTAGAAGACGCGCGGATCCTACGAGCGGAAGTATTTAATCTACGTGAAACAGAACACCAAACTGGGATTTACCGGTCCAAGAACCCGTTGCCCTCGCCCCAGGGCTTGAAGTAAAGTCATGAATCGTCTCCATGTCCTTTAAACTGTCCATAAAAAAATATTATATCACACAATTCACGAGCCCGTGCAATTTTAGCAAATATCTACTAACAGTTGGAAAAAAATTCATATTAATCAGGGACTCGCATACATATTATAAAAGATCAATTAATTAAATTCAAAATTAGAAATATGACTTTTATTTTTCTAATTTTAATTGTACGATTTTGAAATTCTATTTAAAATTAAAGATCAATTAATTAAATTGATAATTACAAATATGATTTTTATTTTGGATAATTAGTTGTACATACGATTCTCTAAATTTTATTTCAATCTTTTTAATATTTGTGATTTCAATTGTACGATTTTTGAAATTTTATTTAAAATAAAAGATCAATTAATTAAATTGATAATTACAAATATGATTTTTATTTTGGATAATTAGTTGTACATACGATTCTCTAAATTTTATTTCAATCTTTTTAATATTTGTGATTTCAATTGTACGATTTTTGAAATTTTATTTAAAATAAAAGATCAATTAATTAAACTGATAATTACAAATACGATTTTTATTTTCGATAATTAGTTGTACATACGATTCTCTAAATTTTATTTGAATCCTTTTAATATTTCTAATTTAAATTGTACAATTTTTGAAATTTTATTTAAAATAAAAGATCAATTAATTAAATTGATAGTTACAACTATGATTTTTATTTTTCGTATTCATTTGTAAACAACATTGTTCAATCATTTTTCGATAATTAGTTGTACATACGATTCTCTAAATTTTATTTCAATCTTTTTAATATTTGTGATTCCAATTGTACAATTTTTGAAATTTTATTTAAAATAAAAGATCAATTAATTAAATTGATAATTACAAATATGATTTTTATTTTTCGTATTCATTTGTAAACAACATTGTTCAATCATTTTTGGATAATTAGTTGTACATACGATTCTCTAAATTTTATTTCAATCTTTTTAATATTTCTAATTTTAATTGTACGATTTTTTATTTAAATCTTCAAAGATACAGTGTAAATATTTTTAATGTTTTCTAAAAGATCAATTAATTAAATCCATAATTAGAAATATGATTTTTATTTTTCATTTTGTTTACATACAATTCTTTAAATTTTATTTGAATCTTTTAAGTATTTCTAATTTGTTTGAAATGTCACAACGACTGATGGAAAATTGTTATTCGCCATTTATTTTTTTTTTATCTATGGCTCTAACAATACCGACGGATTTCTGGAAAAACTATTTTGTAAGAAGTGAATTAATTAAATCCAGAGGTTGTAGTAAAACCTATATGCTCGCCCATTACGAAAACTTCGTTCTGTGTGTGCATATGCGACAACACGTACCAGAAAGTAACGGATTTGCATGGTCCATCATTGAATGGAATTTTTATGACACTTGATTGAAGAAGAACGAATTCCAAACGAGTGTAGAGTACGTTACGTTTATAAAAGATTAAAGGATACTGCATTCTCATTTTACAATGGTTTACGACCAATGAAATAGCTGAATAATATAACTAAATAACTGAACCCTTGAAAAAGATGCCATCGTAGTGGATTGTGGAGTCCTCGAAATTGATTGCTCGGCTATTTTGATTTGAAACAAAAATTCAGTGATCCGTGATAAACATATTTTAAAATGTGTATACAATATAAAATCTACAAGTTAAATGTCAGTCATTTTGTCTTAAATATTACCTAATATATCAGAATACATGTATGTATAACGAAATATATATTTACACACATCTTTATGCCACAAAAAAAATTTTATTTAATTAGCTCATTTTTTATATTCGAGATTAATATTAATATACTATCAAATATTAATTTGATGTATTTAATTAAAATATTCTTAGATAAAAATTTTGTTTAAATACTTGTATAATATTTGTATAAATGATAAAAATTACGTGTAACAGTCTTAATTATTACTAAGCTATTGTTATTTAAATAAAATTCAATGTTTCGTTACAAATGCATTGAAAGATGACTACAAGAATATTATAAAATGTATTATAATAATAAGTATATTATATCCAAGTATTATAAAATATACTGTAGTAAAATGTACTGTATTACTACATGCAGAATAACTATCATAATTAAAAAGTAATTACGCCGTTTCATCAACGATGTCACTTGGACAACGTACAAATGGAGAGAAGTTTAATCACGATGAATATTAAATACTTGAAGTTTTAACACGTTTTCAGAGAAACGTCATTTTATCATCTGGCGTGTCGGATAAAAAAAACCATCCAATCGATCCACCTGAAATTTTAATATATTGTTCTGCATGCCAGTGGTTTTCGTATCAAGCACAGTCACCCGTGGATATTGAAAACTTCGTACTCGTTTTATTTTGAATATATCGACAACTTCCATATCTGAACTGCGGACACGAGACATTTTGATTTCTTTTCGGATATTTCCAAAATTGCGTTTAATTGCTCGTAACAAGCTTAACTTCAACACGATTGTCGAATGATATCGGCGCTACGGTTCGATCGTTGAAAACAAAAATAAAAATTAACTAAGCAATTTTGCTAATTATCAAAAAATCGACGTTTCGATCACTAATTTCGACCATTTCCAAGATTATATTGAGATCGCGTCTGTAAGAAAAATAAGAAAATATTAAAATAATAACATACAATTTTCAAAGTAGTAACTATTAAATGTTTAAATATAAGGGAACCAAATTTTTCACCAATAATTTTTAAATCACTTGCTTAGGTGTGATTAAGTATGAAGAAGAATTTTTATCATTTCAATGATGCGCTCTACCTTACCGACTTTGTACTTTCAAGTATTAGTAATAGTACGTCAAGTGCTTTTAGAGTTGTATAAGTCGTATAGGTTAACAATGAGTCATTTAAATTTGTTTTATATTCTAAAAAAAATGAATGATTTCAACTCAGCAGTAGACTGGGTGAGAGAACTTGGGTTAATTCCTACAGAAAAATATTGTGGAAAACATAAGAATAAAATGACGTATGTTCAAATAAGAGGAAAATTAGGTTAGAATTGAGTTAACCCGAAAAGTTTATTTATTGTTTAGTTATATTATTATTTATGTGATTAGAATGAGTTGTGGTTACGATTCGTTTATAGATGATATGTGTGAATTTTTATGGTTCTGTGACGTGAACTAGGCTGATAATGATCCCTTTTCACAACCAATTGAAGATATTCTATATAAAATAGAAAGTCGGTAAGTCGGTAAGGTAGAACGCGACATTGAAATGATAAAAAACTTTTGTTCGATGCGCCAAAAATCCTTCTGGTAATCGTCACTTTAGTCCAAAAAGAAGCTATTTTCAAAATTTCATCGAATTCTGAGGTGTACCATAAACGGAAGTTTCGCCATTAATTCTAATTATTAACTTCCCGATTCATAGGGAAGTTACTGTAATTTAATATTGCGATCGATACGAAAAATTGATTATTTATCGTAGATATTAGCCGAGTATTTTGTCTCCGCAAGAGATTTTAATTTGAACGTCTGTATTTCGTAAACAAATTAAAAGTAGGCGCAACGATGACTTAAACTCAATCTATTTTTCCATGAACTACGTGATGCAGTCATTAATTTTTAGACGCGACTCATTTTAATTGACGAATGCACATAGCACGAACATAAAGTAGAAAGTCGGTAAGGTAGAGCGCGACATTGAAACGATAAACATTTTTTGTTCGACTCGCGAGAAATCCTTCTGGTAATCGTCTCTTTAGTCAAAAAAGAACCTATTTTCAAAATTTCATCGAAGTCTGAGGTGTACCATAATCGGAATTTTCGCCTAAATTACACCTAGCATACGCAAAAAAAAACACTTTTGAGGACGATTGCTGCCTAGATTGATCTTTTATCTGGCGACTTTGACTGCCGAAACATCCCGCGCTTGTATTATCACGAAATGAGGACGCGAATCTCTCACCCTTGCTATTCGGCTCAAAACTGGCCCAGGACCGGTCCGGAACAAACCAATCCCGCATGCTGTCTGATTTCAAACGGCAAAGACTTAGTCGTACTCTCAATATATTCTATCATTACGTCATCACTTTGCCAAATCCGAATTTGTTTATAAGATACAAGTGTTTAAACATTCCAGTTTCAGCTGGACTTCATAAAAGTAGGTTTCCGCTAACGAATCTTTTCAAGTCCAATGGTTTACAGTCGATGCCTCTGATCTTGGTTAAAATTAAATGAAAACGCGAGCGCCTGTTCTACGATAACAATATTATTTAATTAAAAGGGTCAATCGAGTAATAGTAAACGTTCGTGTAATATAAATTTTCAAGCACGTATTCAACATGTTCACCAGAATTGGATATTAAACGACGTAGTACAGGGCGAGTTAGGGGTAGTTTAAGTCACATCGCATCGGCGATTTCGCATTAGTTCGGTAACTGGGAACCTTTGAGGCGGCACACTTTGATCTAATATTTCACGGGTTATCTAGTCATTTGCCGACGATATCTCGCGGCGAGTTGAACTTTGCGATTTATTTCGACGCGAGAATTTCTCACGTTGTGCCGAACCATCCTCAATACTTCGAGCAGGAGGGCCATTCGGCAGCGGCCGCGGGTTCGTCGAATTGTTATTGTGATCGTCCAAGTTTTCAGAATCGCGATGGCCGCCGGGTAGCCGCGATGCTTTCTCGATCGGCGATGGCACTTTTGGAGGAACTGTGGTCGGCGTTTTTGCACGGTAAAACGCTCATACCGCGAACGTATGGCACGATTATGCGAACAATTCCTTCGGAGAGACTATAGCCGCTTCAAAAATTCCACCGGGACCCTCTCGTATAATCGATTTTACGAGCACGCGAGTCAAGCAAATCTTGTCCGACCGTTACCTTCTCGAACTACGGCCAATAACTTGGTCAATTTTATTGCGTATTCTATTAGGACAACCGGCTTAATGCCTCCCCAGAATTGCAAAGAAGCTGCGGCTGTTATGCAATATTCAGAATTGGTTAAAAGTAGCAGCAGTTGCATCGACGACGCGGAGATTTCATTTGATCGTAGTTGTTGTCACGTACGGTGATCCAATCATTAGTAATAATTAATAAATAATCGTAATGCAAATATTTCGGCGAAATTTCCGTTTATGGTACACCTCAGAATTCGATGAAATTTTGAACATAGGTTCTTTTTGGACTAAAGTGACGATTACCAGAAGGATTTCTCGCGAGTCGAACAAAAAATGTTTATCGTTTCAATGTCGCGCTCTACCTTACCGACTTTCTACTTTATGTTCGTGCTATGTGCATTCGTCAATTAAAATGAGTCGCGTCTAAAAATTAATGATTGCATCACGTAGTTCATGGAAAAATAGATTGAGTTTAAGTCATCGTTGCGCCTACTTTTAATTTGTTTACGAAATACAGACGTTCAAATTAAAATCTCTTGCGGAGACAAAATACTCGGCTAATATCTACGATAAATAATCAATTTTTCGTATCGATCGCAATATTAAATTACAGTAACTTCCCTATGAATCGGGAAGTTAATAATTAGAATTAATGGCGAAACTTCCGTTTATGGTACACCACAGAATTCGATGAAATTTTGAAAATAGGTTCCTTTTTGACTAAAATGGCGATTGCCAGAAGGATTTTTCCCGACTCGATAAAAATTTGTTTTATCATTTCAATGTCGCGCTATAAGTTCCCAATTTGCGATGAAGAAAGGCAAAGACTTGGTTGTACTACCAATAATAAACGTGATGATATAATATGAAATGCAAAATTATATATAATAATATAAAATATAATTTATTGTAGTAACAGTTGTGAATCTAAAAGAAATAAAACATCGAAAAAATGATTGAAGCACACGGACAGATAAACAGTGTGTTCGACCCTTGACCCTCGAGTTAAATATCGCTGAATGTTAATGTAACTTGTTGTACACTAATGCCAAGAACGTGATGATTAAAAGTGAATCTGTCAGTGAGAGTGCTGCAGAGATTTCGGCAAAAGTAAATGCAGTATGAGATTGTTGAGGAATAAGTAAATAGATTGCAAATAGTAGACCTCCGGCGACCTTACCCTAGATGAAACGAAGATATACTATGGTCCATTAATGGCGCTTTTGGGCGAATTCAGGCTGGGGTTCTCGTAATGGGGCTTTCGAAAATGCTTTTACGGTAAACCCATGAAACAGTGTTTCGCTATTCGTCCATTAAGTACATTGCACTCGAAGTATAGGCATACACACCTTCTTCGATCGTAACTTTCCCTCGAATTTCCCGGAATCGTTTCCCCAGAAGCCAATTCGATTGTGCCATCCTGTTCCATCTCTGTGAGCAGTTTAGTTGACAACTGTAATAAATCCCACTAATTCAATGGACCAGATCATTCAGACATGGTAATACTTAATCGAACGTGTAATACTTCAATGCTGCAACAACCCTCAATAATATCCTTTGTTGAAACAAATAAGATAAATAATTAATTAATTTCTCGATCGCCCTTGTTTTAAGACAAATGGAATAAAGTTATTGGCGGTCTGGTTCGATCAAACTCTACAACAATACAGCTAGTTCGTAAGTAGACTCGAACGTTTCATTCGGATTCGAATCCAATCATCAAAGACCACGTTTGCTATTAAAAATGTTTAATAGTAGAGGGAAAAGAAAGATGGAAGAGATAGGTTGTGGTTCGTCCTAGACCCGTTAGAGGACTCATCAGGAAGGTTATCTAGCGAGCCCTGCCTCAGACACGGGATGTTTGAAGGTGTTTGAGGAACGTTAATATACTTGAGCAATCACAGTTCAATAACTAGCCAGAGAGCTTTCCAAACAATTTGTCCATCTAGTAGATGGAGTTGGACAAATTGACTAGTGTTTCGTCCTAGACCCGCTAGAGGACTTATCAGGAAGGTTATCTAGCGGGCCCTGCCTCAGACACGGGATGTTTGAAGGTGTTTGAGGAACGTTAGTATACTTGAGCCATCACAGTTCAGTAACTAGCGAGGGAGCCTTCCAAACAATTTGTCCATCTAGTAGACGGAGTTGGACAAATTGACTAGTGTTTCGTCCTAGACCCGCTAGAGGACTCATCAGGAAGATTATCTAGCGGGCCCTCACTCAGACACGCGATGTTCGAAGGTGTTTGAGGAACCTTAGACACTTGAGTAATCACAGTTCAATAACTAGCGAGACAGCTTTCCAAACAATTTGTACATCTCGTAGACGGAGTTGGACAAATTGACTAATGTTTCGTCCTAGACCCGCTAGAGGACTTATCAGGAAAGTTATCTAGCGGGCCCTGCCTCAGACACGGGATGTTTGAAGGTGTTTGAAGAACGTTAGTATACTTGAGCAATCACAGTTCAGTAACTAGCGAGAGAGCCTTCCGAACAATTTGTCCATCTAGTAGACAGAATTGCAAGGACCCTGAGGGACCACTTGGAACGTCACGCACCGCTCCGACCTCTCAACCAGAGCACGAAATTTACGATTCTCGGAGATGTCGCCTGGAATTGTCGCCCCTATGAGTCCACCTTAAATTTCGAGCGCTGGTTGACAGGTCGGAGTTGTGCGTAACGTTCCAGGGAGTCCCCCAGGGTCCTTCAGGGAAACTATCGATAGCTCTCCTTTCAGACATCATGGACCTAGGAAACGTTGGTGTACCCACTCTACGAAGAACCCAAACCAACGTTTCCTAGGTCCACGATGTTTTAAAGGAGAGCTATCGGTAGTTTCCCTTAAGGACCTTGGGGGACCCCCTGGAACGTTATGCACAACTCCGACTTGTCAACCAGCGCTCGAAATTTAAGGTGAACTCGTGCGATGACCGGCCATAAGGACCATGCCACCTAGTAGTAGTGTCACATTGTTTTGAGCCTTTCGACCCACACGAAACTCCTTAGGAAATATCGTTGCCTCCTTTGACTAGAAAGGATACGGCCTTAGAGGCGTTCAGGCATAATCCCACGGATGGTAGCTTCGCACCACCGGCCCCTCGACCGAGTGCGTGAACCAAATGTCCGAACCTGCGGTTCCTCTCGTACTGAGCAGGATTACTATCGCAACGACTAGTCATCAGTAGGGTAAAACTAACCTGTCTCGCGACGGTCTACGGGTGACAATTCCAGGCGACATCGCCGAGAATCGTAAATTTCGAGCGCTGGTTGACAGGTCGGAGTTGTGCATAACGTTCCAGGGAGTTCCGCAGGATCCTTCAGGAAAACTATCGATAGCTCTCCTTTAAGACATCGTGGACCTAGGAAACGTTGGTGTGGATTCTTCGTAGAGTGGGTGCACCTCGTTTCCTAGGTCCACGATGTCTTAAAGCAGAGCTATCAGTAGTTTCCCTAAAGGACCCTAGTGAACCCCTTGGAACGTTACGCTCCACTCGGACCTGTCAACCAGCGCTCAAAATTTGCGATTCTCGGCGACGTCGCCAGGAATTGTCGCCCGTATGAGTCCACCTTAAAGGTAACGCGAATGACTGACAAGACAACGGCGTTGTACTTGTCTACCCGTGGACTGAAGTGTGTCACGGCGTTCGAGCGTAATACTCAACAGTGTGATCTCGACTTCCAGTCCTAACGCGATGCTGGTTAGGCTTCTGTATGAAGAAAGAGGATGCACTGATTGGTTCCTGCAGAAAGTTGCATTTTCCAATCAGTACACTTTTGAGTAGTAGGACCTCCTTCCCGTAGTTGTGAATGAGGCCTTAGGAAAGCTCCGTCGACGACGCATCTCGGTGTTTTGACACGATACGCTTAACGGTTGCGGATGATTCTTCGGAGGGACTAGAATTATGGCACGTTGTCCTTAAAGGTGTATAAAAACTGAACATTGAGCAGATGCCACGACTGGTTGCCGAATGACTCTCGTTTGCTTAATTCTCGAAGAAGATTCTTGGTCACGAACGCACCACAAATACTCTCCAAAGGAAAACCACGCATATTGTTCCTGCGCGACGGAACAACACTGTCACCCTAAAGTTCGAAATTGAAAGAATCTACAAATTTGTGTGAACGTTCGCCGAAGCGCGCGGCGTAGAGCGAGCCAGAATTTCCAAAATGGCGTCCGTATTTCGCGAAGTTATGCTAGTGGCGTTGGCGTGATCGCGCGTGGTTTGCTCTCCAGCCGTCATTTTCGCGGCGCCGCGACGCCGGTGCAGTGACAATGGCTCCGCGATGATTTCAAACGCGGGGGAAGCAGTTACACCGGGGCGAGGGTGTAATTATGGATGCCAGCCGAGCCGAGGGAAACGCGGAGAAAACCCTCGAGGGCTGCTGCTGCTGCTGTTGCGTCTCAGCTTGGTGCGTTAAGTTACGCGCTCGGCGCTCGAGCCAGTTTGCACTGCGTCCCACCGGCGACTTGCAAACTATGCCGCGTCAGTTCCTAGTTAACTTTCGCGAACCTGTTCTTGGGACGAAACGCGCGCGATTGTTCTGCCGACTCTCGAAATTATTGCTTCGACGAAACAGTGAAAGAAAAGTTCGAGCTAGACTCCAGACAATTTCGTTTGTCTTTAAATTGTGCCCGTGCATCTCGTCCAGGGAATGATTAGTGTTGAGCAATTAATTACATCCTTGAAAAAAATCTTATATTGGGTTGGGGAAAAATGTTTCTTTCTTATCCTCTCGATACATGGTCTTACCATGTCATAACTCTATCAATATTAATTGGATCTGGAATTTCTTGAGTGCATCCGAAGGATGATGTTAAAAACAAGTTGTTACGTCTCGAATTAATTAATTAAATTATTTTTGTGTCTATTTGGACATTGTCCTACTTTGGACACCCATATTACCTCATCTAACAAAAACATGAGAAGATGAATGTAATCTTCCTCTTTCGAATAAAATTAAAAGTAGAAACACATGCTGTCCAGGCATAGGGCAAGTTGATTAACAATTTTTTTAGAATCATAAGTTCAGTGCTGAAATACTTCTTAGAAAGATATTCGGAAAATCCTTTGCGACCTATCGACAGTGATCGATGCACAGTCATCGATGATCATCGGGCTAGCCAGTGTTCCTGCAGCATTGACTCAAACATGGGTGCACTGTAGACTGACCCCAGACCGTTCTCCCGGCGAGTTTTTCCGCGCTTTTAAGTTTCCTACTTTCCCCGTCCATTCTGCCTTTACTTTCACCGCTGTCTATTTACCTGTCTACCGGTGTTTTGCTACCGGAGCTGTCGTTTCATTCGACTGCACTCGGACTGCGTCGTTTGACACGACGATCGCGGACCATTTAAAAGTTACCAGAGGAAACAGAAAGAGGAGCCTGTGTCCCTTCCTGGCCCACCCCCGCAGCGGGGTCAGACTTGATAAAAAGGCCTGTGGGCTTAATGGACGCCGACCCGTCTCAAATACAGACTGCTCCTAATGCCGTGTCTTTGTTTGCACACTATTTTTGCTCCCCTGTTACGCGTTCTGATCGCATTAATGGCGTTTTAGACGGCGAAACGGATTTGAAGTCGCCGGAGGCGTCTGGCGGATGCACTTTGGTCGATTGTTTCGGTTGGTGGACAGCCCTAGTGGTTGGCGAATGATGTTGAATGCTGGTGAATGATATTGCGTTTTTGTTCACCTTGCGTACATTGTTTGGACATAGTTTTTCATCAAAATTGGAGAATTGTTAAAATTGAACGGCTGAACAGAATTGGCGATGTTGCAGGTGACGTAGCTCTGAATAGAAAAGTTGGAGGACAGAGTATCTAGACTCATTGTAAAGGGTAAAGATTACAATTTTAGAAAGGGTAAGTATTTTTTCGATTTTATGTCAGAATGAAGCACAGCTATTTACGAAAATTGTTATGCCTTTTGTGCAAAGTTAACAGTTACGATGATGTAGAATTGATGATGTTTGAAGTGACGTACCTCTGAATAGAAAAGTTGGAGGGCAGAGTATCTAGGCTCATTTTAAAGAGTAAAGATTGCAATTTTAGTAAGAGTAAGTCTTTTTTCGATTTCATGTCAGAAGAAAGCGTAGATGTTTACGAAAACTGAACAATTGTCATGCTTTTTGTGCAAAGTTAACAGTTATGATGGTGTAGAATTGATGATGTTTGAAGTGACGTAGTTCTGAATAGAAAAATCGGAGGAGAGAGTAACCAGGGTCATTGTAAAGGGTAAAGATTACAATTTTAGTAAGAGTAAGTCTTCTTTCGATTTTATGTCAGAAGAAAGCGTAGCTGTTTACGGAAACTGAACAATTGTCATGCCTTTTGTGCAAAGTTGACAGTTACGATGATGTAGAATTGATGATGCTTGACGTGACGTAGCCCTGAGTAAAAAAATCGGAGGACAGAGTATCTAGGCTCATTGTAAAGGGTAAAGATTGCAATTTTAGTAAGAGTAAATCTTTTTTCGATTTTATGTCAGAATAACCCGTAACTATTCACGAAAGTTGTTATGCCTTTTGTGCAAAGTTAACAGTTACGATGATGTAGAATTGGTGAAGTTTGAAGTGACGTAGCTCTGAATAGAAAAATCGGAGGACAGAGTATCTAGGCTCATTTTAAAGAGTAAAGATTGCAATTTTAGTAAGGCTAAGTCTTTTTTCGATTTTATGTCAGAATAACCCGTAGCTATTTACGAAAACTGAACAATTGTTATGCCTTTTGTGAAAATTTAACAGTTATGATAGTGTAGAATTGATGATGTTTGAAGTGACGTAGCTCTGAATAGAAAAGTTGGAGGACAGAGTATCTAGGCTCATTTTAAAGAGTAAAGATTGCAATTTTAGTAAGAGTAAATCTTTTTTCGATTTTATGTCAGAATAACCCGTAACTATTCACGAAAGTTGTTATGCCTTTTGTGAAAATTTATCAGTTACGATGATGTAGAATTGATGATGTTTGAAGTGACGTAGCTGAATGAATGGATTAATGTGTCCGAGATCCATGATAAATTCTAAAATATTTCCCGACACCTCAGATTAATTCGAAACAGCTCGAAAATCGCAATGCAATTATTTGTCAGCTGATCAGGTGGGTCGGTGCTTTTTAGTATCGCGCGCGCGGACTGCATTCGCGCGTTAAATATTTCTTTATCGTTCCGTAAACACCGTTTACGGTGTGGGGGTGAACGAGGGAATACATACATACATATAGAGGGGTGCATCAACATTGGTGCGTCGCTGCATCGGTGCATCTACTTCCGAGCGCATTTCGGTGCGCCATCCGATCGCCATTCTCCGGTCCCGGGCCATTAAATTCCATTGACGGTGTCGCGCTTGAATTTTCATAGAACTCGGCCCGTCATGCGAATTAACTGTATTACCGGGGTCAATCACACATCCATTTTGATAGTCGGCGAATTAACGAATCCGGCTGACGTATTATGATATATCGTAGCAAGCTAGATGCTCGTTGATATCATGCTCGGACGATGGCTGCAGCTTCCGCGAGATAATCGATACGATTAAATAATTTTCGACGGTCATACTCGCCCGGAATAGTATTAACCATGCCCCCGATAATAGTCGTCATATATCCACTGGTATACGTACCTACCTGTTTATATTTGTCCATGCTATTTCGTAATCCATAATCTAACTCTGCCTCTCTCTTTTGGCGCTTGCTTAATGCGCTAATGGCTCTGTTTACGATCAGCTGATTGTTTCATGATCGACCAAACACCTTCTCCTACTAATGTCAAGAGTTGCACTAGGTCCTCCATTGAGAAGTGTCACTTTAAATGACAAAAGAGTGCTGTTTTCTTACAATTAAGTCTCTGGAGTAACTGGAGGCGGAGTAGGTAACGGGATTTCAAACTCAAAGACGCACGTGATGGTCTTATGGTAAACAGGGGGATGCCAAAACAAGGGCAAGTTAGGCACACCTGCATGTCCGAAGGTGAAAGGATCCAACGTTCGTAACGAGCCGTAAAACGCTCAAAAACTCTCATAAAATAGGTACAATGGCCGTTTCACCAATGACGACCACCCCTGACTAGTACAGTAAAGATCCGAACAATGTTCCAGGTTCGAGGTCCTGATTCTTGTCCAGGCCTACTCACTCCACTAAACGTCACCGCTGTGCCGTGAACCTTATGACGGACTCATACAGGCAACAATTCCAGGCGATTGACTGGTTGGAGCGGTGCGTAACGTTCCAGGAAGTCCCCCAGAGTCCTTTAGAGAAACTACTGGTAGCTCTCCTTTAAGACATCGTGGACTCAGGAAACGTCGGTGGGTTCTTCGTAGAGTGGGTACACCAACGTTTCCTAGGTCCACGATGTCTTAAAGGAGAGCTATCGGTAGTTTCCTTAAAGGACCCTGGAAAACCCCCTGGAACGTTACGCACCGCTCTAACCTGTCAACCAGCGCTAGATATTTACGATTCTTGGCGATGTCGCCTGGAATTGTCGCCCGTATGAGTCCATCTTAAATTTCGAGCACTGGTTGACAGGTCCGAGCGGTGCGTGACGTTCTAGGGGGTCCTTAAGGGAAAGTACCGATAGCTCTCCTTTAGGACATCATGGACCTAGGAAACGTAGGAGTGGGTTCTTCATAGAGTGGGTACACCCACGTTTCCTAGGTCCATGATGTCCTAAAGGAGAGCTAACGGTAGTTTCTCTAAAGCAGACGTGGACGCGGTTGGCCCGCAGAACACATGTTGCTGCTTCTCCTCTTCGCTTGGTCGGCCAGTCAGTCCCCACCACGGCCACTCTGACTCTTGAGCCATAGTCCCAGCGGCTAAGGGAAGAGTCGAAGTGGCTATGATGGGGACTGACTGGCCGACCAAGTGAAGAGGAGAAGCAGCAACATGTCTGTTCTAAAGGACCCTGGCTGACCCCCTGGAACGTTACGCACCGCTCAAAATTGGTAGACGTTGCAATGAGCTACAAGCAGTTGAAGATGGTAAAAGTTGCATATCTTCACGATTCTCGGCCTTCAATTGCAATAAATTTAAGGATGCTTAGACGTCTTTCAAACTGCGTCGACGACAGACAGATTGTGCTTGGCCAACGTAGCAGGGGTAGCAAATGCTACGGGCCCCTCGCTTTTGGGAGGGCCCCACGACTAAATTTTATATAAAAAGGTCATTCATCTGCAACTCGTCGCGAGCCGGAACATGGAACAAGATCGTGTGAGTAACCTCGCCTTGGAATACACGTTGTGTTGTATTCTATTCTCCTACGAAATCTAGGGCCTCCTGGTAGCATTTGCTAGGGGCCCCGCGCTGGTTTAATCCGACACTGTCTGTAAACGTCAAAAAATTGTAACAAAGAGACTTGGCGGGGAGGTGATGGGTGGAGGTGTGGGATCGGGATGGCTAATGAAATTTTCGAGCGTTTGATCCGAACAAGGAGGATCGTTGCTCCGCGTAGGAACGATCAACGGTATTAATTTCGACGAATGCCTTCGATCTTGCGAGCGCAGCACGCGATCCGATGCTTTATTGGTTAACTTTATTCATTGAAACGTTAGCAGCGAGTCGAAATTGATGCCACAGCGGCGGTTGCATTGTTTGCGGATCTCAATTTCCGTATCAGTTCGATTCCCTATTTATACTGACGGCCGACGCGAAAACCGCGCCGTTTTTAAAACGAAATTCTCCGCGCTTCTGTGCACGCCAGCAGAAAAATTAGATTCGCAACCCTCCCTGCCTAGCGCTCCGGGCTTCTATCCGCGAACACCGTTCCGTTCGGCATCCTAGATTTCGGCAAGTGCACCTGATGCATTTCCGATTTGAATATACGACACTTTTAGTAAGTACGCGTTTAGAGTAGGCCTAGCTGAGAGTTTAACATGCGGAATTTCGGGTTTTTGGGTCTGGGGTGGGTGACAATTTGTTATTCTAAATACAGATTTTTGTACGCGTGCTTCGAAAAACTGTCTGAAGAATGCTTTACAAATTTATATCCAGCAGTTCACTCATAGTGAGTCCGAATTTCATGCATTCGTGACAAAAATGAGTAACAATTCTCCTTATTTCGATCGACAATTGTTGACAAATAATCTAAACGTTATTGGCGCACTGGTACCATCATTTGTGATTACTAAGCAGTTTTGCAAATTATTCAGACCATTTTCAAGAATAGAATTTTGCTGTTTTAGAAAAATTCCACATTATCTAAAAGACCTTTATCCAAACGTCAAAGACAAAGTACCTATATTGAAAAGATGTAATGGTTGTAAGGGTTGTAGCCAATTATACATTGGAAAAACGTCCAGAAACAAAATGCAGATAAACACTTTTTTGTGAAATTGCAAAATTATTTTGATGGTGCTGGCTATCGATAATTTCTTCAACGCTATTCGCAGCATTCACTATCAACTCGCAAATACAACGTATAATGTACTTTAAGAATATTATAATGTTTATTCTGTGAATTTGTTGGTGCCCGTGTAAAAATTTATACTTTTGTTCTTATAGAGCCGTTGCGCCGGAATTGTTTTGCGAAAAGTCGGGAACGAAGGGCTACAAATCACGTGAATTATAGGTGTGCGTTACCCCGGCTTGGAACATAAGTCTTTAAAAGAACACGCGCGTTACGGAGGTGTAAAACAAACCGTCATAGAGGTCGTACCCGAAAGATATCGGCGCGTGGCTATCGCACGTTTCGCTTACCAGCCAGGAGAAAGAGAGTTATGATAGTGACAAATGACTCTCACCGCTTCGTGTGTTCCGAACCACCGTAACATTTTCTATCGCCACCGCGTGTGTTGTTACCTTCGACACCATTCCGAGGTTTGCTTGCGTCTTGTCTGCACACGATTCGCAAATCCTTACCCGCCGCTGGAGTCCCCTGCAAAATGTGTATGCACGTATAAGTTATAGAGACAATTTATTGGACTGGCTCGAAAGTTCGTACCGTTTTTAAATCGGAATTCAAAGACAAGATTTAGATATATTTATTAATCGGTTTATCTAGTAACATGATATCTGAAAATCGGTAACATATTGTGGAACGGAATGGGAAATAAATATGTTAGTGATGTGAATTTTAATTTGGAAACAATACTAACTCTGCCATTTCGACCAAAAAGGTCATATTTATATCCTTTACAATATATTCCAAACATTTTATATTTATTCTAACGAATCGGACCGATAACGATTTTAGATTCGATCGGCCGACAACGAATATGACCGACAAGTTTGACCGACAACGAATATGACCGACAAGTTTGACCGACAACGAATATGACCGACAACAAGTTTGACTGACAACGAATATGACCGACAACGACTTTGACTGACAATGAATATGACCGACAACGACTTTGACCGACAACGACTATGACCGACGACGACTGTGACCGATAACGACTTTGACCGACAACGAATATGACCGACGACGGCTGTGACCGACGACGACTTTGACAAACAACGAATATGACCGACAACGACTTTGACCGACATCGACTTTGACCGACATCGACTTTGACAAATCTAAAATCGTTGTCGGTCAAAGTCGATGTCGGTCAAAGTCGTTGTCGGTCATATTCGTTGTTTGTCAAAGTCGTCGTCGGTCATAGTCGTCGTCGGTCACAGTCGTCGTCTGTCACAATCGTTGTCAGTCAAAGTCGTTGTCGGTCACATTCGTTGTCGGTCATATTCCTTGTCGACCAAACAAATCTAAAATTGTTGTCAGCCAAACGAATCTAAAATCGTTGTCGGTCAAATTCATTGTTGGGTAGATGAATCTAAAATCGTTGTCGGTCAAAGTCGATGTCGGTCAAAGTCGTTGTCGGTCATATTCGTTGTTTGTCAAAGTCGTCGTCGGTCATAGTCGTCGTCGGTCACAGTCGTCGTCGGTCACAGTCGTCGTCTGTCACAATCGTTGTCAGTCAAAGTCGTTGTCGGTTACATTCGTTGTCGGTCATATTCCTTGTCGACCAAACAAATCTAAAATTGTTGTCAGCCAAACGAATCTAAAATCGTTGTCGGTCAAATTCATTGTTGGGTAGATGAATCTAAAATCGTTGTCGGTCAAAGTCGATGTCGGTCAAAGTCGTTGTCGGTCATATTCGTTGTTTGTCAAAGTCGTCGTCGGTCATAGTCGTCGTCGGTCACAGTCGTCGTCGGTCACAATCGTTGTCAGTCAAAGTCGTTGTCGGTCACATTCGTTGTCGGTCATATTCGTTGTCGGCCAAACAAATCTAAAATTGTTGTCAGCCAAACGAATCTAAAATCGTTGTCGGTCAAATTCATTGTTGGGTAGATGAATCTAAAATCGTTGTCGGTCAAATTCATTGTTGGGTAGATGAATCTAAAATCGTTGTCGGTCAAATTCGGCGTCGGCCACAGTCGTTGTCGGTCAAAGACGTTGTCGGTCATATTAGTTGTCGGCCAAACGAATCTAAAATCGTTGTCGGTCATATTCGTTGTCGGTCATATGCGTTGTCGGTAATATTCGTTGTCGGCCAAACAAATCTAAAATTGTTGTCAGCCAAACGAATCTAAAATCGTTGTCGGTCAAATTCATTGTTGGGTAGATGAATCTAAAATCGTTGTCGGTCAAATTCATTGTTGGGTAGATGAATCTAAAATCGTTGTCGGTCAAACGAATCTAAAATCGTTGTCGGTCAAATTCGGCGTCGGCCACAGTCGTTGTCGGTCAAAGACGTTGTCGGTCATATTAGTTGTCGGCCAAACGAATCTAAAATCGTTGTCGGTCAAATTCGTTGTCCAATTTCACCCTAGACTTTTTGATTCCTGCGCCCTGTTCGTATATTATCATAATTTTCCCGACATTTTCGTTCATTACGGTCGTGCCGCTTAACAATTTGCAATTTCAACCGCGTCGGATGATTCTACGCGAAACGGTTCACCGAAAATATAGGAAACGATTTTTCCATACGAGGCACCGTACTCTAGCAAATCGAGTTTGAAAATCGCAAACGCGCTTCTCGCTGAATTTTCGAACTTGATTTTCTCCACGCCTCGTATAAAGAATCGTTATTCTATTCTTTTTAATCGAATCGACGGACAGAATAGTCCTGTACCCTTCACAGTACACGATAGTGAATTTCGTCAATGAAATTGTTAATTAATATCAGTATTTTGCATTGTGTATAATCACGCATGAAACAGACGATAATAATTTTCTGAGCTATTTTGATGGATCTTAAACAATTTACCGTAAACATTGACAATTGAATTAATCGAATCTATTTAGTTAGTCAGCCGTACGGTTAATTACTCAATAATTACAGGGGAAATACACACAGAGAAATATCTCAGAATTTCCGTGCTCCTCTCGACGAACTAAAAGGAGAGTTATTTTCCACCGATGTCCATTACTTCACGATAACAAGTTAATTAGATCCCTCTGGTAACTTGATTTAGTCAGTTTCGAACTTTCCCGCTCTATTTCTATCTTGTAAAGATTTCGACGTACACTCGAAAGAACTTTCAACCGTAAGACCTCATTATTGCGTGCAAACTGAAATGAGGTCCGACATTATGCCGGGCGAACTGCATTTAGTATAAAGGGGTCATAACGCAATATCTTGTCAACCAAGTATATTCATAATTTTTCATCATATAAAGTCCTCATCTATTTACCCCATATAATGTTCTATCAAATAGGACTTTAAAGAGATTCTAATAAATCAAGAATTCATGATAATTAAAAAAATATACCAAAAACGATAAATTGAAAATAACTTTGAAAGCTGAAAATAAAATTAAAGTCATATTAGAAAACAAATTTTGAAAAGAACTTTATAACCACGGAAACCTAACCCTCATGTATAGGGCGCTCTAAAAATGTTGTGCTCCCTTGTAACGAATTAATGAATTTATTTTATCGATCGTAAATTGTTTTAATTGTTCTACAAACATTATATAAACAATACTACATACGTTGATTCGGATTTGAATCTGTTTGCGCTATTAAGAATGTTTTTAAAATAGTAGATGAAAAACATTCAGGAATTTGAAAAAATTGGGCACAATACTTACGGTAATATCTAATTGCTAAATTAAATCTGAGATAGCATCTTTTAGATTTATCTATAAAAATGCATTTTTTCGATTTTTCACAAAATTTGCAACGAAAAAATTATCTGAAAGTGATACCTAAAATGATAGTGGAGGAATACTATTGCGTATACTTTCTCCATCGATGGTGGTCGGAGGGGTCCGATGGAAATCACCGACACAAATTTCCCCGACACGGTTTTTACCAACAACATTTCACCGACTATAGATTTGGCCGACAACGAGTTTAGATTCCTTGTCGATCTAATTCGTTGCCGGTCAAATTCGTTGTTGTTCAAAGTCGTTGTCGGTCATATTCGTTGTCGGCCAAACGAATCTAAAATTGCTGTCGGTCAAAATCGTTGTGTGCCAAATCTGTAGTCGGTGAAATGTTATTGGTGAAAACCGTGTCGGTGATTTCCATAGGACCCCTCCGACCACCATCGAAGAAGAAAGTATGCGCAATAGCATTCCCCCACTATCATTTTAGGTATCACTTTCAGATAATTTTTTGGTATAGTGAACCTTTTCGCATAGAATCATCCGAAGCGGTTGAAATTGCAAATTCTAAGCGCCCTGACGGTAATGAACGAAAATGTCGAGAAAATTATGATAATATACGAACAGGGCGCAGGAATCAAAACGTCTAGGGTGAAATTGGACCGCGGACGCAGCGTAAAGAGGCGTCCGTGTTTCCCCGGAGGATCAGCGTAACCAGAGGAGCATCCAGCCAGCTTGAATCGCTGTATGTTTACGGAGAAACTTGGGAGCCGAGTTCGATGCTAAGGAATAGCTGAGACTCGAAGAGAGTACGGTAACCGTGTCCATTGAGACCGGATGCTGCCGTTCTGTGCCGAGGACGAAAGAAGACGACGACGATCTGCTCCGGGGAAGCCGAGGAGAACGATTGGCGCCACTGATTCGTCGTCCATTAAGGGAAGCGCCTGGCGAATGCTGAACTTACGAGAACGAATGATGCGCGGCGAGATTCGCGCGCGAGCTTCGCGAAATACGATATACGGGAAGACGAGAGGTTTACGACGGAAGGAATCCGGCGGAACGGTTGGCCCCTGATGGTCTTCGATCGCGAACACCATTGAAAACCGACTGTCGTCAGATGCAGTCAAACTTCGGCTGGTTGATCAATTTTTCACGGGGTGGGCTTAATCACTACCACCCAACAAGCCCGATTTTGGTTTTTCATCGGGAAAAAATTTCTGCGGATTGCCGAAATGTGGACGACATTTTGCGAACAAGTTTCGTGAAATCAAATTTTGTAGTTTCACACGCACACACAGGATACAACGTCCCGAAGCTGCACAATTAGAGTGCTACGTTCCTTCACCATTGGGTCCGCATTAGGCTAGCCTAATTTGGCTGTTAGACCCTAATGGGGCAGTCCCATTAGGCACACGTGCGGAATGTAACGCGGAATATCAACGAGTGCCTAATTGGGAAAGCCGAATGAGGCCCGCATTAGGCCATCCCCATTTGGACCATGTATGGCAACTGATGAGAATGACCAACTTAGGCGTGCACCATTCCCTCCGTTAGGCCCACATTCGTGTTTAGGCATGCCTAACTGAAATTTTAGTCGGGTATTATCTTCAATCATAGGTGAAATCCTGAAGAAAGGGTACACCAAAGTTTCATGACAGAATTTTGCAGTGTCATAATTTCAAAAAAACATATACTCGCGTAGAGGGTTATTTTTCAAACATTTTGAGTATTCTTTGACCTAAAAATTTGAGGACACAGTCAAACCATTGGCAAATGTGTATGCTACATCTTAACGACGAACCATTTACGGGTGTGATAATAGAAATAATGAGAACGTAACCCATGAAATTATGTAATTTAGCAACTCTTAACAGCGAAATTGATTTGAGAATAAGACTGGACAACCCACGGTGCAACGAGGTGGACAAGATTACTCAGTGATCGATAAATAATGAGCATTATCGTGCGTCTAAACGACCCAATTCAGTCTCCTGTCCAACTGTCAAATATTCCACTATCCGACAGTTAAAAAGCAGATTAAGTAGAATGACATATTTATGGATATATGTTGTTACGTCCCGGGATTTGGCTTGAGCGAATTTATCGTTTCGCGACCCATTCCCTTCACTGGACGCTCAAATATGCACCAAGTATTACCAAATAGTAAATGTAGAACTGTCCTCAAAATGCATCTCAGTTCATGCCCAACTTACCATTTCTTTCTCTCGTTACCATTGGGTCACAGTTTATCAACACACTACAGTACATTTGGACTCGTGCCTGCCAGTATGGAACATGTGTGTGCACTAAAAGTTTCAATTCTCTTTTGAAAAATATCTCTGCCGTGTCAAGTCGCCTAACTTTGGAACTACAGAGGACACTGAACGTGCTCGTTGTCTACAGAATAATAGTGGACGTCGCGAGACACCTGGCACGACGAATTAACTTTGCGTGAGTGGTTCGCATCGCGTATAACGTCTTCCATAACCGTGTTTCACTATTAAAATGAGCCAAACGAGCTGTATGCGTACAGAAGTTAGAATGGGACTGCACGATCTAATCCTATGCGAAAACCTGAGTCGACAATGTACGATCAATTTATTCCGCTCGACGCGCCATCTTCAGCCAAATCTATTGTAAAAATTCCTTGAAGCTCATGTTTTTGGGAAGGGAGCATCCTGCGAAATATATTTACTGTACAGGGTGTAAAAAAACGTTTGGTCCTGGCTGCCATAGGCGTATTCTACATCTTCGGATCGGTGAAGATCTTATTCTTATTTATTGCATCTTATTCTACGCATCGTGGGGACAAAAAGTGTCAAGGGAATCATGGGTGAGTTGAGTTTTGATCCATGGTTCTCTTATTCTTAATTCTTGTAGAGCATGAAAAGACGAATCCAACGAGTACAAACACCACACCCTTACGATCATTCAATCTCGAGATATTCCTGTGTGAAAGATAAGGGTTCGATTAGGTTTGTTCCATTCGAACACAAATTATGAATTGTTTATGATTAAACAATTCATCGTTACATTCTTGTAGACTCTGAAAAGACGAGTCCAACGAGTCCAAACACGGTACCTTTACGATCATTCCATCTCGAGATATTCCTGTGTGAAAGATAAGGGTTCGATTAGGTTTGTTCCATTCGAACACGAATATCTCGAGATCGATTGATCTTAAGGATACGGTTTTTGTACTCGTTGGATTCGCCTTTTCATGCTCCGCAAGAACATTTAAGAAAAATGAAGAAATGTTGCCGCAAAATTTCCTTGATCTTGAATTTCAAGGGCAAATTCTTGGTATTATTGCATTGTATCATGGGGACAAAAAGTGTCAAGGGAACCATGGGTGAGTTGAGCTTTGACCCATGGTTCCCTTATTCTCAATTCTTGTAGAGCATGAAAAGAGGAATCCAACGAGTACAAACACCACATCCTTACGATCATTCAATCTCGAGATATTCCTGTGTGAAAGATAAGGATTCGATTAGGTTTGTTCCATTCGAACACAAATTATGAATTGTTTATAATTAAACATTCTTGTAGAGCCTGAAAAGACGAGTCCGACGAGTCCAAACACGGTACCTTTACGATCATTCCATCTCGAGATATTCCTGTGTGAAAGATAAGGGTTCGATTAGGTTTGTTCCATTCGAACACGAATATCTCGAGATCGATTGATCTTAAGGATACGGTGTTTGTACTCGTTGGATTCGCCTTTCCATGCTCCGCAAGAACATCTAAGAAAAATGAAGAAATGTTGCCGCAAAATTTCCTTGATCTTGAATTTCAAGGGCAAATGCTTGGTATGGTGAACCATGGCTCAAAACTCCGCCCCCGCCCCGACCTAACCACAACTCATTCTAATTGACGCATGCGCACAGCACGAACATAAAGTACAAAGTCGGTAAGGTAGAGCGCGATATTGAAATGATAAAAAATTTTTTTTTGACTCGCCAAAAATCCTTCTGGCAATCGTCGTTGTAGTCAAGAAAGAACCTATTTTCAAAATTTCATCGAATTCTGAGGTGTACCATAAACGGAAGTTTCGCCTTTATTCTGTTCCACACACGGTAGCTTTTGACATACACTTCAATAAAACAAATAAAATCACGGTAAGCCTGCTGCTTTCGTGCTCTCTCTCTCGAACCGCACGAGAGTCTGCGCACTAGACAAAAATGGTTTGGAAGATTGTATTTAAACCATCTTTGTCAGTGAAAAATATCGATGAAAATTAATTAAAAATTATTGTTTAACGAATGAGAAGATATTAATTCGTCTGTAGTTCAAATTGACTATTTTTTAAAACGAAAAGTTACAACAAAAATTCTCTGAGTTTCTCGATTTGGACCACTGTGCGTCGCTGCAGTTCAACTGCAGAAAAGGAGATCGAGGTGTAGACAATGCGGCCGACCAGGGAAATGCTGATTCGCATTCCCGAAACGCCCGGTATTCCAGCGGTATTGCACGAAATTGCTGCACTCTGTCCGCGTCATTCCACGGCTGGTTGCTGCAACAACACGGCTATTTCCTCGTTTCCTTCTACATTCCGTTAACTTATCTTTCCGCTGATTTTATGTTCTTGCAAGCTACCCTCACCTCCTTCGCCCGCGCCCCTGCCTCTGATTTCATTTAGTTCTCGCGTTGGCTCCTTGCACCGCGCAAGCGTATTGCTCTCGGTCAGGTTTTCCGCAAAAAGAACCTTCTCGGAGCACATGCACTACCGCCCACGGAAGTCTCGTCAAGAAAGAAAATTTTTAAATATAATTACTTGAAACATTCCGCTCGCTTCAAGCAAGTTTATTTTATTACGTACACAGTGTCGCGTCCGGTGGTTCATAGACAATAATTCATAAACTCGATCACGTACAACATATAATTTCTTAATTTCTTTTCGTATTAAGCAAAATTCAAATGTTATCGGCGCATTGGTTCGATCAGTTTAATACTTCATACACTATTTGCATATTATCACAATTTTTTATCCCGACGTTTCGATCTCAATTCAGATCATTGTCAAGCGATTAACATCAAAAACATTGTGTCTGTAATGTACAAAAAATGTTTTACTTTAATAATTGATAATTAATTTTTATTATTTATTATTAATTTTTAATTTTTAATCAATTAATAATTGAGAAATTAATTATTGATTTATAATTAATAATTGAGAATGAAGATTTCTTTAATCATTCTTTTCGTATTTGTTGTATTATAGTCCAGTCGCCAGGTACTTCTACCTGGAAAGTATTCCAAACTCAATGAAATTTTGACACATCATTTAGGGGTACTCTGGGGTGTCGTATCTCAGTTTTCGACCTCGAGGACCCTGTGCTAACTTGAGGAGGGGGTAAAAACCACGATTTGTATTACCTTGTTTTGGTTTTTCGCTTATTTCTCAAAAACTTTGGGTCCTAAGAACTTTTTGTTCTCATTTTTTGGAAAAATCATCAAATTTCCTTCAAATTTCACAAGCATTCAAAATTAGGAAATTAAGTGGCAACTGACGAATATACGAAAAAACAGAACAAATTATACTGTCCAACAACAAAAATGTTTCCATATAACTATTGGGTGTATCTTATACAATTTTTTGCGCTCGGGAATTAATTGCCGTCCAATAATCGACATCCATATTGGATATAAAAATGTCGACGATTACAATGGAGATGCAGCAATTCTCAGTAAATTATATAAATTATTTCGCTGATCTCTGTTTATTCCAGTAAAATTTGCCTTTGACATGTTTCCATTTGTTTGAAAGCCATGGTATTGTTTTATTGTCGCAATAACTTCAAAGTACCTTATTATAGTATTATCCTACATATTAATGCAAACTGTTTCGAAAAGCAGTGTAGAAAGAACAAAAAGTACTTTCATTCTGAGTCTGTTTCGCTCCAATGGCTCACTGCAGTTTCACATCCTCCTCTAGTAATATGCACTTCAAGTGACTTCTCATTTTCAGAAACTTGCATAATACAGTTAACAATTCTTTACTTGTATTATTAGGACGAGTCTCATTAGTTATGTAAATATTTTATATCGAGTTTAGAAATTCAGGGGCTTACAGAATTTCATGAAAATGCATCGAATAATGGACATCTGCATTCATTAAATTTTATTCGGAGTAACATAGCAAAATGTATTGCACACACGACTGCAGAAGACGTGTCATTCCATTTTTCTTTGGCTCGGTCCTCCGGTGGAAACCCAGTCACAAACATACGACTTGTAATAATGTTGAGTGCGATAACATAATTTACTTTTACTGCGAGCAAGGGTTTCAACATCGTACAGCACAATTCTTATCCTAGAGAATTCATTTGTTGACAAACTGCAATGGCTTATACACGTGTAGTCCACAAAATCAATGCAAGCTATTATACTTTTCATAAAGTTTACGTTTACCTTATACAACATGTGAGAAAAACAAGTTTATTTTCTAGTTTAAAACATGTATTTTTAAAGTACGGTTTTTATAAAGTTACATTCTGTTCTAGATGCAAAAATCTCTTGAAAATGATCCTCATCAGGATCGAAACGTCGAAGTTTCAATTTGCAAAATTATTATAAAATAAGGTTTTTTATTTTTTGATCGAACCTGTGCGCCGAAAATTTGAGAATTTTAAACATTATAGTAAATTTAAATAATATTTGTATAATTAAATGAAATTTTCAATATAATTTATAATTATAGTAAGTTTAAATAATATTTGTATAATTAAATGAAATTTTCAATATAATTTTAAAATTATAGTAAGTTTAAATAATATTTGTATAATTAAATGAAATTTTCAATATAAGTTTAAAATTATAGTAAGTTTAAATAATATTTGTAAAATTAAATGTAATTTTCAATATAATTTTAAAATTATAGTAAGTTTAAATAATATTTGTATAATTAAATGAAATTTTCAATATAATTTTAAAATTATAGTAAGTTTAAATAATATTTGTATAATTAAATGAAATTTTCAATATAATTTTAAAATTATAGTAAGTTTAAATAATATTTGTATAATTAAATGAAATTTTCAATATAAGTTTAAAATTATAGTAAGTTTAAATAATATTTGTAAAATTAAATGTAATTTTCAATATAATTTTAAAATTATAGTAAGTTTAAATAATATTTGTATAATTAAATGAAATTTTCAATATAATTTTAAAATTATAGTAAGTTTAAATAATATTTATAGAATTAAATGTAATTTTCAATATAATTTTAAAATTATAGTAAGTTTAAATAATATTTGTATAATTAAATGAAATTTTCAATATAATTTTGAAATTATAGTGAGTTTAAATAATATTTGTATAATAAATGAAATTTTCAATATAATATTAAAATTGTAGTAAGTTTAAATTATATTTGTATAATTAAATGAAATTTTCAATATATTTTATAATTATAGTAAGTTTAAATAATATTTGTATAATTAAATGAAATTTACAATATAATTTTAAAATTATAGTAAGTTTAAATAATATATTTATAATTAAATGAAATTTTCAATATAATTTTAAAATTACAGTAAGTTTAAATAATAATTGTATAATTAAATGAAATGTTCGATTTGTCTTTTAATTGAAGGCTAGAATGAAAGGGGGAATGAAATATAAACTGTTTCAATATTAAGAAATTAATTTAAAACCATCATACATCTATTATCAATTCTTTTCGATCGCAAAACTATCTAAATATATATATATATATATATATATATATATATATATATATATATATATATATATCGATCAGTTCGAGCAGGATCTTTTCAAGGATTCCTAATAATTAAACAGTTGGTAGTAGAAGGTGAATTCTTCTCGATCGAAAATTAGTAATATAATAAATTGAATTAAATCAATCTATTAAGTTGGTAGTAAACCTGTGAAACTATTTGTATGTTAAGACAGTGCTTTTAAGATGGTATACAGCAATTTTCATTCCAGAGGATTCATTTTTTTCAAAGATGTAACCATTTATATTCGAAAAATCATAGAGACATCTACATTGTAAACAAAGACACCTGTATAAACAGGACTCCTTTAAGAATTTTTAATAATGGAACAACAGATTGCAAAAATTACAATTTTTATAGATTTAAAGGAAGCATTAAAGAACATTCATAAAAATATTAAATACACATATTAATTTATATCCAAACAATTTTTGCGTGCAGTTAGAGGATCGTTCATCAATAAAAAAGGACTTTAACATTAGAAACACACAATTTAAAAACAAAATTCAATTTCTTTCGACGTCTAGTTTCCGAGATATCTCAGAAAATATGGTTCCCATTGCCCAACTCGTAGGGTTGTTTTCACCACTTCAGATGTTAAATATTTTCCGAAGACCTATATCACGCATAAGTTTCATCGAAATCATTTTGATCAGCTGAATATGTTCCCTCGTAAGAATAAACGTAGAAATGAGTGAAATGTTAGGCACACTTAAGTAATTCTTCGGAGAAGGTATGCAAAACTATTGAATTTTTTAACAACCCAGAAGAATTGTACGCGAGTATTCCAACCCATTTTTGAGCTCGAAGTAACCAATCGTCTAGGAATCGATACACGCTACTTTATATCGAGACGGAGACGTACGTGCTCCGTCAGAAACTACACACAGGTCTCGATCGACAAAAAGCGAGTAAGAATTTCTCCGATATCAACTGGGTAAAACGTATTCCGTTCTTCTATTTTCCATAGGGAATTTCTTTTATTTCCTTGCTGAGGGGTGGGGCTTCTGCACGAGTGTTTCGTTGTACACAGAAGAGATGAGTGCGCTATCGGTAATGTACTCGAGCAATGAACGTAGCGAGCCTACCAGCGATCCTAATTTCGATCAGTTGCTCGGAAATAATCCCTCTCGTTCTCGTATCGATCAATAAAATGTCGTTGATCGACGTGAGATCAAACATACATTCGACGACGAAAGAAACTCTAATCAAAACTAATTATTAATCCAGTCGGTGATGGAATACTTAATTTAATCATCGATCCGCTCGCTAAATAAAATTACTGATTCTCTCGGTGAATTGTTATTTCGTGTAGGTTGGGTTAAAAATTGCATCCGGTGGCTGTATAATTGATGTGACTGATAAATGAATAACTGAAATGACTCATAATTGAAGAATTCCTATTGACAACAAAATATTTTAATTGTGTTTCCGTTGCAATCGGTGAACAAATATTTGAATTATTATCGGTAATTCCATACCGTAATTATGATAGCTAAATGTTTTAGTCGCAATTCATACGCAAGTTTAGTTACAGATGTTGATTCTAGATTTAATATTGAGCATCGAAATGTTTGCTGTTTAATTTTCGAAAATTAAATGGAATATTGTACGAATTTACTACGAAGCACGGGGATTCGAGTTTTAAATTTACGGGTGATTTTCTACAACATATACGTGCAGTATGGAAGCGGTATACTCGGTATATCTCTACACTGTTGGCTATATAATCCTCAACTTTGCCAGTAAGGTGATAGGATCAGGGAAACCCAGGATCGAAGTAACGGAAATTTGATTCCTCTAACCAGTAATATTGTACGTGACTGTTTATGCGTCTGACATATATACATATATTAAAGCCCGGGGAGTATACATATACACATCGCATACAGGGTGGTACAGTAATTATCGACGTTCGATATCTTCTAAAGCTGGAAAAATCAGATGTATTCAGAAAAATTTAGAAATATGACATCTACAGGATAATCTGATAAATATTTTCAATAAAAGTTGATCAGTTTTGGATTGGCTATATATTGCAATGAAAACAGATCGGAAAACAGTTTATTCAAAGTATGTTTTTCAAAGCTTTTTTAAATGGCACGTGGTATTTTAGACTTAACAGTATTCTGGTATACTAACTTAGGCATGCACTCGGCCATCCCCTTTTGGACCATGTACGGCAACATAGGAATGTCTAACTTAGGCGTGCACTTGGTCATTCCCTTTTGGACCATGTATGGCAACATAGGAATGCCTAATCAAGGCGTGTACTCCGCCATCCTCTTTTGGACCATGTATGGCAACATAGGGATGCCTAACTTAGACGTGCACTCGGCCATACCCATTTAGACCATGTATACCAACTGTTAGTAATGCCTAACTTAGACGTGCACTCGGCCATCCTCTTTTAGACCATGTATGGCAACATAGGAATGCCTAACCTAGGTGTGCACTCGGTCATTCCCTTTTGGACCATGTATGGCAACATAGGAATGTCTAACTTGAGCGTGCACTCGGCCATCCCTATTTGGACCATGTATGGCAACATAGGAATGTCTAACTTAGACGTGCACTCGGCCATCCTCTTTTAGACCATGTATAGCAACTGTTATTAATGCCTAACTCAGGCGTGCGCTCGGCCCTCCCCTTTTGGACCATGTATGGCAACATAGGAATGCCTAACTTAGGCGTGCACTCGGTCATTCCCTTTTGGACCATGTATAGCAACTGTTAGTAATGCCTAACCAAGGCATGAGTTC
Source organism: Lasioglossum villosulum (assembly GCA_963971365.1). NCBI lineage: Eukaryota > Metazoa > Arthropoda > Insecta > Hymenoptera > Halictidae > Lasioglossum > Lasioglossum villosulum. The sequence continues at coordinate 21,487,788 of OZ020495.1, read as the reverse complement.
GGCCATCCTCTTTTGGACCATGTATGGTAACATAGGAATGCCTAACTTAGGCGTGCGCTCGGCCATACCTATTTGAACCATGTATACCAACTGTTAGTAATGCCTAACTTAGACGTGCACTCGGCCATGCCCTTTTGGACCATGTATGGCAACATGGAGATGCCTAACCAAGGCGTGCACTCGGCCATACCCATTTGGACCGTGTATAGCAACATAGGAATGCCTAACTTAGACGTGCACTCGGCCATACCCATTTGGACCATGTATAGCAACATAGGAATGCCTAACTTAGACATGCACTCGGCCATCCTCATTTGGACCATGTGTAGCAACGATTAGTAATGCCTAACCAAGGCATGCACTCGGACATCCCTCTTGGACCATGTATGGCAACATAGGAATGTCTAACTTGAGCGTGCACTTGGTCATCCCTATTTGGATCATGTATGGCAACATAGGAATGCCTAACTTAGGCATGCGCTTCCCCATCCCCATTTGGACCATGTATAGCAACATAGGAATGCCTAACTTGAGCGTGCACTCGGCCATCCCTATTTGGACCATGTATGGCAACATAGGAATGCCTAACTTACAGGGGAATATATTCAGGTGAAACAAACTCAAAATGACAAAATGACTCTGGCCACGAATTTTGAGGGCTGTTTTCACCTCTTCAAAGTGGATGGTTGCCGATAAAAAAAACACGTGTCAAATATTTTTCGAGAAACTATATCTGACTTAAGTTTCATCAAAATCGGTTTGTCTCATCTGAATAGGTTCCCTTGTTAGGCGTGCGCTCGGCCATACCCATTTGGACCATGTATAGCAACCGTTAGTAATGCCTAAGTTAAGCGTGCTCTCGGCCATGCCTTTTTGGACCATGTATGGCAACATAGGAATACCTAACTTAAACGTGCACTCGGTCATTCCCTTTTGTTCCATGTATAGCAACTGTTACTAATGCCTAACCCAGGCGAGCGCTCGGCCATCCCCTTTTGGACCATGTATGCCAACAAAGGAATGCCTAACTTAGGCGTGTGCTGCGCCATCCTGTTTTGGACCATGTATGGCAACATAGTAATGCCTAACGTAGGCGTGCTCTCGGCCTTCCCCATTTGCCCCAATGTGGCAACTGTTAGGAATGTCCAACTTAGGCATACACCATTCTTTCCGCATTGGGCCCACGTTTGTGTTTAGGCATGCCTAACTGAAGTTCTAGTCGGGTACAAATGTATGTTCCTCACTGTTGCCAAACTGTTTTTCAGCGTGGAGGTTGGTTACACTGATAAATACCCAGTATCAGAGGATACCGTACCCCCTTAAACCCCACCGATTTCTGCATTCAACGCGGTGTTCACTTCGGCTAACTCCGCTCCTGTTCTTTGGTGAGATGTTGGTGTGCCCCGTTGGCTGTTCGTCTTATAGTAACGTTGGCTCTACGTTGCGTATGATCGTTGGCCCAGCTGCATAAAAAGGCGACATTTCTAACGGTTGCTCAATCAATACTCCAACGAAGTCCCAACAAAATTCCAACCGTAAATGCTACTATGGATCTTACTGTCCCAAATTTTTCGCAGAATGCCGTCAATATTCCAGGAAAAGTACACTTCCTCCCTTTCGCGGGGAATTTCATTTCGTCATTCGGCAACAGTCAAGACAGTGGCGTATACGGCCGTGTGTGCATCGGACCGCGTTTACACGTGCACGCATGCATAAACGGCTGCGCGAACGTGCACGCCGGCGCGGAAGTGCAATTCACATTGAATGGAAAGAGGGAATTAAAAGCTCCTCGCGCGCAATTTCCCGCCCCTGCGCCCTCTCCCAGATCTCGATTGTTTTTCCTTTTTCTTCGTGCGAAAACGCAGTTTTTCCGAATTTTAAAAGTGATCTCGTACAACTCGCGGACGTCTCTCTTGTCCCGGGTCGATGTCGCGGATCGGTATCGAATTGTTCCCGGCGTGTTGCAGGCGTGTGTACACACACCCACGCACCCCTAAACGCAGCGCGCTCGTTTAATTCAATGACCAAATTAAAAGTTTCCTACGAGCACTGTTCTTCGTTGATGCATGCAATTACCATCTCCATGGAATTCTAATTTTAAACTTGCCGTCCGTGACCCGACTACTATTGCTTCGTTCCTTTCCGAGGAACTTATGTCGCTTGGTTTCGGGAGGTAACGAGTCTCCGGAATCCAAGAACGGATGACTTATAGGGTGGTAGTGAGGGGATGGTTTGGCTTGGAAAAAACTGGATACGTTCCTGACACCCACGTGTACAAGCTGGTAAAGTTTTATTGCGGCGCGTTGTTCTTTTTTGTCAATGGATATCGTGTGTAGACTGCGGATCTTTATGCAAAATAAACATTTCTTACCTAATTTGCAACAAACTGGAGTGAAATAGAAATTTCTTTCTTTCCCTATTACGTTTAGTAGCTTCAGAATAATATAATAGTATCGATCCTTGCATGAATCGCTTCGTTAATAATAAAAAGGGCTGTTCTTCCGTTTATGGTACAACTCAGAATTCGATGAAATTTTGAAAATAGGTTCTTTTTTTACTAAAATGACGATTGCCAGAAGGATTTTTGGCGCGTCGAAAAAAAATTTTGTATCATTTCAATGTTGCGCTCTACCTTACCGACTTACCGACTTTCTATATTATATAGAATATCTTCAATTAGTTGTAAAAAGCCATAAAAAGTGCTACTTTCTGAAATATTTGTAATAAGCGGGGAATAACACGAATTCTTTGAACGCGTGCACCATTTGAAATTTACAACAGTGATTTTAATCGTCTAATATCATTTATACGATCGCGATGTAAATGCACACTTCCACGAAATTGCATTTTCTACCGAGACTATATTGCGGTAAAGTTCATATCGCAAAAATTTCAATTTTCGAACCAACCAACCTTGTTTTTCATAAGACCACGGATGGAGCCTGCGCGTTCGTATTGCATCGACACAGTCAGGAGCGAGGAAATGTATATATTTTTCGAACACAGGCGCCCGTGAACGATGCCGGGGAATCCCGGGATCAAAGTTCCATCACTTCGATCCCAGATTTCAACAGATTCTTTCGTCATTCTTCTGGATCTACGTAACCTCCCCACGTGATATAGTCTATCGATTTGAATTCACGAAAAAAATATTTGCAGGAAAACACTCTTCAAATAAAAAGACTTCCAAAATTGTTTCTAAGAGAAACGAAAGAAGTCGAATTCGATCGAACAGTATTCACTTTATTATATTTCGTCAAGTAACATTTTAAAGCCGTATTTAAGACTTAATTTTAATTAATTTTAGTTTGTTGGTTCTGAACTAGTTTATGCTTTCGTCGTGACGCTCGACAAAATTATGTTTCAATAAAAACGCTGCTCGTAACGCGGAAGTTGTTATCTATGAACAAACTATCAGCCGGAAATGAAACACCAACATATATGAGACCACGCACCACTATTCCGTGGTTAAAATATTTGCTGTCGAAAAATTTTCAGGCTCGAAGCTTCGCAAATATTGTGATACTGGAATTATTTCATAAAAATATTCAGGTCAACATTGCTGGATGCAGGATACGATTCAATTTTGCGGAAAAATATCAGTCAACAACGCGTGAATGTTCGTATTACAGTTCAAACCTTTTTTATTTAGAAATAAATAAATAAAAAATTATTTATAAATAAATAAAAAATATAATATTATATTTCGAATAAAATCTTTCCATTAAAAAACCACGCGAAAACGAAGTCTTTGCTTGAAAATTTTGCAAATTCAAATGTTTTTGCAAAGTTTAGTAACTTCAACATAGTGTAACATTGTTAATAAAAGAACTCGTACAATAATCTAAACAGGCACATTGTGGAGCTTGGAACTTCTATTTTTAACGAGTCCCAAAGCTCTTTTTATCTTAAGCGGGCAAACGATGAATGTCCTGAAGATTTTTGACCTTTGATGACCTTGAAAGTTTAAACTGTTGTAAATTCGTAACAACAAATCGTACATTAATCTACTTGGGCTCATTCTAAAGCTTGAAACTAGTACTTTAAACGAGTTCTAAGGTACTTTTTCATTTAGAATGCTTTTACACCAGCAATTAAGTGGAGAAGCAAAGAGTGTCTTTACCTTGGAAATGTTTCAAGTCGTATATCCCTAGGAAGTTTAACCTGTTGTAATTTCTTTAAGAAAACACGCACAATAATCTACGTGGGCTCAATCTAAAGCTTGAAACTTCTACTTTAAATAAGTTCTAAGGTACTTTAACATTTAGAATGCTTTTACACCAGCAATTAAGTAGGGAAGCAAAGAGTGTCCTTACCTTGGAAATGTTTCATGTCATATATATATCCCTAGGACGTTTAAACTGTTGTAATTTCTTTAAGCAAACTCGTTGAATAATCTACTTGGGCTCATTCTAAAGCTTGAAACTAGTACTTTAAACGAGTTCTAAGGTATTTTTCATTTAGAATGCTTTTACACCAGCAATTAAGTGGAGAAGCAAAGAGTGTCTTTACCTTGGAAATGTCTCATGTCATATATATCCCTAGGAAGTTTAAACTGTTGTAAATTCGTAACAACAAATCGTACATTAATCTACGTGGGCTCGATTTAAAGCTTGAAACTTTTACTTTAAATGAGTTCTAAGGTACTTTTTCATTTAGAATGCTTTTACACCAGTAATTAAGTGGAGAAGCAAAGAGTGTCCTTACCTTGCAAATGTTTCACGTCATGTATATCCCTAGGAAGTTTAAACTGTTTTAATTTCTTTAAAAAAAACTCGTTGAATAATGTACTTGGGCTCATTCTAAAGCTTGAAACTTTTACTTTTAACGACTTCCAACACGTTTGCCATTTCGAGTGTATATTCCCTACGAATCGGACGCAGAGGCAAAGATGGTTTTGTTCCTAAGATTTGGTCGTGAAAGTAGACAATATCGAGAAAAGTTGCGAGCAATAAACATCCCACAGGGCACGGTCCGTCGGGATTTCTGTCAGATCGATAATGGCCAGATTATTTACATTCGCCTTCGACGGCGAGACGTTCCGTGTGTTGCATTTCAATTTCCCGAACGTGGTATCGTTATGATATCGCAACTTATTATACGCAGGGCAGGTCGACGCGAGAAGCATCGAGGAAAGTGTGAAATGAAATTCTAGCGGCGGAGTCAATCGACGTTGGTGTTGGCGTCGGAATAGCCACCACCTGAAAACCGATAGCTACAGGTATCTACACTGTTGACAGCACGCGTGTGAGAAAAAATACAGGCGGAGCTTGAGCATCTCTTTCTTGATTAAAAATGGCATACTTTTCTTAAAATTGTCCCCACTGGCAAGGATTTAGTTGAGACTCTGTATACATATACACTCCGGGACAAAAAGACAGCACACTGTAAAATTAACGTAATATTTATCTATTTAACATTACACCAAGATTTCGTTCTTACACATTCTTGCAAAACACCTCTATAAACAGACACTCGAACCAGCAACGTACCACTTACTATTATCTTCTTAATTAAATAAAAAAATATCTAGATTGTCAATCGTATGCGTCGAGCACATTATCCAATGATAATTTAATCAAAGAAAAATGTTGTCAGGACAACAAATGAAACAGGGACAAGAACAACATGAATAATCGTGATAAATTACAATAATGATATTTCGGAAACTTTGCAAGTCGTTTAAATTTCATGTGTGAAACAGAGACGAGAACAACGTTAAAAATCGTAATTAATTGCAACGATAATATTTCGGGAACTGCGCAAGTTGACTAAATTATGCAGTTTGTTAACCCGCGTAGAACAACGGCACGAACAGCGACAAATCAGATAAACAAATTGCAATAACAAGAAGAAGAAATGGGACAACGAAAAGGAAACAGCAACGTGGCACAACAAAATTATCACCTTTCGTTCTATTTTATCTACATCGGTGTTTAAACAAGTCCCATTATTTTCGGAATGTACCGCCGGTCGCGCACCGTTAGAACGTTCCAAGTAAAATATCGCCGCACTCGCGTTATCCCGCTTCACGATCAAATGTTCTAATTATTCCGCACCTTCGTAGTCATTGTACCGTCGTAGTCATTCGGAATTTCGATTAAAATTGTTGGAGGGCTCGTTCAAGGTACGGTTTTACGCGCGTAGAGGACGCTTCGGTCGTAAGTGAAGTAAAACTGAAGCGTTCTATAAAAATTGACAATGCACTGTAATAATTGGACCACGAATTTCATACATATCTGAGTGCAATTTGGCGGAATTCGCTAGTCGGATCCATTGATAGCATAAAGATATTGATGAAAAGAAGGAAACCTGTAATGATAACGAAATTGAAGCGTTAGATTGATAAAAATGTATGTTTATCACTGTTGCCAAACTGTTTTTCAGCTAGGAGGTTGGCTACACTGATAAATTCCCTAGAATCAGAGGTTACGGTACCCCCTTCAGGGTAGGTGTCGTCTAAATTACGAAAAATAACGAAATTGAAGCGTTAGATTGATAAAAATGTATGTTGATCACTGTTGCCAAACTGTTTTTCAGCGAGGAGGTTGGTTACACTGATGAATTCCCTAGAATCAGAGGTTACGGTACCACCTTTAGGGTAGGTGTCGTCTAAATTACGAAAAATAACGCAATTGAAGCGTTAAATTGATAAAAATGTGTGTTCATCACACTTGCCAAACTGTTTTTCAGCGAGGAGGTTGGTTACACTGATAAATTCCCTAGAATCAGAGGTTACGGTACCCCCTTTAGGGAAACGTCGTCTAAATTACGAAAAATAGCGAAATTGAAACGTTAGATTGATAAAAATGTATGTTCATCACTGTTGCCAAACTGTTTTTCAGCGAGGAGGTTGGTTACACTGATGAATTCCCTAGAACCAGAGGTTACGGTAACACCTTTAGGGTAGGTGTCGTCTGAATTACGAAAAATAACGAAATTGAAGCATTACATTGATAAAAATGTATGTTCATCACTCTTGCCAAACTGTTTTTCAGCGAGGAGGTTGGTTACTCTGATAAAATCCCTAGAATCAGAGGTTCTAGTACTCCCTTTTGCGGGTGGGGTACCCACGTGACATTACTAGAATCTAACTAGATTTTGGGCCAAAAAGGGGGGTTTACGCGGGAACAATTCATGTCCTCGTACGATTATATTTTGAGCTGAGTGAGGGCTCATTCTGAAGAGGAAGGTTGAAGTCCAACTTTAGTTACATTCTGTTTATACCTAGTAATGTGAGTGTCCAAAGTAGGTAAAACAAACGAAGAAAAATTCAGGAGATCCTAATGTATTTTTCCATCACAAAAAGATTGTTCTTGGGTAACTTAGGGACCCACGCGAGCTTCATTTAAGCTTCCTCTTTAGAATGAGCCCTGATTCAGCTCAAAATATAATCGTATGAGGACGTGAGGTGTGTTCCCGTGATTTCGTTCAATTTTTCCCCAGATTCCGTTCATGAAGGGTGAGTAGAAGCAATTTTAGTTCAGCTACTTAGACGAGATGGCACCTGGTCAGGAAAACTGTCAGCGTAGATTCGCAACGACAAAAATGTAAAGGGCTTGAAGCCACTCGGATCCAATAAGAGCAATAAAGGTATTGATGAAAAACGTTAGATTGATACAGATGTATGTTGATCACTGTTGCCGAACTATTTTTCCGCGGGAGGTTGGTCACGAAAAATACCATAGTCACGTGGGTACCCTACCCCCTTAAGAGCTTAGTCGTTCCCTTTAAAATACGGCCAGCTTCATCCAACGATCCCCAACAAACTCACGCCAGATTAAGCATCCTCAATTCCCGAAGATTTACCTCGAAATCCTGAAAGTTGGATGTCGCTGGCGTGTCTGATAGAAGCTTGTCAGTCAGTCGTGGGACAGAAGAATAAAATAAAGAAGCGGAAGGGAAGTCCAGCCGCGACAACGACCCTATGCTTGAGTATCCCCTCGGCAAAGGCTCTTTCGGAGCTTATTATTATTTGTTCGACGACAGGCACCGCATGGGCCGCGTCCCTTGGCACATTTTCGTCCGGCATCAGATAATCCCTGGGAAAAAACACAGACACGCGCTCGTATACCAACTCGAATAGATCCGGTGTGGATAGCTGCGAATCTAAAACATACGAGAATTACAGAAAAAATACCCTACCCGACCCATGCTCGCCGCCATACTATAATTTTTCATGATTCCTCGCTTTAAGAGGGCAGGGTACCCCCGTGACATCCCATTTTCCCCAGATTCCGTTCATGAAGGATGAGTCTAGAGCAAGCCTAGAGGCAATCTTAGTAGCTACATGGACGAGAAGGCGAATAGACAGGAGAACTGTCAGCTCAGATTCGTAGCAACAAAAATGTAAAGGGCTTGAAGCCACTCGGATCCATTAATGGCAATAAAGATATTGACAAAAAAAACCTGTAATGATAACGAAACTGAAGCACTAGATTGATACAAATGCATGTTCATCACCGTTGCCAAACTGTTTTTCCGCGTGGAGGTTGGTTACACTGATAAGTACCGTAGAAACAGAGGCTCTGGTACCCCCTTAAGTTGGGAGGAGCTCGATTGGACGCAGTACGATTTCCCACTTAGCTATTGGGCACATATCTTTTGGAAACAGCATCATTGGACACATCTCTATTGAGCACAAACAGGATAGAGTTAGGATAGGGTTAGGATAGGGATAAAAGCCAAGAACACGTATGGTAGTATCGCGAGAGGAAGGTGGGAGTAAATGCGGAAAGCGGGCTCCTCCCCCCCATCTATGCCGCGAAAGTGGTCGAGAAAGGAAGAGGGGTGGCACAGTCAACCGCCGTCCCTGGGCCTGGGAGTTTTTTATCTCCCAGGCCCATAAAAATGGGTTAGGATAGGGATAGATAGCTGTCTATATATAGAGATTATATTAGTTATATTACAGAGATGCAACTACCCTATCCTAACCTTATCTATATTTTTTTGTGGATAAATACAGTACGCCCCCTCTGGAGGAACCGGGGTTATGTGGGGCTCTCCTGGGACTCTCCTGAGGCCCTCCCCAGGCCAACTCACTGAAACTCTACACCCGCCTAAGCTATGTGGGAGGAGCTTGGATCAACCGAGTATACAACAGGACTTACTCCCAGTTATCGTACTTCTCGGGGGAAGGGGTTAACCTCCCCCACTACCTAATCTAACCGGACCCCAGGCGGAGGGACCCGCCCGGTGTCCCCATCCCTTTTTTTGTGAGGCGTGGGAGATTGACAACTCCCACGGTTGTGGGGACGGTAGATGTTGTAGCGCCCCTCTCCTACTCCCCTTTGGGTCGGGCTTTTTTTGGTCAGGACCCCGCTTTTAGCATTTCTCCCGGCCTCAGCTCGAGCTCCTTCCACACGTGTTCTTGGCACTTCGGTGTCCCCATCCCTGGGGCCTTGGAATCGGGTTTCCCGTGCCCCAGCTCAGTCCACACGCAGCCCCCGGTACCTTCATGCCCCGCTCGGGACGGGTGACCTTTTTTTTGTTAAGGGAGGTGGTTCAAGTCTAAAACAATCCGCCTCCCGGGACAACCAATGGGCTGCCCCTCTACTATCTAGGAGTGCCCAAACTAGACTGCCTGGGACCTACTCTCCGTATTGCACCCAGGGTGCCTTTTTTCAGGCCTACACCACTCCTGTTCTTTTCTTATAACCTGATCTAAAGGTCCCCAGCCCGGCCAGGGCCAGAGGGTTAAATCTATCCTAGTAGTAGTAGTAGTAGTAGTAGTAAAGTATGGCCGGGGGAGGAGTGATCGGCACCCCTCCCTATTCCGTGAGGGAGAGGGGGTGGTGCCGCTAGGCACCTCCCCTCTCCCGATCGCACACCGACAGCATAGTCAGTATCATATGGCGACCGGCCCTCGGCCCCGTAGGGTTGCAAATACCACTGCGTTCAACCGCCGCTCTGTTTTTTATAGCCCGGGCAACTTTCAGAGCAGTCGATCTACTAGTCAGGGAGTGATCATCATTGATGAGACGGCCATTCTACCTAATCTTTTGGATTTTTGAGCTTTTCAAGGCTCGGAGCGTACGTCGGGCCGTGCTCACCTTCAGATCATGCAGGTTCGCCACACCTGCCCAATTGGCCCCCCCCTCTTCACCATAGAACCATGTCGTGCGCCTTTGAGTGCTACATCCCGTTCCCTAGTCTGCCTCAGCTGTCCGAGACTTTCCCACTCCCTCGCCAGGATTAGGATAGGCTAATCTATGCTTCTACGAGTTCCACAAAGCAAGGGACCGCGCCTATATGTTCGTTGGGTAAATCTATCCTAACCCTATCCTAATTCTATCCTACTTGTACCCAATAGAGGTTTGTCCAATCCATCATGTGTCCAATGATACTGTTTCCAAAATACATGTGCCCAATAGCTAAGTGGGAAATCGTATTGTGTCTAATCGAAAGTTGTTCTTGACGAACAGCCTAAAGCTACGTCCACACCGACCCACAGTGGTCCCAAAACCCAAAAGCGTGGACAAAGCCTGAAAACGCATTAAACAATTATTGGATCTGCTAAAAAATTGGTATTCAGGCGTTTTTGTGGTCGTTGATCGCAAATCCGAACTTGAAAAAGAAAAACAAAATGGCGGATTCAATATGGCGGCACAAAATCATTCGTTCTCCTCAAAAATTGTTTATCGGGATTTTAGGTGAAGTTGATTACGAATGTGAATTTAATACATATAAAAACGCATGAAGGTCCGTTTAAATTTTAATTTAATTTTTTTCATTTCCTCAAAATGACCCACTGTAACAAAATGGCGGTCTGTGACTGACAATAACACTGCGGGACTGTCACGTTTTAGAGTAGATTCGTCAGCGAGGAAATTAAACGCGTGGTAAACAGATGTAATGAAGGCCACAGTGCTGTTTGCTGAGATTTTGGAGGGTTTTCTTGGCGAGGAAACTTTAATTCAAGGTTCTGTGTAACTCTCTAGTGTTTTCCTGTTAGTTTTTCTTTCACTTGATTTTTACGATTGCAAATTGTGATTTTTCACAATTTATTTCAGATTCGGTCCTGTTATAATCTAAATTATAGATTCATAGTTAATAGTATAATTTGTATATTAATAGTGTATTACGTAATTAATATTGTAGGATTACTGTGAAAGAACAATTTTGAGTTTAATTACAAAATTCAACACATTGCAGCCTCGTGAAGAAATAAAACAAATGACAAATCTTTTGCTTTTATTTCCTTTAATAATATTTTTGTAGTTGCTTTCCTACCAGGAAGAAAATATTTAATTTTATTAATTATTTATTTTATTAATATCTAATTTATTATTTTAAAATATAAAATTTCCTAAAACGTTCTAAAAATTAAAATAATTGTTAAGCATTTGTTAAACAATTATTCTCCTGATTCCCATTATAAAAAATTTGTACTATTATATACTGTACTTATTGTTTATTAATTATACATTAATATTATTGTACATTTGTTACAGGACGAACATCAAAGCCAACCACCTGCAGTTTTGATGAAACTATACAGGTCAGTGATAAATGATAAATAAAAATGCACACATACTATCGTACATAAACAAAACCACTCAAGTTTTTGATGAGCGTAATAAATCGACGTTGCCTCCAGTATAAATATTTACTCCGCGTAGCCGAAAATGTATTTACAATGAAGTGGATTTGTAGCTTGGCCAATATTTAATCATTAATCAATATTCAATATCCAACCGTATTGCAGCGCAGCAGAAATTGTAAACGCAAGTACACGACTGTTCGAATGCCTGTAGCACTTATTTGTACTAGAAAAATTCAAATTGCAGTGTAATACAATTTGTGGCTACGTCATAAAATAAAAATAATCATCACATAATAATATTAATAAGAATTTTGATCTTCGTTAACGTTCACTTATTTATTCAGAAATGAAATATTACTTATTTATTCGTAAAATTTTGTTAATATTTTTTTAAGGACGTCCAGCGTACATTTAACTAAATTAATGTTTGACCTTGAAATAACCTTGTACACTACCGTTGGCTAGTAATTTCAACAATTTTTATTACATTATAATATAATATAACAATAATTATTATTAACTAATATATACTGTATATATTATAATATAATGAATTATATAATATCATAATAATTATTATTAACTAATATATATTATATATATTATAATATAATACTTATTATTATTTTGATACATAACTTTTAATTACCACAATGACACTTTTAACTTTGAACACTAAGTGTGAAATATGCAACACTCTGACCTTCAAATGACCTTGTAAGATTTACACTAAAAATTTGTAAGTATTCAAATTCTAATCTTTGTGCATCGAAAATTAAATTGGGCGTTCTTTCGTGTACAACAATTTAATATTTAAATGATCATAAGTTTAAACAAATTCAACTAAAAATTAACTAAAATAAAAGCCATATGTATACACATGTATATACATATATTTTTTTAATGCAATGTTTAGCCTATGATGCACTATATGCCCTATGATGCACTATATGCACTATGATGCACTATATGCACTATGATGCACTATATGCACTATGATGCACTATATGCACTATGCTGCACTATGATGCACTATATGCACTATGATGCACTATATGCACTATGCTGCACTATATGCACTATGATGCACTATATGCATTATGATGCACTATATGCACTATGATGCACTATATGCATTATGATGCACTATATGCACTATGATGCACTATATGCATTATGATGCACTATATGCACTATGATGCACTATATGCATTATGATGCACTATATGCACTATGATGCACTATATGCATTATGATGCACTATATGCACTATATGCATTATGATGTTTTATATGCACTACGATGCACTATGATATATTATCGCAAATGTATTCAACAATTCTACGTTAGGAAACAAAGGAACTAAATTAACTAAAGTATGAATTACAATCTTTTGCTAGCTACCGCGGTGATACGTATTTAATTAAATCAATTAATATTGTTTGAAATTTACCTGATTACGTATTATTAAATAAAGTAATTAAAATTAATTTTCACTGAAATACCATGTAGAAAGCAGACATAGTAGCTCAGATCAACCGGGAAACTTACCGCAGGCGACCGCGCGGGTTGGCACGCGATAGATATTTAAATTCCCTGGCGTAACAGATTCCTCGAATAATACTTCATATATCGGCCGACTTCAAAGGGATTTATTCGAATCGATCAAACCTAGTATATCCAGCATGCAACCGCGGCCAACTGAACAAGTTGATTAATCGTGGGATATGCGGACGTACTCTTGTCCCGGGTACACGTGTACGTCCGCCTCCGTAATTGAATTGACTAATATGGAAAACCGAGACATAATGGAGCAACCCATAACTGTGTCTGATGCGAATTCATCGGGGAATCAATTAATGTGGGTGTAGCGCAATTTCCGTTTCGCCTTCTTGTAACTGCAGCTATCCGAATACACGGTGTCCTTTGCGTGTCGCTTCGTTATTAGTTCCGGAGACATTCATTTAGTGGAAAATGATATTGAAATATTATTTTCGTTCAACTGTTGATATAACGCTGGGCGAAACTTCCGTTTACCTCCCATCTTAGAATTCGATGAAATTTTGAAAATAGGTTCTTTTTTGACTAAAATGTCGATTGCCAGAAGGATTTTTCCCGACTCAACAAAAATTTTTTTATCATTCCAATGTCGCGCTCTACCTTACCGACTTACCGAGTTTCTATTTTATATAGAATATCTTCAATTAGTTGTAAAAAGGGATCATCACCAGCCTAGTTCATCTCACAGCGACATAAAAATTCACACATATCATCTATAAACGAATCCTCTTTAGTTTAAAGTAATTCATATATAGGGTAAACTTGAAATTTTTAAAGACTACTCCTGGATTGTCCCCGACCTAACCACAACTCATTCGAATCACATAAATAATAATATAACTAAATAATAAATAAACTTGTCGGGTTAACCTAATCCAAATTAATTCTCATCGCATAATCTTCCCATTGTAGATACTGGTTCACTTGGTTTAACAATTGAAATTTTCTATACATTTTACATTAATTTCCAGAATATATATATATATATATATATATATATATATATATATATATATATATGCGCGCAGCACGAACATGAAGTACAAAGTCGGTAAGTCAGTAGTCGGTAAGGTAGAGCGCAACATTGAAATGATAAAACTTTTTTTCTCGACGCGCCAAAAATCCTTCTGGCAATCGTCATTTTAGTAAAAAAAGAACCTATTTTCACAATTTCATCGAATTCTGAGTTGTACCATAAACGGAAGAACAGCCTTTAAGTGTTCTTATTTAAACCGACCCACCTGTATTATTCGAGACTTGCTAAATGTTTGGCAACCGCACCGTGACATGGTTAAACATTTTTTATATCGTGAGAAATTATTAAATAAATTTCCAACTAAAATGCTTTTTCTTAAAAATGTATATAACCTTGAATAACCTTGGATGTTTAAACTGCTGTAAATTCGTTACAACAACTCGTACGATAATCTACTTGGGCTAATTCTAAAGCTTGAAATCCCCACCTTTAACGGGCCCTAAAGTACTTTTCTACTTGGAATGTTTTTACACGAGTAACTAAGCGTGGAAGCGAGGGACATCCTCCGTTCGAATGTCTCGACAAATAATTGAGTAACCCGATGAAAAAACGATCGCGCGACAATGTGCCAGGGCTCATTCGATAATCCAGGAGTGAATTTTTTTGGATCACGTGTTTCCCAAGCGTAACAAGTAGAAATAGTGGCCGTAGTCGTTCGACTGCAATCAGTGATCTTGTAAAAGGATTTCGGGGAGCGAGGGAGGCGTCGTAGATTTTGAGAAGTTTTCCGAAGAAAAAGGACGACATCGGAGGGAATTGTCGAAGTGATTTTTAGCTCGGGCGAAACTCTCGGAACAATCTGTCCATTGAGATTACGTTCCTCTCGGCAAATTGGAGAATTAAAGGGAATGGCTTTCGTTCGACGTAGCCTGCGCTTTAATTCGATAACTAGAATGCAATTTAATGAGATCTAAAAGCCAGAGGGATTCGAGCGTGAAGCACTGGTAGAGCTGAGAAAAAAAAGAAGAGGAGACCGAGCGCACAGAAAGTTCTGACGTCGCTGCCAATGTTTTATACATAACTTCCGAACTATGACTAACTATGTTAATTTGAAAACGAAGCGTCCGCAATAAGTCCATCGCGTACACCACGCTTTTTTTCGCTGGAACAGGGTTTCCAAACATTTTATTTTCGACGCCGAAAGCCGATGGAAAATGTACAGAGAATGATACAAATATTACTATTATTTCTACGAGTTGTCGATATTACGTTGAAACCGATTTTAAAATGAGAAATCGTCAAAGTGTCAAATCGGCCTGGTTTGGTCGGTAAAGTAGATTTCCTGTTTCTTATAAATTTGTAATCTCGGTGATTATGCGAAATATGGCAAAATATGAAGAGACCTTTTTTGTAGAAAATGAAATTTCCAACAATTGATGTCCTATGACATTTTTTTATCAGCTCCGCAGTTTTCGAGTATATTTATATTTTGGTGGAGTTGCAGAACAACTGCCTCTCCCACAAATAACGGTCGGACGAAAAGGAAAAAGCGGTTCAAAATGTTTTTTATAGGAAATTCAATTTCCTACAAAAAAGGTCTGTATATATTTTGCCATATCTCGAATTCTTTCCGAGATATTTGCAGGTTTCTAAAAAACAGGAAATCTACTTTACCGGCTGAGCCAGGCCAATTTGACGCCATGTTATGTTTTTTCTTGAAATAACCCCAAGAACGCAAATATAACCTCGAAACGAGGGTCCACGGAAATCGTAATCGTGCCGGAATTTCAATTTCTGAAATTAAGACAAAATAGATTTTTATTAATGATATTAATTTTTTAACAAAACCATCAATCATTTAACGTATGCATCCGCCATTTCGTTTCTTCGAATTTTGAGTTCAGATTTGTAATCAGAGGACCCGAAAACCATGGGATACCAATTTATGGAGAAATTTAGGTACGTTTAGGGGTTCTGACCAACTTTTGGGGATTTCGAACCACTGTGCGTTGGTGCATCGTTTGTTTCAACTGTGGGCAATGTTATTCGTCGCATGGTTAAACAATTATTTCTCCGTGCATTTTCAAAATTGTCGAGATCCACTCTCAGAATATTTTGCACGCGTTTCGCTCGATCCAGGCAAACCAGGATAGCGTTCCGAGTATTTTGAGTGGCGGCGGAATCATTGAGTTACGCATGCATAACATTTGCATCCGCGATGCAACATAGATTGACGAAAGATGAGCTTGAGGGAGCCGGAGTAACAGTCGAAGGGGGAGAAAGGCTTGACAGGAGCGAGCTAAATGAAGGCTCAGATTCCATCAGCGTCGGATGAACAGAACCCAGCACTAATCCCGGCTTCCTCCACGCAACATGCCGGAGGAGCTGAACGCCTCGATGCTTTCGATGACTTTGTTAGACGGTGGATTGACTTCGTCAGACCGGCTGTCGAACTTTACTCGAGATGTATACTTTTGAGTTACAGCGCGCCAGTGATAGTGCAGGCTTAGGTTTCCCCACTGGGAAACAATTAACACTGACGCGACTAAGTGGGAACGTTGCGAAGCTGTTTCCAAAACTAGTACTGGAAAAAAACAGCTCGCGAAGGGGGCAGCGAAACGTTCGGGCTTTCAAATAAGCGAAACTTTCAGGAAAAACACATTCTTTGTTTCTCCTCTTTATTTTAGGTGTAACTAGATAAAAAGGTACTGAAGCTGGGCGACAGTCGCGATCAGGAACGAGGTTGTTGCTAGCCGAGGGATAATAATCAGGTACCGCAAACTGTAGTTGTACTTTCAAGCTTTATTGCTGTCGGTCAACTGCGTAGCCCGTGTGACCGTTCTCGACGAGAGCTCGAATAAGACTACCGAGTTACACGCTTGCAAACTAGACGTTCGCTCGTTGACGCATTCTCGCGAACAAAGATCCTTTATTCATTCGCGTAGCTCATTTTCGCTGTAAACTGAACTAAACATTCGGACCCTTCGCGGGGTTCGACCCAATCGTCTAAACACTCTCTCGACGTTGTCGCACAGACGCAACCTGATCCATACTTTCGACGCTAACGCACTGCACGCAAACTGAACCATGCTCTCGACGATAACGCACAACCGGACTCATTCATACAGACTATGTTTTAACCTAAACAATTGGCCGGGACGTGGCGCCGGCCTGTCGCCACAACAGTACGTTAGAACTCGTTAAAAGTTGAAGCTTCAAGCTCGGAAGGAGTCCAGGTAGATTATTGTGCGAGTTGTTGTTAGGAATTTACAGCAGCTTGAACTTCCAAGGTCGTGCAAGCTCAAAAACTTTTCAAGATAGACATTGTACTTGTATAAAAACATTTTACGTAAAAAAGTGCTTAGAACTCGTTACAGTAGAAGCTTCAAGCTCGGAATTAGCCCAGGTAAATTGTTGTGCGGATGTTGTTATGACTTTACAGGTTTAAACTTCCAAGGTCATGCAAGCTCGAAAAATTTTTAAGATAGACATTCGACTTGTATAAAAACATTCTACGTAACAAAGTGCTTAGAACTCGTTAAAAGTAGAAGCTTCAAGCTCGGAATGAAGTCAGGTAGAGTCTTGTGTGAGTTTTTATGACTTTACAACAGCTTAAACTTCCAAGGTCATGCAAGCTCGAAAAATGTACAAGAGAAAGGCATTGTACTCGTATAAAAACATTCTATGTATTAAAGTGTTTAGAACTCAAAAGTAGAAGCTTCAAGCTCGAAATGAGTCCCAGAAGATTATTGTGCGAGTTGCTGTTATGAATTTACATGATTAAACTTCCAAAGTCATGCAAGGTCAAAAAATTTTCAAGATAGACATTGTTCTTGTATAAAAACATTCTACGTAACAAAATGCTTAGAACTGAAAAGTAGAAGCTTCAAGCTCGAAATGAGTCCCAGAAGATTATTATACGAGTTGTTGTTATGAATTTACAGACTTAAACTTCCAAGGTCGTGCAAGGTTGAAAAATTTTCAAGATACACATTGTTCTTGTATAAAAACATTCTACGTAACAAAATGCTTAGAACTGAAAAGAAGAAGCTTCAAGCTCGAAATGAGTCCCAGAAGATTATTATACGAGTTGTTGTTATGAATTTATAGACTTAAACTTCCAAGGTCGTGCAAGGTCAAAAAATTTTCAAGATTGACATTATACTCGTATAAAAACATTTTACGTAAGAAAGTGCTTTAGAACTCGTTCAAAATACAAGCTTCATGCTCGGAATGAGCCCAGGTAAATTATTGTGCGAGTTATTGTTATGAATTTACAGGCTTAAACTTCCAAGGTCGTGCAAGGTCAAAAAATTTTCAAGATTGACATTGTACTCGTATAAAAACATTCTACGTAAAAAAGTGCTTTAGAACTCGTTCGAAATACAAGTTTCAAGCTCGTAACGAGCCCAGGTAGATTATTGTGCGAGTTGTTGTTATGACTTTACAACAGTTCAAACTTTCTGGGGTGAAAATTTGTTCGTCCGTCCCGAATTCCGATAACGGAGAGTAAATCCGAAAAAGAAAAAATAACGAAGATCGGGAGTAACGAAACGCTTCTTAAAACTCCCTAAACGGAAAAGGATTTTTCGGGGATATAATTTCGGCCATTGAAATCGCGCCGGAAGCCTCGTTCTCCGAGGGGCGATGAGTCCCGAAACGAATGATGAATCGCGCCTTACGAAGAGGATTTCTGACAATGACTGGAAAACGGCTGAATAAGAATGCACTCGAGTCGAGTGGCCAGCTGGTCGACCGGAGGAAAAGAAATCCTGCTAACGAACATCCTGCTATGAAATTCACGATAGTAATTCCTGACTGGGGAATTCCGAGCGCTCCCGCCGGAAAACTCGTTTCCAGGATGACGGCCGGATGGGGAAAACCGCATCTCCTTCGAAATGTCTCCACCGATTCCTATGGATTCCACTCCATTTTTAGTCGGGCTTAACGAAAACTCGACCCCTCCAACCCGCTTTATTACTCCTTACAGTCATAATGGTAGGATCAAAACCCTCCTACCTTGCCTCGTCACTGAGATAATCATTTTCACCGAGTGAGAGATAACGCAATTTCATTTCCAAAGAATCTTTATCCAGTACCCGCAGTTTTTCTTATCTTTAATGGGTGCACACCCTTTGTTGCGATAAAACAATCTATTTTTCAAAAACGTATAATTTTCAATACGGTAAGCCTTAACACGGATCCAGAAGAATCTCGATCATTGTCCTCCTTTGTTTTTCATTATTTTTTTATTTTATTGAAAAAATTTATTTAAAAAAATTAAACCGACTTCGAAACGCAAATAATTTCTTTTTGATTTCTATGAATACACATTAACTGTTAATACAATTTATTAAAATAAAATACTAAATACTTATTAAATCCTTAAATTCTTACACATGCTTTCAGATATTAATATATCTTTTTTATTATTATATCTATCTCGGTTAAAAATAAGAATGAGTTAGAAAAATGTTGAACTTGTCTTGACATGACTTTCGATGACCTTCGAAAGTCCTTGAAAACGACTGCAATCGAAACATTTTTTTATATCACTATATTTGCCCCCTTCAACAGCGCAAACTTTTCTCTTTAACATTTTTTTCTATCTCTAATCTTAACGGAACCATTCAGATGGCTTGTTTTTCGTGAATCACCCGGTATAATAGTATGGTAACATTGACAGAAAAATCGAACAATAATGTATCTGAGCTGGTCTTAACGATTGAAGCACGCACATTTAACATGTCAAAGTTGCTATTGCAATGAGTGCTTTTGTAATATAATATCTGTTTCCTGGGTCATCAAAAATAGCTTGTCATTGTTCGGAGATGGTAGGGTACAGTTGTTGTTATCGAGCATTAATTCCGAGGGAAGCAACTCGGGAGTGACGTGTGTCTGACGTACGATGTCGTCGTCCTTCGATACGTCGGTCACTATTGACGACAGGGCAGCAAGCTAGGATCAGAACGCGTGCTCTGCAACAATTGCTTTCTAATTAAGTTTCTGGCTCTTATCTTCTCATTAACACGTTTCCACGGTCGCAGTGAAAGAATGCAACCCACCGCGATGAAACTCGAGGTTTTCCCTTTATAAACAAGTCTAGGTTGATCATTGCCCGATTACTTTTCACGAACATGCCACACACTAAACCGTGAACGTCTTCTTAATTGATTCATTTAGAAGATAAAGAAAACGAAGATTTACAAAATAAAATTTATAAAATTTACAATTCACTAGGGGGCTCTCTCTCTCTCTCTGAAAAATACACACTGTCATGGCGCTCAATTTTCGGTTCCCCTTCGGAAGGCAACCTGTTCTTCAATTTTAGTTGCCCTTCGGAAGGCAACCCGCTCTTCAATTTTAATTCCCCTTCGGAAGACAACCTGTTCTTCAATTTTAGTTGCGCTTCGGACGACAACCAGCTCCACAATTATAGTTCCCCTTCGGAAGGCAACCTCTTCTTCAATTTTAATTCCCCTTCGGAAGGCAACCCGCTCCTCAATTTTAGTTCCCCTTCGGAAGCCAACCCGCTCTTAAATTTTCGTTTCCCCTTCGGAAGGCAACCAGCTCAACAATTCTAGTTCCCCTTTCGGAAGGCAACCCGCTCCTCAATTTTAGTTCCCCTTCGGAAGGCAACCAGCTCCACAATTATAGTTTCCCTTCGGAAGGCAACCCGTTCTTCAATTTTCGGTTCCCCTTCGGAAGGCAACCCGCTCCTCAATTTTCGGTTCCCCTTCGGAAGGCAACCCGTTCTTCAATTTTAGTTGCCCTTCGGAAGGCAACCACGAGAAACTTCCCATTTTCCGCTCCTACACTAGTTCTGGGACACCCTGTAGACAAAAGCCTACTACTACAGTCCACACCAGTGATGCCAAACGGAGGAACCTGGAACAACTTTCACCTCCGACTGGGCCCCCACTCTTACCTCTACTAGTTCTACTGCGCACGCGCCACACGTGACTCACTCGGGCAGAGTAGAGGTACGTTCATGCGTAGCGCGTGCGCAGTAGAACTAGTAGAAGTATATAAGAAAAAACAGGAGTGGTATTGGCCTGAAAAAGGCACCCTGGTTGCAATACGGAGAGTAGGTCCCCGGGGAGCCTTGTTTGGGCACTTCGAAGGGCGAAGTAAATGCGGAAAGCGGGTCCACTGCATCTATGCCGTGAAAGGGGTAGAGCCTGGGCCTTTTTTACATGTGGGAAAATCCTTTTACGAATGTCCCAAATCCCCTGGGAGGGACAAGGGGTTATGTGGGACTTCCGAGTGCTAGAAG
Organism: Lasioglossum villosulum; assembly: GCA_963971365.1. Classification (NCBI taxonomy): domain Eukaryota; kingdom Metazoa; phylum Arthropoda; class Insecta; order Hymenoptera; family Halictidae; genus Lasioglossum; species Lasioglossum villosulum. The sequence goes on along the minus strand of OZ020495.1, from coordinate 21,466,431 downwards.
GGCACACAGTACCCACCAAAGAACCACATGATGACCTGCCCTAAGCTATTCGAGGGCGGTTGGGATCTCAATTGAACACTACCATCCATCCTCCTTTGCCCTTGGTCCCCTATAGGGCCCCATCCCGGTGGGGGGAGAAGCTCTCCCCAGCAATACTGAGCTTCGCGAGTCGCTCCGCCCCACGGCCCCCGGTGACCCCGTTCCTCGCTCGAGGAGCCCTTAAAAGGGCTCTCGGGTCGTCCCTGGGTTTGGGAGCTTTCTATCTCCCAGGCCCATAAAAAAAAGATAGTAGAGGAGCAACCCATTGGTTGTCCCGAGAGATGGATTGATTTTAACTTTAACCACCTCCCTTAATAAAAAAAAAGAACTAGTAGAAGTAAGAGTGGGGGGCTTGGTTCCTCGGTTTGGCATCACTGGTCCACACGTCCGTATCGATGACACAGTACGTGATCGTGTGGGTGCCCTCTGCAAACAAAATTTAAAGGGACATTCTTCGCTCGGCCCGTACCGAGTCATCGTACGCACACGATTATGTTCTGTCTCATCGACACAATCAATTTTTGCGAAAACTTTAACAGCTTACAGCGTAAAAACTATTTGTTTGCGACATATGGCTCGTTTCAAACTTTTCCTCTTCTCGATGAGTAGAAGGCGTTGGTGTACAAAAAATTTAACAACAATTTTCTCTTACAAATGTCCACCGATCCAGAGGTGTAGATTCACCCCTAGAACGGATGACCATTACTTTCTTTACACCCTGTACACTTACAGCACATATGGCGACGTTAAACTGCATATTGTATACGGGCGAGACTCGGAAGCCGATTTTAGCAGAAAAAAATGGCGAAAGTGTGAGCTCTCCAGCCGCATAAAATTGCAGTGGCATTCTTATTGCAGCAGGCGCCGCGCGGTTGTGGGTTCAAATGCAAATGGCGGACAGGCATCTCAATCCGGTCATTTCGGCCGCGTGTCGCGAGCTGGAAGTTTGATAAGCGAGACGACGTTGATTGGGGACCAGCTGGGTACCAAACGACACGTTCCGGGATGGTCCTCCGCAGCTGCACAAGTATAATGCAACTCGAAATTAGGGCAAAGCGACAGGATGCTTGAAATCATCGGTATCGCGGCATGAATCTCGCTACGCGACTTCTATGCACGCCGAACGAACGATACCAGCGTTTCTAACATTTCGAGGGGAAGTTGAACAAGTGACAGTCCCCGGCCAGACCCTCACTGTCCTATCGACCATTGTCAAATCGTTGACAAACGAATGCATCAGAGATTGCAGGGCTGTGACACGACAAATCGATTTTTCGCGTCGGTGTCCGCGATTTTGTTCGAATCGAACTATGGTATAGTGTAATGTAGATTAGAGAGGACGGGAACTTCACTCATCATTTTGATGGTTTTCAATTTGCTTGGAGAATACAGCTATTCCAATATTTATCTATGTTCATGAATTTCTATCTTGGAAACTATCTGTTCAGTTTGTTCTTTTTATATTTTAATCTAGAAAGAGTTTGACTATCTCGGAAAACTTCTTGCACAGAAAATTTACTTTTCTAATATCGACAATTACATCGAATTTCGAAAATCATCTATTGTTGTTGTACAGAGGTTATTTAATAAAAAAACTTTTTAAAAACCACGCCTATATTAAAATTGAGCGCCCACGAAGATCACGTCGATACCGTTTAGTGTTCCACGCACTTATTTATAGTCACTGATGTCTAAAAAAATGACAAGATCACAAGATTACAGGACTTGACGCACACAACAACAACATCGACACGGCAAGCTAAGCGTGGTAAAAAAGCTGCGCCGGTTCCCGCCGGAGCCGCGGCGCTATTTTGTAGGAACAAACACGCATAATTACCGGCTGATCTTGCCAGGGCTCGCTTGCTCGCTCAAGAGAGGCTCGCATAAAAGGCGGGGGGAAAAAGGCGGAGGCTGCGTCCAAGGGAAAGAACGAGTTATTAAAACGTTTTGAAAATCCCTCCCTCAGCCGGCCGGCTGAGACAATAGCCACGCTAGCTGCCGATTGTCATCGGCTTTGCGAGCCTCGTCCCTGCCTTGGATCTCGTTCACTCCCGGCGTTGAATCACCGGGCTGTCACGGACCCTGAATGCCAGTCATAGAGGCGACGACTCGATGCTACAGGAAGCTCATTAGGCACCGCCCCAGGCATTTTCTGGCCCTTGCCTCCTAGACTTCGTCAATTTTTCCGCCAGCCCAACCATCCAACCATCTCCCTCCCCCCCATCCTGCAACGTCCACGTGTACATATGCAAATACCGCCTCGAGAATGTGGCAAAAGTTGCCTGGAAATTTCGTTTCCATTTTCTAATTAACGCTACCAAGGTTATTCGACCGCTGCAACCCTTCCTCATTTTTATACGGTTGCGAGGTGTCGCCGCGGGATTCTGGGAGCTCGTTTTGTGTCAGTTTTAATGGGATTTTTGTTATTGTTGCTGTTTGGTTGCGGGCTTTCGGGAAACACCGTGAACCATCGTGTAACACGATCAGAAAACTGTTTAACATTTTAGGATCGGCCAAAATGATGTTTTAATATTTTTTACTTATGTGTATTGAAGTAATAAATTCGTGACGGTTACCAGGATCGGTTGAAGGATTGCCGTGTCAGTCGGTTGTCCAGGGTCCTCGCCGACCGGGAGTCATCTGTGACGGTTATTTGGTTCGGTGGAAGGAATTGCCGCCTCAGTCGGCTGTCCAAGGTCGCTGGTACCGCGAAGGGCACTAGGCGATGTTATCCTCGGATCGGTTTCTGTTCGGTTCCCCCTCGGCTTTTCGTCACTCGGGTCGGTTCGGATCGCATCGGATCGGTTCGGATCCCCCTTGGCGTTTCGCCACTCGAATCGGTTCGGTTCGGTTCCCACTCAGATCGGTTCGGATCGCATCGGATCGGTTCGGATCCCACTCGGATCAGTTCGGTTCGATTCGGTTCCCACTCGGAGCGGTTCGGATCGGATTGGTTCGGTTCGGTTTGGTTCGGATCTCAGTCGGCGTTTCGCCACTCGGATCGGTTCGGATCGGTTCGGTTCCCCCTCGGCTTTTCGCCGCTCGAGTCGGTTCGGATCGCATCGGATCGGTTCGGATCCCCCTTGGCGTTTCGTCACTCGGATCGGTTCGATTCTCGGTTCCCACTCAGGTCGGTCCGGATCACATCGGATCGGTTCGGATCCCCCTTGGTGTTTCGCCACTTGGATGGATTCGGTTCGGTTCCCACTCAAGTCGGTTCGGATCGCATCGGATCGGTTCGGATCCCACTCGGATCAGTTCGGTTCGATTCGGTTCCCTCTCGGACCGGTTCGGATCGGATTGGTTCGGTTCGGTTTGGTTGGGATCTCAGTTGGCGTTTCGCCACTGGGATCGGTTCGGATCGGTTCGGATCGGTTCGGATCGGTTCGGTTCCCCCTCGGCTTTTCGTCACTCGGGTCGGTTCGGATCGCATCGGATCGGTTCGGATTCCACCCGGATCAGTTCGGTTCGACTCGGTTCCCACTCGGATCGGTTCGGATCGGACTGGTTCGGATCTCAGTTGGCGTTTCGCCACTCGGATCGGTTCGGATCGGTTCGGTTCCCCCTCGGCTTTTCGTCACTCGGGTCGGTTCGGTTCGGTACGAATCTCACTTGGCGTTTCGTCACTCAGATCGGTTTGGTTCGGTTCGGTTTGGTTGGGATCTTAGTCGGTGTTTCGCCACTCGGATCGGTTCGGTTCGGTACGAATCTCACTTGGCGTTTCGTCACTCAGATCGGTTCGGATCGGTTCGGTTCGGTTCCCACTCGGGTCGGTTCGGTTCGGTTCGGTTCGGTTCGGATCTCACTCGGCGTTTCGCCACTCGGATCGGTTCGGTCCGGTTCGGGTGCCCCTCGGGCTGAGCCCCCCACTCTTATTTCTACTAGCTCTACAGCGCACGCGCTGCACACGAACGTACCTCTGCTCTGCCCGAGTGAGTCACGTTCAGAGGTACGTCATGTATGGCGCGTGCGCCGTAGAAGTAAGAGTGGGGGGCCCAGCCGGAGGGGCAAGTTCGTCCAGGTTCCTCCTTCTGGCATCACTGGTTCGGATCGGATCGGTGTTCCTTCTCAGCATTTCGCCACGGTGGAAGTAGGGACCAGTGATGCCAGATTCGTGGATCTTGGAATTTTTCCCCTCCGCTCGCTCAGCCGGCTCGATCCCTCCCTCCAACGCACCGTCGTCAACATAGTAGAGGTGCGCTGATGGGTGTAGCGCGCGTGCAATCGAACAGGCACTTACACAGGCAGAGTAGAGGTACGTTCGTGTGTAGCGCGTGCGCAGTAGGTGCGACGTAGCTACAACGGTGCGTTAGAGTGGGGGTTCGAGCCGGCTGAGCGAGCGGAGGGGAAAAATCCCAAGACCCACGAATCTGGCATCACTGGTAGGGACTGGTAGGGACTCCCTTGGGTGTTGCACCACTCCGGCCGGGTCGGCCCATCGGAGTTTCGCCACTTGAGCCATACACGTCCGCCCCCTTTATCGGCGCTCGGCCGTACTAATTGATGGGGATGGTTTCGCGTCAGGATGTAACCGTTACAAATTTCTTCGGGTGTCCCAATAATTGATTGATTCCTGAGGTGATTTAACGTAACCTTCTCCTTTGTGGAAATGTTCTCAGCTGTTTGGTTCTGGAGTTATTAAGGAGACACACGGAGCATACAAGGCGGGGCAACAGTGGGCGGATCCCGGGGCGACCAACACCAACCCCGACGTTTAAATCTAATAGCCTCAAGAACCATCTTCAGAGTCTTGACCGCTTACAAAAAATTCCTTAAAAAAGCGACTGGCGCTATTAAAAGTAGAGACTTCCTCCTTTAAAGGGTTCAGATAGATCATCGTCCATTTTTTTCTCCTCAAGTTACAACAGATTAAATTTTTAATACGATTTCATTCGACGTTCTCAGGAGAAAGAATCGTACTTAATTGCTCATGCAGTCCTTCTTCAAAAGCAGCATTACTCAGCTATGTCAAAGCCGGTGGTTTCAATCTTCAAAGTTGAAATAAGTTAATTTTTCTCTCGGCCATTTACTAATGTAAACATCTTCTTGAAAAGGCAATTAAGGTTGTCAAAAGTGAAGTCTGTAAACTAAAAATAAATTCAGGTAGACGATTGTAAAATTCTGTTTCAAGAAATTACTGTAAGTAAAGATCCAAAAATTCCAAATAAATTCAGATATATAGAACATGTTTTCAAGAAGTTACGATAAGTTAGATATCAGAAATGATTTTTCTGAAAACCCTCTCACCCTATATAAAATTTCTGGCACAGAGGTGAGCATTTAATTTAATTATCATCGTGATAATAACAATTTGGAATTCTCAGCCGACTCGATGCAACCACAATTGCCATTTTTTCATAAACGAGAAATTAAAATTCTTGTTGCGAGACCGCAGGCTTCAAGGCGCGCCTTAATGAAATAATATCTCCTCGACATGCAAAGCCGGTGTTAACGCGCTCACTGCGATTCTTATTCGCCAAAGAATCTCGGCCGGAGGCTTAAATTGTTGTCGAATAGGTTTAAACAGTTTATTTACTTGTACGAAGCACCCGCCTCATTCGATTTGTCGACAAACACACGCTGAAATGCTCCTCGCTGCGCCATTGTACGCTCGGAATGCATTTTTGTTGCATTCGAACAGGGGGAAGGTTCAGACCGATTTTCACGAAATTTTCAGAATATGTTTAATTGACACAGTTGCAAAATGCAACTTTTAGTATTTTTTCTACAATTCCGATCAATTGCAATTTTTGACCAAATTTTTTTCATATCCAGTGGCAAATTAATTGCTCTAGCTTCCCAAAAGAATTCAAAAAGTATAGTACAATATTTAAAATATTATTGTCTTTTTAAGAGTGTCCGAATGCAATTAGTAAGAGTCACTGTATATAAAATAAGTTTTCAAGAAGTTACAATAAGTTAGATATTTGATGTGTTATCAGAAATGATTTATACACAAATTTTATATCAAAACTGATATAATAAATACAGGGTGTCCCAAAAGTTCCTGAACCATTTCAAAATAGAATAACAAAAATTAAGTAAAAATTCACGTTTATTCTTTTATACGCAAATTTTATATCAAAACTGATTTAATATACAGTGTGTCCAAAAGTTACTGAACCATTTTAAAATAGAATAACAAAAATTCATGTTTATACTTTTGTACACAAATTTTATATCAAAACTGATTTAATAAATGCAGACATAATAAATACAGGGTCTCCCAAAAGTTCCTAAACCATTTCAAAAATAGAAAAACAAAAATTAAGTAAAAATTCGTGGTTATTCTTTTATACGCAAATTTTATATCAAAACTGATATAATAAATACAGGGTGTCCCAAAAGTTCGTAAACCATTTCAATATAGAATAACAAAAATTAAGTAAAAATTCGTGGTTATTCTTTTATATATAAATTTTATATAAAAACTGGTTTACTAAATACAGGGAGTCTCAAAAGTTCCTGAACCATTTTAAAATAGGATAACAAAAGTTAAGTAAAAATTCACGTTTATTCTTTTCTACACAAATTTTGTATCAAAACTGATGTAATAAATACAGACATAATAAATACAGGGTGTCCCAAAAGTTACTAAACCATTTCAATATAGAATAACAAAAATTAAGTAAAAATTCACGTTTATTCTTTTATACACAAATTTTATATCCAAATTGATTTAATAAATACAGGGTGTCCCAAAAGTTCCTGAACCATTTTAAAATAGAATAACAAAAATTAAGTAAAAATTCATGTTTATTCTTTTATACGCAAATTTTATATCAAAACTGATTTAATATACAGTGTGTCCAAAAGTTCCTGAACCATTTTAAAGTAGAATAACAAAAATTAAGTAAAAATTCACGCTTCTTCTTTTGTACATAAATTTTATATAAAAACTAGTTTACTGAATACAGGGTGTCTCAAAAATTCCTGAACCATTTTAAAATAGAATAACAAGAATTAAGAAAAATTCACGTTTATTCTTTTATACGCAAATTTTATATGAAAACTGGTTTACGAAATACAGGGTGTCTCAAAAGTAACTGAACCATTTTAAAATGGAATAACAAAAATTCATGTTTATACTTTTGTACACAAATTTTATATCAAAACTGATTTAATAAATGCAGACATAATAAATACAGGGTGTCCCAAAAGTTCCAAAACCATTTAAAAAATAGAATAACCAAAATTAAGTAAAAATTCGTGGTTATTCTTTTATACGCAAATTTTATATCAAAACTGATATAATAAATACAGGGTGTCCCAAAAGTTCGTAAACCATTTCAATATAGAATAACAAAAATTAAGTAAAAATTCGTGGTTATTCTTTTATATATAAATTTTATATAAAAACTGGTTTACTAAATACAGGGAGTCTCAAAAGTTCCTGAACCATTTTAACATAGGATAACAAAAGTTAAGTAAAAATTCACGTTTATTCTTTTCTACACAAATTTTGTATCAAAACTGATGTAATAAATACAGACATAATAAATACAGGGTGTCCCAAAAGTTACTAAACCATTTCAATATAGAATAACAAAAATTAAGTAAAAATTCACGTTTATTCTTTTATACACAAATTTTATATCCAAATTGATTTAATAAATACAGGGTGTCCCAAAAGTTCCTGAACCATTTTAAAATAGAATAACAAAAATTAAGTAAAAATTCATGTTTATTCTTTTATACGCAAATTTTATATCAAAACTGATTTAATATACAGTGTGTCCAAAAGTTCCTGAACCATTTTAAAGTAGAATAACAAAAATTAAGTAAAAATTCACGCTTCTTCTTTTGTACATAAATTTTATATAAAAACTAGTTTACTGAATACAGGGTGTCTCAAAAATTCCTGAACCATTTTAAAATAGAATAACAAGAATTAAGAAAAATTCACGTTTATTCTTTTATACGCAAATTTTATATGAAAACTGGTTTACGAAATACAGGGTGTCTCAAAAGTAACTGAACCATTTTAAAATGGAATAACAAAAATTCATGTTTATACTTTTGTACACAAATTTTATATCAAAACTGATTTAATAAATGCAGACATAATAAATACAGGGTCTCCCAAAAGTTCCTAAACCATTTCAAAAATAGAAAAACAAAAATTAAGTAAAAATTCGTGGTTATTCTTTTATACGCAAATTTTATATCAAAACTGATATAATAAATACAGGGTGTCCCAAAAGTTCGTAAACCATTTCAATATAGAATAACAAAAATTAAGTAAAAATTCGTGGTTATTCTTTTATATATAAATTTTATATAAAAACTGGTTTACTAAATACAGGGAGTCTCAAAAGTTCCTGAACCATTTTAACATAGGATAACAAAAGTTAAGTAAAAATTCACGTTTATTCTTTTCTACACAAATTTTGTATCAAAACTGATGTAATAAATACAGACATAATAAATACAGGGTGTCCCAAAAGTTACTAAACCATTTCAATATAGAATAACAAAAATTAAGTAAAAATTCACGTTTATTCTTTTATACACAAATTTTATATCCAAATTGATTTAATAAATACAGGGTGTCCCAAAAGTTCCTGAACCATTTTAAAATAGAATAACAAAAATTAAGTAAAAATTCATGTTTATTCTTTTATACGCAAATTTTATATCAAAACTGATTTAATATACAGTGTGTCCAAAAGTTCCTGAACCATTTTAAAGTAGAATAACAAAAATTAAGTAAAAATTCACGCTTCTTCTTTTGTACATAAATTTTATATAAAAACTAGTTTACTGAATACAGGGTGTCTCAAAAATTCCTGAACCATTTTAAAATAGAATAACAAGAATTAAGAAAAATTCACGTTTATTCTTTTATACGCAAATTTTATATGAAAACTGGTTTACGAAATACAGGGTGTCTCAAAAGTAACTGAACCATTTTAAAATGGAATAACAAAAATTCATGTTTATACTTTTGTACACAAATTTTATATCAAAACTGATTTAATAAATGCAGACATAATAAATACAGGGTCTCCCAAAAGTTCCTAAACCATTTCAAAAATAGAAAAACAAAAATTAAGTAAAAATTCGTGGTTATTCTTTTATACGCAAATTTTATATCAAAACTGATATAATAAATACAGGGTGTCCCAAAAGTTCGTAAACCATTTCAATATAGAATAACAAAAATTAAGTAAAAATTCGTGGTTATTCTTTTATATATAAATTTTATATAAAAACTGGTTTACTAAATACAGGGAGTCTCAAAAGTTCCTGAACCATTTTAACATAGGATAACAAAAGTTAAGTAAAAATTCACGTTTATTCTTTTCTACACAAATTTTGTATCAAAACTGATGTAATAAATACAGACATAATAAATACAGGGTGTCCCAAAAGTTACTAAACCATTTCAATATAGAATAACAAAAATTAAGTAAAAATTCACGTTTATTCTTTTATACACAAATTTTATATCCAAATTGATTTAATAAATACAGGGTGTCCCAAAAGTTCCTGAACCATTTTAAAATAGAATAACAAAAATTAAGTAAAAATTCATGTTTATTCTTTTATACGCAAATTTTATATCAAAACTGATTTAATATACAGTGTGTCCAAAAGTTCCTGAACCATTTTAAAGTAGAATAACAAAAATTAAGTAAAAATTCACGCTTCTTCTTTTGTACATAAATTTTATATAAAAACTATTTTACTGAATACAGGGTGTCTCAAAAATTCCTGAACCATTTTAAAATAGAATAACAAGAATTAAGAAAAATTCACGTTTATTCTTTTATACGCAAATTTTATATGAAAACTGGTTTACGAAATACAGGGTGTCTCAAAAGTAACTGAACCATTTTAAAATGGAATAACAAAAATTCATGTTTATACTTTTGTACACAAATTTTATATCAAAACTGATTTAATAAATGCAGACATAATAAATACAGGGTGTCCCAAAAGTTCCAAAACCATTTAAAAAATAGAATAACCAAAATTAAGTAAAAATTCACGTTTATTCTTTTATAAACAAATTGTATATCGCTTATGATACTACTTGTAAAAATGATTTTTGTTTATCTAAAGTGATGAAATTAAAAATAGAAAAACATGCTGTCCAGGCATAGGGCACAATCACCTTACTGTTCCAGAGGATCTCCTTTCCATCTCTAGCTGGTGTGCAGCCCTTCGATCCTCTTCCCGTGCACCTCTACAGCCGCAGGGATCCCTCTCACTCGCTCCAACACCCTGCCAAGGTCTATTCTTCTGTCCGCGGCGCTCCCTTCGTTCGCTCCTCTGATATATCGGTAGGCAATACCACTTCTCTCTCTAACGGCACGTAAAGCGGATTCCTCTGCTAAGCAGATGGAAATTCAGGCGATGCGAGGCGAGGCGCGGTAATGCACCTCTCTGCATCGTATATCGGTGAAAGGGAGAGAGATAGGGAGATAGAGGGAGAGGACGGGTGAGCAAGAGATAGGGAAAAGGACAGCGAGAGAGAACGGAGGACGAAAAAGGAAATGGAAACTGCCGAGGAAGCGCGAGGCTGCCCGGGGAATGAAAGAATCCCGCGGATAGTGCCGGTGAAAAGTGTAGCGTATGAAATGGAAACAGGTGAGATATTGTTAAATGATCACCGGCTCCGAAATGAACGGCGGGGAATAAGGTGAACAAAGCTCGTGTGAGCGTTTCGGAACGGCACGGAAACGAAAGTGGGTATTTAGGTGGCGAGGGAATCCAGTATTTGCTTTGCCAGAACCGAGAGAGAATTTTTTATCTGCCCGAACGTTTTTTATCGATGACGAGTTAATTGAGAAAGAATGCTTTCATGTGGTTCCGTAGATTCGAACGGTACGGAAAGCGAGTAGGATCAAAGTTATTAACTATGAGGTCGGAGTTCTGGAGTTACGAATGATCGCTAGGGCAATTAATTTGTTTAAAACAATTTTGGTTGTTCCGTCGTCGGTCGAAATATTCTACTTGCTTGCTAGAAGACTGATCCCCTGTTCTACTTATCTACGAGTAGCCAGATCCTTGTAATATTTTATTGAAGTATACTCCGCACTCCTACAATTAAGTATTATAATCTGTTATAAATAATTAGAATCTAGATTGTGACCTAAACCATTCACAATATATCCGGTAGCATTATTTTCAAAATTTCTTCATAATCTGCAGCGTACTATTTTAAATCGTTAGTGAACCATAATCCACTGCAAACATAACACGCCTGACCAAATTTTTTTTAAAAATTGATTACGAACTGATTTATGGCGTTGAAAGTCACTTAAGGTTGAACAACGCTAGATTTAAGATAACAATACTATTTTAAATCGTTAGTGAACCATAATCCACTGCAAACATAACACGCCTGACCAAATTTTTTAAAAAAATTGATTACGAACTGATTTATGGCGTTGAAAGTTACTGGATGGTTGAACAACGCTAGATTTAAGATTACACTACTATTTTAAATCGTTAGTCAACCATAATCCACTGCAAACATAACACGCCTGACCAAATTTAAAAAAAATTGATTACGAATTGATTTATGGCGTTGAGAGTTACTGTAAGGTTGAATAACGCTAGATTTAAGATTGTACTACTATTTTAAATCGTTAGTGAACCATAATCCACTGCAAACATAACACGCCTGACCAAATTTTTTTAAAAAATTGATTACGAACTGATTTATGGCGTTGTTAGTGACTGTAAGGTTGAACAACGCTAGATTTAAGATTACACTACTATTTTAAATCGTTAGTGAACCATAATCCACTGAAAATATAACACGCCTGACCAAATTTTTTTTTTTAAATTGATTACGAACTGATTTATGGCGTTGAAAGTTACTGTAAGGTTGAACAACGCTAGATTTAAGATTGTACTACTATTTTAAATCGTTAGTGAACCATAATCCACTGCAAACATAACACGCCTGACCAAATTTTTTTAAAAAATTGATTACGAACTGATTTATGGCGTTGAAAGTTACTGTAAGGTTGAACAACGCTAGATTTAAGATTACACTACTATTTTAAATCGTTAGTGAACCATAATCCACTGCAAACATAACACGCCTGACCAAATTTTTTTAAAAAATTGATTACGAACTGATTTATGGCGTTGAAAGTTACTATAAGGTTGAACAACGCTAGATTTAAGATTGTACTACTATTTTAAATCGTTAGTGAACCATAATCCACTGCAAACATAACACGCCTGACCAAATTTTTTTAAAAAATTGATTACGAACTGATTTATGGCGTTGTTAGTGACTGTAAGGTTGAACAAAACTGGATTTAAGATTACACACATTCACATAATTTAATATAGAACTTTTACGATATGTGAGGTTATGTTCCTCAATATCATTTTTAGAAAGAGAAGTAGGTCTCACTAATGCACTTGTTGATGGTGCAGCAAGATGTTGTAATTGCCCGGCATTTTGTTTATCAAAATTTAAAATATTTGCAATTACTAACTTTTCGTTTCCACGAAATTTTCGCACACTTTCCGTCGAATTTTTTGCTGGATTTTTCGTCACTTTCTCTCCCGCAGCCTGTTGTTCTTTCACGTAATACTTTTTGACGTTCTGCATTTGTTTTTGGCATTATTATTTGCATGCATATATATATTTTTTATATTATTTAATTAAACGCGAATGAAATAACACGCGCTGGTTAGGTACAACAGCATTTGATGTTTATTTACATAGATAATGCGTATGATCTTTACGCTCCGCTACGAAGTTGCAATATACTCGAAAACGAGGTGAATTCGCATTGAAGAAAATATTTCGGGCGACCGCGAGCACAAATATTAACTTTTCTGTCACAGTGGCAGTGTAACGGTGGTATTCCGGTGGCTTCTATCACGTTACCACGAATATTATACCTGAAATTCCTACGAAATACGTAACAGTGTAGTAGTCGGTTACAAACTTGTATCGATGTTCATGAGCGTCATTTCGCATATTTGCCGGTAACTACTGGAAGGAAGTTGGCGATGAATGAAATAGTTCGCCGGTTCTCTCTCTCTCTCTATTCCCCTATCCCTCGTTCTTCGTCCTAATATCTCACAAATTGTATTACGCCTGTATTAGAACAACTTCCTCACAGAAATTATTAAGGATGTTTTGGAGGCATATAAAAAAAACGACAAATTTTTTGAAAACTCGATAAGATATAATTTTTACTAAATTCATGCAATTACCAAAGTTTCGGCTCGATTCACTGCACCGTTTAACAATTATAGCAACTTCAAGTTCGCACAATTTTAAGAAGGTGGGGTACCCACGTGACATTACTAGAATATTACTAGATTCTGGGACGATACATGGGTTTGCGGGCTTCGGTTACATATTTGACCTTCGCGAGCATATTTTGAACTGCACAAAGGTTCATTCATCATTCAAATGAGTAAAAATTATTTAAATACAAAACATTTATTTAAATAAAAATTAAAACGAATTAAAAATAATTATTTAAATAAAAAAAAATAAATAATGAAACAAATTTTAATATACGGACTAAAAAGTGCAATTAAGACGGATTAAAAAGTATAATTTAAGATACACTAAAAAATATAAAATAATTATTTAAATACAACAAAATTTTTTAAAACCACGTTTTTAAGACGGACTAAAAATAATTATTTAAATGAAAATTAAAACGAGCTAAAAATAATTATTTAAATAAAAAAATAAATAATAAAACAAATTTTAATATACTGACTGAAAAGTGCAATTAAGATGGATTAAAAAGTATAATTTAAGATGCACTAAAAAATATAAAATAATTATTTAAATACAACAAAATTTTTTAAAATCACGTTTTTAAGACGGACTAAATATAATTATTTAAATGAAAATTAGAGCGAACTAAAAATAATTATTTAAATAAAAAAAATAAATAATAAAACAAGTTTTAATATACAGACTAAAAAGTACAATTAAGACGGATTAGAAAGTATAATTTAAGATGCACTAAAAAATATAAAATAATTATTTAAATACAAAAAAATTTTTTTAAACCACGTTTTTAAGACGGACTAAAAATAATTATTTAGATAAAAATTAAAACGAACTAAAAATAATTATTTAAATAAAAAAAATTAATAATAAAACAAATTTTAATATACGGACTAAAAAGTACAATTAAGACGGATTAAGAAGTATAATTTTAAATGCACTAAAAAATATAAAATAATTATTTAAATACAAAAAAATTTTTTTAAACCACGTTTTTAAGACGGACTAAAAATAATTATTTAGATAAAAATTAAAACGAACTAAAAATAATTATTTAAATAAAAAAAATTAATAATAAAACAAATTTTAATATACGGACTAAAAAGTACAATTAAGACGGATTAAGAAGTATAATTTTAAATGCACTAAAAAATATAAAATAAAATTTTCCCTAGCCTAATGCAGATATCTAACCCCATACAAAGAGTCCTGAAAATTTGTGATTGTGCATTTTTAAAAGCTATAAAAATACTTGTAAGATTTAAAACAAAAAAGGTGGCAGATTCAAATGTAGTTTTAACCTCGACTTTTCGTTAGAAAATTATTTCCTCAACGTCCAAAAAGGATCCAGATCTAGAAACGAGAATAAGTAAGTGTAGCTTGCAGTGAATATGCATTTTTCGTCAGAAATATTGCACAGCCTGAATCAAAGGACTTCCAAAAATAGGATGAAAAGTAGTTACGTTTTGATATCAGTATGAAAATGTATCAAAGCATCGGTTGTTCTGATAGGATCATTCATTAAATTGTCACGGTAGACGAAAGCACAGTGGGACAAAGGTGGCGGAGGCGTTTAAAAGCACTCTAGTCTAAAATCCCTTTTTCCCTTTGCTGGATACTGTTTTATCAAGTCCGTTTAAAATTGATACGAAATTTGAAATTAAACATAAAACCAAGCAACATGGAAATACTACTATCCATGCTGACTGAATACAATCCACGTTTGCCGTCTCTGATTTCGTAGGATCAAATTTAAAACAGGACACCTAAATATCTCCTCTATCTCTGAAAATACAAAAAAAATATTTCTAACTAATCTAAATGATTTTAAAGTACAAATCAGTGTTTATTACATGAATACATACATTTTTTGTTGTTGCATGTTACATTATTGTGCATTCATCCACGTTGAATAGCACGACCTTGAAATGACCTTGAACTCTAAAATTTGCTAATTAATGCAGTACTTACGTTCAGTGTCATTTCAGATTTTCACGTAAACAGAAATCGAACTTGTAAATAAACATAATAGGAAAAATAGCGAAATAACCAAAGTGTCGAAATCGGTTGGGACACCCTGTATACTTCGAGAAAATACAAAAAAAATGTTTCTAAATGATTTTGAAGGACGAATCAGTGTTTTTTTACATGAATACATACATTTTTTGTTGTTGCATGTTACATTATTGTGCATTCATCCACGTTGAATAACACGACCTTGAAATGACCTTGAACTCTAAAATATGCTAATTAATGCAGTACTTTCATTCAGCGAAATTTCAAATTTCCACGTAAACAGAAATCGAACTTGTAAATAAACGTAATAGGAAAAATAGCGAAATAACCAAAGTGTCGAAATCGGTTGGGACACCCTGTATACATCGAGACAGTCATGAAACATTGTTTTCTTTCTGCACGATTACAATTATTATTCTCTTTTGTATTTTCCGTTCTCTCATGGATCGAAGAATTTCAAACGCGGAATAAATATTAAAGGGAAAGTTTGTTCGGCATAAGGACGAAACACAGATAACAAGTAAAGATGGCGGAGCGGCGGTAGTCGAAGAGGGAAAGCGATCAATTCGTCAAGCGACGAGGCAGGAAAAGAGAAGAGGGAAAGCGACGACGTTCTGTAACGGCGAACGGAAAAGCGAGATTACTCAAAACTGACCGAGCAAAAAATCGAACAGCCGGGTAAAGAGGGCAAGAGGGCCTCGGAGAGGAAAAAGAGCAAAGACGACGAGCGAACGGCTGCGGAATCAAGGAAAATCTGCGGCCGATGTAAACAGAAAAATCTGAGGGCGAAGTTCAATGACGAGGAAACCGACCGAAGGAGGATCGAGTGTTTTCGAGACTGGCTGCACGTGTGGAAAATCGCGTGAAAGACCTACCTGCCTTCTGAACACGCGCGTGTCTATGTACCGTAGAAAAAAAATCAGATTTAGAGGCAGTCTTGTTATCTGTGTTTACCGACGTATCCTAAGAATGGCTTCGTTTCACGTTATCGAGGCGCAATTTGATTTTATTATTCGGCGGTCGTAGGTTTGCGAAACTGTCTCTCGGCAGCCACGATAGGCGGCAGCACTGTCGCTTGGCTGCACTACTTGTTGTCGAATAATGTAAATTGCGCCTCGAATACGTGAAATTAAGGCGTTCTTAGGATACGTTCCTCATGGATTAATCTTTTATCTAGCGATTGCGACTACCTGGAACACTGAAATGTGGATTATAGAGGCAGGAATCGAAAAATACGAAACACTTGCAATACTCGCGTACGGGTCTAGCGCTGTGTCTCTCGCACTCGAGAGTTTCTGGCAAAGGTCAAATTCGTATAAACACCTTTAAGGGTGTGAATCCGCTTTCTAGTGTGCGTGACACATACAAGGCTAGACGCATAAACGTACACGAGGGTTATAAGGGTTCCGTAATTTTCGATTCCTGACTCTATAATGCACATTTCCGTGTCGCAGGTAGTCACAATCGCTAGATACAAGATTAATCTGCGTGGGACGTGTGCTAAGAATGCCTTGATTTTATTTAAAACGTCTCTTGGCAGCCACGACAGGCGGCAGCACTGTCGCTTGTGCCTTTGCTTCTCGTGGCTCCGCTACTTGTTGTCGAATAATGTAAATTGCGCCTCGAATACGTGAAATTAAGGCGTTCTTAGGGTACGTTCCTCATGGATTAATCTTTTATCTAGCGATTGCGACTACCTGGAACACTGAAATGTGGATTATAGAGGCAGGAATCGAAAAATACGAAACACTTGCAATCCTCGCGTACGGGTCTAGCGCTGTGTGACTCTCGCACTCGAGAGTTTCTGGCAAAGGTCAAATTCGTATAAACACCTTTAAGGGGGTACCAGACCCTCTGATCTGGGTATTTATCAGTGTAACCAACCTCCACGCTGAAAAACAGTTTGGCAGCAGTGACGAACATACATTTGTATCAATCTAACGCTTCAATTTCGCTATCAATACAGGTTTTTTTTATCAATATCTTTATTGCTATTAATGGACCCGAGTGGCTTCAACCCCTTTATATTTCTGTTGTTACGAATCTACGCTGATAGTTCTCCTGTGTAAGCGCCATCTCGTTTGAGTAGCTGAACTAAAATTGGTTCTACTTGCCCTTCATTGCCCTTCATGAACGGAATCTGGGGAACAATTGAATGCGATCACGGGAAAACATTTTTTGTCCTCATATTTGCATGTTATGAGCTGTGTGAGGGCTCATTGTAAAGAGGTAGGTTCATGATAGCCCGTTCTGCTCATGATTTAAGTCAGAAAAACCGTTTTGTATTAGAAAAATACATAGGAACCTGAGGGTGGTCGTCTCGACTAGTTTGCCCTACTTTGGACGCTCATATTATTAAATATAAACATAATCTTGTTAAATCATGAGCAAAGCGGGCTATGATGAACCTTCCTCTTTACAATGAGCCCTCGCACAGCTCGCAACATGCTTGTATAAAAACAAAAAATGGTTTCCCGTAAACACGGTTTTCACTTGTTTTTCTAGCAATATTCTAGTAATATGCTAGTCATATCCATGGGTCTGGTACCCCCTCAAGGGGGTACGGTACCCATGGATTCTAGGATATTTATCAGTGTCCGGGGGTCATTGGGCGGAGCGAGCTGGGAACTCGCGGAGCCCACCAAACGGCCCAGGGAAGGGGGGTATAAGTGGGTAACCTGCTTGCACCCTGATAGATTAGGTATTGCTGGGGGGAGCTTCTCTCCCCCCCGGGACGGGGCCCCATAGAGGCCAATGGCGAAGGAGGATGTCTGGTTGTGTTCTTCGGAGATCCCAGCCTCCCCCGATTAGCTTAGGGATCGTTATCATGAGGTCGTTAGTGGGTACTGTGAGCCCTTCTGGCCACGTAAGCCCCACATAACCCTGTATCTTTCCCAGGTCGGAATTAGCCAATAGGAAGGACGTTGTCTTCCATTAAGATAACGCCAGGTCGCTTACGTCATTGGTGACGCGCCAAAAGTTTCGGGAGCTTACTTCGGAGGTTCTTATGGGGGTAGGGTACGCTTTGACTAGGTATTTATCAGTGTGACCAACCTCCACGCTGAAAAACAGTTTGGCAGCAGTGATGAACATACATTTGCATCAATCTAACGCTAATTAAACTAAGTTTCACTATAATTACAAGTTTTTTTCTTTTTGTCAATATCTTTATTGCTATTAATGGATCCGAGTGGCTTCATATTTTTGTTGTTACGAATCTCCGCTGACAGTTCTCCTGACTAGGCGCCATCTCTTCTAAACCAACTGAACTAAAATTGGTACTAGACTTGCTCTACACTATGTCTGTATGAACGAAATATGGGGAAGTTGAATGCGATCACGGAAAACGGCTTTTTGTCCTCATACGAGCATATTTTGAGCTGAGTGAGGGCTCATTGTAAAGAGGAAGGTTGATCCCGCTTCGCTCTGGTCATGATCTAAGTCAGAAAAATCGTATTGTATTATAAAAATACATGGGAACTCGATGGTAGTTGTCTCGATTTGTTTCCCCTACTTTGGACGCTCATATTATTAAGTATAAACATAATCTCGTTAAATCATGACCAGAGCGAAGCGGTATCAACCTTCCTCTTTAGAATGAGTCCTCACACAGCTCGCAACATGCTTGTATAACGACAAACAATGGTTTCCCGCAAACACTGTTTTCACTTGTTTTTCTAGTAATATTCTAGTAAAATCCATGGGTACCGTACCACCTTAACGAAAAAAAGGTTCGTCTGGCAAGGTCTTACATTCGAGACAAGATGCAGCGTGATACACAAAAAGAATTTCAATTGGATTCGTTGTTCGACGAACAAGGTTTCATAACCCAGATAGCACGGATACATAAACGTTTTGTCTGCTAAACAATACTGCTTGTCGGAAACTCTATTCTGTAAAATTTCAGCTCCCCACTCTCCGCTGAAGGGTAACGTTTACGAATCACCGCAATAAATCAAATTCAGGTGAAAGTCATTACAAGAAAATTTTGTAATAAATAAATGCGCAGTGTCGGGATAATACACTCTCGCCCGACGCCTCATCCATCGTCGTCAAAGTATTAATAATTAGCAGAATGTCGTGTCCGCGTGATCCTGAGTTGGCGCAGCGCGGAGCTCGGTGCACGGCCGATTTTAATTGTGTGAATGAGAACAAGCAAACATTACCGGCGTACGAACAAGCCTGGCTCGCTCATAAACCGTGGCAACTGTCACGAAAATTTTATTTTATTTATTCGAGTTGTTTTTCCGTGTACAATTACCATATTTTGGTCCGCGCCGTCAGCCGGGGTGATGTTCCATTTAAACAATATTTGCGCGGCGGCGATAAAAAGTCGCGCGTCAAATCTCATGGGAACGTAATAAAGGGGAGATTTCAATCTTCATGCCCATAACCGTTTCGACAACGAAAATCATTTTTTAAGCTCCGAGGTGTTCTCGTTCATTTTTCTGCATTTTCGACACCCTTAACGAACCGATTAAAAATTCTATAAGAATTTCACACGAACAGGGGTTACAACCATTTTCAGGGATCTTGTAATCAGTAGTGACGTTTCGGTAGACTGGGCCAAAATACGTACCAAATAAATTCGCAATTTCGTCGTCACTTATTAACACATTAGCTTTGTGAAGCATTTTGCTTGGTATGCTTCTCAATATCATTTTGAAAAACAGAAATGGGTCTCGATAATGGGTTACCATGGGTTCGTCCACAACTGATCTCGCCGACACTGTATTCGTCGAAACAGTTTGGGCTGTTCTTCCGTTTATAGCAAAAATCAGAATTCGATGAAATTTTGAGAATAGGTTCTTTTTTGACTAAAATGACGATTGCCAGAAGGATTTTTGGCGCGTCGAAAAAATTTTTTTTATCATTTCAATGTCGCTCTCTACCTTACCGACTTTCTATTTTATATAGAATATCTTCAATTAATTGTAAAAATGGATCGTCACCAGCCTAGTTCACCTCGTAGCGCCATAAAAATTCACACATATCAGGGATGAGAGATCACCGGTCGTAGAAACTCGCCAATTCAATGGCGAGCGGGGTTACTTACATAAACAAAGCTGTAGAATTGCGGTAAGGAGGGCTGCGAGTCTCCGTGCTGTCATGAGAATCAACCACTTCTGCGATGACAGTGCGGGAGAAAAAATATACCCGATTAAGGAGACACTACGGTGGTAAACAGAATGGTTGTTCTTCCGTTTATAGCAAAAATCAGAATTCGATGAAATTTTGAGAATAGGTTCTTTTTTTACTAAAATGACGATTGCCAGAAGGATTTTTGGCGCGTCGAAAAAAAATTTTTATCATTTCAATGTCGCTCTCTACCTTACCGACTCACCGACTTTCTACTTTATGTCCGTGCTGTGCTCGATAATTCTGGATGACAGTTACAATGCAAAGAGTTTCTGCGACCACGCATACGAAAATCCAGTAGTCTTTAAAAATGGAAAGATAAAACATTTTTCTCCAAGTCGCCAAAAAACCTTCTGGCAATCATCATTTTAGTCAACAAGGAACCTATTTTTCAAATTTCATCGAATCCTGAGAATGGACGTAAACGGAAACTTAAACTATGTTTAAAATAGTAATTGTAACATATTTTTCAATGAAAAACAATTTTTTTCAATAATTTATAATCGAAATCACGTGTTATCGATTCATGACAATTGTCATATAAATGAGTGTACATTTATATTTGATTTATTTTATAATTTTGATTTTAGGTTTTTTTTATATGGAAAACAACATTTTTTTTAATACAACCATCATGCACCAGTACCAAAAAATTCTCCGCTCATCTTTATCTCATTCCCACCCCCAATCCTGCGCCACCGTCGCTTCCGGTGGCCATTCTCGGCACTATATACTTTTTACATCAGAAAAACCATAATCGAGAGGAGAAACGAAAATATTGTGATCGACGTCGAGAGTCGTGTGAATTTTTATGGCTCTGTGAGGTGAACTAGGCTGGTGATGATCCCTTTTTACATCTAATTGAAGATATTCTATATAAAATAGAAAGTCGGTAAGTCGGTAAGGTAGAGCGCGACATTGAAATGATAAAAAATATTGTCTTCGAGTCGGGAAAAATCCTTCTGGCAATCGTCATTTTAGTCAAAAGAGAACCTATTTTCAAAATTTCATCGAATTCTGATCTTTGCTATAAACGGAAGTTTCGCCACAATTTGACCAACACTATGTTTTCATCGGCAAGTTTGATTCGTGTTTGCTAATGTTGAATAATGCTGCTTTATACTTCTCTTTATTATTTATTCCACAAGCAACAAGATTCAATTTTTCAATCGTCGAATACGAAATAAGAATTTGCTATGAAAGCAAGCTAGGATCGTTGAAAGTAGAGGGTTCGTGTAGCCATGCGTACCAATGCCGAATTTTCGTTGACAAAATTACCCGGCGTTCAATTTTCCGAACAATCAAAGAACCCTGAAAACGATAAGAATGTTTATGGTGTCTCTGTCCATGGGGACCGACGGGATAACGATTTTGCGCGCGCGCGTACACTTTTTAAAAGCTTTTACCAAATTCAAGTTAAACGGATCGGCCACGATTCAATTCCGAACAGTTGATCGAATCCGCTCGACTGTGAAGAAGCACGTACCAAGAGCGAACAAAAAAAAGCAAACTGGCAAAACCCGCCATTGTTTGTATTGTACGCGAGCTATGCGAGTGTGGTAGGTTCTGTCGGAAGACAAGTATCCGCTACAGATCCGTAGATAACGCTTGTGGTCACACAGCCAAACGAGAAACCAAAAAATTCTGACAGGAATGAAATTTATTTTATTTTATTTATTTGAACTTTGTCTATTCATTTTATCTAGATTAATTTATTGACTAATTTTTTATTTGTTTAAATTTACTTATTGTATTTCTTATATCTAAGTTAATCTATCTTATTTATTTTGATTAATTCTACTAATTTTAGTAGAATAAAATTAGTTTTATTTATTTTATCTAGATTAATTTATTTTAATTTATTTTACTAATTTTTTATTTGTCTAAATTTACTTAACTTATTGTATTTCTTATGTCTACGTTAATCTATCTTATTTATTTTGATTAATTCTACTAATTTTAGTAGAATAAAATTAGTTTTATTTATTTTATCTAGCTTAATTTATTTTACTAATTTTTTATTTGCCTAAATTTACTTAACTTATTGTATTTCTTATGTTTACGTTAATCTATCTTATTTATTTTGATTTATTCTACTAATTTTAGTAGAATAAAATTAGTTTTATTTATTTTATCTAGTTTAATTTATTTAAATTTATTTCACTAATTTTTTATTTGTCTAAATTTACTTAACTTATTGTATTTCTTATATCTACGTTAATCTATCTTATTTATTTTAATTAATTCTACTAATTTTATTTTTTTGAATTTACTTTATTTATTGTGATTTAATTTAATCTATTTCATTTATTCTATTGATTTCATCCATTTCAAACTATCGCATTTATTATGATTAATTCTACTAATTTTACTTTATTGATTTTCATTTCATCCGTATATTTTAACTTACTGTGTTTATTATAATTTATTACTTTCCCTGTTTGAATTTATGCATTTTACTTATTTTGATTCGTTCGTTTCGCTTCTTTCATTTATCACGATTGTTTTACTTGCTTTACTCAGTTTGCTTAATCCATTCGTTTTATACTAATTTCACTCTGCTTCATTTCTTTAATCATTTCGCTGGATCTTGATATAACTCTATCAATTATTTATAACTAGTTTAAAATTGCTGTAAAGGCTGATTGCACGAGTCTAGTGAATCCAATTGCATCAGCTTGTACTTTCTCTGTGGTGATTTACTCTCCGCAGTCTTTCTCACTAAATAAAACACGATCGCGTTGGGAAAGATTGTTCTTAATCGAGTTTTCTTGCCGCGTGCTCGAAAATTCTGTTTCAATTCCGAGGAAACGAATTGTACAAGGCAGATAGAGAATTCGGCAGTAAGGGAGTGTAGAATTTATATTATATTATATATTTCGCATATAGATCCATTTTTACAATTAATTGAAGATATTCTATACAAAATAGAAAGTCGGTAAGGTAGAGCGCGATATTGAAATGATAAAAATTTTTTTTCGAGCCGGGAAAAATCCTTCTGGCAATCGTCATTTTAGATAAAAAGAAACTTATTTTCAAAATTTCATCAAATTCTGAGAATGGACATAAACGGAAGTACAGCCAATTTGGGTTCACCTAATTATTAACAGGAAAGGAGAAGATTGTAAATGACACAATGAATCTCTAGCTTATCGGGAAATGGTTGAAAATTCGGTTGCAAGATTTGACGCATACAACATCGACAACGTGATAAAAAATGGGCGGCGAAACTTCCGTTTACCTCCCATCTCAGAATTCGTTGAAATTTTGAAAATCGGTTCTTTTTTGACTAAAATGACGATTGCCAGAAGGATTTTTCCCGACTCGAAAACAATTTTTTTTATCATTTCAATGTCGCTCTCTACCTTACCGACTTACCGACTTTCTATTTTATATAGAATATCTTCAATTAATTGTAAAAATGGAACATCACACATATGATCTATAAGTGAATCCTCTCTAATTTAAAGTAATACATACATAAGGTAAACATTCAATTTTTAAAGACTACTCCTGGATTTTCGTGTGCGTGGTTTCTCCGCCCCTACCGCGACCTAACCACAACTCATTCTAATCGCGTAAATAATAATATAACTAAATAATAAATAAACAATGTAAAATAAAATTTAAATAACTTATTATTAAACTGTACGACTTATACGACTCTAAAACGCACAGCACGTACATAAAGTAGAAAGTCGGTAAGGTAGAGCGCGATATTGAAATGATAAAAATTTTTTTTCGAGTCGGGAAAAATCCTTCTGGCAATCGTCATTTTAGTCAGAAAAGAACCTATTTTCAAAATGTCATCCAATTCCAAGATGGGAGGTAAACGGAAGAACAGTCAATGGGCGAACTCAAAAACCATTTCCAATAAAATACCAAACCAATACGTTGCGAAATGCTGGACGATCGACTCGAAGAAAAAGCATAACAGACGCATCAGCCACTGTTATTAATCAACGTCGGCAACATCCTGCACGGTAATCCAGTCAGATCTTCCCTTGAAACGCTGAAGAACCAGACCAACAGCCCCACCGGCCGCCCGCGGCCTCGAGTTTTTAATTACATTGGGCAACTTTAGCAAAGTGAACAGAGCGAGTCGGGGTGCATTGCGGCATGATCCACGAGAGATCCGCTGAGATTCGTAGCGAGAGATCCACGGGCCCTGATACGAATTATCAGTGGCAATCCGTTGGTCACAGCTCGGAAAACTCTGCCGGGCTATCAGGGAAAGTTTCGGGGCGGGGGGTAAGATTCAAAACCTGAAGAATGGCTGGGCGAGCACGTCAGCAACAGAAACGACCGTGACAGGAATGAAGTCTCGCGCCATCTTCCTGCGGCGCGTGGCTTTTCCACGGCGATGAACAACAATGACCGGAATACTAAGAAAGCCAGCCCGGCGTCTCCTACACCGGCTACAAAAAATAATTAGCGCCACTTGGCTTGCGAAAACAGCCAGCGCTCGCCGCCCCGCCAAAGAGCCCCTTTTAGTCGTTTACGCGTGGATAGGCGGCTGGCCGTGGTTTTCTTTCGCTGGAGTACTCTTTGGGCTTCCTTTTTCATTTTTTTCAGTTTGTCACGTTTCTGTGTTGTGCTTCTTCGCGTTGATGCTGCGCGGCCGCTTTTATGTTGTAACGATGTTATTAAAATTTTTTTACGCGTTCCTGGGGGTGTAGCGTTACATATTGCTTCCCCGCGGTGGAATTGTACGAGAGCGAGCACAAAGAATTTTGGTTTGTTGGTGATGACGGCAGCGGGGTACCCCAGCGCTGGGGCACGGGGTTGTTATGCGAGATGAGAGGAAGGGCTGGCTGGGTGTAGTAATTTCTGGAAAATTTTCTGGCCCGGTTGGATAAATCCGAAACGGGGGGGAGTTGCTTAGAGCATTAAATTGGATATCCTTGACTTCGAATGATCATAACTATAGGATAAACCAATTAAATACTGTTGCCAAGATAATCAATATTCTGCAATGCATTCCCAGCTTGCATCTGGCAATTATATTGCTGGAAACGAACAACACCCTTCTGGAATCGCTATGTTGATAATATTTATCAGTGTCGGATTGAACCAGCGCGGGGCCCGTAGCAAATGCTACCAGAAGGCCCTAGTTTTCGTGTGATAATAAAATAGAACACAACGTTTACTCTAAGGCGAGGTTACTTACACGATCTTGTCCCATCATGCGGCTCGCGACGAGTCGATCAGTTGCAGATCAATGACCTTTTTTTACAAAATTTTGATGTGGGGGCCCCAAAAGGGGAGGTTATCTTGCGTGCGTGATCCTAAGGCCCGCCCCTTGAATGCATTTTGCACATCCCCGGGACTAGCCCCCATCCCGTGAAGCGCGGCAGTCCCGAGACCACCACGTTCACGCCCTCCTCTGGCGATTCGGACGTCTCCGAATCGTGGGAGGAGGGTCAATCACCGTGTGGACCCCACCTGAGGGGCGGAGCCTCTTACTCCCCAACTACTTCCATAGCCCCCCTCCCCCTGAAGGAGGAGACTGAGCCACCACGACCAGTGCGGGAGTGGCCTCTGTGGCCCCGAGCTCCTTCCCCTTCCCTCCTTTCGGCCCGGGGGTACCAGACTGGAAGGAGGGGCGTGCCCGCGTCCCGGACCAATGGTCCACGGGTAGACCTAAATCCCCACATAGGGGGCACTTGGTCGGCGACTTGCAAGTCGCCTTGTCTCCTCCCCCTTGTAGCATTTGCTACTCCTGCCACTAGACTTAACCCGGCCCTGATATTTATCGAATACCACAGTTGCAATGATAACACCGCTTTATTATAACGCGGCAGAAAATGTGAAGCCCTGTTGGAGGTTGCTGGTATTGTTACAATATTTGAATGTTTAGACTAGTTCGAAAAATGTTTGAAGTCATACGGTACAACAACGAAAGCGATTGAGCCAATTCGTATAGTATGTTTATTAATGATAACGACGCTCAGTACGACTACTAGCCCTAAATGGCGGACTACTGGGACAGTTAACTTTTTTTTTAAAGGATCTGGGAGATAGACTATTCCCAGATCCAGGGGCACTAGATCTTATAAGTGTCCCCTTCCTGTTTCCATTCTGTTTTCCATTCGCGCATTTTAGCAACCCAGGGCCCACTTTCCGCATTTCACAGGGCCACCCATACGCGCACACCCCCACTCCTATTCTTGCCTGATAAGTGGAACAGTTAACCTGGAACTGTGTACTATGCCAACAGCCTCGACCATCGCTATCATTCTGCCGCGAAGTGTGGTCGAATATTAATGCGGGCTAGAACGCAAAAAGTACGGAGCAGCCTAATCGCCGTGGGGACACTGCAAAAATCGGGCCGCCAGGGGCAAAAATCGAGCCCGAGCAGATATCAGAGGGGACGAACAAAGGGGACAAAAATCGTGGTCAACAAAGTGTGGTTGCAAGAACACGATAAAAATGACGAGAACGTGGCCGCGGTGGAGTGGAAGGAAATCAGGGAAAGCAGGGAAGGGGGACTCGGAAACAAATAAACCGGCCGAAACAAAGATAGCGAGGGGGGTTGGAGACCGGGAGGAGGGGAAATCGGGAAGTTTGCAGACAGTTTAAACTCCCTTCTGGAGCCGTTTAGCCCACTCTATCAATAGGAATCCGAGTAGTATACTACTTGACCATTCAACGGCTGAATAGCGAATATCTTCGCCCATGTGGAAAGTTCGTTGGTGTGGGTTCTCGCGCATGCCGAGTGTTCCGAGACTGGTGGAGGATGGGAAAGAGGGTGAGAGAAGATGCTGGGGTGAATACGTGAATTTCTATCTGCACGCACCACTCGCATAAAAGGCAGCCTTAATCAGTCATCACACCGGCGCGGTGGCGCATTTGTTGCTGGGAAATTTGGCCGGGGCTCGATTGTCCTTAGACCGAATCGAATGGTCGATGCAGCATTCGATAATGTGTTCACAGAACATAGGCTGTGCAAAATTTCAACCCCGTAGGTTCACTGAAAGGGTATCTATGGGGTGAAATCGAAATTTCGGTTTTTCGGCTGATTCGGCTATTTCGTTAAGTGTGAAACTTTCGAAACAAATACATGATTACATGCATGGTCATTTTTTCTGATTTTTAGGTTAAGTAGTCTGATTGCGAAAAACTGAAAATATTGAATAAATACAAATCTCGCACTGAAGACGTACTTTGGTTTTTCGTCTTACCTTTCAACTCAATCTCGAAAAAGAATGTACATTTCGTTCGATCTCACACGCTATATAACAACTATACATATAGCAAATGTTCCCGAACGGAATTAAACTGCCGATGCACTGTCCGATAGCGTATCACGAGAACGTATACCGTGCCAAATTTCAACCCCGTATCTTCATCGACGGAGTGATAAAGATAAAATCGACTCTTTCATTTTCAGCCTGTCTTCTTTATCGAATTGCATCTGGAACTACTCAGAAAAAGTCTGGGACGCGTCTAATACTCATTATTAAGTATACACTTAGCAACTTGTTAATTCTTAAACGAAAATGCTTTGTGACAAATAAAACTGATAATATCTTTCTATTGTATAAAATAGTTTTGTAGTTTCTGTCGCCCTAAACCGCCGAGCGGGTTGCCTATTGCAAGGGAATAAAAAATTGTGGAGCGGGTTGCCTATTGGAGGGGAATAAAAAATTGTGGAGCGGGTTGCCTATTAAAGGGGATCCGACCATTATGGAGCCGGTTGCCTATAGAAGGGGAATCAAAAATTGTGAATCAGGTTGCCTATTGAAGGGGAACCAAAAATTGTGGAGCGGGTTGCCTATTGGAGGGGATTCAAAAATTGTTGATCGGATTGCCTATTGAAGGGGAATCAAGAATTGTGGAGCGGGTTGCCTATTAAAGGGAATCCGAAGATTATGGAGTCGGTTGCCTATTGAAGGGGAATCAAAAATTGTTGATCGGGTTGCCTATTGAAGGGGAATCAAAAATTGTGGAGCAGGTTGCCTATTGGATGCGAACTGAAAATTGTGGAGTCGGTTGCCTATTGGAGGGGATTCAAAAATTGTTGATCGGATTGCCTATTGAAGGGGAATCAAGAATTGTGGAGCGGGTTGCCTATTAAAGGGAATCCGAAGATTATGGAGCCGGTTGCCTATTGAAGGGGAATCAAAAATTGTTGATCGGGTTGCCTATTGAAGGGGAATCAAGAATTGTGGAGCGGGTTGCCTATTAAAGGGAATCCGAAGATTATGGAGTCGGTTGCCTATTGAAGGGGAATCAAAAATTGTTGATCGGGTTGCCTATTGAAGGGGAATCAAAAATTGTGGAGCAGGTTGCCTATTGGATGCGAACTGAAAATTGTGGAGCCGGTTGCCTATTAAAGGGAATCCGAAGATTATGGAGCCGGTTGCCTATTGAAGGGGAATCAAAAATTGTTGATCGGGTTGCCTATTGAAGGGGAATCAAAAATTGTGGAGCAGGTTGCCTATTGGATGCGAACTGAAAATTGTGGAGTCGGTTGCCTATTGGAGGGGATTCAAAAATTGTTGATCGGATTGCCTATTGAAGGGGAATCAAGAATTGTGGAGCGGGTTGCCTATTAAAGGGAATCCGAAGATTATGGAGTCGGTTGCCTATTGAAGGGGAATCAAAAATTGTTGATCGGGTTGCCTATTGAAGGGGAATCAAAAATTGTGGAGCAGGTTGCCTATTGGATGCGAACTGAAAATTGTGGAGCCGGTTGCCTATTAAAGGGAATCCGAAGATTATGGAGCCGGTTGCCTATTGAAGGGGAATCAAAAATTGTTGATCGGGTTGCCTATTGAAGGGGAATCAAAAATTGTGGAGCAGGTTGCCTATTGGATGCGAACTGAAAATTGTGGAGTCGGTTGCCTATTGGAGGGGATTCAAAAATTGTTGATCGGATTGCCTATTGAAGGGGAATCAAGAATTGTGGAGCGGGTTGCCTATTAAAGGGAATCCGAAGATTATGGAGCCGGTTGCCTATTGAAGGGGAATCAAAAATTGTTGATCGGGTTGCCTATTGAAGGGGAATCAAAAATTGTGGAGCAGGTTGCCTATTGGATGCGAACTGAAAATTGTGGAGCCGGTTGCCTATTAAAGGGAATCCGAAAATTGTGGAGCCGGTTGCCTATTGAAGGGGAATCAAAAATTGTTGATCGGGTTGCCTATTGAAGGGGAATCAAAAATTGTGGAGCAGGTTGCCTATTGGATGCGAACTGAAAATTGTGGAGCCGGTTGCCTATTAAAGGGAATCCGAAAATTGTGGAGCCGGTTGCCTATTGAAGTGGCCCCGAACATTATGGAGCCGGTTGCCTATTGAAGGGTAATCAAAAATTGTGGAGCATGTTGTCTATTGGAGTGGAACCGAAAATTGTGGGGTGGGTTGCCTATTGGAGGGGCCCCGAACATTATTGAGCCGGTTGCCTATTGAAGGGGAATTAAAAATTATTGATCGGGTTGCCTATTGAAGGGGCATCAAAAATTGTGGAGTCGGTTGCATATTAAAGGGAATCCGAAAATTGTGGAGCCGGTTGCATATTGTAGGGGCCCCGAACATTATGGAGCCGGTTGCCTATTGGAGGGGAATAAAAAATTGTGAACCAGGTTGCCTATTGAAGGGGAATCAAAAATTGTGAATCAGGTTGCCTATTGAAGTGAAATCAAAAATTGTGGAGCGGGTTGCCTATTGGAGGGGAACCGAAAATTGTGGAGCCGGTTTGCCTATCGAAAGGGAATCAAAAATTGTGGTGCGGGTTGCTTATTGAAGGGGAATCAAGAAATGTGGAACGGGTTGCCTATTGCTGTGGAACCGAAAAATATGGAGCGGTTTGTCTATAGAAAGGAAATCAGAAATGATGGAAAAATCGGGAAAAAATTGTTAAGCGAATGTCAGGATATTTGACACGTTCCAGGTCATTTTCAAAATGTTCCGGCTAAAACAGGAAAATAGGTCGATAATTGAAAATTCGATTTGTTCTCGTCACTAACCCTTTGTTCGAGCTAGGATATTGAAATTTTACAAAATTCCATTGAAAACTTATCAGCACTTTTCTGTGCATGCAATATGCCACAATTAAGCGAACAAACAGTAAATTTACCTTTCTAATGAAAAAATTATTGTGTGAATAAATTCATGAATTTAACAAAGCCCCGGGTATTAATACAGTTGCGTCGGCGAAATTTTACGAACGTGTTATACGTGCAATAAATAAACAGCCATACACGGTCATTTCGTTCAATCGATATTCTCTTTATCGCGAATACCCGAACAATGAATATATCGACCGATAATAGCCATGCGAATATTTTACGAATGTAATTTTATTATTTTGCTCGTAACAATAAATAGTAGGTTCGAAACGAGAGGAATAATGGATTCTGTTGCGGGAGCTTATATAAAATATATCAGTAATTAAACTCTTTAACGCCATACTTAACGAAACTGTACGATTCCTTTTTTTGCAACCATTTTTAAATTGTTTACTTAAAAATAATTAATACGTTGTGCAAACAGCGATTTCTCGATATATAGGGAAACTTCGGGAATTATTATGTCGTGTATTGATAAAATTTTGTTTACAATTTTATTATAGAACTTTCATCAAAGTATCCGTGACATTTTTCCGATTAAAATGAGACCAAACACGGCACAATTCGAATCACAATTAATCGTTTAATTCACGATACAGTTACACCCTCGATTATCCGAACCGAGGAATTCGGGCTGCTGAAACTTCCTGGGAAAAGTCCCAAGATGTTCTCATCTTAAAGCTTGACACTTCTACTTTTGACAAGCTTCTATTTCTGACAAAAAAATTAAACAATTTTTAGATAAAGAATCTGTTAATATTATCAGGAAGGTGAAAAGTATGACTTAAATTCGAACTTTGAATTTATTCAACATTCTTGGTGATTTACAGCTAAGATTTTTTATTTAAAATTCTAAAACGAATAGCTCAGTGTGTTTGGCATGTTGCAGAATATTTTTAGTATTTTCACACCGATTAAATTAAGAAAACGCTAAAAATCAATTTTACTCGGTAACTGCCCTTCAGATCAAAATATGGGGTCGAAATTTTCAACAATATATCTTCCGTTGACAGGCTATCGACTGGCGTGTGGGTGTTCTAATTGGGTTAGGATAGGGTTAGGCATTTGTTATATGTACGTTTAAATAATCGTACGCGTAAAAGTATGCTAAATACGAATGAATGCATTTTAAGTAAACCTCTGCAACTACCATTCATCCGAGACAAGGATTTGCGGCAGTACACCAGCTTCCTCCTAAATCGCTGCTTGAACCGAAGCCCATAACTCGGGAATGAAAAGTTACACCGAGGTAAGATATGTGCACTCCGGAAACGCATCAGGGAAAATGCAAGGAAATCGCTTCTGCTTCAGCTTTTGTAATCATTTTTATCGTTCTCGTAAAGTACTCCTCGATATTTCCCTTACATCGTATTCCACCATTCCAATCTAGCTATTTTACAATTTTAATTCTATTCTACCATATATCGTTTATTTTATTGTATCGTAATACACAATATTATACAGGGAGGTCCGTTTAAATAAGAACACCTTAATATCTCTTCAGGTTATTGTGATGCAACAGATATCTGTTACGTAATGCGCATGGTGTCCATGGATCAATATGTGGCAAGAATATTTTTTCCTGAGGTCATTTTTTTCGAAGTTATCAAGGTGACCTCAAGGTGTTTTTTCGATGCATAACTACATTTTTCTTTAATTGCATCGTGTAGCTGCGATTTGCCCTCCATGTATCTCTTTAAAAATAAAATAGCGTTCTTTTGAACTCATTTTTACAAACGCTTTTTTTCGATATTGCAAGAGGTGTTTCGAAGCTAACGACCTTGGTCGTATTTTGTTCGATCTCACCGTTTTTTACGGCCATAGAGAACTTGGCTCCTGTTTACAGGATGTTCTTGCTGGGATTTCATCAATTTTTGTTAAATGTATTATTTCGGTTGAGCCTTATTTTTTTAATTTTGTATTTTAAGTTCAAAAGACTACATGCACCGTGTGGTTGGGTAAAATTTCGTCATTTTCGTAACGTTATTCGTTATTTCTAGCTCGGCTGACCATCACCCACCACTTAGGTTTCGCTTTTTTTAAGGTGTAAAACTTCAATGTTCATTATTTCAAGATTTGTTTTTACAAGTTTTCTAATTCGTACAAGAGGTCATGGTTGAATTCAATTTAAAAAGAAAAAACAATTTTTAAAACATTTTAAAAAGTAAAATTTCAAACTTTGATAATTATTCCTTTGATGCAGTAAGTCCCTCAGTAAGTCAGTCAGTCAGTCCCTCAGTCAGTCATTCAGTCAGTCAGTCAGACAGTCAGTCAGTCAGTCAGTCCCTTAGTCAGTCAGTCAGTCAGACAGTATCTCAGTCAGTCAGTCATTCAGTCAGTCAGTCAGACAGTCAGTCATTCAGTCAGTCAGTATCTCAGTCAGTCATTCAGTCAGTCAGTCCCTCAGTCAGTCAGTCATTCATTCATTCATTGATTCATTCAAGCAGTGACCAATTTAGAGATCTTTGGGGTCCTATGTCTCGGAACCTACTAATGTTGGAAGATTAATGTTTCGTCAATATCGAGGCATGATAGCATTTAACAAGTGTACGAAATTACGTCTACCAATCTGCCTCCAGTGTCGATTGAATAAGCCTCCAAAGAAAGGCTAAGTTGTTTCGTGTAAAAGGTGGCAGTGCGAGAACTCGGTGCACCACCGTGCACCTAGATATTTTAAATAAGTTCAAGGCAATTTTATATTCTACCCCTTTCATTTGAAGTGTTTTGAAATAATTTTAAATTTTATCTTCTGAAGTAGCCGCTGTCGCGAACCTCGAGGAATTTGAGGGATTACAGATAAAATTTAGCGCACATGCACGCGCACACACACACTGTCAGCTGTTCCAAATGACCTAGTAACGATAGACAGATTCCGGTCTAGAAATGTACTTTCATGGTTTATGACAAGCCGCCGTTTAAACCTGTCGCAGTAGTAAACCTTCCGAAATAAATATTGATTCGTCCGCCATTAAATTCTATACAAGAACGCAGTTAAATATTTTATTAATAATAACAAATTTAATCATTTTCCGTGCTATAAGGGCGCAAAAAAATTGATCGACGTAGCCACTCCAGAGCATTGTAGCGCGGATCAATAGCTCGGTTTAAAATTTTTGTAAAATCTCTTCTAACGAAACAATTTTATCGAAAATCGATGTACACGTACCGCGGGTGTTGAGATCTTTTCTACGAGAAGAATTCGCACAAAAATCCCCAGCAGAAGATGGTAAAAAATTCGGATAAGTAGCAGAAGTCTCTCATAATCGTTGAGAACGGTGTTCGAAAGTTTGACAATCGTTTGGGAAGCAGAAAGCATAACTCGGCCGGCCGGATACAGTGTCGTGGCATCGATATTAAGAGCTTTCTAACTTTCTACTCAATTAACCCGATCTCGAGGGACTTTTAATATCCAGAAAAAGAAATCGAGTCACTTTAGAGGGAAGATTCCACCCGGAGAGCGGGAGTTCGCTGTCCCATTACAGCCGGGGCTAGTATCTCGCGGCGTTCGCAAGTAGCTACTTCTAGAAGTCCATTTTCAGGTCTGACCTCCGGTAACCCCCCGGCACTTATAGTCGTGCTATAGTCATGCTACCGGGGCTCCGCCGTTGGAACAGCTCCGGGGGGTGATACGAGGAAAAGGTAAAAGACTGCGCGCCCGATGAATTATCTCGGGAAAAAGCTTCCGACTTGAACGGGTCACTCTTTGTTACCGGAAAGTGTAGTTCACTTGTTATGCGGGCGGCACTGCCACCGTGCTTGCCCCTGCATAATTATTAACGTGCCTTCTCTGGGAATAGTCTCCTTATCTGCTCCTGTCTGGAATACCAAATTCCCGAACCGACCAACGTGCGTGAGATTTTTTCGCTCCGCCGGAAATTCATTCGGGAAAATGATCGTGTGTGACACGATGCGCTAATCTATTTTACCATCCAACCAACCAGGGTAGAGAAATGTTGGAGACTGCGAGACTCAACGGGGTGCACCAGAGTTTATTTTGCCAGCGGATGGCATTCAGGTCATATCAAGGTCATCAGGATTTTCTTTGACAGAATGATGTATTTTTATAGGGACCAGGTGCTAATTGCACGCCTCGAATGGAAATTTAATTACTTAGAGCGGTGTATAAGTGTTTGATTCGTCAATGGATGTTTTGAGGTCATTCCAAGGTCATCGAGATTTTCTGGTACAGAATTATGTATTTTTATAGGCACCAACTGCTAATTGCACGCCTCGAATGGAAATTTAATTACTTAGAGCGGTGTATAAGTGTTTGTTTTGTCAGTGGATGTTTTGAGGTCATTCCAAGGTCATCGAGATTTTCTTGTACAGAATTATGTATTTTTATAGGCACCAAGTGCTAATTGCACACCTCAGATGGAAATTTAATGATTTAGAGGGATGTATAAGTGTTTGTTTTGTCAATGGATGGTTTGAGGTCATTCCAAGGTCATCGAGATTTTCTTGTAAAGAATTATGTATTTTTATAGGAGTACAATTAGCACCAAGTGCTAATTGCACGCCTCAGGTGGAAATTTAATGACCTAGAGCGGTGTATAATGGTTTGTTTTGTCAATGGATGGTTTGAGGTCATTCCAAGGTCATCGAGATTTTCTTGTACAGAATTATGTATTTTTATAGGCACCAAGTGCTAATTGCACACCTCAGATGGAAATTTAATGATTTAGAGGGATGTATAAGTGTTTGTTTTGTCAATGGATGGTTTGAGGTCATTCCAAGGTCATCGAGATTTTCTTGTAAAGAATTATGTATTTTTATAGGAGTACAATTAGCACCAAGTGCTAATTGCACGCCTCAGGTGGAAATTTAATGACCTAGAGCGGTGTATAATGGTTTGGTTTGTGAATGGATGTTTTGAGGTCATTCCAAGGTCATCAGGATTTACTTTGACAGAATGATGTATTTTTATAGGGACCAGGTGCTAATTGCACGCCTCGAATGGAAATTTAATTACTTAGAGCGGTGTCTAAGTGTTTGTTTTGTCAATGGATGTTTGGAGGTCACTCCAAGGTCATCGAGATTTTCTTGTACAGAATTATGTATTTTTTATAGGAGTACAATTAGTACCAAGTGCTAATTGTACGCCTCAGATGGAAATTTAATGATTTAGAGGAATGTATAAGTGTTTGTTTTGTCAACAGATGTTTTGAGGTCATTCCAAGGTCATCGAGATTTTTCTGTACAGAATTATGTACTTTTATGGGAGTACAATTGCACACCTCAGATGGAAATTTAATGATTTAGAGGAATATATAATTTTTTGTTTTGTCAATGGATGTTTGGAGGTCATTCCAAGGTCATCGAGATTTTCTTGTACAGAATTATGTATTTTTTATAGGATTACAATTAGTACCAAGTGCTAATTTCACGCCTCAGGTGGAAATTTAATGATTTAGAGGAATGTAGAATTTTTGGTTTTGTCAATGGATGTTTGGAGGTCATTCCAAGGTAATCGGGATTTTCTTGCACAAAATTATGTATTTTTTGTAGGAGTACAATTAGTACCAAGTGCTAATTGCACGCCTCAGATGGAAATTTAATGATTTAGAAGAATGTATAATTTTTTGTTTTGTCAATGAATATTTTGAGGTCATTCCAAGGTCATCGGGATGTTGTAGAGATTGTCGTATAATTGTATAATTCAAACGGAAACTACAATAAAATACTTGCATCAAATTAGTAAAACGATGTAAGCTGTTCAACTTTCATTTTCTACATCGCCAACCAGTTCGAGGTAATTGAATCAAGGACTGATTTAAACGAGATACCCTGTATAAAAGTATTAATATAATGAAAGCTGATTGTACAGAGCAGAGGTAGATGGAAAAAGGTATGACCATCGACGTCTTCCGATGGCACTAATAATTGCCCCTAAAACCAAGCCAGATGAAAAGTGGTTACATTAATTAACTTCCCGATTCATAGGGAAGTTATGGTAATTACCCCGAAAATCGAAAATCGAATTTTTAACAGATCTTCACGTTTCATGGTCATTGGATTCATTTTAGACTATTTTTATCAAAATGTCGGTATGTGTGTGTGTGTGTGTGTGTGTGTGTGTGTGTGTGCGTATGTCCGTTTCTATGGTATCAAATTTTTCGTTAACGTTTTCAGAAAAAGTTATAACGCGATCAGAATAATGAATGATGCATTGGAAGTGCCCCGCTGCAACTTAGAGCTGATAAGATTTTGGTCAAGTTTGGTCAAGTAGTTTTTTAGTTTTTTAAAAAAAAATTTTTTTTTTTTTTTTTTGAAAAATTCAAAAGACTACATACGTCATGTGGTTGGGCATACTCTATATGCCCAATACAGTGTTATAATCACTTTCCCTGAAAACATAATCTTCTTAAAACGTAC
The DNA here is from genome assembly GCA_963971365.1 of Lasioglossum villosulum. Taxonomy (NCBI): domain Eukaryota; kingdom Metazoa; phylum Arthropoda; class Insecta; order Hymenoptera; family Halictidae; genus Lasioglossum; species Lasioglossum villosulum. The sequence continues at coordinate 21,429,557 of OZ020495.1, read as the reverse complement.
GAATAGCAAAATAAAAACTAGCTGGTTATTGTTGCGAGCTCGCTTCGCGAGCTCGCGGGTAGAACTGCTCTTGCGAGAGGGTTAGTGGTACGCATTGCTAGTGGGGCATACAGCTATTAATGTTTTTTTACCCCGAAAATCGAAAATCGATTTTTTAGCAGATCTTCACGTTTCATGGTCATTGGAGTCATTTTAGACTATTTTTAACTTCCCGATTCATAGGGAAGTTACTGTAATTACCCCGAAAATCGAGAATCGATTTTTTAGCAGATCTTCACGTTTCATGGTCTTTGGAGTCATTTTAGACTATTTTTATCAAAATGGTGTGTGTGTGCGCGCGCGCGCGTATGTCCGTTTCTATGGTATCAAATTTTTCGTTAATGTTTTCTGAAAAAGTAACGATGCGATCAGAATGATGAATGATGCAATCGATGTGCCCCGCTGTAACTTAGAGCTGATTAGATTTTGGTCCATATTGGTCAAGTAGTTTTTTAGTTTTTTTCGAAAGAAGTTCATTCAACAATGCAAATTATACGAGAGGACGGAAATTTTCCACCGAAGAAACAAACATAATAATTACATATATTTTTTTTTATAATTTAAACAAATTTATTTAAAAAAAATTTTTTTTTATTTTCCTTTTTTAATTATGCAACTAATGCTAATGTTACCGCTTAGAATAATCGAAAATTATCCCAATGCAAGAGTGAGTTATTCATCGCTACTGCCGAGAATACATTTTCAAAGAATATCGATGAAAGTACAAAAACATTTATATTACAATCCATTAAAAAAACAAGCAGTTCAATACGAATTATTAACTGAGATGAAATTGAAAGTTAATATAAAAAAATGGTTAATGGAGCATGCGAGCAACGAACATACGATGTTGGTTTAATGCGACGCCATACAGAAAACATTTTGATAAGTAGAAAACTATTGAACTTCCCTGAGGACGTATAATCTTCTTAAAACGTACACTAAATAATGATAATAATATACTGCAACTAACGAATCGGGAAGTTCTTTGTGTGGCTCGTGGAGAGTCACACACAAAATAACATCCGTACCACTAACCCTCTCGCGAAATCGCAAAGCGAGCTACAATACCCCTACCTGCGAAGCTCGCGAAGCGAGCGAGCAACAATAACCAGCTAGTTAGTCCAGCAGTCATCCCTGGAAGTTAATTAAATTTACGGCGGGCACCTGCTCGCGTGAAACGTCACAAAAAGATTAAATAGGTATTTGAACGGTGATCACTATAAAACTTATGGCAACAGATGCCGGAAGCGTAAAACGTTTAAGTGCGCCAAGAAGCGAATATTGAGCCTCGAGCCTGAAACACAGTTGCACGCTTTCGAATGGCATTCGTTTGCCGTCTTGCAACATTTTTCTCTTCTAATTTTCCACGTTCAGGCAACTCTGTCCTGGAATGGGATCGAAATGTCAACGAATTAGCACCAGCGAGACGGAACTTGAAACACAAAATATAGTCTCCACTTTTTGGCAACAGTCACATCGATTTACATATTTTGTTTTCATCACATTAAAAATTATGGCGAAAATTCCGTTTATGTCCCTTCTCAGAATTCGATGAAATTTTGAAAATAGGTTCTCTGTTGACTAAAATGACGATTGCCTGAAGGATTTTTCCCGACTCGAACAAAATCTTTTTTATCGTTTCAATGTCGCTCTCTAACTTACCGACTTACCGACTTTCTCTTTTATATAGAGTATCAATTTCAACTAATTGTAAAAATGGAACATCACCAGCCTAGTTCACCTCACAGCGCCATGAAAATTCACACATATTCTAATCGCATAAATAATAATATAACTAAATAATCAAGGAATTAATCGAAGTCCTCGCACCCATTCTAGTGCTGAATTGAAATCATTAATTTTCTCTACAATGTAAGCAAATATAAATGACTTATTATGAAACTATACAACTTATACGACTCTAAAAACAGTTCATATAACGAACAGCACGAACATAAAGTAGAAAGTCGGTAAAGTAGAGCGCAACATTGAAGTGATAAAATCTTTTTTTTCGAGTCGGGAAAAATCCTTCTGGCAACTGTCATTTTAGTAAAAAATGAACCTATTTTCAAAATTTCATCGAATTCTGAGTTGTACCATAAACGGAAGAACAGCCAAAATTATTATACCGCATTATTTATACATCGAGACGTTCAAATGTTAGAATATTTAAAAAGTAGTTGCTTAATACAACCAACAGATTACGAATTATTTTAGATACTAGTGATTGATCTTGTACAAAAAAATAATATTAAGTAATTATTTAATTAATTACCATTGCACTAAGCAAGGATTAATTTTCTAAAATCCAGCGATGGAAATATATGTATATAGGAAAATTAAGTTCTAGCAAGATGAACTTGTCAATATATGGCAAAGTCATTGAAATTGATGAAGAATAGAAAAATTGATGAAGAATAGAAAAATTGTTGAAAATTACCATATATTACATGTTACATATCTGGTATTTTTTATATGAATCTTTTATACATCTAAATATTGTTTACGTATAAATTCAAATGAACCATGAGCATTGTTATAGTAGTTTTTTTTTTGTCCACAGATTTATATGTTGTTCTGTACACGTTTGATGGATTGTATGAAAAGAACAGGCTCAGCCGAGCATGCGATTCAATGATATAGTCAAGCTCGTCTCGAGGACACCACGTTTGCATCGACAGTGTTTTGTGTGTTTGGCGTTATCAGTATCGAGACTTCAATCAGTTCGATTAATTTTTCTGCTCGACGGCTGACTCGTCGATACAACCTTGTCAGAATTAATACGCGACACAATGGCGGCTGTTCATATGCAAAGTCTGCACAATATGTCCATACACATATACAATTATTTCCATCGGAAATTTAAATTTAAAAATTCATAACAATTTAACTAAAAACAAAACCATTTAGTAAGGAGAGCATTTTATCGAAGGACGTTTGAAGTACCGTCATTAGTGATATAATTTTTAATTTTCATTGTGAATTAATTCTGTAGAAAATATTCCTTATCATGTTACATAACATATTTCTAGCTTACGTAAACAAATTAATACAAAGAAATTTGAAATGTTATTTCATTATACAAAATAAGATCAAGAAGCATAGATGTAAATAGTAAAACAAAGTATAGAAAGTATGGATACAAATAGCAAAAAAAAAGTATAAAAAATGGATAAGTATAATTAGTAGAATTAGGTATAGAAACTATAAATGTAAATAGTAAAAATATGAGAAGTATAAACACACACAGTACACATGAAAATGGGAAATAAAATCGTATAAAATAAAATTCAAACAAAAATACGAATTGTAATAGATACACACGTATAGGATGTCCAAATAAAAGTATCAAATAAAATCATGTAATATAAAACTCGAATAAAAATACGAATTGTCATAGAACGTATAAATACATTTAGTAGAACTAAAAGTATAGGGTTTACAAATCAAAAAAATATAGACGGAAAAACAAATTGTCATGGAGAGGTACATCTTCAGGTATCGATTCAATTTGAAAACGTTATATAAAGAAATAATTATGAAAAAGTGTATATTTAAAAATATAAAAGACAACATTAAAATCAAAATACACGGTGTAAAATTTCAATAATAATATATAAAATGCAATCAAAATTTATGATCCAATTGTTTTATCCAAAAACAAATTGTCATGGAGAGGTACATCTTCAGGTATCGTTTTAGTTTGAAAATATTATATAAAGAAATAATTATGAAAAAGTGTATATTTAAAAATATGAGAGACAACATTAAAATCAAAATACACGATGTAAGATTTCAATAATAATATATAAAATGCAATCAAAATTGATGATCCAATTGTTTTATCCAAAAACAAATTGTCATGGAGAGGTACATCTTCAGGTATCGATTTGAAAACATTATAAAGAAATAATTATGAAAAAGTGTATATTTAAAAATATAAAAGACAACATTAAAATCAAAATACACGATGTAAAATTTCAATAATAATATATAAAATGCAATCAAAATTTATGATCCAATTGTTTTATCCAAAAACAAATTGTCATGGAGAGGTACATCTTCAGGTATCGATTAAATTTGAAAACATTATATAAAGAAATAATTATGAAAAAGCGTATATTTAAAAATATAAAAGACAACATTAAAATCAAAATACACGGTGTAAAATTTCAATAATAATATATGAAATGCAATCAAAATTGACGATCCAATTGTTTTATCCAGAAACATAGGCAAAGCATTTTTTTGCGTTAAAGTAAACAGATGCTAGCATTGATTTAATATAATTGCGAAGTGGGTATCTGTACGACTGAAATGCGATTAATGTGCGCTGGCCGTAGTGACGTATTAATATATCCAAATGCAATTTTGACAGATATACGTCATTGCGGCTGATGGAGGATTCGACCTATCCGGCGGATGTATTTATGGGAAGGACGTGTAGAATATGACCGAGTTTACGTGTATACATGCTCGGTGGGTACATGCACGCACCACCGTGTCGCTCCACCTATACGCTATTGCGTGCTATGGCTATAACGCATATCCCGAATCGTTTCGTGCACAATCCGAAATTCTGATCTTTAGCCTATAATTCTGTGTAATTACCTGTCACGATGGATGTACATTTAAATTTACCCTGTTTCGACAGCCTAAACGATACGCCCACTAAACCTAACCACCAAAATGGCGCCTTTTTTTAATGCTACAGTACATTCTTCTTTTCTATATTATTTATGTACAATTTTGTCAATTTTACAATTTTTTTTTACAAAATTTTACAATTTTATACCGATTTGTTATGCTATTATTTCCAATAAACGATACGCCCACTAAACCTAAACACCAAAAAGGCGCGGTTTTTTAGTACTACAGTACATTCTTCTTTTCTATGTTATTTATATACAATTTTATCAAATTTATTTGTTACATTTGATACTGATTTATTATGCTATTATTTCCAATATTAAACGATACGCCCACTAAACCTCACCACAAAAAGGCGCGTTTTTTGAATACTACAGTACATTCTTCTTTTCTATGTTATTTATATACAATTTTATCAATTTTATTTGTTACATTTTATACTATGCTATTATTTCCAATATTAAACGATACGCCCACTAAACCTCACCAGAGAAAGGCGTTTTTTTTAGTACTACAGTATGTATATTCTTCTTTTCTATATTATTTATGTACAATTTTGTCAATTTTATTTGTTACATTTGATACTGATTTGTTATGCTATTATTTCCAATATTAAACGATACGCCCACTAAACCTAACCACCAAAAAGGCGCGTTTTTTGATGACTACAGTACATTCTTCTTTTCAATGTTATTTATGTACAATTTTATCAAATTTATTTGTTACATTTTATACTGATTTGTTATGCTATTATTTCCAAACTCTAAGTATTGTTCTCATACACCAATAAACACTCAGTGCTTCAGGATTATTGTGGTCAAAATTTTTTGACTATTAATTTTTACCTTAACAACAAATGGTACATAAGCAAACGTGTTTGGGTCAGAAAAGGCAGTTTTCCAATTTGATTTTACTTTTTAATTTAATTTAATATTTAATTTTTTCTATGGTTCTTACATCCAATTTTATCAAATTTATTTGTTACATTTTATGCTATGCTATTATTTCCAATATTAAACGATACACCCACTAAACCTAATCATCAAAAAGGTGCATTTTTTGAATACCACAGTACATTCTTCTTTTCTATGTTATTTATGTACAATTTTGTCAATTTTATTTGTTACATTTTATACTGATTTGTTATGCTATTATTTCCAAACTCTAAGTACTGTTCTCATACACCAATAAACACTCAGTGCTTCAGAATTATTTTAGTCAAAATTTTATGACTATTAATTTTTACCTTAACAACAAATGGTACATAAGCAATCGTGTTTGGGTTAGAAAAGGCAGTTTTTTAATTTAATTTAATATTTAATTTTTTCTGTGGTACTTACATCCAATTTTATCAAATTTATTTGTTACATTTTATGCTATGCTATTATTTCCAATATTAAACGATACGCCCACTAAACCTCACCACAAAAAGGCGTGTTTTTTGAGTACTACAGTACATTCTTCTTTTCTATATTATTTATGTACAATTTTATCAATTTTATTTGTTACATTTTATACTGATTTATTATGCAATTATTTCAAATATTAAACGCTACTAAAAATTAGTTCATGCTATCGGCGCACAGGTTCGATCGAAGAACAGAAACAAATTAAAAAATACTGAATAATATAATTCACAAGTTCAATAATATAACCAGAACATAATTTTTCACCGTACTTGTTAAAATTGTAAAAATTGTTTTTAAATGTCTAAACAATGTTTACAACAGAGTTCCATGCTTGCCCAAAATGAACTGAAGCATATGAACCCACGTGTATGGACAATCGACCAATCGGACACGGTGATTGACAAGTTCTTGTCGGAAGGAACGTTCAATTTTCAAGTGAGAATGGCTCCGACTGCAAATGGTTAAGGGGTGTACTTTTTCACGTGGCTACAACTACATGCCATGTCGGTGTAGAGCGACAGCATTGCGCATCGCTCGGTGATAGGTGTAGGTGGATTAGCACGATTAAGATGGTATCGCATTCGACGGACAGGGTAGAACGAGGCGAAGTCGAACACCGAGGATATCAGGTAGCCCCGACCTCAAAGTATATGGCAAGTGAAATGGCCGGAGCGTCGCGCGTCGGCTAGTCTCAGGCATGGGGATATCTATGGTGGTATTCCGCGGGCGTGTTGCTCCGGATTACTGTAATGCAGGAACAGCCTCGACTTTGGCTCCGGTTCGAGCTACTGGCTGCTGGCGACGCCGGCCAACTCTGATGCTGAGTTACGCTCTACCCTATATCCCTTGGACCTATTACACACGCGCCACGTCCCCGTATATACAAGAGACCTGTGTCGCGATCCAATGTCAATTCGTGGCAGACACATTCGTCAAACTTACGCCTCGTGATTATTCAAGGGAAACTTCTTTGCTGAGGGTAAGAATTTTCTGATGGGACGGAAGTCGATGGTAATGTTCATTAAACTGACAATTAACGGAGAAAAATAATTTCCTACCCCGACGGGATTCGAACCCCGGTCCACCGATTGGTAGTCCAACTCCTTAAGGGGGTAGAGTACCCACGTGACCATGGTATTTTTCAGTGTAACCAACCCCCGCGCGAAAAACCAATTTGGCAACAGTGATGAACATACATTTGTATCAATCTAACGCTTCAACTTCGCTATAATTACAGGTTTTCTTCTTTTAATCATTATCTTTATTGCTATTAATGGATCCGAGTGGCTTCATGCCCTTTACACTTTTGTTGTTAAGAAACTACGCTGATAATTCTCCTGTCTAAGCGCCATCTCGTTTAAGTAGCTCAACTAAAATTGCTTCTACTCACCCTTCATGAACGGAATCTGGGAAACAATTGAATGCGATCACGGGAACACACCTCACATCCTCATACGATTATATATTGAGCTGAGTGAGGGCACATTTGAAAGAGGAAGGTTAAACGAAGCGCGCGTGGGTCCCTAAATTAGCAGGAAAAATCTTTTTGTGATCAAAAAATGCATTAGAATATCCGGAATTTTTCTTCATTTGTTTTCCCTACTTTGGACAGTCACATTACTGGATATAAACATAATGTAACTGAAGTTGGACCCACGCGCGCTTCATTTAACCTTCCTCTTTAGAATGAGCCCTCACTCAGCTCAAAATGTAATCATATGACGACGTGAGGTGTGTTCCCGTAAACCCCTGTTTTCACTTGTTTTCTAGTTAAATTCTGGTTACATTCTAGTAATGTCACGTGGGTACTCAACCCCCTTAAACAGGGAATTGACATCTTAAATAAAAACTTTAATGTCGTTTCTTTGTTCACAGGTAAGGGTGTTGTAAATTGTAAATAGTGTAAATAAGAGAGGTGTGCAAAATAGTAAAATAAATCTTTGTTCACAGAGCAACGCTATAGAGTTCAGTTGATGTGTCAACCCTAACCTTAAAAAACCCAATATAACATTATATGTATATTAGGCTTTTGTTTAAAATTACATTTCGTAAACACTGTTTGTTTAGTTTCTATGTATAATTAAAACATCAAAAATGACGAAAATATAAATAACTCCTAAACAAAGCCGTGGACGCCATTTTTGTAAAGGAAAATGTCGCTTTAAATGACCCAAGGAACCTCCCATTTTCAGGTGTCGGAGGAATTTTGGGACACCCCGTATATGCACCAAATGAAAAAACGAAAAATATTGTTTAGCCACTCGCCTTACGCTAAATGTTAGCATTAGTTAATATTATTTGAAAATTTTAAATCACTGCTGGTATGATATAAATCATATAGTATAAATATTTGATAATTTTTTAGAACCGCGTGGACTTCGGATGTTACAGGTATGGTTGTTGAGAACGCAAAATGGCGATTAAGCTTGACGATTTTAATTGCGACGTATCTACAGGAAAAGTCTGAGGCAGCTGGTTAACCCGGCAACTGTGCTGGCTAAACAATTGGGTCGCCTCTTCCGATCCATCTATTGAAAAGAACTTCGTTTGGGAACTGTCGATCGCAAGGTTCACGTTCCCGGCAACTGGCGTGATCAATGACGTAAATGAAACACAATTTAAGAATATGGTCGCTGCACTAGAAAATCACAACATGTCGTTAGCTTAATGGTACTACTCCGGGAAACTAGAAATAAAATTCTCGGTCAAAGTTTGTTAACGTTCGCACGAAAGTTATTTAATGCGAAATACGTCAACAGAGTTTCAGCAATAACCCCTTTTATCTAGTATCCAATACAAGGAAAAATGTTTGCTTAGTTTCTATAATTAAAACATCAAAAATGTGGAAAATATGAACTTTAAATATATATTTATACATACATTATTATGTTATTATATTACGTTATATATATTAGGCTTTTGTTTAAAATTACATTTCGTAAACACTGTTTGTTTAGTTTCTATAATTAAAAAATCAAAAATGTGGTAAATATTAACTTTATATATATATATATTTATATATAAATTATTATATTATTATATATTATATTACGTTATATATGTATATTAAGATTTTGTTTAAAATTACATTTCGTAAACACTGTTTGTTTAGTTTCTATAATTAAAAAATCAAAAATGTGGAAAATATAAACTTTATATATATATATATATATTTATATATAAATTATTATATTATTATATATTATATTACGTTATATATATTAGGCTTTTGTTTAAAATTACATTTCGTAAACACTGTTTGTTGAGTTTCTATAATTAAAAAATCAAAAATGTGGTAAATATAAACTTTATATACATATTTATATATAAATTATTATATTATTATATATTATATTACGTTATATATATTAGGCTTTTGTTTAAAATCACATTTCGTAAACACTGTTTGTTTAATTTCTATAATTAAAAAATCAAAAAAGTGGAAAATATAAACTTTATATATTACATATATTTATATATAAATTATTATATTATTATAAATTATATTACGTTATATATATTAGGCTTTTGTTTAAAATCACATTTCGTAAACACTGTTTGTTTAATTTCTATAATTAAAAAATCAAAAAAGTGGAAAATATAAACTTTATATATTACATATATTTATATATAAATTATTATATTATTATAAATTATATTACGTTATATATATTAGGCTTTTGTTTAAAATTACATTTCGTAAACACTGTTTGTTTAGTTTTTATAATTAAAACATCAAAAATGTGGAAAATATAAAATTATTTTTATTCCTTCGGTTCGGGTAATTGAAGATTTTATAATTTTATTATAATTGTAGATTATTTTTTTACGAAGAAACCGAAGTCGAGTATTTGAAATAATTTTAGAGAGTTTGATTTTAGATAAAAATTAAACAAAGTGTATTTTAACCAATAAACTCCGGATACATTCGGTTGTTGAGAATTGTGAGTATTTATTATTAAATCTTAGTAATTACCGTTGTAGTGGTTTTATGTAATTAATAATTTCCTGCAACGTACTAGACTCACACCCTGTGGTCTAGGGTTCGATCCTGGTCCGGGGAAAAATATTTTTTTTTACTTATTTATTCGCTGTGTAACGTTGACTTATTTATAAGCAATTATACAATTATTACAAAATAAAAAACAAAAGTGTTAATAAATTATAAATAAATTAACCGAAATTATTAAAATAATAAATCAGCCTGTCGTGTCTGGAAACAGACGAAATAAAATATGTATGAGTCTAAATATGCTATTATAAGGAATTTATGTAATAAATATTTTTCTGCAACGTACTATACTCACACCCTGAGGTCTAGGGTTCGATCCTGGTCCGGGGAAAAATATTTTTTTTAACATATTTATTCGCTGTGTAACGTTGACTTATTTATAAGCAATTATACAATTATTACAAAATAAAAAACAAAAGTGTTAATAAATTATAAATAAATTAACCGAAATTATTAAAATTATAAATGAGCCTGTCGTGTCTGGAAACAGACGAAATAAAGTAAATATAGAAAATGTATGGACATGTAGGATACAGTCACGTATGAACGTTCCCAAATTGCAAAATTATGGCTGTCAGTAGGCAACGGTGACAGGCAAGCTTTGTAATCATTATACACAGTATAGGAAAGGCAAGGTAGTTGTGCGACTTCCAGACAGCTTCTTGGTCTCGCTCATTCCGCAGTCCGATAACACGGTTCCAAAAACCGCAACCAATGCAGACACGTGCTGCATATGCACCTCGCGAGAAAATCTAATCAGCAATGTCCTCTTTGGGCTGGTTATTACTCCACTCTGTCCGCTATTTCCGCGATCGCGTGCAATATTTTACCATCGCCGCAAAGCTCTGCCCGTCGCCGCTTTTAGAATTTCGGTTTCCTGCCTTGTCCCACGCGTTTTAACATGCCTACATTATGAACTTTGCTATTTGATTTTGAATCCTATCCAGCCGCTTTGAAGGCGAAAATCGGATTTTATATTAACCGGGATTCCCCGACGTGTACCGCCGCCGATTTATGCAAGCGAAGCTTCGGAGGTCACCGATTTGGAAATTCTTAGCGGAAATTATGGAGCTGTCGTGTCTGGACGCGAGCTATTAAAGAGGGTGAATTTTTCAGTGTTTATTGAGATTTAGAATTGTTTTGATTTAGAATTAATACTAGTAGGAGACTTTAATTCGCCCTGTATGCGGGTATGGCAGTATTACTTATAGGTAAATAATCCCCCCCCTCCACATAACATCTCAGGGGGGAGCCGAGTCCCGCACTACCCTCCCCGAACATCATCTTTGCCCTTAAACAAAAAAAAGGTAGAGCACTGCGGTCATAGGTCTCTTTTCTTTCAGAATTAAAACTGAAAGCATCTTTAACAAAATTAATCCTGCAACCGTAGAAGAAAAAATTTTCTTTCTACGAGATTACCTAAAATTTGTTTTTAACAACAAGTGCCAACAAGTCGTGAAAACGTGGCAGAACGCGTAGAAACACTTCAAACACTATGCTTCTGTCCTGTGTGCAGTCACGTGAAGAAAGGATCGATAAGTGCATTGAAGTTGAAGGTCATAATTTCGAACACTTACTCTAATTAATTGAATAGTAAAAAGCAAGGGGACTCGTCAAAAAACCACCCCGATTTGTGAGAGGCAAGGGGACTCACATTAAAAAAGCACCCCAAAGGGAACAGAAAAATATTACGTCTACGTCGTTGTTCCTGAGTAACGCAGAAAAACTGAAAGTAGTTTTTCATTTATTGATAAACAAATCAATTAATTTTTCCAACTGCTTTCCAGAGTGCTATAGATCCCGGCTAATGCTTTCTTTCTTTCCGTAAGACGGTGCAGTCTATCTCTATGAGTCTATAGGCGTGACATAACCATGTATTTCTAACCATTTCGTTTGGTACTACTACCAAAATCTTCGCTGTCATTCTAAGATCATTGGTTGTCCAAGCGGTTAAGGAGTTGGACAAACAATCGATAGACCGGGGTTCGAATCCCGTCGGGGTAAGAAATTATTTTTCTCCGTTCGTTCTCAGTTTGAATTTTCGCGCCACTCGACATTCGACTTCCGTCACATCGACTTCCGTTACATCGAAAAATTGTTACCCTCAGCAAAGAAGTTTCACTTCAAAACTCCTAGGTCAAATTTGTGTATTTCTTTTCTGGAGGATCCAAATCTGCAATGAAAATTGGGAGTTCCCATTTAAGGGGTACCGTACCCATGGATATGACTAGCATATTACTAGAATATTACTAGAAAAACAAGTGAAAACCGTGTTTACGGGAAACCATTTATTGTTTTTATACAAGCACGTTACGAGCTGTCTGATGGCTTGTTCTAAAGAGGAAAGTTGATCGCAGGTCGCTCAGCTCATGATTTAGCAAGATTATGTTTATATTTAATAATATGAGCGTCCAAAGTAAGGGAAACAAATCGAGACAACTACCATCAGGTTCCCATGTATTTTTTTAATACAAAATGGTTTTTCTGACTTAAATTATGAGCACAGCGGGCTATGGTGAACCTTCTTCTTTACAATGAGTCCTCACACAGCTCATAACATGCAAATATGAGTACAAAAAATGTTTCCCGTGATCGCATTCAATTGTTCCCCAGATTCCGTTAATGAAGTGCAAGTAGAACTAATTTTAGTTCAGCTACTCAAACGAGATGGCGCTTACACAGGAGAACTATCAGCGTGGATTCGTAACAACAGAAATATAAAGGGATTGAAGACACTCGGATCTTTTTACTTGAATCATGAGCTGAGCGACCTACGATCAACCTTCCTCTGTCAAAAGAACCTTTATGAAAGTCCTCATATGAGGACAAAAAATGGTTTCCCGTGATTACATTCAACTTCCCAATATTTCGTTCATACAGACAGAGTCTAGAGCAAGTCTGGAATCAATTTTAGTTCAGCTACTCAAACGAAATGGCGCTTAGGCAGGAGAACTATCAGCGTAGGCTCGTAACAACAAAAATATAAAGGGTTTGAAGCCACTCGGATCAATTAACAGCAATAAAGATATTGATAAAAAGAAAAATACCTGTATCGATAGCGAAATTGAAGCGTTAGATTGATACAAATGTATGTTAATCGCTGTTGCCAAACTGTTTTTCAGCGAGGAGGTTGGTTACACTGATAAATTCCCTAGAATCAGAGGTTACGGTACCCCCTTTAGGGTAGGTGTCGTCTAAATTACGAAAAATAACGAAATAGAAGCGTTAGATTGATAAAAATGTATGTTGATCACTGTTGCCAAACTGTTTTTCAGCGTGGAGGTTGGTTACACTGATAAATACTCAGATCAGAGGGTCCCCCTTAAGGGGGTAGAGTACCCACGTGACCATGGTATTTTTCATTGTGACCAACCTCCGCGCGAAAAACCAATTTGGCAACAGTGATGAACATACATTTGTATCAATCTAACGCTTCAATTTTGCTATAATTACAGGTTTTTTCTTTTAATCATTATCTTTATTGCTATTAATGGATCCGAGTGGCTTCATGCCCTTTACACTTTTGTTGTTAATAAACTACGCTGATAATTCTCCTGTCTAAGCGCCATCTCGTTTGAGTAGCTGAACTAAAATTGCTTGTACTAACCCTTCATGAACGGAATCTGGGGAGAAATTGAAGGAAATCACGGGAACACGCCCCACGCGCGCTTCATTTAACCTTCCCCTTTAAAAAGAGCCCTCATTCAGCTCAAAATATAATCGTATGAGGACGTGAGGTGTGTTCCCGTAAACCCCTCTTTTTGGCCCAAAATCTAGCAATATTCTAGTTAGATTCTAGTAATGTCACGTGGGTACTCTACCCCCTTAAGATGGTGAGAGGTCCAGTTTGGTATCATTGGACGTCCCCCTTCGCGACGAACAACTTTCATTCCCCACTTGTTTCGAGTCGATGCATAGTTCTCGAGACATTTCAAAGTGTTTAGATAAAGTGACCACCCTGTATGACGTCTTTACACCCTGTACACGCGTTACTGTTTACCATTACCTCCCAGATCAGACACGAACACGTATCCCACCATTACACAGAGCCGGGGAGAATCGTATCAAGCGAGACGTCGAGCACAAGCCGCGTCGTGGTTGTATCGTCGGCCACTTTGAAATCCTCGGGATTTTCCTTCGTTTCCCGTAACCCGGCTGGTAACGAAAAAGATGAGGTAGTGCCCAGGGAAAGGGGGGTGGCAGCAACACCGAAGAAGATTTATTGTGTCTGTCAGTTACACAAGATAGTAACTAGTCTAGGCCCGGGCTGGTTCCCCGAACCGTGAACAAGCAACGGGTTATAGATTTTTCGTTCTCCAGCCGACTATAAGCAATCGGCGGCTGCTGCGATCGGACGGATGCAGGTCGTTTGATAAATTTTATGGGGCCCGAAGAAAAACACAAATATTTTCGCTCAATTGCCCCGACTCCCGCTGCTCGACGTCGATACCTGCTTCTGACAAGTGTACATTCCCCGTTCTCCCCCTATTCGAACGCGTGTATACCGCTCGGTTTACCTAAGTTTGATATGGTTGCTAGGGTGGAGAGCGGGGGCGAGGGGGGCTGAGAGAGGCTCGTATGTGCTCAGCATTTTCTTGGTTTGCTTTTTCACGATATTGAGGGGAGCGAGGGGCTAGCTTTACATGCGACAAAGACGCGAATACTACCTCCCCCCCCCCTCTCATACCACCGACCGAGAAATCTAATCGGAAAAATTTCTCGTTTACTTAACCGCCGCTTTTACCTACCTGTCAATTCAGTTTCCACAATGATACGAGTTCAATGCGGAGTCTTCGATTCGCGAGCTTGTTGCGCTTCTGTGATAGTGTTCCCGCGCACGAGTGTACACGTGCGTGTGGCGTGCGCTGTGTGATTGAAAGGGCAGATTTTTGGAGGGCGAAGTGCAATCAATTTCCCGTTTCTGTTGGACGAATGAACATTGTTTGGGTAATTCAACGAGGACGGGGATCGTTCTTTCTTTCCTAGATGAGGGGGAGATTACGATAACCGTGGCCCCTACTTTGAAGGTTATGTTTGTGTTCCTGGGATCATTTTAAGAAAAAAGTGTGTATATAACAGGTGTCCAATGGGCTCCGTTTAGCCGGTAAAGTAGATTTCTTGTTTTCTATAAAACTGCAAATATCTCGGAAACTGTGCAAGATATTGCAAA
The DNA here is from genome assembly GCA_963971365.1 of Lasioglossum villosulum. Lineage (NCBI taxonomy): Eukaryota > Metazoa > Arthropoda > Insecta > Hymenoptera > Halictidae > Lasioglossum > Lasioglossum villosulum. Next base: position 21,414,274 of record OZ020495.1, on the reverse strand, counting down.
ATATCAAGAGACCTTTTTTGTAGGAAACTGGATTTCCTATAAGAAACGTTAAAATGATGTTAAAAGTCCATTTTGCACGAAAAATATTCACTTGAAATTGCTATTAGACTACTAAGACTACTCTCACGACCTAACCCTAACTCACTCTGTTTACATAATCTTCCCATTGTAGATGTCTTCCAGAATTTGATATTTTCAGAACGAAGCCTTTACGTTCCACCGATTATTATTTCGGGGGAGAGGCAGTTGTTCTGCAAATTCACCGAAATATTAATTTACTCGAAAACTGCGCAGCTGACAGAAAAATGTCATAGAACATGAACTATTGGAAATTTAATTTTCTACAAAAATCGGTGGAACGTAAATGCTTCCTAACCCTATCCTAACCCTAACTCACTCTGTTTACATGATCTTCCCATTGTAGATGTCTTCCAGAATTTGATCTTTTCAGAGCGAAGCCTTTACGTTCCACCGATTATTATTTCGGGGGAGAGGCAGTTGTTCTGCAAATTCACCGAAATATTAATTTACTCGGAAACTGCGCAGCTGACAGAAAAATGTCATAGAACATAAACTATTGGAAATTTAATTTTCTACAAAAAAGGTCTCTTGATATTTCGCCATATCTCGCATAGTTTCCGAGATATTTGCGGTATTATGAAAAACAAGAAATCTACTTTACCGGCTGAACGGAGCCCATTGGATACCTGTTATATACACATTTTTTTCTTAAAATGATCCTAGGAACACAAATATAACCTTCAAAGTAGGGGCCATGGTTATCGTAATCTCTCCATATTTGGAATTACTCCAGTCAGTAATGTGCGAAAAAATTATTTTCTCCTTTCTAGTGCATTTTCATATAAGCGTGGTTCTTAAAACGTCTTTTTATATATTTTTTGCATAAATAATTGCGATGTTGTTGAGACAGATAATTCTCGTCGGAACGTCTTTATCAATGGAATGAAATTGATAAAAATCTCGGTCGAGGTTGTCGAAAATAAATTCTGGACTACGCGTTGATAAATTTATGCGAGAGCAGAACATTCCGCAGCTGAAAAATTTATTTCAACAAAAAAAGAGGACGCGCGTCTTCCACCGGAGCTTCCGGTTTTATCGAAAATTTATAATAGAACCCGTGTTTTCTATCGGGCCGAATATTCATTCGACTGTCCGTGTGTGCGGCGGTACACAACGTACACAGAAGCTACGCTCGCGAAACTTTATGACGAGTACAACGAATATCGTTGTTTGCATTACCCGCATGAATCCGCGATTACTGTTCCGCCGTGTTAAACCGTTCCGCGGCATAATTCATGGGGAAGCATATGCCGCAATGGCATGCCGGCAGGTGCAATTACAGCGGTTCCCTGGCGAACGGAAACTAATTCAAAAATCTCTTACCAGGGGAAAAGTGGAAGTAGTACGCCAGACTCTTGGAGCCAAAAATCACCAGAAACGGCTATAAAGTGGCGCCTCTATCGATGTCGAGCTATATTACGAAGAAGATAGAGAGGGAGATACGTTTCTTGCAGGAGACACGAAGACAGAGATCACGAAACAGCTGGACACAGTGATGCCAGATTCGTGGGTCTTGGGATCTTGAGCTGGAGACTCGCGAAGCCCACCGAACGGCCCAGAGAAGGGGGGTGCAAGTGGGTAACCTGCTTGCGCCCTGACAGCAAAGGGGAATGGCTGGTTGTATTCTTCGGAGATCCCAGTCGCCCCCCGAATAGCTTAGGGAAGGTTATCATGAGGTTTTTAGTGGGTACTGTGAACCCTTCTGGCCACGTAAGCCCCACATAACCCTTTGTCTCTCCCAGAAGGCATGCGTAAAAGCATTTTCCTCATGTAAAAGAAAAAAAAGGGTCTTGGGATCTTCCCCTCCGCTCGCTCATCCGACTCGACCCCCCACTCTGACGCACCGTCGTCGACAGAGTAGAGGTACGCTGACGCGTGTAGCACGCGTGCAATCGAACAGGCACTCACAGGGGCAGAGCAGTGATGCCAGACGAGTCCGACCTTGGAACAAGAGAGGGGAATACAGCACCCCTTCTCTGTTGACCAGCAATATGCGCAACCGCGGTGGAGATCGAGTAAGGCGAATGGGAGACACGTTGCGCAAGCGGATATTGCTGGTCATCAGAGAAGGGGTACTGTATTCCCCTCTCAAGTTCCAAGGTCGGACTCGTCTGGCCACTCTGTGCCAGAAAGAGGAACTTTCCCCTCCAGCTGGGCCCCCACTCTTACTTCTTCTAGTTCTACTGCGCACGCGCCACACACGAACGTACGTCTGAACGTGACTCACCCGGGCAGAGTAGTGGTACGTTCATGTGTAGCGCGTGCGCAGTAGAACTAGTAGAAGTAAGAGTGGGGGCTCAGCCGGAGGGGCAAGTTCCTCCTTCTGGCGTCACTGATCCGAACCGATCCGTGTGGCGAAATGCCGAGACGGATCCTAACCGTACCGAGCGATGAATGTCGCTTTAAATTTACCGGCCGGCACACTCATGGACTCTTTCCGCGGGTACTGGACAGGTTGAGAATGAGGTGGATCTACCGTGACCAACACATTGTCCAATTCCTGTCCGGACACGGGGACTTCGCCGAGAAACTATGTGAGAGGAGACTGGTTGACGGCCCTGAATGCCGATTCGGGGCTCCCGGGGAGTCCCCCATACATGTGGTGTTCGACTGCCCCCTGCACGTGACTGAAAGAGAGGAGTACCGTGTGGCCTGCCGTGAGGCGGCGCGGGTCTGGCCCTCAACTGGGGCGGATATAGTCCATAAGGACACATATAAGGCCCTTGTCCGAACAGTGAGGGCTATCCTAAAGAAGAAGGAGGAACAGTGGTGGTGGGGCAACTCGCCCTTGCCGTGACGAATACATCGCGGAAAGGTAATAAAGGGCAGAGGTATGTAGGAATGGAGAGGATAGGGGGAGAGGGGAATGAGGGACAGAGGACAGAGGACAGAGGAGCAGAGGACTGGAGAGGAGAGAGGAGAGAGAGGAATGAAATAAAATGAAATTAATGGCACAACTTAAGAGGAAATAAAAATCTACGGGCATGGCCAATACAAGGAACGGAACAGCCCGAACATCCGGCCCGGCGCAGCTGCTATGGAGAAATTCGAGGTGCAGTATGCCTCCCCTGCGGGGAGGATTGCTTATACTGAATGTCCCTTTAAATTTTGTTTGCTGAAGGCACGCACACGATCATGTTCTGTCTCATCGATACGGACGTGTGGACCAATGATGCCAAACGGAGGTACCTGGAGGAACTTTCCCCTCCAGCTGAGCCCCCCACTCTTCCTTCTACTAGTTCTACTGCGCACGCGGTACACACGAACGTACCTCTGAACGTAACTCATCCGGGCAGAGTAGAGGTACGTTCGTGTGTAGCGCGTGCGCAGTAGAAGCAACATGGCGACGACGGTGCGTCAGAGTGGGGGGTCGAGTCGGCTGAGCGAGCGGAGGGGGAAATCCCAAGATCCACGAATCTGGCATCACTGGCTGAACACAGCTTGATGTTCCGATGTGTAGCGACGCCGTCGCTACCAAGTCCCGGCGAGTCCGGCACCCCATTAAGGTCCATTTATACTACACGGACGGATCAGCCACGGACAGAAAGACAATGCTTAAGGAATAGGGACTCTGCCGCGCCATCTTCCGACGGAATCTGGGGGCCAGAGTCCCTATCCCTTAAGCATTGTCTTTCTGTCCGTGGCTGATCCGTCCGTGTAGTATAAATGGACCTTTAAGGGGATACCAGACCCATGGATCTAGTGTATACATCAGTGTAACCAATCTCCACGCTGAAAAATAGTTTGGCAACAGTGATGAACGTACATTTATATCAATCTACTTGTTTTTCTAGTAATATTCTAGTAAGATCGATGGGTCTGGTACCCTCTTAAGGTGGACTCATACGAGCGACATCACCGAGTATTAGGCAAGAACAGGAGGTGGGGTGTGCGCACATGGGTGGCCCTGCGAAATGCGGAGAGCGGGCCCTCGGTCGCTAAAGTGCGCGAAGGAAAAGACTGAAAAAAGGAGGGGGACACTTCAAGATCTAGAGAGTTGTCTACCTCCCAGATCCATGAAAAAAGGCGACATCGCCGAGAATCGTTGAGCGCTGGTTGACAGGTCGAAGCGGTGCGTAACGTTCCAGGGGATCCCGCACGGTCCTTTAGGGAAACTAGCGTAATCTCTGTCTTCGTCTCTGCTGCGAGACACATTTTTGTTTCCCTTAAAAAATGAATTTCTTAACATTGAAAATTATGAATATATCAGTACAATTATAGTCTGCAACATCGTCTGTTCGTTTATAACTTTTCAAATAAATTTTATCACAGGAAGGAAAATTCGATAAACTTTCTAGATTAACATAAAAAAAGATTCAATCTCATTCAACAAGTAGTTTCGGACATAAAAATCGTTAAGTGCAGTCTCGTGCAAGTAGGAATATATAGATGGTGTACATTTGGTTTTTACAATTCGTGTGCCACTGCGAACGTGCTAGGACGTAGTAAGAATCTATGCAACGCGGAGAATGCAAACCGTCGCGTCGCGTTTGTCGCATTATTTTATTATGCAAGAGTATATTTTTAATTGCCAGGGAAATCGTGGAAGGAGTGCAATTATGTATGGACTGCAGTTGCAAGTTATTTACGTGTGTTACGGTGCAGCGGCGGACGGGGTGGGGGGATGAAATTGCAGGTGGTTTATATTACGACTTTGCGTTCCGGAACATTCGCTACGTTGCATCGTTCTGAATAGATGCCTCTTATCAATTAACAAACCGACTAAATTTACGGATATCACACGACGAAATTTCGGTGGAGAATGCCCGCCCCTATGTAACATCAAATTTACCAATGCGGCAGCGTACACTACTTCGCGAAAATTAGGGACTACTGCTTCCATTACCGACTGCTTCAATTGTATCGCGATAATTTAATCCGCAAGAAAATTTACGCGGATAGAACTATTAATCGTGTTGCAACCAGGTAGAAACTCCGACCGTTTATATCTCTTAAGCAAAAACAAAATAGTAAAAATGTACGAATTTCTTCGCTGCGAGATCGAAATTAACTAAACCTAACTGAAACCCCCAGATAATACTTTTTTACTTTTGATAAAAAAATTTTTTACAAACCCGGCTAGCATTTCAGTTTGCGAGACCATTAGGTCCACATTAGGCTAGTAGCCAAGAACAGGGGTAGCTGTGGACACGAAGAAACACCCCCGTTGAATGCGGAAAGCGGGCCAACGGGGGTATTAGTTCGTGTATTTAGGGTTGAGGAGGTCAGGCGCTGACCTGGGCGGTGGGGGTTCAGCGGGTATGGCGATGTCGCAAGCAATGGCGAAATAATCCCCCCAATCACCATCAAAGGGGGGAGCCGAGACCCGCACTACCCTTCCAAACGACAGCAGAGGAAGAGTGTGCATAAGATCATACCCCCACCGCTCTTAAACAAAAAAAAGGTCCGCATTAGGCTAGCCTTTTTTTAAGGGCGGTAGGGGAATGCTCTTAAGCACACCCTCCCCTAAGATGAAGTTTGGGGAGGTTAGTGCGGGACTCGGTTCTCCCCTAAGGATGTTATACAGGGGGAATTACCTAGATAGTAACACTACCATACCCGGTAGACCTCCAACACCCAGGGCCCTACGGCCCTTTTTAGCCCCTCTCTTATGTCGGCACTGTTCTTGGCTTCTAGCCTAATGCGGACCTAGTCAGTTAGTTAGTAGTAAGTTAGTCGGGGAGGAATGTTCGACACTCCCCTCTTCCTCATCACACACTAGCTGATATTCCGCGTTAAATTCCGCATGCGTGCCTAATGGGGCTGCTCCATTAGGACCTAACAGCCAAGCTAGGCTAGCCTAATGAGGACCTTTTTTTAAGGGCGGTGGGGGAATGCTCTTAAGCACACCCTCCCCTAACATGAAGTTTGGGGAGGTTAGTGCGGGACTCGGTTCTCCCCTAAGGATGTTATGCAGGGGTTTTACTTACCTAGATAGTAACACTACCATACCAGCTAAACCCCCACTGTCCAGGGCCCTGTGGCCCTTTTTAGCCCCTCTCTTATGTCGGCACCTCCCCCGCGACCCGCTCTTCGCATTCAGCTGCGTTCACGCCGAATATCGCCACACCTGTTCTTGGCTTCTAGCCTAATGCGGACCTAGTTAGTTTGTTAGTAGTAAGTTAGTCGGGGAGGAATGTTCGACACACCCCTTTTCCTCATCACACACTAGCTGATATTCCGCGTTAAATTCCGCATGCGTGCCTAATGGGGCTGCTCCATTAGGACCTAACAGCCAAGTTAGGCTAGCCTAATGAGGATCTTTTTAAGGGCGGTGGGGGAATGCTCTTAAGCACACCCTCCCCTAACATGAAGTTTGGGGAGGTTAGTGCGGGACTCTATTTTCCCCTAAGGAGGATATGCAGGGGGACTTACTTACCTAGATAGTGGCCCTTTTTAGCCCCTCTCTTATGTCGGCACCTCCCCCGCGACCCGCTCTTCGCATTCAGCTGCGGGAAGGTTCGCACTATCATCACTCCTATTCTTGGCTTCTAGCATTAGGCTAGCCTAATTTGGCTGTTAGGCCCTAATGGGCAGCCCCATTAGGCACGCATGCGGAATGTAACGCGGAACGTAACACGGAAATGTAACGAGTGCCTAATTGGGGAAGCCGAATGAGACCCACATTACGTTTTCTCTTCTTCTCAAAATTTGCCACGCAGAGAAGGAGAACGTATGGAAAATGTTATGAACTATGTCTCTTTCTTTCTTTGAACAACACTAGAATTAAAATCACACACATTCGCATCATTTAATATTGAACTTGGATTATTTGCTGCAAATTGATTCTTTGTGTTAACCATGTTGTCTGATTTACGAGATGCGAGGTTATGTTCGTGAATATCAGTGTGAGACAAAGAAATGGGTCTCGATATTGCACTTGTTGATGGTCTAGCAGGATGTTGCGGTTGCTCGGCATTTTGTTTATCGAAATTTAAATTTCTTTTCCGCAGTCTGTTTTCATTTGCATTTTTATTTGGCATTATCATAGTTAGACTGCGAACCGCACGAGAGTCAGGGCGCTGGCCACTTCCGTTACGCGTTTCCGTTTCGTCGTCAAATTGGTTTCACGCCTACCGCGCCGAAACAAGTTTCCCTTCGATAAATATGTTGTACATCAACGAGGAAAAGTGATTGATCAACGCCCTCTCTGACCTTTCTGGAAACGTAACAATTTCGAAATCTGAACATCGGGAGAGCTCGTGACACGCCTCATTAGACGTTTAACAGGTTAGCAAAGTAACCATAAGCGTTCTGAACAGTCGAGTGTACCATTAGTCGTGGCGGTGGGTGGCTCGAGGAGAGTATTGGAGAGAAGAAAAATCTCGGAGAAGCAAGACTAGTCGGAAAGAAGAAGAAGAAGAAGAAGAAGTGGAAGAAAAAGAAGAAGAAGGGGACGAAGGCAGCATGCGGAAAGACGCGGGCGATTGATTTATGATAAAAGGAGGCCGCGGAGCCGTGGTAAGTGGGCCATTTTTCAATGAGCCCCTGGGAAGCGAATGAATTCCCACAAGGAAATGGAATTTTGATCGGTTTGTGCCCTTCTCGTATCAAAATCCACGATTGCCCGTCACACGTGATTCCTCAACTATTTCGATACTCGACGCGGCGGGCTTCGAGGGCGAAAAAGAGGGGGGGGCCAACGGCAACGTAAGTTATGGCTCTTGTCTCGCCCCGGCTTTCCACTGCCTCCATGAATGTATGCATAAGATATGAACTTTGCGCTTTATGCATTGAACGCAGCGCCGATAAGCAGAGGAAACTGCAGACGCTCCGAGTCTCCGCTTTGCAGATAAACGCGTTTTATCACGTAATCGCCGTTAACGGGTGCGTACAGGAGTCCCAGAAAAAAGTATTAATGACGACCCCTTCAAATAAAATGGAGGCGATTGTCTTTCGAAAATAAAGTTCGGAACTTTGATATTTCTTCTATTTATACGGAAACGTCTCCTTTATATGGAAATTCTCCCTGTATAAAGTGCCCCTTGAGGAAAATTTATAAAATTCCGGATTTGGAACAAGAGAGTTCGTTTGGGAAAGGATACCCTCTCTCTGCCAGTACCGAATCGGTCACGTGACGCCGTTGAAGAAGGAAAAATTATGGCACACGTTCGGAAAAGGTTTCTTCAAAAAACAACACGCCTAAGAAAATAGAATGACTTGTCGAACAAATAAACAACAGTTTCATAAACAAAGTGAAACATTCCAACATTTAATCAAAGACTAACCTATTTTTAAGCAAACGTTCTTATTACCTACTTAATTTAATGAACGAAACTATTATAACTGAACTGAACTTTATTAACGAATTACAGAGCACAGAAACAACACGCCTAGGAAATAAAATGGCGTGTCGAACAAATAAACAACAGTTTCATAAACAAACTGAAACATACCAATATTTAATCAAAGACTAACCTATTTTTAAGTAAACGTTCTTATTACCTACTTAATTTAATGAACGAAACTATTATAACTGAACTGAACTTTATTAACGAATTACAGAGCACAGAAACAACACGCCTAAGAAATAAAATGGCGTGTCGAACAAATAAACAGTTTCATAAACAAACTAGAACATACCAATATTGAATCATATCGAATCGATTATAATCGAACAATTAATTTTGACATATTCTAATACCTACAAAAAAATTTGTCGTTGAATTTAATCATTACATTTTTTCTACGTCTATTTACTTCGGTTGAATAAGCTGTCGAGAAGAGTATCTTGCCTTCGCTGCAATGTCATTTTGTTAAACAGTCCATTTTATTTGATATAATAAAAAAAAGTTTAAAGGAGAATGGGCTTGGCTTTTTCGTTTAATACGTGGACTCCTTTGTGGAGGTCCCGGAGGTTTAAGGCTCGAGATTAACACTTGTGGAGCTCGGCTGATTCCAACTCGCACCCGCAAAATTAATATTCGGCGAGCTATTCAAGCCGGTAGAATTAGTGGTTGAACTGTAGCTACTATCCGATTGTACTTCTGAGAGGAAGTAGATCCAGTGATCGTTAATTCCATCGTCTCACGTGATAGACGATTACAACTTATACAACTTCGATGGCCGCCGGTTCGAAGTGATCAGCAACTCGTTCGTTCCCTTTTTGTCGCAGAGTATGTTGGTGACGGTTGCGAAACATTGACTTTTGCAACGAATGTCGAGGAGGAAAATTGTTTTCTTGCTTGGATGAAAAAATTGGATTTGAAAATACAGCAATTACTTTCTTGCCAACCGAATATTACGAAGTTACAAAACTCTGCAACTTCGAATAATCCAGAGCACGTTCCAATAAAATGTCCAAACAATTTAAAGGCGAGAAAGACGAACGTAACCACGGTGCATTTTCCCAAGCTTTCCTTAAGAGCACTGTCACCACCGACCAAAGAAAAGAATTTTCCAACAAATACACACTCTCTCTCTCACATTCTCTTTCACAGTGCGATATGCATTGTCTTTAATTATCGGCTTTTTCGTTGCAGCTTTTAATGCCTTTTGCGCCACGAAAAAAATTAAACCGACACAGGAATCGCGAGGTGGCCGAGGTCGCGAAAGAGTCCGAAGTCGAACTCGTTTCGCGTAATTAACGACACCTATAGTCGGCCTGTCGCCAATTATAGTAACGCCCTTGCCGATTTCGTTATTCTGTCGTCGTTGGGAATCGTGGCGGAACTCGCGGTGACGTTTAGTATCGAGCTTTAACGAATGCCCGCGTATGAACAATGAACCGTGAAATGCAATTAACCGGTAACGACGCACGCGGATTACTTAAAAGGGCCCCGAAGGATGAATGGCCGAGTCGCCGCACCGGCCGGTCGACGACGACTCATCTTGCCTTTTCCAAGGCCCTTCAAGGCTGCCTCATTATTCCCGGCCACTTTTTACTTGGCCCATTATACTTTCGATTTTCTAATTACTCCATTGTGTATAGAATTCATTCTCGTGGCGAGAACGGTTGCCAGGATCGATGACGGTCTTGACATCTTCCTTCCATCGCTCCTAACCCCGCGGACTGCCGGGTAATCAATTTAATCCGCCCAATGCGATCAATTTATCTTTCACCTTTTTGTCGAAAAATATTCGCTAATCCTACACGGAGACGCGGTACCGTCTCGACGCCAAGTACGTGAAACATTATCGATGTCAACTGTCGCTACCTACCGCGTATCTTTTACTCGTAAACCGGGCATTCTAACCTAACCTGAATCTTCTTTCGTTAATATGTCATCACCGCTGCAATATTTTCTAAATTGAAAGGCATTTTTCGTGTGTGAACCGCATATAAGCTTTCGAATAAGTCCAAATTCAATAAAATCGGCCCACGTATGACAGAGATATGGTAATATCGTGTCATGGATCAGTCAGAAATGGTAGGATTTTTCTTGCGACTTTTCTTCTTCAAGAAATTTTCATCAACGTAATACGTATACGCGTTACACGCACACAGTCATTGACAGTCGAAAAAGTCGCAATCGAAATCGAAAGTACTTCGATTAGACACAGTACGATTGCCCACTTAACTATTGGGCAGATATCTTTTGGAAACAGCATCATTGGACTCATGAAGGATAGAATACATCTCTATAGGGCACAAATACCTATCTATATATAGAGATTATATTATATTATATTGGTTATATTATAGAGATATAACTACCCTATCCTAACCCTATCCTAACCTTAGGAAGGGGCTTGATTCGACACAGTACGATTGCTCACTTAACTATTGGGCATATATCTTTTGGACACATGAAGAATAAGACACATTTCTATAGCACAAATAGCTATCTATATACAGGGTGTCCCAAAATAAGTGTAACTCCCGGAAATGGAAGGTTCCTTGGGTCATTTGAAGCGAAAATTTTACTTTACAAAAATGGCGTCCGCGGCTTTGTTTAGGAGTTATTAACGAAAAACACGGACCAATCAGAGCGCAGCTACAGCGGATTGATTCTGGTTAGGCCAATAGCGATACCACGTTAAGCGGGACCTGTCGCCCAGTCAAACTCCGTTCGCTATAGCCGGGCTCTGATTGGTCCGTGTTTTTCGATAATAACTTCCAAACAAAGCCGCGGACACCATTTCTGTGAAGGAAAATGTCGCTTCAAATGACCCAAGGAACCTCCCATTTCCGGGAGTTACACTTATTTTGGGACACCCTGTATAGAGATTATATTATATTATATTGGTTATATTATAGAGATATAACTACCCTATCCTAACCCTTAGGGAGAGGCTCGATTGAACACTGTACGATTGCCCATTTAACTATTGGACACATATCTTTTCGAAACAACATCATTGGACACATGAATGGTAGGATACCTCTCTATAGGGCTCAAATAGCTATCTATATATAGAGATTACATTATATTATATTAGTTATATTATAGAGATATAACTACCCTATCCTAACCCTATCCTAACCTTAGGGAGAGGCTCAATTGGACACAGTACGATTGCTCACTTAACTATTGGGCATATATCTTTTGGACACATGAAGAATAAGACACGTTTCTATAGCACAAATAGCTATCTATATATAGAGATTATATTATATTAGTCAACTACTATTTCCGCTTAAGTTGACGCAGCTATGCTCAGCTTAAATGCTGTGTTTAATCAAGTACTTGACGTGGTCAGACAAGGTCATCGGTGTTTTTTGACACACAACTACATTTTTTAAGAATTGCATCCTGTAGCTGTTTGAAAAACACATTCAGATATGTATAGTAACATGACCTTGAATTGACTTTGATATTCGGTTGCTCGGTGCAACGAGATGAGTCACTTCAAGGTCATGTTATTGTGCATATTTGATTGTATTTTTCCATCAGCTGGACGATGCAATAAAATAAAATGTTGTTACGTATAAAAAAAACGCAGATATTGGTCCATGGACACCATGCACATTACGTAACAACTATTTGCTACATCACAATAACCTGAAGAGATATTTAGGTGGTCTCGTTTAAACGGACCTCCCTGTATAAGCAACGAATAAGATGTTTGTCAGTTTCGTGGCTCAGGCAATTGAAAACTGCTATTATAAAGAGATTCCGTACAATAGGTAGATACTTTCCAACCGTCAACAACTCGACTTACGGCCAAGGAGTCAGAGTCGCTTTATTACGCCTTGTATTTGGTAAACACGGAGCTTCCAACGTTCCGCATGCGAACTACTTAAAGTTTAACGCGGACTTTCCCGTGGTAGCCTTCTTCATAACAAACTTTCCTGCAGCGGACTTCACGCCCACGCGTATTCAGGATGAAAAATGGCCGCTATGAAATCCATCACCATCCCGAAAATTTAAATGTCGACCAATCATAAAAATCTGTATGATAGATTGAATAAATAGGTCGAGTAATTGAACATGAGAGCGACAAAGACGTTTCCAACTGCTTAAATCGCTGAAAATATTATTCATAGATTCACAGACGGTATACGTGATGAAAAATCTCTGCTACGGAATTCAGCTTCACCTCTGAGGTTGAAATTTCTACGAAAAAAACATGAAAAATGCGTGAAGCAGATTAAACAGGTGACATATTCGAACATAAAGCTAACAAAATATTTTCAACAGCGGAACCTCTTGTTGGCGAAACTTCCGTTTATAGCACAAATCAGAATTCGATGAAATTTTGAAAATAGGTTCTTTTTTGACTAAAATGACGATTGCCAGAAGGATTTTTGGCGCATCGAAAAAATTTTTTTTATCATTTCAATGTCGCGCTCTACCTTACCGACTTACCGACTTTCTATTTTATATAGAATATTTCAATTAGTTATAAAAAGGGATCATCACATATAAGATAAACTTGAAATTTTTAAAGACTACTCCTGGATTATCCTGTGCGTGGTTTCTCTGCCCAACAGCGACCTAACCACAACTCATTCTAATCACATAAATAATAATATAACTAAATAATAAATAAACAATGTAAAATAAAATTTAAATAACTCATTATTAAACTATACGACTCTAAAACGCACAGCACGAACATAAAGTAGAAAGTCGGTAAGGTAGAGCGCGATATTGAAAAGATAAAAATTTTTTTCGAGTCGGGAAAAATCCTTCTGGCAATCGTCATTTTAGTAAAAAAAGGACCTATTTTCAAAATTTCATCGAATTCTGATTTCGGCTATAAACGGAAAAACAATTCTGTTTACCACCGTAGTGTCTCCTTAATCGGGTATATTTTTTATTTGCAGATCGCCAACTCATCTCCCGCACTGTCGTCGCAAAAGTGGTTGATTCTCATGGCAGCACGGAGACTCGCAGCCCTCCTTACCGCAATTCTACAGCTTTGTTTATGTAAGTAACCCCGCTCGCCATTGAATCGGCGAGTTTCTACGACCGGCGATCTCTCATCCTTACCGGGAAAACTTTCGCTCGCCTTCGCCAATAGTTCTATCCCTCGCGATCAGACGGAAGCGCATCGGTACGATTCGATAAAGAAGTCGACACACAGTTGGAGAAACAAAGAACAATAATAACACGGCCAAACGATGGGAACGGGGACGGCTGAAAGAGAGGCAAATTGAAAGTTCGTGTACGCGATTCCATCAACTTCCGTGGGCTGACTTCCATGAGAAAACCGCAGATGCGCTGGGCGCATTGAAAACCTACACGCGCTCTTCCCAGGGAAAAGGCAAACTTGATTTTGTCACTCGAACCGCGATATGGCGGACGAGATTATCGATTGATCGGTATCTCGGCCGGGAATTGGGGTATGTTTATGTCGTCCGTTCGACAGTGTCGAATTTGTTTGAAAACTACGAGCATTTAAAATTCTTTCTTATCTGTACTGCACATATCTTTTCGAAACAACATCATTGGACACATGAATGGTAGGATACCTCTCTATAGGGCTCAAATAGCTATCTATATATAGAGATTACATTATATTATATTAGTTATATTATAGAGATATAACTACCCTATCCTAACCCTATCCTAACCTTAGGAAGGGGCTTGATTCGACACAGTACGATTGCTCACTTAACTATTGGGCATATATCTTTTGGACACATGAAGAATAAGACACGTTTCTATAGCACAAATAGCTATCTATATATAGAGATTACATTATATTATATTAGTTATATTATAGAGATATAACTACCCTATCCTAACCCTATCCTAACCTTAGGAAGGGGCTTGATTCGACACAGTACGATTGCTCACTTAACTATTGGGCATATATCTTTTGGACACATGAAGAACAAGACACGTTTCTATAGCACAAATAGCTATCTATATATAGAGATTACATTATATTATATTAGTTATATTATAGAGATATAACTACCCTATCCTAACCCTATCCTAACCTTAGGAAGGGGCTTGATTCGACACAGTACGATTGCTCACTTAACTATTGGGCATATATCTTTTGGACACATGAAGAATAAGACACGTTTCTATAGCATAAATAGCTATCTATATATAGAGATTACATTATATTATATTAGTTATATTATAGAGATATAACTACCCTATCCTAACCCTATCCTAACCTTAGGGAGAGGCTCAATTGGACACAGTACGATTGCTCACTTAACTATTGGGCATATATCTTTTGGACACATGTAGAATAAGACACGTTTCTATAGCACAAATAGCTATCTATATACAGGGTGTCCCAAAATAAGTGTAACTCCCGGAAATGGGAGGTTCCTTGGGTCATTTGAAGCGACATTTTCCTTTACAAAAATGCCGTCCGCGGCTTTGTTTAGGAGTTATTAACGAAAAACACGGACCAATCACAGCGCGATCTAGACGCGAATTAACACAGTCGGACCGACGGGGCAACTGTCAATTGGCCGAACTTGTCATCGCATGTCTAGATCGCGCTCTGATTGGTCCGTGTTTTTCGTTAATAACTCTTGAACAAAGCCGCGGACGCCATTTTTGTAAAGGAAAATGTCGCTTCGAATGACCCAAGGAACCTCCCATTTCCGGGAGTTACACTTATTTTGGGACACCCTGTATAGAGATTTTATTACATTAGTCAACTACCATTTCCGCTTAAGTTGACGCAGCTATGCGCAGCTTAAATGCTGTGTTTAATCAAGTACTTGACGTAGTCAGACAAGGTCATCGGTGTTTTTAGATACACAACAACAAACTTGATTTTGTCACTCGAACCGCGATATGGCGGACGAGATTATCGATTGATCGGTATCTCGGCCGGGAATTGGGGTATGTTTATGTCGTCCGTTCGACAGTTTCGAATTTGTTTGAAAACTACGAGCATTTGAAATTCTTTCTTATCTGTACTGCAGATAGATGGAGGATTTAAATTGGATATTGTAAACTTTAATACTTTGAATATTGCGTGAAATAATGTATGGGAAATTAGGTGGGTGAGTCGGTAAGGTAGAGAGCGACATTGAAATGATAAAAAAAATGTTTTTGGAGTCGCGAAAAATCCTTCCGGCAATCGTCGTTTTAGTCGAAGAAGATCCTGTTTTCAAAATTTCATCGAATTCTGAGTCGGAGGGAGTAAATAGTAGTTTCGCCCTTTTTTATTTCGATTTTAGAGCCCACCGATAACCACTTTAACACCGGAAATCCTCGAGAAAGATTTGTTCTTAACCCTCGCAGAGGACTTCTCGCGGATCGCGGTATGTCCGGTTTCTTTCCCAAACAGGTCCCCGGTAATTATATTCCGTTAAAAGCGTGCTTGGTAAATCCTGAAATTCAGTTTCTCGCGATCCCGGGGAAGGAGGAATATAAGGCGAGGAACGCGGGGCGCAGATTTATCCGGCATAACTAAGTAGCGGCGTGGCGAATAGCTTTTTAACCGTTCCTATCAGTCTAAAAAGCCTTGAGGTTCTGTTACTTACCGGGAGAGGCCGCTATTCAGTCCGAGGGGCCGCGTGCCCAACTAAATCACACCGGATTTAAGTGGATTCTACAAACTCCCCTACACCCGACTACCACGATGTATTGCCCTTGTAGGGTAGTTGCGGCGCCATTCTACCGCAACGCGGATATACTCAGCTAAGAGATTCGAGCTGGAGGCCGCACCGCCACCCACGCCGCACCCTGTTACTTCCGTCGGATCTTATGAACGCGTCAACAATAAACCGAGTTCCTCGGTTAATTCGATTCCCGTGCCCTCGGCTAACATCGATCTTCAGCATGGTCTGTTTTTATGCTGATTCTCCATTATTACTTTACGACCACTTCGTTTGCTGATTTTAACACTAACCCTTTTTTCTGCCTGCTGGAAGCGTAGCGTTAATTCACATTATTTTGAATGGACGTCCACAATGTTCATATACATATCGGTTCTCCTCGCTATTCGACGGTCAAAGAGGGCCATATTTGGCCAAAAAATGGACAGTTAAGGAGATAATCTAAAAAAATGTCTTTTTAGTGGATTTTATATTTTAGAAGTCAAAATTATTGTTCTCCGGCTGAATTCTCTGGAACGAAGAGTCCGAGCGTCCACATTAATAAACGTAAATTTCCAAAATGTCTTGTTAACTGTCCAATTTTCGAAATGCATAAAAATATAGGTATCCAATTAGAAGAATGACAATGACCTTCACATCACCATAACCTCTACGCTAATGCCCCAGATAGCCAAAAAAACAAAAAATTTGAAATTGCAGTAGACTGCGGATCTTTATGCAAAACAAAAATTACCTGCATCGATTGCAAGAACTTTAAGTCAAATTGGATGTCATTTATTCTCTTAATAATTTTAATAGAGGTGAAATCAGTATCGACATCTTGAATTTCGAAGATCTTCCAACAATTTAGAATATCATCTATTCAAATTTGCTTTAAATGCATAAAAATTCGCAGTCTAATTATTAGTATATACAGGGTGCTCCAAAACTAATGTTGGAGCGGAAAATGGGAGGTTCCTTGGGTCATTTGAAGGGACATTTTCCTTTACAAAAATGGCGTCCGCGGGTTTGTTTAGGAGTTATTAACGAAAAACACGGACCAATCAGAGCGCGACCTAGACGCGAGTTAGCACAGTCAGCCCGACGCGCCAACTGTCAATTGGCCGAACGTGCCATCACATGTCTAGATCGCGCTCTGATTGGTCCGTGTTTTTCATTAATAACTCCTCAAAAAAGCTGCGGACGCCATTTTTGTAAAGGAAAATGTCGCTTCCAATTACCCAATGAATTTCCCATTTTCCGCTCCTACACTAGTTTTGGGACACCCTGTATACTTATGTATCGTTGAATTTGTCTTTCTACGCACTATAACAGTATGGGAACAAAATGTAGCATTAATTAAAAAAAATAATTCGTGACCTTAAAAAATTGACTTAAAAAAAATTTTTCTTGCATTATATTTAATTTAATAAACGGTACAACTTTTGTCTAAGGTAGAGCGCGACATTGAAATGATAAGAAAATTCTTTTCGAGTCTTAATTTTAGTCTGAATTTTAGTAAAAAAGAACCTATTTTCAAAGTTTAATCGAATTCTTAGATGGGACGTAAACGGAAGTACAGTCAAAAACCGAAAAAGGGACCTAATAATACATGCCCCCTGCAGTTCGCTCACGTCCTTGGAAAGGACTTTCCAAAAAAATTGTGTTCCTTCCATTTCCCTCTACACCTCCCTTTAAGGGGGTAGAGTACCCACGTGACATTACTAGAATCTAACCAGAATATTACTAGAAAACAAGTGAAAACAGGGGTTTACGGGAACACACCTCACGTCGTCATACGATTATATTTTGAGCTGAGTGAGGGCTCGTTCTAAAGAGGAAGGTTAAATGAAGCGCGCGTGGGTCCAACTTCAGTTACATTATGTTTATATCCAGTAATGTGACTGTCCAAAGTAGGGAAAACAAATGAAGAAAAATTCCGGATATTCTAATGTATTTTTCGATCACAAAAAGATTTTTCCTGCTAATTTAGGGACCCACGCGCGCTTCATTTAACCTTCCCCTTTAGAATGAGCCCTCACTCAGCTCAATATAAAATCGTATGAGGATGTGAGGTGTGTTCCCGTGATCGCATTCAATTGTTTCCCAGATTCCCTTCATGAAGGGTGAGTAGAAGCAATTTTAGTTCAGCTACTTGGTCGAGATGGCGCTTAGTCAGGGGAATTATCAGCGTAGTTTCTTAACAACAAAAGTGTAAAGGGCATGAAGCCACTCGGATGCATTAATGGCAATAAAGATAATGATTAAAAGAAAAAAACCTGTAATTATAGCGAAATTGAAGCGTTAGATTCATACAGATGTATGTTCACCACTGTTGCCAAATTGGTTTTCCGCGCGGGGGTTGGTCACAATGAAAAATACCATAGTCACGTGGGGCCTCTACCCCCTTAAGCATTCATTGACTGGATTATTTCCTTAAAAATCGCGTTTGTTCAAAAAGTAGTCACAGCGAACAAAAAAGCATTACGGATTCGTGTCCGGGGTATGAAAATCTACGAAGCATCGCAACATTTTCGTGCCTTCGTTCCCTTCCGCGAAGAATTACGATCAATCAAGCGTCTGTCACAGCGATATCGAAATCGAAACGAACCCGGACATTTCCGCGCGTGATCGGCGGCGGGTAGGTACGACGGGTCGAGGTGTCGGTCATTCAACTATCCGCATGTGGAAGCGTATCTCCATTTGCGGCGATTCTGGCGGCGCGATATAAAGGATTTTTGCAAACTCAAGGAGCTCGTAAATTTTACGAGAAACGTGCTGGTCGGCTCGCTGCTGACGGGTTACCAGACGACTTGACTTGCGAACTTCCGCGCGTTAACCACCCCCACGCGTCTTCCACAATCCACCCCCACCATTGCCTAGGGAAACGGACATTTAAACGTAATTTTTCATGGTCGCGTAAATCATCCGACCCTGTCATAATTTCGCCTCTCGTGAACCTGATTCGCAGCTGCGTCGTTCGCTCGACGCACTCGCATGCATGGCCTTCTCCCAAAAGTAGCGCCCGGGATAAGTACTATCAAAAGGATAATTTCAATGTTCATAGCTGTATTAGTAGATTGCGGATTGTTGCGCAAAAGTTTGTTGCAAATGTTGCTAAAATGTTTACTGCAATTGTAAGGATTCGAGTGACCGTGGCCCACGTGGACTGCAGCAGGGCACCGGGTCTTAGAAAGGGTCGCAGTTTATGATTACGGTGCGGACGTGACTTCAGGCTATTTTTGAGATTTAGCGGTACTTTCTATTTTATGATAATTTATTAGGGACTTCACATTTTAGCTAAAGGTCTCAATAGCCGTTGACGTACCGTAAGACATCTGCAGACCAAACGTGTAGGAATAAGGATCTTAGGTAGACGAGGGCTCAAGGCGAGGGTACCTCCAGTTTCCCTCACCTTGTCGCTTTTTAGAGGGCGTGCGTTAATTTTAAGGATAGGTGATTGGTTTTCGGAGGTAACCGCCTACGATGCGGAAATATACTTAAAGACAGCGCGACCGGGCAACAGGGTTGTCTGTCGATGTAGCGCGAACGAAAGAGCAAGATTAAAATAAACGTTTATGTGCAACCCGAAACTTCGCTTTTGTATTTTTTCGGCATCCTTACACAATTTTCAACCTTTTTTTTAAGGGCGGTGGGGGAATGCTACTTATGCACAACCCCCGTAGATGTAGTTTGGGGGGTAGTGTCGGGCTCGGTTTCCCCTCAGGATGACGCTTAGGGGAATTATGAGGCCTTTTGCCAACAGCATACCGACTAAACCCCCACCGCCCAGGTCTATTCAGACCTTCTTCACCTACTAAGGTACACGGACTAATACCCCCATTGGCACGCTTTTCGCATTCATCGGGGGTATTTGGCTAGTAACTGCAATTTTCAACCTAGTTTGGCTGTGTTTTATGCGGTGATTTTTAACTTCCCGATTCATAGGGAAGTTACTGTAATTACCCCGAAAATCGAAAATCGATTTTTTAGCAGATCTTCACGTTTCATGGTTATTGAAGTCATTTTAGACTATTTTTATCAAATTGTTAGTATGTGTGTGTGTGTGTGTGTGTGCGCGTATGGCCGTTTTTATGTTATCAAATTTTTCGTTAACGTTTTCTGAAAAAGTAACAATGCGATCAGAATGATGAATGATGCAATCGATGTGCCCCGTCGTAACTTAGAGCTGATTACATTTTGGTCCATATTGGTCAAGTAGTTTTTTAGATTTTTTAGTTTTTTTCGAAAGAAGTTCATTCAAGAACGCAATTTATACGAGAGGATGGAAAATTTCCACCGAATAAACAAATGTAATTATATATATTTCATTTTTATTTAAAAAAAATTTTTGTTTAATTACAAAAAAAATTTTTTTTTATTTAAAAAAAATTTTTTTTTAAATTATGCAACTAATGCTAATGTTACCACTTACAACTAACGAATCGGGAAGTTCTTTGTGTGGCTCGTGGAGAGTCACACACAAAATAAATAGAAAAACCATTAAGAGCTGTATGCGCCACTAGCAATGCGTACCACTAACCCTTTCGCAAGAGCAGTCCTACCCGCGAGCTCGCGAAGCGAGCGAGCAACAATAACCAGCTAGTTTTATATTGTTCTGTTACTTTTTTTATAGAAGGTGTCCCAAAATAAGTGTAACTCCCGGAAATGGGAGGATCCTTGGGTCATTTGAAGCGACATTTTCCTTTACAAAAATGGCATCCGCAGCTTTTTTGAGGAGTTATTAATGAAAAACACGGATCAATTAGAGCGTGGCTACAGCGGATTGATTCAGACACAACCAATGGCGACACCACACCTCGCGGGACCTGTCGCAGAGTTGGACTCCGTTCGCTATAGCTGCGCTCTGATTGGTCCGTGTTTTTCGTTAATAACTCCTAAACAAACCCGCGGACGCCATTTTTGTAAAGGAAAATGTCCCTTCAAATGACCCAAGGAACCTCCCATTTTCCGCTCCTACACTAGTTTTGGGACACCCTGTACATACTAATAATTAGACTGCGAATTTTTATGCATTTAAAGCAAAATCGAGTAGATGATATTCTAAATTGTTGGAAAATTTTCAAAATTCAAGATGTCGATACTGATTTCACCTCTATTAAAATTATTAAGAGAAGAAATGACATCTAATTTGACTTAAATTTCTTGCAATCGATGCAGGTAATTTTTGTTTTGCATAAAGATCCGCAGTCTACTGATAACACTGTCCAACACCAAAAATGTTTTCATATAACTAAAGAGTGGATCTTATAGAGTTTTTTGCGCTGATTCCGAATCTGTCCTTAGTTTTTCTCCTACACGCATAGTTTTTGAAAAACATGACTTTGAAAAAAAAACCTATTTTTCAACTTTAAACAAATGTTGTGACGGTATTATAAAAGATGTTGAATTGTTCTTTGCAGCAAAAGATTCTGTAGACTTTTATGAATACGGTGATATCCATTATTAACACGTTATGATTGTTTAAACATTAATAAATAATCATTAAAGACGGAGAGACACCACTTTTGCACCATATTTTGATGATATTTTTTAAATTATCTCAAAAAATAAGGGTCCAGCGGAAAATCGAAATATACCACGCGATAGAGCAGATTTTTATCTAGAAGATCCACCCTTTCAAGTTAGCAACAAATGACGTTTTTACCTTTCCAGAAAGCAAAATATCATCGCCCGACACGAGTTGCTGCCAGTGGTGCTCTTCCACTAGCGCGGTCGTTCGTCGGCGCGCCACACGGTGTAAGACCGCGCTGGTGGAAGAGCGCCACTGGCAGCAACTCGTGTCAGACGATGATATTTTGCTTTCTGGAAAGGTAAAAACGTCATTTGTTGCTAACTTGAAAGGGTGGATCTTCTAGATAAAAATCTGCTCTATCGCGTGGTATATTTCGATTCTCCGCTGGACCCTCATTTTTTGAGATAATTTAAAAAATATCATCAAAATTTGGTGCAAAAGTGGTGTCTCTCCGTCTTTAATGATTATTTATTAATGTTTAAACAATCATAACGTATTAATAATGGATATCACCGTATTCATAAAAGTCTACAGAATCTTTTGCTGCAAAGAACAATTCAACATCTTTTATAATACCGTCACAACATTTGTTTAAAGTTGAAAAATAGGTTTTTTTTTCAAAGTCGTGTTTTTCAAAAACTGTGCGTGTAGGAGAAAAACTAAGGACAGATTCGGAATCAGCGCAAAAAACTCTATAAGATCCACCCTTTAGTTATATGAAAACATAAAAAAAGTTGAAATTTGTTGGACAGTGTAATATACTGCAATTTCAAATTTTGCACACATTATTCCTTCGTCCAGTGGCACAATTCTAAGTTCACCCTTAATTTAAGGTGTCCAGCCCTTAAATTTTCTCCCACCTGTAGTCGAACACCCTGTAGAATTCTATGCACGGTTATGGAAAAGTAAAAAAATAAAAAGAGATTTATAGATTCAGCTCAGAGACGCCATCCTTAGTTTGTGGACATTGTTGCGGATAATTAACTTCCCGATTCATAGGGAAGTTACTGTAATTACCCCGAAAATCGAAAATCGATTTTTTAGCAGATCTTCACGTTTCATGGTCATTGAAGTCATTTTAGACTATTTTTATCAAATTGTTAGTGTGTGTGTGTGTGTGTGTGCGTATGGCCGTTTTTATGTTATCAAATTTTTCGTTAACGTTTTCTGAAAAAGTAACAATGCGATCAGAATGATGAATGATGCAATCGATGTGCTCCGTCGTAACTTAGAGCTGATTAGATTTTGGTCCATATTGGTCAAGTAGTTTTTTAGATTTTTTTAGTTTTTTTCGAAAGAAGTTCATTCAAGAACGCAATTTATACGAGAGGATGCAAATTTTCCACCGAGTTTTGTACGGATTTTGTTTAAATTTAATATACTGTGCCATACTCGAAGGTTAGCGTAAACTTCGCGAAGCCACACAGCATAACTATTGAATTAGATAGCGAGCGTAAACTAGGATGAGCCCCTAGTCACGGTGTGATCACAGTTCACTCATAATATGGCTAAACACTGCGTCGAAACGTAATTGAACCGTAAACAGTCACAGCGACTTGACGAGCGTGCAATACCGTTCCACTGTTTCGTTGCAGTATCGTATTACGAACGATCGATTCCCATTATTTCCCGATACAGTCCAATTCCCATGATCATTCGAACAACAAAAAGTAATTCGATTAATCAGTCAACTATGCAATCCAAACATTTCCTTGAGCATCAAAAATGCACTAAATCGACACAGTTTTCTCCACAAAAATGTGGATATTTAAATCGAAGCATTTGAGGCTGAAAATTACATCGTTTTACTGTTGAAGTGAGAACCAATTCGAGTGAGACACCCTGTATAATTGATAGATCGACTGCAATTAAATATCAAATTGTTCAGTGCCAAAAACGACGCTACACCAACCTCTAAATGCAATGCGCAGAAAGAACGAAGAAAGGGCAAAAAGACGAGAAAGAAAAAGAAAAGTATGGCAGTCTCTTCGAGTTGGCAGATTATGCTAACGAGACAATCCCTGCGGCACGCTGGGAGCTCAAACAACGGTTTATTTTATGTTTCCAGGTTCGGTGAAGTTAAGTTTCCTCCCCGCTAGCCTCCTATTTGGAATAGCTAAGTATTATTTAGGAATAAGTTTATAAAAATGCGTTCCCAGTTGACAGTTGTTTCAGTTCGGCGCTGCATTAGCAACGAATTTATGATTCCATGCCGTTGCAATCACTATTGGCACGCCTCGAGGATAGAAATACCAATAGGATTCGAGAAATCCTCTGTGTAAGACGTAAAAAGGATGATCTCTTTTATCATAGGACCCCAGGCGTAACTCTAGAAGGATTTCTATGCGAATAGTAAAACGCTCGCGAACAGCATATAAATTTTTACCATTTTTCTTCAACACTTTATGCCACTGTTATATTGCTTTACCTTTCCCAATGGTTTTTAAATCGCTAGGGCGAACGGAACGCATTTCTTTCAAATACGTAGATGACTTAATTGGTCCAGGGAAATTGAGAATTTTCTACATCTGTTATCGGGACACCCCCAATTGAAATTTTTAATTTTTACATAAATATGTAATTGTATGAAATTTGTATAAAAATGTAATTGATAAATGTTGTATGATAAAAATGACTTAATTAGTCCAGGGAAATTAAAAATTTTCTAATATCTGTTATCGGGACACCCCCTATTGAAATTTTTAATTTTTACATAAATACGTAATTGTATGAAATTTGCATAAAAATGTAATTGATAAATGTTGTACCATTATGATGACTTAATTGGTCTAAGGAAATTAAAAATTTTCTACATCTGTTATCGGGACACCCCCTATTGAAGTTTTTAATTTTTGTATAAATACGTAATTGTATGAAATTTGTATAAAAATGTAATTGATAAATGTACCATAATGATGACTTAATTGGTCCAGGGAAATTAAAAATTTACATCTGGTATCGAAACACCCCCTATTGAAATTTTTAATTTTTACATAAATATGTAATTGTATGAAATTTGTATAAAAATGTAATTGATAAATGTTGTACCATTATGATGACTTAATTGGTCTAGGGAAATTAAAAATTTTCTACATCTGTTATCGAAAAACCCCCTATTGAAATTTTTAATTTTTGTACAAATACGTAATTGTATAAATTTGTATAAAAATGTAATTGATAAATGTTGTACCATAAAAATGACTTAATTGGTCCAGGGAAATTAAAAATTTACATCTGGTATCGAAACACTCCCTATTGAAATTTTTAATTTTTGTACAAATACATAATTGTATGATATTTGTATACAAAAGTAATTGATAAATGTTGTACCATAATGATGACTTAATTGGTCCAGGGAAATTAAAAATTTACATCTGTTATCCAAACACCCCCTATTGAAATTTTTAATTTTTGTACAAATACGTAATTGTATGAAATTTGTATAAAAATGTAAATGATGAATGTTGTACCATAATAACATTTTGGATTAAATTAATAAAATGTGTTAAAAAAAGGTTTATGATAAAGCTCTCTATTAATTAAGATAAAATAGAATCAAATCGATCTTACAAACAATTGTTGAGAGTAAAAATTAATATGTGGAGTTTCTATTGAGTCAGTAGTGGAAATAAAGATGGATGCACTTTGCAGTGCATATTTTAAACAAATTGGAAATGAGCAAGATGATAACACAACCCCCCCCACCCCAACACACATTTTAATGCACTATACCTTGCAACAATTCTTTGATAAGAAAAAACCTTTGAAGATCCATATTAACCATCGGTAATTTCCCGTACAGTACTCCCTGCAATAATTTATTTATGCAAACTTCAAAATTTATTTAGACTTGCCCAACAGAATTTTGCAAATACTTTGCAGATCCAAATTTTCTAAAGAAATTGGGGTTGAGCAAAATGATGACACCCCCCCCCCCCAACACATGTTTTAATGCACTATACCTTGCAACAATTCTTTGATAAGAAAAAACCTTTGAAGATCCATATTAACCATCTGTAATTTCCCGTACAGTACTCCCTGCAATAATTTATTTATGCAAACTTCAAAATTTATTTAGACTTGCCCAACAGAATTTTGCAAATACTTTGCAGATCCAAATTTTCTAAAGAAATTGGGGTTGAGCAAATTGATGACACCCCCCCAACACATGTTTTAATGCACTATACCTTGCAACAATTCTTTGATAAGAAAAAACCTTTGAAGATCCATATTAACCATCTGTAATTTCCCCTACAGTACTCCCTGCAATAATTTATTTATGCAAACTTGAAAACTTATTTAGACTTGCCCAACAGAATTTTGCAAATACTTTGCAGATCCAATTTTTCTAAAGAAATTGGAGTTGAGCAAAATGATGACACACCACACCCCCCCCCCCAACACACGTTTTAATGCACTATACCTTGCAACAATTCTTTGATAAGAAAAAACCTTTGAAGATCCATATTAACCATCAGTAATTTCCTGTACAGTACTCCCTGCAATAATTTCTTCAAACTTCAAAATTTATTTAGACGCCCAACAGAATTTTGCAAAAACTTTGCAGATCCAAATTTTCTAAAGAAATTCGAATTGAGCAAAATGATGACGCGAAACCTACCTCATTTCGCGAACAGTATACCGTACAATAATTAATTTTATGGAAAATGCCCGACATCCACCGAGAAGAGCGATCCGATTCACCCGGTAGAATTTTGCAAAAGCTTGACAGTACGATATTTTATATCTATATTATATTACTGTACATTTGAGGCAGCTGCATTTGGAGCTGGAATATCTTCCTGTCCCAATTTTCATTTGCCGAGGCAAGTACAGTGACGTGGATTGACGTGATTTAGGGGAAGAAAAACTTGCATTACCAGGCCGGCTCGCGTCTCAGCTCTAACTTCTATCTATTGGTGGGATTCCACGTTTAAGCCAAAATCAATAGGCGCGTGCTCCGATCTGATAAGTATCCTGAAGTGGGGTATTCTTCCCTTCTCCTCTGACAAGGATCCACTTTCTTTCTATGTAGACGTGCGGTGTGGGCTCTGTGAACTTGAAACACGAACCTACTCTCGTTCTCCCATCACTGTGATTCACATCCACGCGCGCCTCCACACGCATACACGGAACGTGAAATGAAATTCCAACCACTCAACATTTCCAATAAAATATTTCTCTCGACTTTTAGAACTCATTTGCCGGTTCTCTAACGGCTTTTATTCTTAACACTGTACTTACAGAGCGCCAAAAGAGATTCGGACTTAATTAATTTATTAGATAAATTCGCCGTAAACAACATAATCTCTACCTTGAGATTCGAATTGCATTACATAGAAAAGCTGCGCCTATGCAATCTCAATAATCATAAATTTCTTAATTTTCGAACCTATTTATATCAACAATTTTTCAATACATTTTTATGCATTCGGTAGCTCCAGTGTTGAACGTGTGTGGATTTATAATTGTTAATATTTTTACGCTTGGAATTTGGGAAGATCGTATAAACAACAACCAGAGTGGCCGAGGGAGCAGCGTGAAATTATGGTAATCAGTAGGTCGCTGGTTCGAGCTACACGCTGACATTTTTGTTTCTTCATTTTTTAAATTTCAATCCTAAAATTCATGACATCTGCCAATAGACAGTTATTTTTTAAATAGAAAATGCATGTTTTTTATTTATGGGCATTGAAAAATAAGTCGAGAGAACGTAATGTGGCCCTATACGAGGGTTTCCTAATGTGGGCCTCATTCGGCTTTTCCAATTAGGCACTCGTTGATATTCCGCGTTAAATTCTCATGCGTGCCTAAAGACCCATTTAGTTTAGCCAGATCCGTCTAGGCCCGGCCCGGCGACCAATGCTTAAGGAATAGGGGGCTCCATATATACAGGGTGTCCCAAAATTCCTCCGACACCCGAAAGTGGGAGGTTCCTTGGGACATTTGAAGCGACAATGTCCTTTACAAAAATGACGTCCGCGGCTTTGTTTAGGAGTTATTAACGAAAAACACGGACCAATCAGAGCGCGGTCTAGACATGTGATGGCACGTTCGGCCAATTGACAGTTGGCGCGTCGGGCTGACTGTGCTAACTCGCGTCTAGGTCGCGCTCTGATTGGTCCGTGTTTTTCGTTAATAACTCCTAAACAAACCCGCGGACGCCATTTTTGTAAAGGAAAATGTCCCTTCAAATGACCCAAGGAACCTCCCATTTTCGGGTGTCGGAGGAATTTTGGGACACCCTGTATAGATATATTAAAGCATTAGGTCGCCGGGCCGGGCCTGGTCGGATCTGGCTAAACTAAATGGACCTTAATGGGGCTGCTCCATTAGGACCTAACAGCCAAGTTAGGCTAACCTAATGAGGACCTTTTTTTAAGAGCGGTGGGGGAATGCTCTTAAGCACACCCTCCCCTAAGATGAAGTTTGGGGAGGTTAGTGCGGGACTCGGTTCTCCCCTAAGGATGTTATGCGTGGGGTATTATTCACCTAGATAGTAACACTACCATACCTGGTAGACCTCCACCGCCCAGGGCCCTCTGGCCCTTTTTAGCCCCTCTCATATGTCGGCACCTCCCCCGCAACCCGCTCTTCGCATTCAGCTGCGTTCACGCCGACTATCTCCACTCCTGTTCTTGGCTTCTAGCCTAATGCGGACCTAGTTAGTTAGTTAGTAGTAAGCTAGTCGGGGAGGAATGTTCGGTACTGCCCTCTTCCTCATCACACACTAGCTGATTACGCGTCACCGACCATTGCCTCGCTTCAAAAACCGGTTCTCGTACAATAAGTAGGTTTTTATATCATTTTTCCTACATTAAACTACATAATATGGAACAAAATCGCAACCGTAGCAATAGTCAACCGAAATATGTATAAGTCTACTAGTAATATATTATATCACTATAATATTGTTACGATGACACGAGATGATGTTGCTTCCCCCTGTGAACATATCGCAGAGATCGAGCGTTAGATCGATATTGCGGTATCCGAACAACGAGGTTGTTGATTAAAAGAAGAGGGTGGTTAGATCCTTTCGAACGATTGAAGCGAGAACAGGCATGGACGATTACATTAATTCTTTGTTCACTGTTGTACAATTAATAAATAATTGTTATTCGCTACAATAATGAGTTCACCGGCAAGACCGCGCCGAAGTCTTCGTAACAATATAAAGAAGGCATGTGAATACTTTAGCAAGTAGGTAAATCATTAGATAGGGACTACGAAAGACTGCAGGCGTAAAATTATAAAATGTAGCATAAACCCGTTGTTATATATATTTTATAAACCATTAATGTTATGTAAATAAAGAGTTTTCGAATTGAAATTGGTTCTCGTACGATCACCGAAGTTAAACAGCGTTGGACGTGACCGGTCCTTGGATGGGTGACCACATGGGTATAGAGCATACGCCAGGCAGTGACTGCTTGGGTACCGGTCGCGTGTTGTTGGCAAAAAGGTGGTTCGGAACCCACCGTAATAAGAAGTAGGCCCCGCTGAAAGTTAGGCTGAAATAGGCTGAAATTTGGCAATTGAGAGAGTGGAAAGAAGGGGGAGATTGGTAAATGGATTTGAAACTCTGAGGGGACCAAATATCATATACATACATATATACACTAGCTGATTACGCCAGTATCATATGGTGTTCCGACTCTCGGCCCATAAAGGGTTGCAATTAACCACGGTTTCCGAACAACAGCCTGCTTTTTATAGCCCGGGCAACTATCAAACTGGCATGGCAGGACTACTAGCCTTGGGTCGGTCGTCATTGATGGAAAGGCCATTCTACCTTGAGGAAGAATCCTTTTACGGACTTCCCATGCCCCCTGGGAGGGACATGGGGGTATGTGGGACTTACGAGAGTCAGAAAGGTTCACAGTACCGCACTAAAAAACCTCACGACAACCAAGCTATTCGGGGGCAGTTGGGATCTCCAAAGAAACACGACCAGCCACCCCCTCGCCCTTGGCTCCGTGCGGGGCCCCATCCCGGGGGGAGAGAAGCTCCCCCCAGCAAGGCCATTCTACCTAATAATGAGCGTGTTAGAGCTTTTTAGGGCTCGTGAAAGACGTCGGACCTTTCCACCTTAGGACCTCACAGGTTTGCCTCACCTGTCCTATTTGGCATACCCCCTTGCTTCACCATAAAGCCATCTCGTGCGTCTACGAGTTCGAATTCGTTCCCTACTCTGTCCCCGGTAACGCGGACGTAGTAGTAGTAGTGTTAGTAGTAAATTTTAGCCGGGGGAGGGATGATCGGCATCCCTCCCTAATTAGGGGATCGCACACCAACAGCATAGTCGGTATCATATGGCGACCGGCTCTCGGCCCCGTAGGGTTGCAAATACCACTGCTTTCGACCGCCACTCTGTTTTTTATAGCCCGGGCAACTTACAGAGCCGACGATCTACTCATCAGGGAGCGGATCATCATTGATGAGAAGGCCATTCTACCTAACTTTTGGGGTTTTTGAGCGTTTTACGGCTCGGAGCGTAATGTTGGACCTTGCTCACCTTCAGATCCTGCAGGCTCGCCACACCTGCCCAATTGGCCCCCCCTCTTCACCATAGAACCATGTCGTGTGCCTTTGAGTGCTACATCCCGTTCCCTAGTCTGCCTCGGCTGTCCGAGACTTTCCCACTCCGTCCCCAGGATTAGGATAGGCTAATCTATGCTTCTACGAGTTCCACAAAGCAAGGGACCGCGCCTATTTGTAAACGCGGACCTAAGGCCGTTATTACACGAGGACACTAGTGGCTCAGCACATTTAATGAATCGGTAACTGATGCTAACACCAGTATGTTGCCCGGCTGTTGCCTGTTGCCGGCCACCAGATCGGCAACAATTTTTGGTAGCACGACCAAGTTGCCTCGTGTAATAGGCTCCATATGATTCAATGCCCCAACCAAGTTGCGCCACTAGTGTCCTCGTGTAATAACGGCCTAATGGTCTCCCAAACTGAAATTCTAGTCGGGAATGTCCCAACCGCGCCTCATGAAAAGAGATCCACCACAGAATGAAGAAAGAGGGTTGTTTATAAAATATCAGTGAGTTAGGGTGGGGGAGAGGCCATGGGACGTCGATAAACCTAAGGAAATGTCGGGCCGAGCGTTTTAAGCTTTCATCACGGTCGAACAATTGGGGGTTCTGTTCGTTGTTCGAGCCCGTAACAAAAGTCTTGGAAATATCTGAGCGTAGCCTTTGGCGAGAATCTGTATTTACAGAAAAGATTCCACGGGTGGCACACGGGAGTTCGTCGCACGTGATGCAACTTCCACTGGCCGTACTTTGTCTTTCACGAGCGCCGAGACAACCCTTGTGCCCCCTTCTCCACCCCCGTTTTCATCCCCGCAACCCCCGGAATCCACGGAATTTTCCGAGTTAGCACGGAGCCACCGTGATCTGAAAATCCAGATAGATATTCGACCGACTCCCATAGAAAACTCTATGTAATTTCGTTAGACCTCGGTCCATTCTCTGCAATCTCCACCTCGTCCTTAATAAAACCAATCTCTGGTTTATTCGAGGGAAAATCACTTTATTACTCTCATGTTTTTTAGAAATTGTTATATAAATGTTTAAACGCTTCCTTGTGTCGATCGTAGATTGTTGCTAACGATCTTTGTTCAACGTTTCGAAAAACGCAAATTTTCTTAGAAAAATTGCGTTTGTAAATTAACAATCAATATTATGTTTGTACTGTTAAAACAAGAAGAACAACTGTTACCTAATTGTTACTTAATTATTTTCAATATTAGTTGAATGTTCTTGGACTCTTTTATTACATTTGATTTGTACATATTAACGCGATCTTTTGTACACTATTTTATTATTTAAACATAAATATGCTATTCCTGTCAATTTTAACAAATCTTTTTAATACTGTTTTAATATACTTTATTGCTGTATTACGTAATTAGTGTGATGTGAATTTGACATTCAACACTTTGTAGAATAATGGTAAAGAGAAGAAAAAGAAAAGGGTATAGCAGGATAAGCATGGGCCAGCGGCCCCCGCTCCGATTTTCCTGATTTCTGTCTTAAAACATAGTTTTATGTCTAAAAAAACATTGTGTAAAATTTCAAATTTCTACCCCCATCGATAACGGTGATATTGGGGTAAATTCGAGAAAAGATATCGACATGGGATAAACGGCAAACAAAAGATATAGATAAACTCTACATTCCAGATTTTTTCCAAAATTTTTTGCTAATTATTTATAGTTGAAAATAATTAATTAATTTTTTGGGAATTTTTTAAAGTATCTTCCCCTGGGTTGACACCTACCAAAAAATTATAAAATATTG
The DNA here is from genome assembly GCA_963971365.1 of Lasioglossum villosulum. Taxonomy (NCBI): domain Eukaryota; kingdom Metazoa; phylum Arthropoda; class Insecta; order Hymenoptera; family Halictidae; genus Lasioglossum; species Lasioglossum villosulum. The sequence continues at coordinate 21,382,437 of OZ020495.1, read as the reverse complement.
CTATGATACTTACCTACTTTGTAAAAAAATCTCAGAAGTGTCCATTTGGTGGAACAGTGTCAAGAAAAATAAAGTGTATGCCGGCGAACGCTTGGTCTGATCAGTATCGGCGCAGCGACCGAATTCCCTTGCGGTGACTAGTAATGGGAACGAACGGGAAATCGGCGGTGTGTACGGAAAAGCTGATACATGTAGAAATGCGACTAAATGATCTAATATATGATTACAGTTGGAAATCTAAACAATTATATTTTAGGAAATAGCTTACATTGAAGTAGAAATATGCGTGTAAAGCTAGTTCGTTGCTGTTAAGTAACAGAAAGAAGAAGCTTCTCACAAATATGTTGTATGGTCACGGTGATAGAGGTTCCTCGATGCTACGAAGGGCTCGAGTTCGAATATTTCTCAACTCAACTTTCTTTTCTTGTTTTTTTCTTTTTTCTTTTATATGCATTTATAAACTAAACGAATCTTATTGATTGCACTTCAATATTATTATAAAATATTGAAAATATTATTAAAATATTATTATAAAATATTGAAAATATTATTAAAATATTATTACAAAATATTGAAAATATTATTAAAATATTATTACAAAATATTGAAAATATTATTAAAATATTATTATAAAATATTGAAAATATTATTAAAATATTATTACAAAATATTGAAAATATTATAAAAATATTATTATAAAATATTGAAAATATTATTAAAATATTATTATAAAATAGTGAAAATATTATTAAAATATTATTATAAAATATTGAAAATATTATTATAAAATATTGAAAATATTATTATAAAATATTATTATAAAATATTATTATAAAATATTGAAAATATTATTATAAAATATTGAAAATATTATTATAAAATATTGAAAATATTATTATAAAATATTGAAAATATTATTAAAATATTATTATAAAATATTGAAAATATTATTATAAAATATTGAAAATATTATTAAAATATTATTATAAAATATTGAAAATATTATTAAAATATTATTACAAAATATTGAAAATATTATAAAAATATTATTACAAAATATTGAAAATATTATTAAAATATTATTATAAAATATTGAAAATATTATTAAAATATTATTATAAAATAGTGAAAATATTATTAAAATATTATTATAAAATATTGAAAATATTATTATGAAATATTGAAAATATTATTATAAAATATTATTATAAAATATTGAAAATATTATTATAAAATATTGAAAATATTATTATAAAATATTGAAAATATTATTATAAAAAATTGAAAATATTTTTATATATTAGACGATTTAGTCGCATTTTTACGTTCGTTCCCATTACTAGTCACCGCAAGGGGATTCGGTCGCTGCGCCAATACTGATCAGACCAAGCGTTCGCCGGCATACTTCATTTTTCTTGACAATGTTCCACCAAATGGACACTTCTGAGATTTTTTTACAAAGTAGGTAAGTATCATAGCAATATTTTGTAATTTTTTGGTAGGTGTCAACCCAAGGGAAGATACTTTAAAAAATTCCCAAAGAATTAATTAATTATTTTCAACTATAAATAATTAGCAAAAAATTTTGGAAAAAATCAGGAATGTAGAGTATATCTATACCTTTTGTTTGCCGTTTATCCCATGTCGATATCTCTTCTCGTTTTGAAGTAAATTGCATTTAAGTGCGGGGGAATTTACCCCCATATCACCCTTATCGATAGGGGTAGACATTTGAAATTTTACACAATGTTTTTTAGACATAAAACTATGTTTTAAGACAGAAATCAGGAACTTGCTATACCCTTTTGAGAAACTGTCGGGGACGAAAAGAATCGTGTACAGAGACAAATTGTATGTGCAGTTCCAAATGTCGAATTCGACCTTCGAAGCAGGTCCGCGAAAAAGTTGACGGCCATCCGAGAGAAATTCGTGCGAGCAATTTTCGTGAAAAAATACAATGTAGTCGAGATCCATCAAAACGATAAGAACCGGCTCCGGGATTAAAATTTTCCCGTTTTCTTCACTGCGAAGGCGGACGCTCCGAAGCGAGCAAGATTAGAGTGATCGTAAAATTTCCAGCATAAGAACGGCGCTTCAACAACCAGATTACGACTGTAGGACTCAAGAATTTTCCATTTATCGCCTTTCTTGCATGAACGCATAGAAGAATTCGATACGGGAATATGGGTGAATTGGGTGTGCTCTTTTTCTCCTTTCTTTTCTTACTTTATCTCTGTCGGTCCCGCGGTAGAGTGGTAGACGGCACCCTCGCGAGGGGTGGAATCTTCTTCTGCAGGAAGCTTGAATATGTAATCGACAGTACTGCTTATTCATGCATGTATATCGACGGAAAATCGTCCGCGGTGGAATGCGTTCCCTCGGGGATTCGTTACTGATTTCCCACAGCCGTTTTAGTTACCATGAAAGCCATTTTTTCTTCGGCGCATCCATTCATTAAAATCACTGGACCGATGAGAGTACACTCGCAGCGGAAATTTACTATGAAGGTCATTTTTCTCCAGGATCCTTGCGGCGATAGGGTACCCTCGTGAAATCCCTAGAATATTACTAGATCTTTTACCAAAACATGGTTTTACGCGGGGACAAATCACGCCCTCATACGAGCATATTTTCAGCTGAGTGAGGGCTCATTCGAAGGACGATGGTTGCTTGCAGTGTGGTCCCGTTTTGGGTGTAAGATACTCGATTGAAGTTACTATATAGAAACTAACTAGATTTTTATTGAAATCTAGTAAGATTCTAGTTCCTATATAATTACTTCAGTTGGTATTCTTCCTCCTTCTTTACTAAATTCACTAGATCGACGAGAAATATATATAATCTAACTAGATTTTGAATCAGTGACTGCAGATTACTATAGGGAATTATGCAAAAAACTAGAATGTAACTAGATTTGGATTGAAATCTAGTAAGATTCTAGTTCCTATATAATTACTTCAGTTGGTATCCTTCCTCCTTCTTTGCTAAATTCACTATATCGATGAGAAATATATAGAAACTAACTAGATTTTGAATCAGTGACTGCAGGGTACTATAGGGAATTATGCAAAAAACTAGAATGTAACTAGATTTTTATTGAAATCTAGTAAGATTATAGTTCCTATATAATTACTTCAGTTGGTATCCTTTCTCCTTCTTTGCTAAATTCACTAGATCGATGAGAAATATATAAAAACTAACTAGATTTTTATTCAGTAACTGCAGAGTACTATAGGGAATTATGCAAAAAACTAGAATGTAACTAGATTTTTATTGAAATCCAGTAAGATTCTAGTTCCTATATAATTACTTCAGTTGGTATCCTTCCTCCTTCTTTGCTAAATTCACTAGATCGATGAGACTTGAGTGAACGTAAAGTTACTATAAAGGCCATTTTTCTCGTGCTATCTCCCTAGGAAGTTTAATACTTCGTGAAAAAAAACATTGTTCAACGATCTATCTAGTGTCGTGCTGAGCTCATGATTTTATTTCAGCATTTTCTGCACTTATGTTTCAGGTCAAAAAGCTCCGGAAGAATTGCCAGAGTTTTTAGCTCCTCTAGAGAATCACACGGTGACCCAGGGCCGTGACGTATTTTTTACGTGCATTGTCAATCATCTGCAACCATACAAGGTAATTATGAGAAAATTCCTCTGAAAAAATTTTAAAAATATAAATGTGCATTGTAAATTCATACAGTGATTTTCAAGTCATTTCGAATTTGTTAAAATAATTAAACAGAATTCATTCGTATTATAAATTTCAAGAAAAATCTTCAGATCATTTTCACCTCGTCAAAATAATTGAACGAAACTAATGTGCGTTATAAATTTAAAGAGAAATCTTCAAGTCATTTTGAACTTGTTAAAATAATTAAACAAAATTAATGTGCATTATAATTAAATATGAAGAGAAATCTTCAAGTCATTTTGAACTTGTTAAAATAATTAAACAAAATTAATGTGCATTATAATTAAATATGAAGAGAAATCTTCAAGTCATTTTGAACATGTTAAAATAATTAAACAAAATTAATGTGCATTATAATTAAATATGAAGAGAAATCTTCAAGTCATTTTGAACTTATTAAAATAATTAAACAAAATTAATGTGCATTATAATTAAATATGAAGAGAAATCTTCAAGTCATTTTGAACTTATTAAAATAATTAAACAAAATTAATGTGCATTATAATTAAATATAAAGAGAAATCTTCAGGTCATGTCGAAGTTGTTGGCAGCAAATGTTTTTTAGATACAAAAGCTGCTTAATCGAGAGGTGTATAAATTTTGGCGTGAAAAAATGAAATACGACATTTCGTTTGTCCGACCACGCACGAGAATTGAAATTCTTTATACGAAAAACTTTATATGCGATCAGGCCGGTTCGAAGCGAGTCAAACGTTTAAATGGCAAAGAAAAAAGTCCGCATTTTTTATTGCACACGCGGTCCTCCCTCTAAGCGGTCATTTAATGAAAGTTTACCCGAGAAAACATTCAAAGGATCAAACGTACGAATTTTCAATTCTGGTAAGCCCACGAAGTCGCAGAAAATTGTGTTTGGGCTCTTATCACCAGCACGTTCGACTGCTTCGAGAACCTAGGCTTTTCACTGCTTACAAAAACTTTTAAGAGCGTACCTGGCTCGCTTCAAAAATTTTTACACGAGAAAGAGAAATTTATAAAAAATTAGAAAAATACTAGCTCTTAAGACTAACAATAAATTTTAGCTCTGAAAAACTGTTCAACAAAAGTAAGAAAAGCCACATTTTATAAAAACTTTTAGAGCGTACCTGACTCGCTTCAAAAATTTTTACACGAGAAACAGAAATTTATAAAAAATTAGAAAAATACTAGCTCTTAAGACGAACAATAAATTTTAGCTCTGAAAAACTGTTCAACAAAAGTAAGAAAAGCCACATTTTATAAAAACTTTTAGAGCGTACCTGGCTCGCTTCAAAAATTTTTACACGAGAAACAGAAATTTATAAAAAATTAGAAAAATATATAGACTAACTCTTAAGACTAACAATAAATTTTAGCTCTGAAAAACTGTTCAACAAAAGTAAGAGAAGTCACATTTATAAATACTCATTCAATTTTTCGCGCGAGGAAATGGAAAAATAAGAAATGTATAATTCGTGAGAATTATTTAGCTGTTATTCGTACGAAAATGAAAATTATAACATAATCACTTTAAATATTCCCGCCACATTCAGATCCAGAGTACCAACAGTAACAAATATACAGTACTATATGTGTAACCTGAGCAGGCTATAAAACCTAAAAGGGCTAATGAGAATGTAAATCAATATTACTATTTTCAATAGTAAGAAAAATTCTGAAGAGATGAAAATTTGCTGTATAATTTTTTAGTCAGATTACGTTGTTTCTTCGTTAGGTTATGCAATGCTTTAAAAGATTCACAGTTGGTACTTGACTGTCCTGAAACGGCGGGAAAGAGTTTCAGTTTGAAATAGTTTCGCAGTTAATTGAACAAAATGGGATTAATGCGAAGACTATAAAGTGTTGAAATGTGTTTCTCAGGTGGCCTGGATAAAGTCTGATTCAAGAGCGATCCTGGCAATTCACAAGCAGCTAGTGGCGCACAACCCGCGTCTTTCAGTCACGCATAATGGGCACAACACGTGGAAGCTGCACGTGATGAACGTTCAAAAGAATGACTCGGGTGCTTATATGTGCCAGGTGAACACGGACCCCATGAGAAGTCAGGTAAGCAGTTTGCACTTTTGCCATAGTCGAATACATTACATTTTGCAATCTTCCAGTTTTAAAATGGCAAAATTGTCGAAACGTTACCTCCTCTCGGTTTTTCATAAAATTTAAGTACGTTGTCAAGATCATAATTCTAAACAACTTTTCTCTTTAAAAAAGCGTAAAAAATCAAATATGAACATAGTAAGTTGTGAAAAAGTTATCTAATACTTTAAATGCAAATTTAACAATTTCTACATAAAGATATCGTTTTTCATTATATCTTATAAATATACTGTGTGCTTCTATCTTTTCCACAGTGATATATAATAAAAGGTTTTTTAGTTTTTTAGATATTCACAAAACAATATTTTTTAAGTTTGACTTAGCTCTGGATTAGGTTCAACATAAAAAGTGTAACTGCACTTTTTATTAAAAATTATTATTCATAGAAACTACGAAAATTTCAGTCGTGATGTTGAAAAATCCTGTTCACCTTTAAGTTTGCCTGTAAAAATAATTAATAAATTTTTGAAAATCACATATCATTTTTTAAAAATATTGTTGCATATAAGAGACATAATTGAAGGGATAATTCTTGGAGATAGTATCACATGAAGAATAATAAAATGGAGATTTTGACTTTTCGTTTAATTTCAAACAATCTATTATTGTTTTGGGGGAATTCGATGACCACAATTGTAAATTTAAGCTGCAATTCCAGTGAGTGCACCTTGCACTCAGTGCACGCGATGCGAATCACAAAGTTGTCTGCAACCAACTTTCCATTTACTTTGATCTGAAGCATCCGCTGTTGTGGCTATTTATTTTGCAGAAGTTTCGGCTCGATACCATTCCAACAACTTTTTCGTCAATGGGCAACGTTTGCGGACCTTGTTTAACATTGATTTGCTTTGAGCACAGAGTGAACAGAGATCGTAGTAACAAGTGTATGAATTATAAAGTATTATACTTTTAGAATTACTATAATAATTTCCATGAAAAAGTTTTAAAAATTAATTCCCATAACTTGTGAAACACGTAAACAAGTAAATAAAGATTTTTAATCATGTACACTGTACAATATCAATAATCTTCTACTCGCAAATTCATGTACGAGATATGTACTTTTCAAATTGTACAACTTCAACGCCATCTGTCTAAAGCTAAACTACAAAGGCGGGAAGTTTAAAATGTAAAAATCGGTTATTTCAATTGCAAACCCTAAACAAATCAATAAAAAACATTAACACTTTTTAAAAATCGTGAATGGTTTCTGTAACTGATAGGGATGATAAAAATTTATAATACATGATTTACGTTTTGAAATTTGATGTACAGTAAGATACGTGTAAAATACTACTAATTTCTTATAACATATAAGTCGTCAACGACCATTGCCTCGCTTCAAAACACTGATAAGGGGGATTTTAATAAAACTTTTTCCCCCATGCGTCATTCCTCCGTCCATTAAGTTACTCTATTCTACTGACGTTAGCCTAGTCGTGAAATAGTTCCTAAATATGCAACAGTAAGTTAACAATGCAATATAGTGTGGTAGTTTTTTCTCGTGTTTCTTGACTCCTGTTATCATTTTTTTACTGTAAAATCTTTATTCACTAAACATTTTTAAAAAACACTGGTTCTCGTACGATCACTGAAGTTAAACAGCGTTGGACGTGACCGGTACTGGGATGGGTGACCGTAGGGTATACAGCATACGCCAGCCTTTGACTGCCTGGATACCGGCCACGTGTTGTTGCCAAAAAAGTGGTTCGGAATCCACCGTAATAAAAAGTAGGTCCTGCTGAAATAGGCTGAAATTTGACCAAATATCATATACATTGCATACATTATAAGGTACAAGTCGATCTTTAACATTCACTCGTACAAAGAAGAACAAATTTTAGAGATCGGTTTCTGGAAAATGGTGTAAGTGGAGTATAATACATACATAAGTATCGAGGTAGAATATTCTGGTTTAACGAAAACAGGAGGTTAACAGGACATCATATATCGAGGTTTGCGGTATCGCTACCGGCATACTCATGCATTTATTGTGGCCGAAATAGCTTCGTCGCATTACATGCATTAGTCTACGAGGTCATACTCAGCTCGTGCGCCACGTTGTTGCCTACGTACCGTCAACTAACCAATATTTTATACGGAAATAGTTCGAACGATAATCATTTGCATGATATAGGTATTCCCGCGTGATTGAATTTCAAACTTCATTTAATTATATAATTAATTAGATACATAATTCCAATTAATTATTAACGTATCCAGTACCAAATCCTCTCGATGTGGACTCTGGTATACAAATGTTCGTAATGCCACAATAATTAGATTCAAGTAGTACCAACAATCATCGGAGTATCCAAAATTATTTTTAATAAAAAGCAATTCAAACGGACTTGAATTCATTCATTTTATTAAAATATATTATTTTTATGAATGAAAGTGTATTATTGACACTAGAGTAGTATCTACTTGAATTAAGATATTTTTGTAGTAACTATCAGTTGGAAAAGTATGCTCTCCCACCAGCTTCGTTTTCTCCAAAATCCCACATTCGAACGGGATTAATATCTCTGCAAAAAAGATAGAAAAATTACTGTATTAGGAATAACACGATATTACGATTTCAAATTACAAAGTTGATTTGCGTTTACTTGTCCGTCGGTTTTCGTAGAACATTTCGTCGCGAATTAATTGGAATGAAATTAAGAATTAATTAAAGGCGGAGGTCGATGGGGTTACCTATAAGTAATTAACCTTTCTTCACGGGGTAGCAAGTCCTCTCCGGGGTACTTTCGTCTGAATTAATTGTGTAGAGTAACTGCGTAGAAACTGCATTACGCGAGGACTGGCCGGAGAGTGCAAAGGGTTGCTAGTGTTTCGTTCTAGAGCGGAAAATTATACTTGGCCCGGTGTGAATGCGTGCGTCCTCCGTGTACACTGCAGAGCGTTGGGCGTAGAGCATAGACAGCGAGTCATTTTAATAATCGCTGTGCATCCGAATGTGACGTCACATCTCGCGGTGATAATTGCACGGACAGCTGAACAGAGTGGATTTTTTTTTACGCTGATTGTTTCGGTGAAATAGACACGCGTGATAACACCTACAAACAATCCGAGATTCAAATTGTGTAAATTCCAGCATCTGAAACTGAAATTCTTTTATTTTAATAGCGAGCAAATGAAAAAAATCTCTGCACCTCAATCACGATAAAGAAGAATTGTGCAAAGTAACAATTTCTGCTTTGAACAATTTTTTATAGCTGCGAACATTCAAATATTTCCAAACAGACCGAAATTGTTCACCATTCTATTTTTGTCATGAATATACAAAATTAGGGATGATAAACAGTTCAGAGCTTTTTTGAAAATTTCAAATATTTATAATACAACACTGTATTTCCTTGAAAGGGGTGATTCCCGAGGAGATTTGAAGTAAGTTTTTCCTTTGCGAAAATGTTCTCCACGGCTTCGTTAAGGAGTTATTAACGAAAGACACTGGCCAATCAGAGTGCGGCTAGTAGACGGATTCCCGCTCGGCGACAGATGCCGCTGAGCAATGCGTTGGCATTGGCCGAATCAGAATCCGCCCACTGTTGCTCCGCCCACTGTTGCCCCGCCCTAAATTGAACTGCGTTTTTTGTTAATAACTCGTTAACGAAGCCGCCGAGAATATTTTCGCAAAGGAAAAAGTTACTCGAAATGACCTCAGGAATCGCCCCTATCAAGGAAGTACAACATTTTTGGGACACCCTGTATAGTACATGTATACGTGTACATATATGTATATACATATATTATATATGTATGGTGTGGGTTCTAGGATTGCAAGGTCGCGGTCATGTAATACCTAACACAAATACACCAGGATTAAGGACGGTATCTTGCTTGCGGACCTAAGCACATGCACACCTAGCTTGTATAGAATTAACGGACTAAAGTTTCGAGAATCCAGTTAACATGTTACGATCCAAGCGTCGTACTCGAGATAAGACAACGATTGGATTAAAGTGATTCGATCGTAACACACACTTTATTTCTCTTCGATCTTAGAATATTTTATTTGAATTGTCATATTCGTTCAGGGCTCCCTCCGCGATCAAAAAATGGAAATTAAAAAATCATACGCATCGAAAACCACGCGCGATAGAAGTGAAACTTCTTGCAGTCTAATAATATTTAGAAGTAAATTAACATATTACCGACCGGTGGTTATTGAATGAGTTTGAAAAATCTATGGTACATGGCTAAACACTTTTTAATGGAAGGGTCAATAGCAACATCAATTTTTATTGCAAACTAACATGTCACCCTCAATAACGTCATCTAATAGTTTCATTTAAGATTGCAATGTAAAAGAAAATTTCTATGCTTTCTTTTGGTACAGCACAATTATTGAAAATCTTATTAATAGGCTTCCGGCAGGTAAAGTATTAAGATTGTAAATGGTAAATAATCTCATGCAACAACTCTCGACACAGTATTTGCAATACATTTAGACAAAATTGAATCAAGAATATTCATATCATATTTTAGCTATCACAAGCCAATTGTTTCAATGACAGAATCATAGAAAATCATAGAAAAAAATAATGAATGGGAAAGAAAGAGACATAGTTCATAACATTTTCCATAGGCTCTCCTTCTTTGCATCGCAAATTTTAATTGTTCATTAATTTTTTGTATGATTTTCTATGATTCTATCGTTGAAACAATTGGCTTGTGAGAGCTAAAATATGATATGAATATTCTTGATTTTTTGTCTAAATGTTTTGCAAATACTGCATTAGGATTATTTACCATTTCCAATCTTAATGTACTTGTAAACATTACCAGACTGCAAGAAGTTTCACTTCTGTTCTCACATGGTCTTCGACATGTACGTTTTTTTTTTAATATGATCATTAACACAATGATTATCGTCAAGGTTTCTGGGTATTTGTTGAACCATTGTATTTACACAAATTGGAACATTTATAATCTGTCCTAGAATGCCATACTGGCCATGTGCATGCCTCAATCGTCTTATCTGCATAAAAGGAATGCATAGAGAAATTAGTTTTTCTGACATTAAATCCAGTGGAGGTAAATGCACTGGTATCGCAGAATATTTAAAACCATTGTATGAAGACACTGTAGGAATTTGTTTTTTAGACCATGCAGTTCGACAAGTAGAATACATAGCTATTTTATACTTTTCAATATCCAATAGTATTATCTTCAAAATGTCTTCATATTCTGCAGTGTACTTTTTTAAATCGTTAGCGAACCATAATCTATTGTAAACAGAGCACGCCTGATCAAATTTGTTAATTATAAATTTTTTTTTAATTGATTATGAACTGATTTATGGCCTTGAAAGTCACTATAAAATTGAACAACACTAGAATTAAAATTACACACTTACGAGATGTGAGGTTATGTTCCTCAATATAATTGTAAGAACAAAAAATAGGTCTCGATAATGCACTTGTTAATAGTGCAGTAGGATGTTGTGATTGCTCGGCATTTGTTTATTAAAATTTCAAGTATGTGCAATTAATAACTTTTTGTTTTCACGAAATTGTCGCACACGAACTTTTGAATTTTTTGCTGGATTTTTCGTCATCTTTCCCGCAGCCTGTTTTCTTTCACGTAATTCTTTTTGACGTTCTGTATTTGTTTCATTATTATTTTATATATATATTTTATATTATTTAATTAAATGCGAATAAAATAAGACTCGTTGCTGGGTACAAAATGTGACGCGCCATAAAATTAAAGTAAGACTTTTGCTTTCATGCTCTCTCTTTTTCTCTCCCTCTTTCTGAACCGCACGAGAATCAGCGCCAAAACAGTTTAAATGAAGAAATTTAAAAAAAGATTAATTATATAATATTACATAAAATTGTTTGTTATGTATGTTTCAGAAAGGGTACATGGAAGTGTTGATACCTCCGGATATAGTGGATGATGAATCTGCTAAAGGTATGATAACTCCTGAAGGTGGTAATATAAGGTTGAAATGCGTCGCCACTGGCTCACCTCAACCTACAGTCACGTGGAGACGTGAGGATGGGCAGAAGATTATTCTTAGGGAGGATGGGCAGAGAAGAGGTAACATTTCTTGAATTGCACGTCAGTTAATTAATAAAATGGTATATAAACAGGTACCTTGTAAGAAATATTCTCAGAAGAGTAATAAAATAACACGTGTTACTTATTATTTACTTGTTACATTACACGGTGTTGGACTACAGGTGGGAGAAAATTTAAGGGGTGGTTCGTGACGATGATACAGGACGAGAATGAAAAATAAAAAAATTGCGATTTCGGTTTCGTTATTTAGCCATCAACAATTAAAAATCCGCCTAAAATGCGGCAACACGTCTAACAAAAGTGTACGTTGCGTACGTCAAAGAGGCGCGCGACAGTCACGTGTCAAGTGACAGATGCATACATATTTACATATTTACCTTGGTTCTCACTTGGGGCCCCAGCGAGGCGAAAATGTGTAACTAATCGTTCGACAACATTGCACCTACTGTACTTAATATCCGCCCTTTGGAATTTTGGTACATAACTGAATGTAATTTTACATCAGCTACACGATGGAATTAAAAAAATGATACAATTATACGCAAAAAAATATCGATAACATCGTAAAGTCCGAAAAAATGACCGTAGTGAAAAAACATTTCTTGCAATAGAATGGTTTTTTCAAACCATTCAAATAGCATACAAAATATTTTTTGTACCCCCACAATTAGAGGAGATATTCGGATGGTCTTACATAGGTGGACCACCCTGTATAAAATTATGGTAATTCTTTTTTGACATCCAATTATCTTTGAAATGATTACATTCTGTTCAGGTTGTAAATACGAGAGAACAAATTGATATTATGTCAAGTGTTGAAGCGAACAAACTTTTATTTGTACATTTAATCTCTCTTTGAAAACAACAAAGATACTTGAGGTTATAACATTAGGCAACTTACCCTGTATGTTACATGTTCTATACTGTATTTTACACGTTACATGTTAAATATTACATATTACATGTTGCACATTATGTGATACATGTTACGTGTTACATTTTACATTCTAAATATAACACTACAAATGATAAGGTAACTAACTTTGATTGCATTAAATATTACACGTATATTATACTGTATATGGTCCATTACATATTAATATTGATATGGTCGGTTACATATAAATACTGTATATGGTCTGTTACGTGTTAATACTGTGCATGGTCCGTTACATATTAATACTGTACATGGTCTGTTACATATTAATACTGTATAAGGCCCGTTACATATTAATACTGTATATGGCCCATTACATATTGATACTGAATATGGTCCATTGCATTTGATACTGTATATGGTCCGTTACATATTAATATTGATATGGTCGGTTACATATAAATACTGTATATGGTCTGTTACGTGTTAATACTGTACATGGTCCGTTACATATTAATACTGTATAAGGCCCGTTACATATTAATACTGTATATGGTCCATTACATATTGATACTGAATATGGTCCATTGCATTTGATACTGTATATGGTCCGTTACGTATTAATATTGATATGGTCGGTTACATATAAATACTGTATATGGTCTGTTAAGTATTAATACTGTACATGGTCCGTTACACATTAATACTGTACATGGTCTGTTACATATTAATACTGTATAAGGCCCATTACATATGGATACTGAATATGGTCCATTGCATTTGATACTGTATATGGTCTGTTACATATTAATGCTGTATACATATAGTCCGTTACATGTTAATACCGATATGGTCCATTACATATTGATACTGTACATGGTCCGTTACATATTAATACTGTATATGGCCCGTTACATATTACACATTAAATATTACACGCGTATTACACGTTCCATATTACACATTACGTTTTACACGTTTCACATTATATATTACATGCATAACGTTTTGTTTGTTTCTATTAGCCGGTGAAATACGAGATAACATTTAACGTTGCATGCAAATTGCGATAATGGCGCAATAATATTTACACATTACGACGATAATAGCGAATGGTAATTACTGCACTAAAGATGCAGAATGATTGGCTCGTATACAGTGCAAGCTGATGACACGCATCCATTCTCGTTACAAGATGACCCACAGCAGATGCACGGAACTAGGAGAATAGATATCACTCGTACAGAGAAACGGAGCTTCTGGTTCGCTGCATTTCCGTATCTTATTGTCGCCAAAGTACAATTGCATCCTAAGGACAAGGCGTGCACTAAAGATCTATTTTCTATGATAAACGCAAATGCGAATGGATTGCCTGCACTTCGCGAGTTGCAATTCGAATTAACAAATCGGCCATCTTCTTGAGCCATTTCAATCGAACAAGGTCTCGTTTACAATTTTTAATTTTTTCTCGTCTAAATTTGCCAATTAAAAAAATATTCTTGCAGTAAATTGAACCTGGCCAATCATTATAAAAAATACTTATTTCCATCGAGCAAGTACATTCCCAAAACAAAAATTTCTAAACATAACTTGTCTTCGTAATAATTCGAAATTCACACAGGATGTTTTCTAAAATAATTTTGAACATTACTAGCGTAAATTTGTCAGCAAAAAAAATGTTTTTCCACTAATCTGACCGTGGCCGATTAGTATGAAAAAGAAATTGTTGCATCGAAATTTTCGATTAGATTTAGATGCAAACGAAAAGCTTTTCAAGTATGTTCTTTTCATTTAATTATAATCCACAGAGTGCCGCGTCGAAAAATTGTCCGATTCAAGGAGAAAGTCTGAAAAGGGAAACATTATCTGAAAGTTTGATGGGGGAATGGGCTGATCGAGTTAAGAAAGGATTCGCAGAGCTTAACGGTGTGAATAGAGATGTCTGTTGGAACAAATCACAAGGTAAAGCGAAGGAATTGCTCGGGAGAGCTGGTAAACCTTCTCTCTAACCCGCGATATTCCTTCCGCTTCGTTGAACGGATTAAACGGAGTTAATTAAAATCATAAGCCATAAAATACCGGCTCGCTTCGGGGACGCGATTCGCGTTTCATCGATAGGCAAACTTTGTCAATATTTTTCATAGGTAAGCAAAATTAAAATGTTTTCGGCGCATTGGTTCGATCAAATGTTACTCGTTACACTATTTGCAAAATAGGCACAATAATTTGTCTCAACTTACCTTTTTCATAGGTAATCTGTACACGGAGAACTCCACAATTTCTTCCAAAGTGTGAACCCGATTTATACCTTTCTGTTTTAATTTTTAGAGAGTGAACAAGTTAGAAAATGGCGGAGTGATTTGCAATTGTCAAGACCCTGTTTCACCGAAACGAATTTCTTCTTGGAAATCAAATTTGGACTTTTAAACTGATCGGATAAATATTTTGGGAAAGAATGCGAGACAAAATTATTTTCAACTTCAGTCGGAATTTTGAAATACCGTTTCGATACACCTCGACGAATTTGAATAAACTAACTATGGACGGGAAAATATTTTTCCTCGCTGCACAAGATATCGCGCGTCAATGCGGGATAATTGATTGTCTCGCTGGTCATTGTCGTTAATTAATTACCCTGTGGACAGGGATTTACATTTCGATGTAAACGTGTGGGTGGCACGTTTTACGGCGGCATTTATTGCCGAGTAGGTGGGCACCATATGGGATCTGTACAGGACGATTCTAAACTGGCGGCTTGAAATTTATTAGCAGGCTGCTTTCCTTTGAAAATTTCAGTTTTATGACGAACAAAGTATTAATTCACACAGATACAGCAGGTTAAAGTTCCTACGGACATACGAGGTTGCAAAATGTCCTTCAATTTCTCGTGGAAGTACCAGTAAAATGGCAATCTTTAAAATGAGCCCAGTTTAGTTGCCAATCAACTTCGTTTCGCAATGTTATAGCAGCTTGAACTCTGTAGAAACATATGAGTTTACAAAATGTCCGGGATAACAACGGTCTTCTCTTTCTTGTCCACGTCCCAGTAAAATAGCAATCTTTAACAAGTAATAAAATACAATCAGCTTCAAATAAACCTAATTTAGTTACTTATTGATTTTGTTTCACAATGTCACTGCAGATTAAACTCCCCAGGAATATTTTGCAAACTCAAGTGTCCCTGAGTAGTTTAACCTGTCTTTTAGCCTCAGTAAACGAAGGGACTTGAAAACATGATATTTATCTATTTATTAAATAGGGGGCTTCCCCCTCCTCGCTTAGCTCGCCAACCCCCGCGACGCCACGCTGGCTCTTCCTCTCTCCTCCTCTCACACTCTCTGAAAAATACACACTGTCATGGCGCCCAATTTTCGGTTCTCCTTCGGAAAGCACCCTGCTCTTCAATTTTAATTCCCCTTCGAAAAGCAACCCGCTCTTCAATTGTAATGACCCTTTGGAAGGCAACCCGTTCTTCAATTTTAGTTGTTCTTTGAAAGGCAACCCGCTTTTCAAGTTTCGGTTCCCCTTCGGAAAGCAACCTGCTTCTCAAGTTTCGGTTCCCCTTCGGAAGGCAACCCGCTCTTCAATTGTAATGTCCCTTTGGAAGGCAACCTGTTCTTCAATTTTAATTCCCCTTCGAAAGGCAACCCGCTCTTCTATTGTAATGTCCCTTTGGAAGGCAACCTGTTCTTCAATTTTAGTTGCCCTTCGGAAGGCAACCCGCTCTTCAGTTTTCGGTTCCTCTCCAAAAGGCAACCCGCTCCTCTATTCTAGTTTCCCATCGGAAGGCAACCCGCTCCACAATTTTTTATTCCCCTTCAATAGGCAACCTGATTCACAATCTTTTATTCCCCTTCAATAGGCAACCTGATTCACAATTTTTTATTCCCCTTCAATAGGCAACCGGCTCCATAATGTTCGGATCCCCTTCAATAGGAAACTGGCTCCACAATTTTCGGGCCCATCCAATAGGCAACCGGCTCCACAATTTTCGGTTCGCATCCAATAGTCAACCCGCTCCACAATTTTTAATTCCCCTTCGAAAGGCAACCCGCTCTTCAATTTTAATTCCCCTTCGAAAAGCAACCCGCTCTTCAATTGTAATGTCCCTTTGGAAGGCAACCTGTTCTTCAATTCTAGTTGCCCTTTGGAAGGCAACCCGCTCTTCAATTTTCGGTTCCCCTTCGGAAATCAACCTGTTCTTCAATTCTAGTTGCCCTTTGGAAGGCAACCCGCTTTTCAAGTTTCGGTTCCCCTTCGGAAAGCAACCTGTTCTTCAATTCTAGTTGCCCTTTGGAAGGCAACCCACTCTTCAATTCTAGTTGTCCTTTGGAAGGCAACCTGTTCTTCAATTTTAGTTGCCCTTCGAAAGGCAACCCGCTCTTCAATTTTCGGTTCCCTTGAATAGGCAACCCGCTCGGCGTTTGAGCGTGACAGTAACTACAGAACTATTTTATATAATAGAAAAAAACATTAATATTTAAGATGAAAACGAAAATTTGTTTTTGTTCCAGAAGTGCCAAGCTACGAGGGTGAAATCTTGGAATTGGCCGGTGTTCTTAGACAGGAGATGGGCACGTATCTTTGCATAGCCAGCAACAATGTGCGCCCGACAGTCAGCAAACGTTATTCAGTCGTCGTCCACTGTACGTATCACTTATCACGTATATACATCGCGTAACCGACCACTATAGCTGCTAATTGGCAGAATTCATGCCTAGGACGTAAACTAATGCTTTAAACTGTTGATTTGCTTAAACAAATACTGTTGATAATTTATTAGAAAGTTTTATCAAAAACGCGTTTAGGTTCATACTCAGATAGCACAGATACATCTCAAAAAGGTCTCCTGGTGATACAAATCAAAGCAGAAATAACTATAAGAATTGTTATAATAAAAAATAAATAAATGAAAAGCGTGCGTTAAGATATGGATTATGTTCCCATCCACTTATTATGTGGACTATTCTCCTTTCAACTTTTTCGTTTTTAGAATCTTTTTTTTTTAGAAACACTTCGATTATTTGATATTTTTGAATATCCAGTGCCACGATTATTGTCAATAATTTATTAATAATAGCAATATAGAAATTTAACTAATCCTAAATTAATAATGATTGCAAATAAGGTTTGTTAAAAATTGTTTCTGATTTTATGTATTGCTTTTAGCATGAAATTAATTACAAAATAGAAGATGTTAATGAAGTTGATTAAAAATGTAAATCGATAAAATTTAATTCACGTAATTTGATATTTTGAGTAACGACAATTGTATATTTGTTGACGCATTTGTTGTAATTTAAATTTCTAAATTAATACCGTCCGCGTACAACGTCGGAAATAAGTCAACAGTTGAAATTGGACCAAGAAATGTTTATTGTGCTCTCTGTCTTCCTATTCATACTAATTAGACGAGCGTTTGTGTCCCGCGTGTATGGCCGCTTTAATTGCAAACCGACAATATCCGCAAAGTAGTCATGAAACAGGTAATTAAATACTGCAGTTTATTTAACGCATCAGAAAGCAATGATTGAAATTACCTGCGTTTCTTATGGACAGTCTATTAACATCAAACTAATTCGAAGCTTTTAACCAAGATAAAATGCAGCAAATTCACAGATATTACGACGTAGGATTTTTTTTATTCTTCCTGAAAAATAACTAAATGAGTAAAACAGTAAAATAACAATTTTCTATCTTGCTTAAAAAGTTTTAAACATAATAAAATATTAAAATAATAAATAAATCAATTTAAATAAATTTAAACATAATAAAATAGCAGAACAAAAATTTTCTATTTTACTCAAAAAATAGTATAGTTAACAAAACAGTGTAACAAAATTTTCTCATTTAATTGAAAAATAGTAGACTTAATTTTTATTAATTTTATTTAATTTTTATTAAGTCTACTATTTTTCAATTAAATGAGAAAATTTTGTTACACTGTTTTGTTAACTATACTATTTTTTGAGTAAAATAGAAAATTTTTGTTCTGCTATTAATTTTTATTAAGTCTACTATTTTTCAATTAAATGAGAAAATTTTGTTAACTATACTATTTTTTGAGTAAAATAGAAAATTTTTGTTCTGCTATTAATTTTTATTAAGTCTACTATTTTTCAATTAAATGAGAAAATTTTGTTACACTGTTTTGTTAACTATACTATTTTTTGAGTAAAATAGAAAATTTTTGTTCTGCTATTTTATTATGTTTACTGTTTTCAGTAAAATCTATTTTGGTTTGAGAAACAGTTAGATTAAATGATGGGTTACACGAGCGAAATAACTGTTTTGTATATGAAATTGATATAAAACGTTTTGTTAACTCCAAAACCATTAATTTTAAAGAGCTGAAAATTGTGTTCGCCACCTCATTTTTTATTAAATTATTTATTGCCACAGAAGTAATTATTAAATTCTTAAAAACGAATGTACATAATTTGTAATTTTTTTTGTCTTTTCATATGAATTGATTTTTTAAAAACCGCTCTGGAAGTCAAATTTATTGCTAAAAATATGTAATATTTCCTAGAACAAACAGCTTTTGAAACGTCGAGGAAAATATGTTTTTCATCCGGAAATCTGAGGGTTGCTTTCACCTTCTAGCATCATTGTATAAAAAATGGCATGCCCAATATTTTTTTGTTATGCTTTCGTACACTCTGTTCAAGACAAAATTACGAGTATCAATTTTTCAGAATTTATTGTTTCGCGTGTATGGATAAAATTGTTAAGAAAAGTCAATTAGGTGATTCAGAACTTAAAAAAAATTTTCTCGTTCAGATTTTGAATGTTTATTGATTAAAAAATTATTTAACAGCAGTGGCAGTTTCAGACATCAACTTACAATAAATTTCTTGGTAATTTTTAAGTTTTTAAAAAAATTTTTAAATTAAGTAACGTGTAAAGACGAGGTCAGAGAAAGAAAATTATTTATAATTTTTTAGTTTGTATAACCCACAGTAAACAAGTGTAATATTTATAAAAAGACATAACCAATTGAGGATTTTAAATTTTTTGAAAAACCGTATCGCGTAATTCGAATCAAATTAGCAGAAGATAATTTTATAAAAATGATTGCAATTTAAAATGGTCACTTTTGATGACCATTATAATATGGCCACTTTTAGGGAAAACATTCAGGACGTAGAATGTTTCTAAAAATAAAATGAAATTATAACAATTTAATTGTATTTTAACAACGATAAAATGTTGCAATGGGATAAAATCGAAATTTCTGTTGGGAATATACCAGAATATTTTATTGTCCTCGAAACAAAATGCCGGCGGAAGTCTGGTGAAATTCGCGTACGAGAAAAGCGTGAAACAGTTCAAGTGCTTACGGTTTCACGGTAAGCCAGCTGCATGGAACATACAGGTGTGCCGATGGTGGGGCGCAGTACACTTTCTTACTTTGCGAAAGTCGGTCCCGCAATCCTCTCAGTCACATCCATTCGAAGTCTGCCGTACCCGTAAAGTTACGATACGTCGATTGGTATTAAGGAGGAGCAACACACCCTGGATCTCGCAACTCTTAATTAGAATTCCGTCGCAAACGCCTACGTTGAAATTAAAATCGAACACGATTTTCAGAAACATTCAACTTTGATATCGATCTCGTACGCTCCAGGACATGAAGATAGCACATGTCAAAATTTACGTGTCCAACGTGCAGGGCCACCCAAACCACGGTCAAATGGGCTACAGCCAGCAATTTTTATTTAAATTTTTGTTTTATATTGTTATTCTTTGTAATTTTGTTTTATATTGTTATTCGTTGTATATTTTTAAAAATATTGTTATTCTTTATATTTTTTAAAAATATTGTTATTCTTTGTATTTTTTCTTTATATTGTTATTCTTTGTATTTTTTCTTTATATTGTTATTCTTTGTATTTTTTCTTTATATTGTCATTCTTTGTAATTTTTTAAATATTGTTATTATTTGAATTTTTAAAAATATTGTTATTCTTTGTATTTTTTTAAATATTGTTATTATTTGTATTTTTTAAAGTATTGTTATTCTTTGTATTTTTTTAAATAATGTTATTTTTTGTATTTTTTTAAAATATTGTTATTCTTTGTATTTTTGTTTTATATTGTTACTCTTTGTATTTTTTCTTCATATTGTTATTCTTTGTAATTTTTTAAATACTGTTATTCGTTGTATATTTTTAAAAATATTGTTGTTCTTTATATTTTTTAAAAATATTGTTATTCTTTGTATTCTTTAAAAATATTGTTATTCTTTGTATTTTTTCTTTATATTGTTATTTTTTGTATTTTTTTAAATATTGTTATTCTTTGTATTTTTTAAAGTATTGTTATTCTTTGTATTTTTTTAAATAATGTTATTTTTTGTATTTTTTTAAATATTGTTATTCTTTGTATTTTTGTTTTATATTGTTACTCTTTGTATTTTTTCTTCATATTGTTATTCTTTGTAATTTTTTAAATACTGTTATTTTTTGTATTTTTTTAAAATATTGTTATTCTTTGTATTTTTGTTTTATATTGTTACTCTTTGTATTTTTTCTTCATATTGTTATTCTTTGTAATTTTTTAAATACTGTTATTCGTTGTATATTTTTAAAAATATTGTTGTTCTTTATATTTTTTAAAAATATTGTTATTCTTTGTATTCTTTAAAAATATTGTTATTCTTTGTATTTTTTAAAGTATTGTTATTCTTTGTATTTTTTCTTTATATTGTTATTCTTTGTATTTTTTAAAATATTGTTATTCTTTCTATTTTTAAAAATATTGTTATTCTTTGTATTTTTTAAAATATTGTTACTTTTTGTATTTTTGTTTTTTGTTGTATACTTTTAATTTGTGTTTTATATTTTTATTTTTTGTTGTACACTTTTAATTGGTGTTTTACATTTTTATTTGTTTACTGGCAATGTGCTGGATTTTTCTAGTCCTGAATCTTTTGTAAAACACCAACTTTTCGTGTGCAACGTGCAGGGCCACCCTAACCGCGGTCAACTGGGCTACAGCCAGCAATTTTTATTTTAATTTTTGTTTTACATTGTTATTCTTTGTATTTTTGCTCTATATTGTTATTCTTTCATGTTATATTCAGAATTAACGAGTTATAGTAGTTGAAATAATTTATTACATTATATATAAATAATGAATTGTTACATTTCATAAGTATATAGTAATTTCTGTAATAAGTATTATCATATTATATTTAGAATTAACGAGTTACAGTATTTGAAATAATTTATTACAACATATGATGAATCATTTCAAGTACTCCATTATTGCTTTAAAAAATAATATAAACAAAACATTTTTATTTTGTGTTTAATTCAAATGAATTGCTTTCAAATATTTGCCTCGAATACTATTTTCAATGACAATTTTCAATCTCGATGTGTACACTTGATAAATTGAGGTACAAGGACATTTCAAGGACGTTTCAAGGACGTTCAATGTTTTCCACGAATGGTAATCACGTTTGAAGATGACAAAACGTTTCGAAACGACAGAAGTAGAATTTAAAATCGTGTTATTCGATTCGATAATGGCGGCACAGTACACGCGTTGTTTGGGAGTCAAATGGCACTAGTAAAGTAATTGTGGCACACACAGTGTATATGTCGCTCCCTAATCCCGGAATCATAGTACAGCATCGAACACCCCCGTGTTTACGTTGCTTTAATTACGCACTCCCTGTCGCTCTCGCTTTCTAGCTCCCCGTTGCAACATCATGGTCTCCACACTGAAAACATCAAGTCATTTCACGTAAATAACTCGCTATACTAAATACTCGCAACCATACGCAAATACTCGCGCCACTCTCCACGTACAGGGTGTAAATAAAGTTTGGGATCATATGTGTGGATTTTTATGGCGCTACGAGGTGGACTAGGCTGGTGACGATCCATTAATTCAAAATATTTTATATAAAATAGAAAGTCGGTAAGTCGGTAAGGTAGAGAGTGGCATTGAAATAACAATGAAAATAATTTTATTCGAGTCGGCAAAAATCCTTCTGGCAATCGTCATTTTAGTCAGAAAAGAATCTATTTTCAAAATTTCATCGAATTCTGAGCATGGACGTAAACGGAGGAATACGCCTATGGCAGCCAGGACCAAACATCTTTTTACACCCTGTAGAAAAGCTGATAAACTGCAAAATATTTCCGACCGATTTGTAAAAATAAACCTCTAACGTTCTATCGATGGGAAACGTAGTTAAATATTTTATTCGAACAATGTCATCAAAATGAAAAATAATTCCAATAAAATATGTTATTAGTCAAATGCAAATAATAAGGTATTTAAAATAATTATTTTGTTGTTGTTGTAAATAACAGTGCAAATATTTAAAATATATTACGTATGAATGGATTGTATTTTGTCGATGTCCGTGTTGAACATTCGGAAATTAGTTGCAGTAAAAAATGTCGGCCATTTTCTTCGTCCAAGGAGTATTCTATAAATGAGAACGCTATGCAGTCTGTTTAGTAGCGTTAAGGAAGCGTGCAACTATTAATTATGTTTTCATCGCGTTCAATATTAACCGTTAGATAAATTACTATGAAATTAGCTTTTCAAGTCGGCGATTTATCCACGTCGTCGCTGACAGGTAAATATTTGATCAGCCCGGCTGTGCAGTAATTCACCTGCTCGGAAAACCTTGTGTTTTAACCATGATACAGCGCTTCTTATTTCATAGAGCTCTGATTTATACACACTGCTTCGGTCTGTGCCAACCACTCCGAAATCCTCTTGCCGTGGTTGATGTTCGATTTGCAAACAACGCGACATTTATTCGAACTACTAAAAACCCTAGGCACTTCCTAGGGACAAAATGCGATCAAAACATTTTTAAAAATAGAACATGGACACTTCATCTTCCCGAACGATAGTGCAAAAATCTTTTCAGTAAGTAAATACCTCACAGGTTAATAGTTACCCGAACTAACCTTTTTTTTCTGTGGAGAAATGCAGTACGCATACCCCGGCCCCCTGGGGAGGAACCGGGGTTATGTGGGGCTCTCCTGGGGCTCTCCTGGGCCCCCTCCCCAGGCCAACCCACTAAAACTCCACACCCACCTAAGCTAAATAGGAGGAGCCTGGATCACCGAGTATACAACAGGACTCACTCCTAGCTAACGTGCATCCCGTGGGGAGGGGTTAACCTCCCCGACCCTAATCTAGGGAGGGACCCGCCCGGTGTCCCCATCCCTAGGGCCTTCGAATCGTGCTTCCCGAGCCCCAGCTCGGTCCACACGCAGCCCCCGGTGCCCTCGTGTCCTGCTCGGAACAAGGATCCGTACATCCCGGTCACAGCCAGGACAAGAGGGTGCCGCTCACCGGTAAGGGAGTGTCGTCGAAGGCGTGTCCGAACGCCCCGACTCTCCCCACCCCACCCCCTCACGCCCCCCCAGAGCTGTAACTCTGGGAGTGGCCGGCGCCCTGCTAGACTGTAGTCCTAGGGTCGCCGGACCACCCCGGGAGGAGTAAACTCCTCCCTAGGGCCGGGGTCAGTTCGTTCCCCGGCCCTCTCTCTCCGCCCCCCGGGATGGGGCACCTGACGATGCGGGGGGCGAACCCCCCGCACCACTAAGGGACACCCCCCCCCTCAGGAGGGGGCTGTGTAGAGAAAAGTTCGATACGAATCGCGGTACGAAACAGTCAAGACCGAAGTCTCGAGGCGCCGTGAACTGCTTTTCGACCGAGATCGTAGCATCTCTTTACCCGAACTCACCTAACCATATCCTAACCCTATCTGACTTTTATCGGCAAAAGATAAAATTAAAGATAAAGATAAAATTTACAATTTTGAAATAGAATTATTGTGGACGTTGTTACAAAAATCTGTTAGAAAACATTAAGAATTGAGCCTACGCGAGCAACGTTGCATGAATTTTTGTTCACAAAGTTGTGCAATAGGTTCAACTTCCTAGTGACATTTCAGTTTAAAATAATTTCGAGAACTGGATATTCATTAGTTTCTCACCGGAGGAATTCTAATCATTGTAGTCATAGGGAAAAGGACCTTTACAGACATTGGTTTGCCAGTTAACGTGTTAAACATCAACAATCATTTGTTTTCAGTTCGACCAGTTATAAAAGTGAAGGACGAGCTACTGGTAGCACCGATAGGAAGCAACGTTGTTCTGCGGTGTCGTGTAGAAGCCTCGCCACATGCCATGAACACGTGGTACAGAAATCCAGGTAACAAACCATATGAATACAGTACACCCCTGCGTTGCACCCCAATCTGCGAAACCTGCCATGACAGAAAATCAGCAGAGTCTGCTGGGAGACGCAGGCGGCAGATTGCCAGCAGATGATAGGTACACCGCACCCTCCACTATCAGATAACTGTTACAACATCTAGCGATGATTTAGCGACTGCAACTTCTGCGTTGTCAATTTTAGCGATAAAGGACGCGCATGCAATTATACTGTGGCGGCAGTTAACTTCGACGCTTGCCACAAGATGTCCTCAACCGCCTTTGTTTTTTTATGTGGAGAAATGCAGTACGCATACCTCGGCCCCCCTGGGGAGGAGCCGGGGTTACGTGAGGCTCTACTCGGGTGGGGGTCGTCGCGCGTAGCCAACCCACTAAAACTCCACACCCACCTAAGCTACCTAGGAGGAGCCTGGATCACGCGAGTACTCAACAGGACTCACTCCCAGCTTATCTGCATCCCGGGGGAGGTATTAGCCTCCCGCATACCTACTCTAGCTACGGTGTACCACCGGTAACATTGCTACGGCGAACCGTCAAGCACATATTATTCGCTTGGCGAGAGTTGGCACGAGAAACTCGTAGGTACCACGTGGTGCTCCCACTACGCGCTACACGTCTTCCGCGATTGGCCGAATCAGAGTGTGACTGCAACAGAGCGATGTCGCGTGGCTGAGCTCAGAACATTGGCGTAACTCCTCATAACGCGTCTGACTTGTTGTTATGAGGTAAAAGATTAAGAATACATTCAATCATATAATATATACGTGCCGATTCATATTTTATTAATGCAGTAAGACTCCAGTCTTCACGGTTAGTGAGCGCTGTTTATGACAACATTTTCGGCAGAGAAAACAGAGAGATTATTGTCCAAGCTAATGGACTCAGACTGCGCCACCGATGGACAGCACCACACAGCTCCCACAGAGGATCCTGTGATGGTTTTGGAGCCATCAGTGTATATAATTGAATGTCCAAGGTAGACTGAGGTGGTCGTTGACAGAAAACGCGATTTTACTGTAGTTGTACATGCGCTCCCTCTATTGCTGAAATTGACAACGCAGAAGTTGCAATGCCATGGTGTAGAGGGCGCTATACGAACCGTCTGCTGAAAATCTGCTGCCTGCGTCTTCTAGCAGACTCTGCTGATTTTCTACCATGACAGGTTTAGGCGACTCGAATTGAATTGGGTACAAGAGAAGAAATAAACGTCTATGTAGCACCTGTATCTCGCAATTAATGCTGATAATTTTTATTTTCCATAATTCGTAGTCCAGTCGTTGCGTATTTAAAAAATGCGACTTGCAAAATAATAATGCATCCGGATGTACGAAAAAAATGGAGTTCAAGTTAAATTTTATTTCGAGATGTACAATATGGTTGTCTTGTAGAATTTTTCGAGTTACACTGTCCGACTGTATTTTCGTACCAGTATGTTTTGGTAAATTTCTGCGGCACGAGTGCTACGTCAAATGAACGACACAGACGAGAACTAGAGGGCCGGCAATAATTAAAAACCCGCAATATTCTCGTTTCTCGGTGCAGACGGAAAGCTGCTGTCCAGTGACAAATACGTGATGTCAGACTACGCGGTGAACGATTACACCCGGCAGATGAACCTAACTGTCAATTCCCTAGAAAAAAAGGATTTCGGCGAGTATGTTTGCTCGTCCGAGAACGCCCTCGGCAAGGCCGACGGCGTTGTCCGGTTGCAAGGTAAATAACAATGATCCATCAATCACATATTCACCATTGATAACTTCGCAATGTTTCCGTTTACGTCCATTCTCAGAATTCGATGAAATTTGAAAAATAGGTTCCTTGTTGACTAAAATGACGATTGCCAGAAGGATTTTTGGCGACTTGGAAAAAAAAGTTTTATCTTTCTATTTTTAAAGACTACTCCTGGATTTTCGTATGCACAGCACGGACGTAAAGTAGAAAGTCGGTGAGTCGGTAAGGTAGAGAGCGACATTGAAATGGTAAAAAAATTTTGTTCGAGTCGGCAAAAATCCTTCTGGCAATCGTCACTTTAGTCAAGAAAGAACCTATATTTAAAATTTCATCGAATTTTGAGACTGGACGTAAACGGAAACACAGCCAATCCTTATAATCATAACGTAATGGAATAATTGAATTGGATGAAGGAGGGATTGTATTGAACAATGATCCATCAATCACATATTCACCATTGATAACTTCGCAATCGATTATTTACACGCAACGTAAATAAACGAATAAGTTGAAACAATATTAAATTGTGACAATTTCAAGTAGATATTTAAAAAATTGTTAAACAAAATGTCGAAAAATTTTTATGCGGTCTTATAGCTTTAAAAAAATTGAGCAACTTTTGTCTGAAAAATTTTCCTGCATTTCGTCTTTATCAAAAGTTACAACGATTTTAACATCTACCCGACGCGTATCATTGGCGTAGGAGCACAGGGGCCGCCGCACAGAATCCTAACGCTTTCAAACCGGCATAACTCCTAACTGAAGCCGAATTTCTAAATACTTTCCCGACAAAATTACTTCATTTGTCGAGCCGTATGAAACCGCATAAAAATTTGTTCACAATTTATTTAAAAAATCGGAACTGCCTATATTTTTCGTACTAAGAATGTGCATACTCTCAGAAACATTTGTTTAAGAAATATTTGTTTGCGTAGAACTGTTCCTTCCCGTGAGAACAACACCCAGCCCCATAGCGAAGAACATGGACCTGAAACCCCGTAAGAAAACCATGATGCCCAAGGGAAAGAAGAAGAACAATGGCGGCAGACGACCATCGGGAAACAATTTCGACGACTTCGATTCGGCCGGTAACGAAGACGACTTAAGTTCCACGCAGATTATGGGGGGCAGCACTGTCCATGAGGGACATAGAACGGAACGGCCACCAATTTTACCGTCGTCTTCACCCCCATGGGTTAACAAAAACGCTGCCAACCCTAAACGACTCTCGACGTCGATCACAATATTTTCGTTTCTTCTCTCGATCATGGTTTTTCTGATGTAAAAAGTATATAGTGCCGAAAATGGCCACCGTCGCTTCCGGTGGCGCAGGATTGGGGGTGGGAATGAGATAAAGATGAGCGGAGAATTTTTTGGTGCATGATGGTTGTATTTAAAAAATGTTGTTTTTCATATCAAAAAAACCTAAAATCAAAATTATAAAATAAATCAAATATAAATGTACACTCATTTATATGACAATTGTCATGAATCGATAACACGTGATTTCGATTATAAATTATTGAAAACACTTGTTTTTCATTGGAAAATATGTTACAATTATTATTTTAAACATATTTAGGATAGTATTAAATATCCTTAGGCGAAGTTTTCGTTTACGTCCATTCTCAGGATTCGATGAAATTTGAAAAATAGGTTCCTCGTTGACTAAAATGATGATTGCCAGAAGGATTCTTGGCGAGTTGGAAAAAAATGTTTTATCTTTCTATTTTTAAAGACTACTCCTGGATTTTCGTATGCGTGGTCGCAGAAACTCGTTCTGATCGCATTATCTTTGCATTGTAACTGTCATCCAGAATTATAGAGCACATAAAGTAGAAAGTCGGTCAGTCGGTAAGGTAGAGAACGACATTGAAATGATAAAAAAATTTTTTTCGAGTCGGCAAAAATCCTTCTGGCAATCGTCACTTTAGTCAAAAAAGAACCTATATTCAAAATTTCATCGAATTCTGAGACTGGACGTAAACGGAAACACAGCCAATCCTTATAATCATAACGTGATGGGATAATTGAATTGGATGGAGGAGGGATTGTATTGAAGAGGAGAAGGGGAAAAAGCAAATGGTAGGAGAAATCTCGCGCCGAGAAGAAATATAGGTCTTCCTTTTATTCGATTTAGAACGAGCTATAGTCAGTGTGTGCGACCAAATACAAGGGACTTCTTGAAAAAAAGAATCTTGTAAATAGATACCATGATTGATACGATACGAAATCAACGAACGATCGCACGGACTGCAGCTAGATGCGCCAACGAGAGGTCTTCATATCTATAAGTCTTCATACCGTGACTAATTAACAAATTAACCTAATTACACCTATTTTGCGCTCTTGTAACCGACCCTCTCATCTTTGGGAAATTTTTGCGCCGTAATCATAAGAGCTATTTGAGTAATTCTTGCACAGAAAAATTCTATAGACTCTCCTGAATACGATGATATTTTTGTTACGACGTTATCAACATTTAGACGCGTCTAAATAATTTTTTAGTGTAAGAACTGTCACCGTATCCAAGAGAGTTTGTTGAACTTTTCCAGTAAGAATCGTTTGAATAAATTTTAAGGTTGAAACGCAAAAAATCCGTGAAGATGTAAATTGAAATATTGCGAAGCTATAGAAGGTTAATGATTTGTTATTATTTAAGTGATTAACAACTAACAATAAGTATGTACGCTCTTCACAAAATAGTTTAAGAACTAACATGAAAAAAGTCTTCCGAGAATTCAGATTTATAAATACTATCTGCGCTCATACAACGTCGGACTCACATAATTTACAACTGTTTATTTCATCTTTCTTGCGAAACATAACAACATTTACAGAAAATCAATTAACCTGTTTAACTCGGCATTAGAAATATTTTCGAAAACAGTGAAATGTTATTCGGATCATGAAAACATTGACCAAACTAAAGAATTACAGAATTGCCAGCAAAATTAGCAAATGAAAATTTCAGTGTGACAATTTTGAACTCGTTGAAAAAATGATTAAACGAATTTCTTCATTACCGTTGTAGATGTATATGGTATTAATTCGAGTTAAGTAGCTGTCATTTTAAATAAATTAATTGCTAAATAATCTACAAATAAATTAATTAAAATTAAAATATTAAAGAAGTAAATATGCCTAACGCTACATGTATATGAAGACTTCGATGAACATTGGAGTTGCCAAAGTCCAAGCATACTTCCGTTGTCTAAGAAAAACGTAAAAAAATAACTTAACTAATTATTTATTAAGGACGTCTATAAACATAAATAATAAAGGCTTTGGAATTTTTCCTCAGATTCTTTCATCAACATAAATCTCATGTAGTGACTGTTCGTTTTTATTTAGAATTTTGCTGCTTCTTATGGTGCATAGTCTTTTCATAAATTTTACTTAACAATGCCAGTCGCTATTTACCATTGTTTTTTTATACAGTGAAAGAATGTATTATAAATTAGGAACACTTGGATTCATTTCAGTTTTACAATAGAGGAATTGTAAATTGAAAGTGCTCTATTTAACATTGTGTTTTGTTTTGTAGTGGAAGAATGAAAAAATATTGCCTGTACAGTAAAACTTAAAAAATTTATATATACACTATTACTAAAACATTCATCTTTGTTAGACAAAGCGAATCAACATATTTTTAACTTATTATAAAATGTAGAATTCACTTCATTTCAATCATCAATGGAATTAGAAAATTAATTTCATAATTCCAAAACTTTGTCAAACTAATTTCCATTTGCAAAATGTAATTTGAAGAAAAATATTTTTTCACTTCTGCCAATTGATTTCTTCGGTATCGTATTTTCCTGTATCAATATTATTTATTAAATACTACATAAGTCACTGAAAAACCATTTTAAAAAAAATATCGATTACGATATCGGAACGATCATTAGCAATAAAACCGTTTTGATGAAATCGAATGGTTATAAATATCGAGCTTTCAAACGATCCGCCGTTCGGGAAACACTATTTCGATTTGAACACGTCACGAGAATAGAAATGTAATACCAACGTTTCCATTGAAAATCGTTCAAATGTTCGCGTTGAAAAGCTGTTCCATTTTTGAGGAAAAAAATTCAAAGAATTCCTACAAGCATATATTATATACAATTGTTAGATATTAACGAGCAGATGAAAAAGAAGTTGACTTACAATATAATTAAGCGTGCGTATACTAATTATGAATTGACCAAATTGATTTGAATCGCTTGTTAAGTAGAGCAACTACGGTAGTCCGTATGCAGAATGGAAGGCACGACAATAAGTACGTTATAGTGGAGTCCTGTTTGATTGTAAAGTTGCCTTAAAAACCTTCTGGGCATGCACGGTATTCTTCCAGATATCACTACGGTGATTAAGCACTCGCGTACCGGGTGACCCATTTGAAACGACCCACTCGAATATCTTTGAAATGTTTCGAAGATGATCGAATTTTATTGAAATGGGTCATTCCGTGCATGATTGAATTGTACAAGAAAATTTGAACGTTTTGTAGACTGAGAAACAGAGAACTTGAAATATTGGGTCGGCAAGGAACTAGTTGCAGTGATGCCAGAATCGTGGGACATGGCACAGCCACGGACCTAAAGGACGGAGTGTAAGGTAGGCTTTTGGGCGAGAGGGGACTCCAGCGAGCGGGGAGGGATGGTAGCGTTGCAGCCATGTTACATTACCCAACAAGTGTTGCCATCTATATAACGTAGCGGGAACATTTAAAATGTACAATTGAATCACGTATATTCACTAATTGTGCATCCTTTAACACTACACGATGGCATTTTTATAAACGCTCAGAAAACACAAGGCTACGATTCACAAACTTTAACGCACGTGTACCGGGCACAAAATGGCTGCGATTTGTAAATACAAAGTACAAACCACGGCCGTGATCAACCTAGGCTACCATCAGGCTACCATCTAAACTAAACAGACGCTACACTAGTATTTGAAGTCGCCTATAGAGCGCACAACATATTGGGTAAAGTAAGATGGCCGACGGATGTTGACCCCTTCCGTCTTTCCTTACGCCTCCGGACGCTTACACTCCGTCCTTTAGGTCCGTGGGCACAGCCTACTGTAATACTAGCCATGCTGAACAACTTGGCAACACTGCGAGAGTCCTGTTAAGATATATATATATATATCTCAATCGGAAAACCGGACTCTCGCGGTGTTGCCATTTTCTCTTCAGCATGGCTAGTATAAAGTAGGCTGTGGACATGGTCTTTCTCCCCTCCGCTCGCTCATTCGACTCGGCCCCCCACTCTGACGTACCACGGGCTCATTGCGTCGCTTCGACTGCGCACGCGCTACACACAAGCGTACCTCTAGTCCAGTGCGTGGATCCGGGGCACCAATTAGCACGCGATGGCCACCAGATGGCGGCGTCTTCAGCTTCAGTAACAGAAAAATGGGGTACCTTAAGTACCCCGCAGAATTTTACAAAATTATTAGTATATACATATGAAAAGGCAAGGGGTTAAGCTACCTTTAAAACATTAGCAATTAAGTTTCTGGATGAAACACTCGTCCCGTCAATAATACCAGTACACTGCCGCCAATATAACGGCCTCAGGGCTCTGGCCGCTCTGCTACCTTATTCTGGACACGGCACTGTTTTTACTCCATCTGGTGGCCGTCGCGTGCGAATTGGTGCCCCGGATCACAGCCTACTTTAATACTAGCCGTGCTGAAGGTAAAATGGCAACACTGTGAGAGTCCGGTTTTCCGATTGAGATATACAGGATGTCCCAAAACTACCCTAGGAGCCGAAAATGGGAGGTTTCTTGGGTCATTTGAAGCGACATTTTCCTTTACAAAAATGTTGTCCGTGGTTTTGTTTAGGAGTTATTAACAAAAAACACGGATCAATCAGAGCGTGGCTACAGCGGATTGATTCTGAGTCGACCAATGGCGACACCACACCTCGCGGGACCTGTCGCAGAGTCGGACTCCGTTCGCTATAGCTGCGCTCTGATTGGTCCGTGTTTTTCGTTAATAACTCCTAAACAAAGCCGCGGACAACATTTTCGTAAAGGAAACTGTCGCTCCAAATGACCCAAGGAACCTCCCATTTTCGGCTCCTAGGGTAGTTTTGGGACACCCTGTATATATATATATATTGATATATATATATATATATATATATATATATATATAGATATATCTTAACAGGACTCTCGCAGTGTTGCCAAGTTGTTCAGCATGGCTAGTATTACAGTAGGCTGTGCCCGGATCCACGCACTGCACTGGTCCTGGTTTCTGCCATGGCAGAAACGGGCCGAGGACAGCTTGTACCTGGTTTCGTGCCGGGTTTGGACCAGTGATGCCAGATTCGTGGGTCTTCGGTTTTCCCCCTCCGCTCGCTCAGCCGGCTCGACCCCCCCACTCTGACGCACCGTTGTCGACATAGTAGAGGTACACTGGCGCGTGTAGCGCGCGTGCAATCGAACAGGCACTCACACTGGCCGAGCAGAGGTACGTTCGTGTGTAGCTCGTGCGCAGTAGAAGCAACATAGCGACGACGGTGCGTCAGAGTGGGGGGTCGAGGCGGCTGAGCGAGCGGAGGGGAGTATTCCCAAGTCCCTCGAATCTGGCATCACTGATTTGGGCCGAGGGAACTTTACGAGCTCTCACGGTCATAAGTGCTCTGGTCAGAATCGAGCATTTTGGCTATCTGGGTACTTTCTTGCCAACCCAATACATAAACATATTTCTGCTTGATTTAAATTGCCAAAAATTTGCATAGAATGTCGTTTGTTTGAAGAAGTAAACGATGCGTATACGATGTATTCATCTCTCGGTAAACAATTATTGAATGGCTCGTGGATATTGGTCCATTGGCACTTTAGATTACTCGTGGTGACATTTGAATTTTAGGAAAGCAGTTTGTAAATACAGTCGATTGTATAATACGTCGGTATGTAATGGCAATGTCAATGATAGTTTGCTGTAATATTTTTTGAGAGCGTGTAATCATCGAAGTGGAACAATAGTTGAAAAATTCGCAGGAAAATGCAGTTATGGGAATTTGGTGTATATAATGATGCGAGGACAACGATTGGTCTGTTAGAGCTCTTACTGTCGTATAGTACTCGGGTATCCACTCCATCGACGTCTATGTACTCGATTGTACCCAAATACTCCAGTAATACATTCAAGTTCTCGGATACCACTCAATTTCAGTTCCAGGAAGTTTACTTGAATCCGAATACTCGAGTACTACAAATTATAATTCGAATACCCAATTATCAAACTCCAGTTATATTCGCTCAATTTAAATCCGAGCATGCAGATATATTTGAGTCATCGGCCAAATTAGCTGCAAGAAAAAAAAACTCGAATACCTAAATACTCAAATTCAAATTCGGATACTCGATTCCTAGGATTTAAGTTCACGTGCTCAAGTGAGTACGTGAATATTCACTCGATTTCAATTCCAGTATTGAAATACTGAATTTGGTTCGGGATACACAAATACTCAAGTTGGATCCGAGTACTTGCATGTACTTTTTTAACTAATATCCGAGTATCCGAATGTATCCGTGTACTCGAATTCGAATGTTCGATTACACAAATTTTAGTTCGACTGCTCAAGTACTCAGGTTCAAGTTCGAATACACGAGTACTCGGATTCGGATACGTGAGTACTTCACTGGATTTCGATCCGAGTACTCACTTAATCAAGATCCAAGAAAAAACGAAACTCAAATCTAAATTTCAAATTCGGGTATTCTAGTACTCGCAGGGAGAGGTCAAGGTACTCGGTACTCCTTGTTTCGGATACTTGAATTAAATTTCGATTGTACAGAGAAAATTTGGGTCGGAATATTTGTGTAGACCATCGTATTCATATGTATTCGATGTGTGTAGTCTGTGTGAGTACTCCGAGTACTCGAATACTCGAATAGTAAGAGCCCTAGTGTCAATGGTTCAATGGACGCGTGAAAAAGCCCCGGTGGATTTTTAAGGCCGGAGCAGACTGCTTTGTGCGTTGTCTTGACAGTGAATAAAAGAAACTACTAACAATAAGTAGATATCCTCTAACAAATAAGAACAACATAGCGAATTTATCGGCGCTAAGGAGTAAAATACATATACACAGCAACGATACATATGAATCATATAGGACCATGTTTTATGTATGTACATAATATCTTTAACAACAACAAAAAGCTACGCATACACGCATATATATATTAATTGTAAATAATGTAAGTGTTGTCGATGGAACGTTAACACGAAAGGCAAATTATTAAAGGAGGTCGATATATATTATTATGATTATAAAAGATATTGTATAATTGTAACGTTGAACGGGACTACGTTTTATACGACGCACGGTGCGGTGTAAGCTAGTCTCAGGATGTAACATACCGAAGCTGATAAAAGACAGAACATTTAATCGTGTTTACCTGTAAGTGAATGTGGAAACTTGCTCGTTCTTTAGATTTCTCACAACGAACTTCGAAATCGATTTTATTCTCGGTGTTTCTGCACTTTGAACGCATTGGCTGGTGCATCGGAACCTACGAAATTTATGGGAAACCATTGTTGGTCAAACAGAATTCAATTCTTCAAGTTCTTTAACCCCTTTTTCTATACAGACTTTGAGAATAGTCAGACAATCAATTGGATAACTTATTTGAATATTATTAATACAAAAATGGTAATTAAAATCGTTTATTCTATAATTCATATTTTTAACTGGAAGTATCTTATTCATTTATTGCCGACGAAAAAGTCAATGCGTTAGCAAACAACTTAATTAACAAATTGTGTGTATCGATTTATATAATTTAATTTCTCACAGTAAGATTTCTTGATCTTGCACCACGAGCCTTCGACTACAATGACAGAATTGTTTAAAGAAATATTTCGAAAAACATTTAATAAATGTGTTCAACATTTTTTGTTTGTTAATTAAACTGTACGATGCAAATTTGATTATATATTGTAGAAGAAGTCTATGGTACAGATCTTGCAAATTCAGCGCACTAACACAAAGATTAGAATTGTTGATTGGACATGTATATTATTTTTATAAAAAAATTTTGGTTTTGTAAATAATGAAGAAATTTAACAAATTTATATGTATTCATCTTAGTTGATTATAAAATATGCATACTTGGTACTTTTGTATATTATGCATGAATGCAGATGAATAAATTCAATTGTTAACTCACCTCCACATTCTTTTGTGAAACGTTCATGTACAGTGGATTAAAAGTGTGGAAACAAAATGAAGGAAAAACTCAATAAAGTTTTCATTCAATTGTTAATGCAATGAAAAACCTCTCTTCAGCTTTTTAGTCGCTTTTATCTATGGAACTCATATCGGAAATGTATTGCAATAACAATTAATAAACAGGTCTTCTATATACAGGGTGAACCATTTGAAACACTTCTGAAACTGTCAGTTGTATTGAAAAACATTTTGGACAAAAGTTGCATGATATTATGCAAGTCATTTTTCTGAATGGGGTCATTTCAAAGTCAACTGTATTTTTTCATAAAAACATAGATTTTTTAACTCATTGACCGATGCAATTACTTAAATCTCTCCACTAATAATTCTACTTTCTGCGTATACTAAAGCACAAATAATCCGACCACACCCTGTGGACTTTTTAAAACCATTCAACTTTTAACTGAAACGTTTTTTCATACACTCAACTTTTTCGAAAATATTGTCGAATAAACGAGATTACGAACAGTTTCGTAAAGCATGTCCTAAACTTAAATTTGTAATGCTATGCTATTGTCATGCGTTGTGTGCTGCAACAAACGTGAATGAAAACAACCATGTTACGCAACAAATCACTTGATTTGCACGACTATGCTCGCTTACAGAATTATTTCTAATTTTCTGTTCGCATTTCGTTGAACTTTGATCAAATTGAACAGCGAATAGTATTTTCAAGAAAAGAAATCACCCACAGCAATAATAGTGATGTAATTATGTCTCTGTCTTCATGTTTTGTATATTCGAATTGTGAATAACTTGCCTTCGACACGACACAACTGTAGAGTAACAGTTAGCATACAGTTTAAAGATATCTATAGAATAAACTGCGGTAGAGAACGAGCATGATGTACAATGCTATTAACTTCAGACAATAAAATGTTATTATCGATGTTACCTTATCAACTGTCTTCACTCAATTCCTGTGTCCTAATAACAGTGTCTGGGAAAATTAAAAAGAAATTCAATTGAACCTAACGTCAATTTATTAATATAACAGGAACAACTAGTTTTCACTTTGTAATCTTAGAATGGATACGCTTAGTAGCCTTTGTGCGTTGCAAATTAGTGTTTTTCTCCTTATCAAGTACCTCTCTTAATTTTTCTACATGATTAGAATAATTGATTGCATTCGCAACAGAGTCCAATTCCAGTTTTTCAATGTTTGGCACCACTTTATGAGCATTTGACAACATATGCTTGAAAATTCCCACTTGTTTTGCTGTCAGAATTGATATTGCTGTGCCAAGCTTGCCTGCACGACCTGTTCGCCCTGCTCTGTGAATATAACCCTTAATATGCTTAGGAAGATCGTAAGACACAACCAGTTGTACATCTGGGATGTCCACGCCTCTTGCTAGGGCATCAGAGCTCACAAGCCTGGAAAAACCACAAATGAAATACACAGAAATATAAATACAATAATTTTAAACACTTACACTTGAATGTCTCCGTTAGTAAATTTGTTGAGTACAGTTTCTCGATGCTTTGATATCAGCTGGCCAGAAAGTTCTCCAATTTGTATGTTCTTTTCGGAGAGAATCGACTGAAGCAAAACTGACAGCCGGTGTGCAGTGTCTCCAGAATTTGTGAAAATTAGTGTTTTAGGGACTGAATTACTTCTCAGCAACACCTCATACACTGCCATTGGCTTATGTTCTGCCGAACACTCCACTGCAAGCTCTGTTAACTCTTCAGGGCTCGTGTATCGACCTATAAAATCGCCTACTTCTTTGTCTAGGTTTACGTCCTCATCTTTGTCTGATACCAAAACAGATGTAAACAGTATTGGTTGGAACAGACCCAAGCGATTCAGTTTTTCTGGGTCTTGAGAAAGCGTAGCACTGAATAATAGTTTCTGTGCTGGAATTTTGCTATTCAAGAAATTAATAATTTAGAAATTGAAATGAATTTTCAATGCGTAAAGGTGGTAGCGAAGCGACTAACCAATGACGTAGATTGTACAGGTTTAATTTTGGAGCATGATGGTGTTCAGGGAGATATTCCAGCCAATCTGCAGCTCTGTCTGCCTCGTCAATAATAAGAAATCTGAGATCGGCAAAAGAAAATCCTGGTGTTTTTAATATGTGGTCTGTTAAACGCCCTGTTGTAGCGACAACTATATCTACCACAGACATATATTCTCCTGTGCAAGCTTAACAACACAAGTAAAATGATTTATGTAGAACGCAGCGACTTACAATGACTTTCCATTCTGTTTAGAACACATATTTTTCTTTGGAATACATACTTTTCTTTACAATACTACTTTGTTCCTGCTGAAACGATGATGCGCCAGAAAGCAGAGCAACCTTCAGACTCGTATGGGACGTGTACATAACTGCCACCTTGTAAACCTGCGCTGCTAGTTCCTGCGATGGTAGAACGATTAAGCAACGTACCTTTTGCACCAATCGATTTTGCAATATTTGCACAACTGGTAAAATATACGCTAAAGTTTTTCCTGTAAATAATAATATTATAATTGTAACAGAAGATATTGTACTACAATAAATAAATTAAATAATCATGTACCACTGCCAGTGGGAGCAGACACGCATGTGTCGCGTAACCACCATCCATGCTTCCTGTCTTCGTTACACTTCAACAACCAAGAAAGCATGCTTGCTTGAACAGGAAATAATTTGTCGATACCATTATTTCTCAAAACTTTAACTAAGTTAGAGTCTAGAACGGTATTAAATTTTTCTAAACTCGGTCCGCTATTTAATTCCATCGAAATAACTTCTGGATTGGCCAACCAGTCTGGCAATATCCTCTTCACTTCAAGTTTCTTTCTTTTAGTCTGTGCACCCAGAATTGTAAAGTCGTTCTGCTGTTCCGATACATGTTTTTGTACCTTATTCGAGTTAATAGCAGATGATTCATTGATTTCGTTACTGGCACCATCATTTTCTGCATCTTTACCCTCGTTCTCATCAATCTCATTCGTTTCAACTTGAACATTGCGTTTTTTCTTTTTCTTCTTCTTGGACGTCTTCTGCTGGTTCACAGTCTCTGTTTCGCAATGTTCAATATTACTCTGTGCAGAGTTTTCGTAGATAGAATTATTTTGTTCTGGACTAGTATCAAGTTTCTCATTTTCTAATTTGCTTCTTTTCTTTTTAGATTTCTTAACATCCGAAGACTTTTCAGTTGCCCTTTGTCGCTTGCGCTCTTCTATTCTTTTCAATAAATCCGATAAATGTTGCTTTTCGTTTTCATCCTGTTGCTCCTTTTCACCTTCATATCTGTAGATGAATATTTTTTAAATAAAAAAATATCTATCAGCGGGAATGAAAATATAACGGTACTAATGATATTAATTGTTTATTGCTTAAGGTTAGCTATAACACTATACATGTATTTACTATAAAATTTACCTATTTATTACAAACAAATTCATTTGTTTTGACAGTAGGTAGCACGTGTTACGAACGTTTATAGGTTGTGTCACTGATATTTGAAATTGTGTTTACGAGAAAGAGAGAAGTAAAACCTTATCATCTATTTTATTAACATATTATTTACATTATTTTTCTATTATTAAATAAAATAGAATTTCTATTATTAAATATTTAAAAAGTTACGGAATACAGAATTTGGAAAATAACAAAATACATCAGCGCTCGTATTATTGAGCAATACCGGTAAGTGTAGCGCATGTAGATAATGTAGATTTCTTGTTACAATAATTGTATCGATTAATTTATTTATATTTGACATTTAGTTGTTAACATTTATTTTGTTTTTGGTTTCTTACCAAATATAAATAAATTAATCGGTACAATTATCGTAACAAGAAATCTACATTATCTACATCAGAAATCTACATTATCTACATCCTCCACAGGGATAACGTAGAAATTACAATGATCTGTAATCATTACATACAACATACATATATAAATCAGTGATTTATACCAGAGAGAAAATTTTTCCTCTATGTTCATACTAAAAGTTTTCATTGATTCACAATGAAATGTAATTATTTATATTCTCATATGTATTCAGCCATTAAAATGATTTCCCAAAATCACGAATCTTTCCGTTTATATTGAAATTTTCCAAGGGCCACAAAAACCCATAACGTGTATTATGTTTATTCTACGTATAATTCGTTTGTCGTGCAACAAGTTTTTATGAAATATAATTAAGGATCAAATATGATTAAAAACAGAGTGGCAATAATGTGAACGTAACCTTAGGAGGTTCCGCCCAAATGGGGACGCTCCTAAAAGTATAAGGAGAATTCATAATAACAGCTATAGTCTACCGAACCACTGAGAAATTAAATTCTCAGAAAATAAGGACAAGGTGATGGCCGAATGACTCATTCCTTGGTTTCTCAACGAAGGTCTTTCATTCGTCGCGAGAATGCAGCGTAACGTGTACTCATTCGTTGTATCCATCTCATGCTAGACTACTACCGCAGTTTGTTACTATGCGCAGCTTACGACAGTACTTCCGGTTTGCGGTTTGCGAGACTCGGCAACACGATGAGAGAAACCGTTGACCTGAAAGCTGATTGTACAAATTATTCTACGTTACATCTTCGATGCAAGAAAAAATATTTCATATTTAGAGAAAAGTTTTCGGATTTAGTCCTTTCGTACAAAAACATTTAAATTATTTAAAGATAGAAACCGATCTGGCTTACACGTCGAACAGACTTAATTTTTATTTATAAATATGATCTTCCTAAGTTTTCTCTCTTGGGGTACATATTTCTGTTAATAAAACGACTGTTAACTATTTGACAATTTTATGTAGGACAAGTGACAATAGTAAATGTTACAAATATTTTTTACATTGATTTACAAAATTTTGTAAATATTTCCTAAAATATTTCAGGCTATAAAAAATAGATTAGACATTTTTTTGAGTCATTAGAGAGTGCTTTCTATTATTGTCAAATGAGCTGATGACAAACTGCAATTAAATGCCAATGAGTCAGTCACAGTACTGAGATGAATGAATGTTTAGTTATGACGGAATGCGCACAAATATGACGTCACACACGCGACACAATGAACGAATTCTCATATATTTCTTGCACACATATTTTGTGTAGAACATTATTTTAAAACTGAAAAATTTCCAAACTGTCCCAAATGCAATATAAATGTATAATATTTTAAATATGTTTAAATAATTTTTTCAGCCAGCAAGGCACATCATATTATGTATCGTCAATGGTTACTATTGATTTTCGAACTTGCATTATTTTTAATGATCCTTAAGTATTGATGAAAACATAATGTAAAAATTATTGACCAAAAAGTACCGATGCGATTAATGGTTTCGTTCGAAAATGTCTTTGATGAAGATCACTGGTATAGATTACTGTGATTTTTCGGTAGCGGAAGTGAGAACGTTCATTAACTGGGAACTGTGACGCATGAACAATTTGTAGCTATAGCGTGATAATGGTTGTCATAATTCATCAGGCATACGTCGACGCCTCCCATCCCCCACCACCTACTCTCTTAGACCACTCTTTATATACATAGTAGAACCACGAGCTGGTGCAGTCTACGTAAGTACGCGTATGGTACAAGTACCAATATCGAACTCGAACTAATTTGCGAGCGACTATCTACCGATTCGACGATCTAGTGACAGTGACGTTAAATCCTGCCGGTGTCTCGACAGTTCTCCGGTGCACTGACAAGGTAAAGAAACAGTTCGAGACTGATTAAAAATCTTTTGTAATTTTTTATTTTGGACCTGATCAAGTTGAAGCCACCGTGTGTTTTTAATTATTTTATTTAATTCTGTTTTATTAATTAGACGGAAATTCATAAAGTCGTTGAAATTTAATTTTTGTAACAAAATCTAAATTTAATTTTTACTGTTCACTTAACAATTATCCAAAAATTTTTAGTGGATTTAACAATTATTATCAGTTTTTAACTTTTATGTTAAAAACAATCACCCAACATTTTTGCAAAATTAATATTTTACTGTCTACCTGAAATTACCAATTGGGTTCTAGGTTAGTATCGAAGCTAAACTTTCAGTATTTTTCAGCCACAGTGATAATTAATTCCACACGGTAATTCATGATAATTTATTTCGTATTATTCATTGTATCTCCTTAGTCAAACATGTTTTAATAATCTAACTAATTAAATAGATCAATAATTCTGACATCGCCGATTGCGTAAAATTGTATCGTCTTCAAGAAGATAACCGAATGTTATGGTTACACTATTCAACTATTATGTCAGCCTTCCTTGTCGAGCACAATACAAATTCCTATCCGATTACGTTACTGACCTCGTCGATGGAACATGTAATACGTATAAATACCAACAGTACTTTCAAAGTCTTCAATTAACTGAATTCAAGTTTCAGTAACACTAAGAAACTGAATGAAAACCAATTCATTTCCTTGTGTTGGACACTGCAAAACAACACAGGTCGAATTAATTACTCATGGCCTTAAAATACCATTCCCCATTTGCACGACAAGCGTGACTATTTTGTTAATTTGAAGTCTGTTCCTTGAAAGAATACATCTGAATGTGTAATATCCGTCCAACTCATTCCCATTACTGAAATGGACGATTGCGACTACGAGCATATTCAAAGTGTCTTCTTTAAACAAAATAGACTGTAATTACGGTCCAGTCTGACCAATTTAAATAACCAATAATCTCGACCTAGCCCAAGGTACCTGTTTTTGGATATAAGAGCTATCCAATAATAATAATAGCTATCCACCCAGGACCGGCCATCTGGGAGGTGTGGCGGTTGCTATTTTATCAAAGAAAATGCTAAATTATCAAGAACTAAAATAATGTACTCTTGCAACAAAAAAATTTAGGGCTTCAAATGGTTTCTTGCACCCAGGCCCCTTTACAGAGAAGGTCGACCCTGTATCCACGTCACTTGAGGTCCACGGTGTGCATAAGACTGCACTGGACATCTGTAATGACTGTTACCAGGGTCGGCCTTCCCTATAAAGGGGCCTGGGTGCAAGAAACCATCTGGGGCCCTAAATTTTTTTGTTGCAAGAGAACATTGTTTTAGTTCTTGATCATGTTGCGGCCCCTCGATCGCGGGCCCCGGTGCATAGCATCCGCTGCACCCCCAGATGGCCGGCCCTGACTGTGACCAGGGTCGGCCTTCCCTATAAAGGGGCCTGGGTGCAAGAAACCATTTGGGGCCCTAAATTTTTTTGTTGCAAGAGAACATTGTTTTAGTTCTTGATCATGTTGGGGCCCCGGTGCATAGCATCCGCTGCACCCCCAGATGGCCGGCCCTGACTGTGACATAGATCGAGTTTCTTCTTCCGAAAAACACACACGGTATAAACAATGGTATCGATGTATAGCCGTGTGGAACGGGTATTACGCGTCGTGTTGTCGAATTTCCGTGGCATTTTGTACGTTCCCCGCTTGGTGGCTCCCACTAATCCTGTAAGTTTCTGCGACGCCAGTCTCGCCGGCCGATTCAGTTGCCTCCGAGAATCGTGTGTAACCGGTGCCGGCATACTTCCAACGAACCAAGGACATTCCGCTATTCCGTCACAAGGAAATCTGCCACACCCTGGTTAGTCGTATTCTTCGCCGATCAATACAAACTTCTTGCTGCATCTATTTTTTGGCACGTTTTCTCGCTCCATTCTTCTCGTTCGCCATTCCTCAACCGATGAGATCATCGTTTAATGAGCTCGCGTTGACGCGGACGCTATTTCTACGGGCTCGAACTCGGGTCGCTGTTTAATTAACAGCTCTACGTTTCCAGGAAGTTTAAGGACACTGAAATTTCGTTTTCGCAGCAGTTCAGAGTCGTTACTCCTTCTATTTAGAACTAGCTGTCCCGACGGACGTTGTCCTGTCCAAATTTCCCTAAATTTCTTCGATAATTGAAATATCGATCTAAAGCTGCGACGTTCGCTTTTTTGTTGTGTTGAAATATGATTTAATTTCAATAACTTCCCTATGAATCGGGAAGTTAAAAAGCACTTCCAGTTTTTCCCGAATTTTCCATTTTTCCAAGTTTTTCTTCCGTAAAACCTAATTCTGACTATTACGAAAATTTAAAAAAAAATTAGGCAAATCGGTCCAGCCGTTCTCAAGTGATGCGGTTACCAACGAACAGCATTTGATTTTTATTTATATAGACGAGTAATTTAGAATGAGTGTTACACTTGTTGCTAGGGCTTACGATCACGTCCGGATCGAGTGATCATTTTTTTGGATGAGAGTTTCTAGACGCCAGTTTGAAAACAGCCTCATTTACCTACCTTATAAACCGTGGTTCCCGTTGCGAAATAACTTTAGCTAAGAGTTGGAAGCGACGGTTA
Source organism: Lasioglossum villosulum (assembly GCA_963971365.1). NCBI lineage: Eukaryota > Metazoa > Arthropoda > Insecta > Hymenoptera > Halictidae > Lasioglossum > Lasioglossum villosulum. The sequence continues at coordinate 21,338,215 of OZ020495.1, read as the reverse complement.
AATAAGTAAAAAAAAAACCTCGTCGATGGTATCGATTTTATCGAGTTTATTACGCTTTTGTTCTCCAAGTTTTTCGATGCCGCTTTTCCAGGGTATTGTCTAAACTAGTTCAAGTCATACGTTCTATAACTGCCAATTCGTGACTGATGCTTCAGCGTTTCTGGGTTAATAGTGACTGGTTGATGTACCTACGTCAATACATACTCAAATATTTATCTTCTTTGTTGATGTAGATAGCGTCGTATGGATCTATTCAAACAGTGCTTATTTAATAATTCACGAACGGCGGATCTTTTTTATAATTATTTAATTGACGATGCTTAGGAACATTTGCAGCTTCGATTATTCGTTTTTTAATTACTTCTTGTAGTCAACGACCATTGCCGCGCTTCAAATACCGGTTCTCGTACAGTCAATACCATATTAAGCGTTTCCTATACGTAGTCAATACCAAAGACTTAAAGTACAAAGCGAATAGCGTGCAATACACAAATACCACATTGTATGTAGACGAATTGTTACGCAATAGAACGTAAGGAGCAGGTAAGCCGTATTAGGTAGGAACTGCACAGAAAAACACAGTATAAATAATAAGCATGTTCATATATATAGTCTGTTACTACATTATAAGAATGTACAAGCTAAGTATAATAAAATTCATTGAAAAAAAAGGTTCTCGTACGATCACCAAAGTTAAACAGCGTTGGACGTGACCGGTACTTGAATGGGTGACCGCATGGGTATACAGCATACGCCAGGCGGTGACTGCCTGGGTACCGGTTGCGTTTTGTTGGCAAAAAGGTGGTTCGGAACCCACCGTAAAAGTAGGTCCCGCTGCAAATTAGGCTGAAATTTTGGCGATAGAGAGAGTGGAAAGAGAAAAGGGAGATTGTTAAATGGATTTGAAACCCTGAGAGGACCAAATATCATATACATACAATTACTTCTTGTATACATATTGTTGTCGTTCCCAATGCAACAACTGTTTATTTAGTTTCACTAATAAAAATTAAGTGCATAAGTAGATTTTGGTATTCTAGTCAAGATAGAATACCAAATCAAGTAAATTTGAAATTGTGGAAAATGTTCTTGAAAATATCGATTTCTAGAACACATTAAAAAATTATCGAAGTCTCGTTTTACATTTTTATACAGTACCGTGCTGTATCTTTATCAGCGACAGAATACATTTCACGGAACTCTTATATCACAAATGCGGTAAATGATTTGCGTAATCAGTTTTATCTCTTTAATCCCAGAAGAAACTGCGATTGTGTGCACATACGTGTTCCTTTGCAATGTCGTATGACGCATAGTCTTAACATCCATCGCTAGAGGTGTGCAAGATACTATGCTTCAAAGCACAGATATAAAAAAAAATTAAATTACATTTATGATCTTCACTACCGACATTATTAAGATTTAAAAATTATATGTATATTGTACTTTGTTCGTTACAGATAATCTGAACAATGTCGGCCAGCCAGTACTATCACGTGCAGGTAATTATTAAACTTTTTATGTACTTACAAAAACAAGTATTTACGAAAATAAACCAACTTTTTGTTATATAATAAATTATTAAACGGCAGGAAAATGTTCGAATTTGGAAGATTTGAAATCGATTCAATAAAAATACATCAAATTTATTTCTGCACTCTAAATCCCAATCAAAACTTCAAAAAAGTAAAACAATTATGTCGAGTACATGAACATGTATTTTTTTACTTTTTTAACTACAGTAAGGAATTAATAAAATGGTACAATTTCCTTTGTTTAATTTTATGAAAATCTTTTCTAGTGCACGCCAACAGTGTACCCTGCAGATCCCTTCAATCCTGAAGAGGATGCAACTCTTCTGCGTAAAGCTATGAAGGGGTTCGGCACCGATGAACAAACGATTATCGACGTGCTGGCCCATCGCGGCATTGTGCAGCGTCTCGAAATTGCAGACAAATTCAAGACAATGTACGGAAAGGACCTGATCTCCGAATTGAAGTCAGAACTAGGCGGCAACTTCGAAAACGCAATTTTAGCGCTGATGACACCATTGCCGGAGTTCTATGCTAAAGAGATACACAATGCACTTTCTGGGATGGGCACTGACGAGGGGGCCCTTATCGAGGTCCTCGCCTCCCTGAGCAATTATGGCGTTAAAACCATAGCTGCTGTCTATAAAGAACGTGAGTAACAATTTACTTCATGCTTTTTCAAGAGGAAATTATACATTGTTGTTTTGTCTGATCATTGTTGTTTCGTAAATCTAGAATATAGATACTTTTTTATTATTCGATAATTATTCGTGCCTCCGAAAATATTTTAAATGCTCAGAGTGGATATAAAAATTATGATTGCAGTGTATGGAAACGAGTTGGAAGATGATCTGAAGAGCGACACATCTGGACATTTTAAGAGGCTGCTAGTTTCTCTCTCATGTGTAAGTAAAATTCGTCGATATAAATGTACGCGGTTAAATTCACATAATTAATTAAATTTTGAGAAATTTTAACAGGCTAACAGAGATGAGAATCCCGATGTAGACGCTGAGGAAGCTACTCAAGATGCACAGAGGCTGGTAGAGGCTGGCGAAGGCCAATGGGGAACAGACGAGAGCACATTTAATGCTATTTTAATTACCAAAAGTTATCCTCAATTGCGAAAAATATTCAACGAGTACGAACGCCTTACTGGAAACAGTCTTGAAGACACCATCAAGAGTGAATTCTCTGGCGCCCTTGAAGATGGCTATCTCGCAGTCGGTAAGACATTACATATAGCTTTTTCTAAAACATCAATCGCCAAATTTGGTAAATCAACATAAACAAATTTATGTATTTAGTATGCAATGGAAAAATGAATAGTTGCAGCTATTAAAACAACAAACATTTTCGAAGTTACAAACTAGTAAAAATCTATAACAAATCCATCAATGTCAAATTGTCTACTTTAATTATTATCTTTTTGTTGATTTCAGTGAGATGTGCCCGAGACAAGACTGGGTACTTCGCAAAGCGCCTTCATAAAGCAATGAAAGGTCTGGGCACTGACGACACGACATTGATCCGAATAATCGTTGCCAGATCAGAGATTGATTTAGGAGATATTAAGGACACCTACCAAAAAATGTATGACCAATCACTCGCTGGCGACATTGACGTAAGTTGACACTATTAACCAGTTCCGGAGTCCAGCCTTACAGATCGATTCTGCAAAATTCTTTTGATTCTGGTCCTCAATCTGTAGACAAAGTTTTTTGTCATAATATTGTTATCGTTCTTTATTATACCATTTTGCAGAAACAATCTCTGAAGTTGAAACCTCTATTCACCCACATAACCGTGCACATATATATGTTGTAATTCTGCTCGAAACAATTTTTAACTATTTACTGTACTATATTTCGGCTGTCCATGACTCTCCATGAATTTCAGGACGACTGCTCGGGCGACTACAAGAGACTCTTGCTTACTCTACTTGGATGAAAAACATTTTATGTTCAACAGCTTCTCTTTCGTTTCACATTATACACTCTACAGTGTGCAATTTGTTCTTTACAACGATTCGCGAAGCTTTCTAGATGCTTATGTTAATCTGATGATATTAACGGCGGTGATTATGGTGTTGCGTGGTTGCCTTTTTGATACTTTAATTGCGCAGAATACAACAATATAATACTTAGTCTCCATGAGACTACATGAATAAATTATATTAATAATTTCTTATATTGTTCTTAAAAATTCGTTCTCCCAATATCACCACTTAACTCTGTAATTTGACTAATTAACCTGATAAGCCTAGCGTGGGACTATTAAAAAATATTTTTAATAGTTTTCAAGCCGTCCTGTGTCCCACGTGAAGCTATGAAATATGGCGCAATTTCTGATTAACACTATACTAAAAGTCATCAATTTATAGATTGAAATTTAACATTTCCTGGAAAGATATAAGGAATTATACTAATTGTACAGCATCAGGGTTGCTTTAATTCTCTCTACATTCTGTTTGCATTTACAGAGCGACTGCGGCGAAGAATTTAAGCGGCTTCTGATCGCACTTTTGAATTAATGAAAGTTATGAAAAGGCTCTGTTCTCTGTAAGAGCACGCCTGACCTCAAAATCGTGAATAATACGCCTCCCACGTAACTGTACTATTTGTTTTTAATAAAATCTGCACGTTGGTCAACGGAAAGCTGTTCATTTACTGTTGTAAACTGGTCTGACGTATATCGAGAACACCTGTGTCTTCTCTCTTTTGCAGAACGATTGTGTTGCTGCGTGGAAAAGACTTCTGATCGCGATGCTGAATTAGGATTGCGATTTAGGCTCTCTCTATCCGGATTAATACTCAAATATTATTGTTAACATTAGTGCAGCCATTACTCAGAGGCCAGAGGTTCAAGATCATTTTTAGTGAAGGTTAAGTATTAGAAAATTATCAGAGAGTGTCATAAACTCTTACCTAAAGAATCAAATTATAAGTACATTCCTAATTGTTAATCAGGTCGATATTAGAAATGTTTAGCTGGCCAAGAAAATTAAATGTTGCATGTTGTATCAGTATAAAAATTTTAGATAGTCGAGAAAAGGCAAGAAAATGTATACCTACATTCCATTTTTAATTATATAATTTTTTATATATTTTTTACTCTTGAATCTATCGTTTTTATCTTGCAAATAAGAGTTTATAATTTTTATTTGACGATTTGTTATATAGAGAAATGTTAGAAAATATTTATTTTTAAATATTTGATTCAATGTGTTCGCACAGTAAAGTTGGCAGCTTGAATATTTTAAATAGATATGATATTCTAACGTTGTATTACAAAATAAAAGTCTATTTATGAAATAAATATAACATCTACTTAATTCCCCTGACAAGTAATATGTGTTAATTTCTTAACCATTGTATTATTCTTATTATAAAGTAATATAATTCGAATGTTGCTGGCACGAAGAGATTGGAGAAAAGAATGTAAGATCAAAAAAGAACGTAATGGTATAATGTTAGTATATATAAAATTCTAGAAGGAAATAAGTTAATAAAAATAGAAATCTAAAGATTAAATATGTTAGTTACTCACAATCAAATTCCTACAAGAATCATCTGCCCCGTAAAATCTGAAAAAAAGGAATCGCTGGCGGTGATCAATAACCTTAGACAATATATACCTGTAGACCCAGCACGGATAATTTTCCCATCGGCAAAGATAATGTGCTTTGTGACGTCATATTTTCAAAAGTCGATAGTTTTCAGTCGATGGTGTCCATAACTACTCTTTTGATATAAGACACATATGCATTGTAATTAGATTGTTATAATTATTTTCTATTCTAATTATCTACTATTATACTTATAATTAGACTGCAGATTTTTATGCATTTATAGCAAAATTGAGTACATATAGATGAAATTTAAAATCGTTGGAAAATTTTAAGAATTGAAGATGTCAATGTATGATGAAGAAATAGCAATTAATCTAGTTTCTATTTCTTGTAATCGATACAGATAATTTTTATTCTGCATGAAGATCCAATACTATGTATATAAAATAAAATATATTTTATTTACCAACAGACGTAACGTCCACGCGCCTAACTCTTCAAGACAATTCTTCGGCCAATAGCGATCGCCTACCGTCGCACGCATTGTCGCTATTGGTCAAAGAATCGTCAGCCATAATTCGTCGCCTAGACTCGACCAATCGCTACACAACAACGTGTTAAACTCAACCAATGAGAGTGGCGACGTACTTGAAAATAGCAGACTCTGCTCTCGAATATCTCGCCATGTATCCCAGTCATTGCGAATTTAACGAGAAGACATTGTATTAAAGTGAATACTCATGTATACTCGATTTTTCTTTGTATTGACCCATCCAATACTCCGTTTCGCAAGCTCCCTGCATGCCTGGTTTCCCTTCAGATTGCTCTCAACTTTTCTAGCTGGCTCGAGCAGATATGTAACGAAGCCATTTAAACAAAAGGGTAGAAAAGTGTTAAACTTCTCTTGCGGAACGGTGCGGCCGGAAGAAAACGTTCGCGACCAACAATGAAACGCGTAACGTAGCTCTTTGTTGTGCGGTAAAGCTTCACAGAGACTGTGCGTCGTAAAAATCGCGGCACGCGAGCTTTTTCATCGAAGTTCCGCTTTAATTCGTCTGGGCATCACTGCTGGAAGATCGTCTCAACGTCGTGGCATGTTTTCCCAGTGTTCAAGAGATCCGAAGGTTGAGAACCTCCCATTTTTGCACATTAATCTCATTATTTTTTTGGTTACCCAAAAAATGAAGCAATTTAAAATGAAATGTTTATATCTTCTACGTACAGCTTCATTTTGCGTTGAATATATATTACTGTTGCAATCGACAGCACACTTCGTCGCAAAACTGCGTTTTGTTTCGTAAAAAGTGTTCTTTCTGTTTTATTACTTATTTTACATTGATTTTTAGGAAGCCCAAAGCAGATAGATCACTTTGGTACTAACAGCAAGCGATGACAGAATATTTCAATTTACCAATTAACATGGATAGAATATGCAGAATCTGCCTTACAGAGGGTACCAATCTGTCCCCTATTTTTACTATGGATCAGGACATGAACGACTTCTCGTGTCTTCCTCAAAAGATACAGATATGTGGGTCGATCGAGATCCACGAGCAAGATGGTCTACCCTCATTAATTTGTGATATCTGTATTTACAAAGCGAGCGTTGCTCACGAGTTTAGGCAACAGTGTCAGCATTCAGATGCTAAGTTGCGAATGTATTATAATAAGCCAGCAAAGTCTACTATTGTGGTAACTTCAATATGTTTTAAAATAGATTTTATATATAATATTGTGGTACACATATATTTTTAAAAATATTTTAGGACACGTGTACTCAAACAGAGTTGGAGATAGAGCCAATGTTATCAAAGGAACAGGAAGTTAGTCAAGACGATTACTATGTAAAAGAAGAAATGCAGGCAGCTGCTGCCAATTCTCAGGAGTACATCCATAGTAACTCGTACTCGAGAGATGAGTCTGATTTGAGTACTGGTCAGATTGATATACCAAGTGATAAGCTGTTTATATGTTCGATTGGTTTCGAAGGATCCAAGGAGATTGAAAAGGAAGCCTGTATCTCGGAGAACAACTTAGAGACTTCTCTTAGTCAAGAAGACGGTAATGACCTTCCAGAAACCATAGATATTCAGTCGAAACCAGATGAAAGTCAAGCAATCGACGATTCAAATACGCAAGAATCTATGAAAAAACAGGATGATGAATTTCTTGAGGAAAGTACACTGAATGAAAGTGTTACGGAAGAAGAGACAATTCCACAAAAGCGTACATCTACTAGAAAATTAAAATCACTGTCCAATAAAACTTACAGTGAAGATGAAATAGATGATAGTTATTATGATCCAAACAGCGATGGTCATGATGCTGGGGAGACAAAGTTCAAATGCAAAGTGTGCTCAAAATGCTATAGCACACAAAAGGGCTTGAAAAAACATTCTCTCGTCCATGAAAAGAAATTCAAATGTGATACCTGTTTGAAAATGTTCTATAAGCAGGAGAATATGGAGACCCATAAAAAGATACATGCGTCGAAACCTCTTGCCTGTAAATTATGCCATGCGTGTTTCTCTAAGCCCCAAAGCTTTGCCCGCCACCTAAAGTCCCATACAGAAAAGTTGAACAATATGATCAAAGAAATCAATACGGATGAGCAAAAAGACAACAAAGAACCGAAGAAGGAAATGAAAATGGAAGACGATACAGATGATGAAACTGGTATTGTAAACGAAGTTGATTTTGTTGAATTTGAGAATGCACCTGAATTGTACAAATGTGATATTTGTAGTCAGTATTGTTCTACCCTGAAAAATCTGAAAAGACATGCTTTGGTGCATGGGGACAAAAAATATTCTTGCACTGTGTGTAAGAAATGGTTCTTCAGGCCAGACACCTTGAAAAAACATGCTGAGAAGCATGGTCATGGGTTATTAGACAATTTAGTGGATAACAATAAATTTTTTGACTCTGATGATGACTCCTTTCCTAGTACTACACAGACCACTAATTTACAAGAGAGTGAAAATGTTAAAAAAGAAGAGAGCGACGAGGATGGGTCTGGGGAATATAAATGCCAACATTGTGATAAAATCATGGCAACGAAGAAGGGTCTCCGGCGTCATGTAGCAATGCATAAACCTAAACCCGAGCCAGTTACATGTGAAATCTGTAGGAAGGTCTGTGCTAGTCAAGCTCGCCTCATTCTCCATCAAAGGACACATAAGCCGAAAGAAAAAGTTCCAAGAGAATACCTGTGTCATATCTGTAGTAAAGTGTATCCAAGTAACTCTTCCCTCACCTACCATATGAGAACTCATACTGGTGTGAAGCCGCATGTGTGTAAAACATGTAACAGTGGTTTTACTACCACAACCAGTTTAGCAAACCACATCAGGATTCACACAGGTGACAAGCCGTTTGTCTGCCATGTCTGTAGTGCAGCGTTTGCTGTCAGTTCAGCCTTTAGGCGACACCTGACTAGGCACACTGGTGAAGCGAATTATCTATGTAAAACCTGTGGCAAAGCATTCAAAAGACTTAGCACTCTAAAAGAGCATACTTATACGCACTCTGGTGAGAAACCATATGTTTGCAAAACTTGTGGAGCTGCATACAGTCACAGTGGAAGCTTGTTCGCTCATCAAAAGCGTTGCAGAGTTCAGTACGCTGAGGATCCTTTGCAAATGGTTGTTGAAGACCACAGACATAATGTTGCACACCATATTCACGTGAATAATGTACAATCTGCAGTACGCTCACTTGCTGTGATAGGACAAATGTTTTAAGGAAGCGATTCATTTTATCGAAACTAACTTCGCAATACGTTTGCCCTCTAATCATGTTTTCCTCTGACATTTTTTTCTAATATTAATAAGCAAGATATTTGAGGTGTTCGAGCTAGTTGAGACACCCTGTATATTTATATACATATATACATCTATTTAGAATATAGAAAATACTATGATTCTCGTAATATATGATTATAGCATTATTGTAGATATCGTGCACTTTTGTAAATATACAAGCAGCTCCTTTTTTTACAGAGAAATTATTTAAATACTCGTGCATAATTAATCTACCTATCCAGACTAGTGCTTTATTACGATAAAATTTATCTGCGCATGTAACATCTATTATATTTTGCAGAGCTAATTAGCGATAATGGTTTTCTAACTTGAATATTATGTATGTATAGAATTTGTGTTCGCTGAACTTGGAAACATTGCTATGTATATTTTTGTATATTATTATGTTAAAATAGAAAATCATACATTAGCTTTTTTCTACCTTCTCATTTGTTACTGATCGAAGAATTTACAATGTAATAGTTGCAGGTATTGGTAGTATTATATTCTAAGTTATAATTTACGTAAGGACCTACATATGTATTTGTACGCATTAATATAGCATCATACGGTTTTAATATTTTAAACATAATTGTCCTCCATATTATGTATTTCTATTATATTTATTTAATATCTTGTTTCAGAACGAAAATAAATAAGACCCATTAACCGTAATTAAAATGTCCAAAATCAAAATAGAAAGTAATTTAAAGCACTAGTTTAGACACGTGATTAGAGAATTTTTTAAAAAGTAATCTTATATATCAGTTTTTAGGATATATTATTATGGTTTGATTTACAAGTGAAATCACAATTTTAAACACAGGCTTTATTAACATAACAAATTTTTCACATGAAACATGAAATTTAAAAACAAACTGGAAACGTTAATTGATACTTTTATAGAGAAAAACAGAGACTGATTCTTATTTATATAAATGTACAAATACTAAATAAAAAGTTTAAAACTTACAATAATAATACAGTAAACCCGTGATCTAAGCGGGACGCGAAGCTTCCCAATCTAATTCTGTTCGCAATGGGCCAAGAAACTTTACCTCGATTGCCGAGCAGTGTAAAGATGTCGCGTAATCCGATACCGGGTCAGGTATATCTGTATGAACCACTACTAATCCAATTATAAAACTTATTTATTTTTCATTATTTTTTCATGGAACTTTAACCAACATATTCGTGATATTTTTCTAATGAAAATGATGCCAAATATGATATAATTGCGATATATTTACTTGTATAATAAACGATGAAAGTTTCGGACGCAATTAAAAACATTAGTGTCTCTTTCTTTCCCATACGCTTCCCTTTTTTGCGTTGAAAACTTTCATCGTTCATTACACAAGTAAATATGATTGGAATGATATCATATTTGGTATTATTTTCATTATAAAAATGCCACGAATTGGCCAAAGTCTCATAAAAAAATAATGAAAAATGAAGAAATTTTGTTATTGAATTCGTTATGTATACACTTCTCGGCGACCGAGACACCTCGTGCTTTGCTGTCCTTTTCTATAAGAAAAATAGTACCCCTTTATGCTCTCTGTCACTGCACAGAACCAAGAAATGGCTTAGATTGCGGGATTACTATAATTACCATTTGGTAAACATGATTAAACATCATTGATATTGTAACTGTTTGTACTGACAATATAAGCATTATTTGTTCTTCACTTTTGAATATGTTTTGTACTTTATACAAATGGTACTTTTATTTTAGAATATAATCGACTTTTTACTATACTATAACAGCTGAATGTATGGTTTAGTTACTAATTGTATGCATCAAAATACATATCACAAAATTTTATTACCGTCATTCTGTTGTAAATCTATCTTTATAAATTAATGATGACATTGTATCGCAATACATACAGTTACAAAACTTTTATTACTGACTATTCTGATGGTTCGTCTTTAGTAGATTTCTTTTTGAGTAGCTTGTATCTACGCCAAATAGATGCCCGGGTTCTTTTTAAAACCTGGGCTAAGTCCGAGTACTTCTTCTTCTCGTCTAGATTCGCATTGTTTTCTAAATGGTCTAAAATCATCTTATCTTCCTCCGGTAGAAACCTTAATTTACGGAAACAAAATAAATGTTTAACACTGTCAAATTTGTATTACAAATAATGTTATATATTTTACCTTCTTTGTACACGGTCTGAAAACAAGTTCCTAAATCTGTGATACACACTGTACAAAGTTCTATTTGGTAACTCTTGTGCTAGAAACTGGACAAACTTCCGTCTCTGTTTTTTACTACGAATAAACGTTTTATTGTCTACTCGTAACAGCATGAATGGCGTGTACTTTGATGGATTCCAGTTATGCATCTATGTAGATATAAGGAAGATCTTTATCAAGGAATTATGGTTGATATTTTTTTATAAATGTGTAACAATGATTTCAATTGGCAAACCTTGCAGAATGTTGTCCAATTTTCATTTATTTTTTCGTCTTCCAATGGATGGAAGCAGCCTTTTTTAAGGAAAGTATACTGTTTGAATTGTTTTATTTCTTCTTGAGTTGGCGGCCGAGAGCCTGCCCGCGACTCGATTTGATGCTGTGGTAAAATTGGCTTGGTAAAATGAATTTCTAAGTTTCGTAAAATCTGTAATAATAATAAAAGTTTGTCATTCTTCGAACTCAAAAGCTTCCACTTATGCTTCAAAACGAATCAATTGATATAGGAATCCGTAATTATTCGTAACACAATATGTATAACGAAGGGATTCATTTTCAATTAAATAATGGAACTAGACAATCATTGCAAAATTACCTGCGCATCTTTGTCGGGCAGTTTATGTGAATCCCGGATTTCCCGAGCTAGCGACGTGACATCATCCGAATCCATTATTTTACAATTCTATTTTAATTGTATGTGAATATAAAATAATTAACCTAACTAACCTAAGGAACTTTCATCAAAACAATATGAACTATAGAGGTTGTTTCACTACAAAATTCGATAAAAACGTAAATAAATATTTTATTGTGCTGGACATATGATACATTCGTTTGTTTAATACGATTTTCATTTGTTTTTATATTAGTCGCAGTAGTAGGGAAATAGTCGCAGCACCAAGTTGCACCAAGTACCAAAGACCTGCACAGACCAACAGACCAACAGACCAGATAATCCAAGATAATCTGGTCCACATTAGTGTTCCGATTGAGCCAGGTTTTTCTCGCGCATGCGCGGCCAAAACAGTAGCGTATCTACTATTACGCAGCAGAGCGGCCAGGGCCCCGACGGCCTGTGGCAGTTATATTGGCGGGAGTGTACCGGTATTATTGTTCTCATGATTTTAGAAGAGTATTTTATTCGATTTATCATTTCAATATTTAGAACGTATATATTAATAATTTTTTAAAAGTCTACGGGGTGCTCAAGCTACCCGATTTCATCGGAAAGGTTACGTTAATGAGGCTGAAATTGCCGCGCATGCGCGAGTTTTGCCAGGAACGTATCTGCGTTCAAAATTCGTGGGGGACTATTATTAGCGAGAATGTTCAGCGAAGTCCGTTACGCATTGTTGCGCATCGAGATGCGAAAGAAAAACGAGCTGCGAGAAAAAGAAAATCAAAGTCATATCATAATAAATTTTGTGAAATTAGCGGGGCTGCCAAGGTACCCGATCTTCGTACCTACATCTTTTGAAAATGTGACGTCACACTGTACATCATCTATGCCGAGGGAAAAATTATTTATGTCGGGTCTATAGGTATTGTATATGGTCTAAGATTTCATCATTGGTAGACTAGCAGAGGTTATCAAGTTTTTAAAACCGAACACCCGCTAAAAGATAGTGGGTGGCGATTCGCCACTGGTGAAATTAGTTGGTGTTCTCTGTCGATAATATGTCTACCAGTTTGAGAGACTCGCCGCTATGGTGAATGGCGCAATTTTCAAATTTTACGAAGCAAATGATTCTTGCCTATTGTTTCCAACGGCTACAGCCGCAAGAATTTGAAAGTTCCTTCAATTCTTTTGTTGTGTTTAGTTTTTTCCCAGTTCAATCCAACGTCGATACAACTTGCATAATGTTCAATTTATAGTATCTCATAATGCAAACACAATTTATTCAAATAATGTAAAACACAAAGTAGGTAATTATTTTGTTCGATTCATAACACACAGAGTATAAAAAGATATTGCTTCTTCGCTTAATGAATCTGTAGTAAGAGCATTGAAAAATTAAGCTGTTTCGTATGAAACCAATTGCAGTTGTTCAAAAAGGCACAATTACGACAGAGGTAGTATAATGTTTTTGAAGGAATGTTACCAGTGGTTCTCAAATTAAATTGTTTTAATTTTTCCAGAATGAAATTGGAGAACATATGAAAAAACGTCTGTTTATATGAAACCAAATTGCAGTTGTTCAAAAAGGCAGAATTACGACAGAGGTAACATAATATTTATGAAGGAATGTTACCAGTGGTTCTCAAATTAAACTGTTTAAATTTTTCCAGATTGAAGTTGGAGCACATCAGAATAAACGTTTCTTATTTATATGAAACCAAATTGCAGTTGTTCAAAATGGCAAAATTACGACAGAGATAGTATAATGTTTTTGAAGGAATGTTACCAGTGGTTCTCAAATTAAACTGTTTTAATTTTTCCAGAATGAAATTGGAGAACATATGAAAAAACGTCTGTTTATATGAAACCAAATTGCACTTGTTCAAAAAGGCACAATTACGACAGAGGTAACATAATGTTTTTGAAGGAATGTTACCAGTGGTTCTCAAATTAAATTGTTTTAATTTTTCCAGAATAAATTGGAGCACATATGAAAAAACGTCTCTTTATATAAATCCAAATTGCAGTTGTTCAAAAAGGCACAATTACGACAGAGGTAACATAATGTTTTTGAAAGAATGTTACCAGTGGTTCTTCAATTAAACTGTTTCAATGTTTCCAGAATGAGATTGGAGAACGTATGAAGAAACGTCTCTCTATATGAAACTTTTTATTTGTTTAAAAAGGCACAATTACGACTGAGGTAGCATAATGTTTTTGAAAGAATGCTACCAGTGGTTCTTAAATTAAATTGTTTCAATTTTTCCAGAATGAAATTGGAGAACATATAAACACACAATCTTCATAGAAGACTGGTAGCTGTCGGTAACTACAACGCGAATTAAGGACCTTGTACCAAACGGTTCTGAGGATTTTTCCGTTGTCTTTGTGAGATCGCGGTTGCAGATCCTGGACCAGCATCGTCGCGGCGGCTCATGGTTCCCCATTTCCTCGACGGATAAAGTGAAAGCCATGATCGAGGCTAGAATGTAAAGAAGTCGACGAGCCGAGAGAGGGAAACCACTTTGCCGTCCAGTTACTCCAAGGCAAGCTAAAAGGAATGTTGAACGCTGTGTATCGCGAAATCGTTGAGTCCTGAGCATCTCTAGTCATCCGTCGCAGAACGACATTGTCAACGAAGCGTCAATGGTGAGTCAATCTTCAACCCTAACCGTTCGCCATCTTGAAATTTATCCTTCGTGCCTCACCCCCTAACCACCCCTAAAACCGTTATCCTAGTCAAGAATGCAAGTTTGGACCAATTGGTTACAATTTTTGTAATTAGCGCCTGAATTACTATTTTTATAACTGGGACCAACCGTTTATTATTTTTCTTATAACAGGGACCAACTGTATACAGTATTTTTGGAGTTAGAAACACTATCACAGTTTTTGCAATTCGAAAAGTTGTGACCACTATTTTTTAACTTGGTACTAATATCGTTTATGCTTTTCGAAATTAGTACCAATTGTTTACAATTTTAACAAAGTTGCGCCAATTGTTCTATATTTTTGCAATTGGGAGCACTATTATCTTAATTTTTGTAGCACACGTTTTAGGACCACTTTAATTATAATGTTTGCAATTGTAACCAAATTTCTACAGTCTTTAAAGTTGGGACCAATTTTTCACAATCTGTGCAAACTGGGACCAATTGTTTTGGCTGTTGAATTTAGGACCACAATTTTTCATAATTTTAGTAATCTAGTGCTAACTCTTCACTATTTTTGTAACTGAGAATGCTACGATTAGAACTTTTACAATTGGGACCATTTTAGTTATAACTTTTAATTATAAATAACGAATATTAAATTGTCACACCATAGTAAGAAGAAAGTATAAGACTAACATATTTTATAATGTTCTGGATCATCAAATTCCACAAGAAGTTATAAAACTATACTCATTAGTATCGAATAAAGATTAATTAAAAGAAGCAATTAATTAAATAAAGATTCATTGTATTATTTATACTAAGAAATGGATAAAAATTCATGAAAATTTGTTAATCGACAATCAACGATTACTAATGCATGGAGCAAATGTGCATTCGATTAAGCAGCTTTACATAACTTTAGAGAGGCAACGTTGATTATAAAATAATTAATCCGCAACAGGAAACGCAGTATCGGAAATTTCTACTGTATTGCTATCTTTTTCTGCTGTTGATTTTCAAAATGCAACGTACAAAAAGAAAATTTCAAACAAAATGTTCATATCATAACAGGTACTACAAGCCTGCTATAACAAATGTAATAACATAAAACCTAAAAAATAAATGTTTTTGAGGGAAAGATTTTTTTCCAAATTTGAGTAATGCAAGTACGTAATGAACTTTAATTTTTTTCTATATATCGTGACTTCTATTCTATTCTAATTTTTTAATGAGCTAAAAGTGGACAAATATGTTTAAAAAACAGTAACTTGCGTCCAAAATATCGTCTTTTCTTAATAATCAAGATTTTTTATTTTTTAATTTTCAATCAGAATCAAAATACGTACAACTACTGTAATTTTTATTATTTTTACTTTGAATTACTAAATCAAAAACTAATTCAAAAAGTTCAATAGTTTTTCAGAAAAAAATGCTGAAAATTTGTGAAAAATGGCCTCTGAAACCAGATTGCCTCCTGAATTGTTCAGTAATAATTCCCATGCTTAAAAAAATCTGTAACATGTAATTCTGATTGTTTCTGCAGAGAAAAGAGAATATGGGCACCTGAAATACGTATAAATGTTTGTACGAAATCCTAACGGAAACAGTTCGACCATTTTTCTGAAAAAAATGGTAAAAACAGTTAAAAGAAACGTCCTCGCAAACCAGAATACCCCATTTATGGTTACTTATCGCGGGAGAACTGTTTTGGTCTTGTAATTCGTTACCGGTTCGCCCGTTGCCGGATTTGAATACGAAAATCAGGAACACATAGGTTGTCGGCTGCGGAAAGTATATCTCGTCGCTTGCATCTACTGTGCTCGACGAAATCCAAGTGAAAGTACGTCACCGTTCGCGTGAACGTGTGCTCGGTCCGGCCAGCACGTGCTCACGTTCTTTTTTTATAATTGGGGCATCGTTTACATCGCGTTACGCGAAGTGAAACCGAGAGTCCCGGATTTAGTTGAAATTAGTATTATGCGGACGGTTTTTGCCAATTAACATTTCCATTATTCCGCTCGCCACGGCCGAGCCATGGTTTTTGCTTTATGCGATCTTATTTTGCGAAAGCTGTCCCGAGGAATGTAAACACAACGTTTACTGCTGGGAGCATGATCGTGCTAATACACTATAGAAACTAACTAGATTTTGAATCAGTGACTGCAGGGTACTATAGGGAATTATGCAAAAAACTAGAATGTAACTAGATTTTTATTGAAATCTAGTAAGATTCTAGTTCCTATATAATTACTTCAGTTGGTATCTGTCCTCCTTCTTTGCTAAATTCACTAGATCGATGAGAAATATATAGAAACTAACTAGATTTTGAATCAGTGACTGCAGAGTACTATAGGGAATTATGCAAAAAACTAGAATGTAACTAGATTTTGAATGAAATCTAGTAAGATTCTAGTTCCTATATAATTACTTCAGTTGGTATCCTTCCTCCTTCTTTGCTAAATTCACTAGATCGATGAGACTTGAGTGAACGTAAAGTTACTATAAAGGCCAATTTTCTCGTGCTATCTCCCTAGGAAGTTTAATACTTCGTGAAAAAAATTGTGACTGACTCTTGCGACAGGTCCCGCGAGGCGTGGTGTCGCCATTGGTCGACTCAGAATCAATCTGCTATAGCCGGGCTCTGATTGGTCCGTGTTTTCGATAATAACTCCTGAACAAAGCCGCGGACACCATTTTTGTAAAGGAAAATGTCGCTTCAAATGACCCAAGGAACCTCCCGTTTCCGGGAGTTACACTTATTTTGGGACACCCTGTATAATTGTGGATCTAATGGGCCTAACAATACATAATTGGTTCTACGACCAATTGATTAAATCCAGGAGTAATTGATTGGAACTAGAAATAATTTACTAATCCCAGGAATAATTTATATAGAAGTTCAGATCAGGCTTGATGTATATCCCTTAATTGGTCGCGCGGGGTGTCGTACACCCCAAAGCAGATTTCCAGGCTTGTTAATTTGTTAATTATCATTAAACAGAAGCTTAAAAGTTCAGTTCAGTGGTTGATTAATATGTAACTTCAAATGTTCTAATTAATAAATGTCTGATTTTGCATGTATTTCGTGTTTCATTTTAATTTACTAATTGGCCAGTGTCGGATTAAATCAGCGCGGGGCCCGTAGCGAATGTTACCAGGAGAAAATTTTTAATTTGCAGATGAATGATCTTTTTCTACCAAATTTTCAATTTACAGATGAATCGCCTTTTTTTACAAAATTTTCAATTTGCAGATTAATCACCTTTTTTTACAAAATTTTCAATTTGCAATTCAATGGCCTTTTTCTACAAAATTTTCAATTTGCAGATCAATGGCCTTTTTTTAGAAAATTTTCAATTTGCAGATCAATGGTCTTTTTTACAAAATTTTCAATTTGCAATTCAATGGCCTTTTTCTACAAAATTTTCAATTTGCAGATCAATGGCTTTTTTTCAGAAAATTTTCAATTTGCAGATGAATTACCTTTTTTTTACAAAATTTTCAATTTGCAAACCAGTGGCCTTTTTTACAAAATTTTCAATTTGCAATTCAATGGCCTTTTTCTATAAAATTTTCAATTTGCAGATGAATTACCTTTTTTTACAAAATTTTCAATTTGCAGATCAATGGCCTTTTTTTACAAAATTTTCAATTTGTAGATGAATTACCTTTTTTTTTACAAAATTTTCAATTTGCAAACCAGTGGCCTTTTTTACAAAATTTTCAATTTGCAATTCAATGACCTTTTTCTACAAAATTTTCAATTTGCAGATCAATGGCCTTTTTTTAGAAAATTTTCAATTTGCAGATGAATCGCCTTTTTTTACAAAATTTTCAATTTGCAGATGAATTACCTTTTTTTACAAAATTTTCAATTTGCAAACCAGTGGCCTTTTTTACAAAATTTTCAATTTGCAGATCAATGGCCTTTTTTTAGAAAATTTTCAATTTGCAGATGAATCGCCTTTTTTTACAAAATTTTCAATTTGCAGATAAATGACCTTTTTTTACAAAATTTTTTTGTTTAATTGACAATTAAAAAAAATTTAATTTTACACACCGTGTAAAATTTTATCTGCTACTCCCGCTACTAGGTTTAATCCGGCCCTGCAATTGTGGGTGCTGCACACCTCACGCGACCACTTATGCAACTTTTTAATCGCGCCCAATTAAGTGATATAGTTGTTAAAAATGATTAATTAAAGCCTCCCTCTGCCAGTATTTATTTGAAAACGATCACTTACCGATACACTCATCCTGCCCAGATATTTCTCTGGGAGTGATCGCTCCGTGACGCATTTCCCTGTCTGAAAAGTCGGTCGCATTAAACAACGCGTGACAATGAGAAACCGTTTCCTTTTCCCGCGGACGAAAAGCGATCGGCAGCCGACGCGCTTCAGCGGGTTTTCATTCGAGGGCACCGGTGATTGATCGGCAGATCGACATTCCTCCGGATCGTTTGCTTTCTAAGCGGCCTGTGTCACGTGCGCCGGATATTTCTGTGCGGACACGTGCAGCAGCGTTGCACGCTCACTCGTGACCACACACGGCCCGCCATTTACACGTTACGATGCAAGGGCTGCGTGCAAAACGCTCGCCTGCTCTCTTTTGCGTGCGTCCCGCGCAGCGTAATTTATGTAACAGATTTTCACGGCGCGAGCTGACCAGTAAATTATCTAATCTTGCATGTCTGCAAGTTATCAGCGGCTGACCGGAAAAAATGCTGGACCGGTGCACGCGGCGCTCGCGTCGTTGCACTTGAGAAGGATACCTGATCATGGTTGTCGATGGAACAGCACGCGTTTCAAAGGGTGCGTTCCGTTTCAAGCGCATGAATCGCTTTGAATATGATGCGCGCATTGGTACCGTTCCGTTTCGTCAATGCACATGACGCGCGCTTGGAAACGGAACGCTTTCCATGCATTCGATGCGAATCAAAAATGGATGCTTGAAAACCATTGAAAATGAAGAATCGAACGATTGCAGTGATTCGAGTGATACTACCGATGTCAGTGGCAGCGAAGATGAATTCGAAGATATCTTTGAAGTGAAACTTCGTTGCTGAGGGTAACAATTTTCTGATGTAGCGGAAGTCGATGTGACGGAAGTCGAATGTCGAGTGGCGCGAAAATTCAAACTGAGAATGAACGGAGAAAAATAATTTCTTACCCCGGTCTACCGATTGGCAGTTCAACTCCTTAACCGCTTTGACAACCAATGGTCTTATAATGACAGCGAAGATTTTGGTAGTAATATCAAACGAAATGGTTAGAAATACATGGTTATGTTACGCCTATAGACTCATAGAGATAGACTGCACCGTTTTACTATATATAAATAATTTACTATATTTAATATAAATTACAAAATTACATGTAAATTAAAAAATAAAAAATACATGGTTATGTTACGACACCACGTGCAACTGCTTTAAAATTAAATAAATATTTTTGATTTCACAGAGATATATAGCTTATCAGCTATTGCTAATAGCTAAAAAAACCTACCGTGTGTGGAACAGAATAAAAAAAATCATGTGCGTGGAAACCACGCGCGGCACAAGTAAAACGTATTACTTATTCAAAATAGATACAGATAAATTATTTTTTTATTTTTATTTTTTTTTTGTTCAGGACGAAGGAGATAGACAAATCCTCCTTCCAGGACGCAAGATGTAAATAGCGCCCTTTTCTTTCATACTATGACTCGGAAAAACATTGCAGGGACCCGCTTTTTGCATAAACACACAGCAACTGTTTTATATCGCGAGTTTAAACCACTCATGTTCTTGTCTTAAAGATAAATTATTATACCTAATAAGCAATAAGTTTCACTTCTGCCGCGCGTGGTTTTCACGCACATGTTTATTCTGTTCCACACACGGTAGGTTTTTTTAGCTATTAGCAATATATCTCTGTAAAATAAAATATTTATTTAATTTTATTTAGTATTTTTTATATTTTTATTTTACATGTAATTTTGTAATTTATATACATACCTCTTGTTTTTTAAATATATATATATATATAATAAAAACACCATTAGTATAATAATAAAATAATCACTTCAATAATATACAGGGTGTCCCAAAATTCCTTCCGCATCCGGAAATGGGAGGTTCCTTAGATCATTTGCAGAAACATTTCTCTTTGCAAATATGTCGTCCGCGGCTTTGTTTAGAAGTTATTAACGAAAAATACGAACCAATCAGAGCGCGACTACAGCGAACAGAGTCCGACTTAAGGACAGGTCCCACTTAGTGCGGTGTTGCCGTTGGTCGAGTCAGAATCAGTCCGCTGTAGACGCGCTGTGATTGGTCCTTGTTTTTCGTTAATAACTCCTAAACAAAGCTGCGTACACTATTTTTGCAAAGGAAAATATCGCTTCAAATGATCTCAGGAACCTCCCATTTCCGGATGTTGAAGGAATTTTGGAACACCCTGTATAGATACCGGCTAATGCTTTCTTTCTTTCCGTAAGACGGTGCAGTCTATCTCTATGAGTCTATAGGCGTAACATAATCATGTATTTCTAACCATTTCGTTTGATATTACTACCAAAATCTTCGCTGTCATTATAAGACCATTGGTTGTCCAAGCGGTTAAGGAGTTGGACTGCCAAAGAAATTATTTTTCTCCGTTCATTCTCAGTTTAAATTTTCGCGCCACTCGACATTCGACTTCCGTCGCATCGACTTCCGCTACATCAGAAAATTGTTACCCTCAGGAAAGAAGTTTCACTTAAAAAAAATCATGTGCGTGGAAACCACATGATTGTTTTAACCGAAGAAATAGAAGATTATGTCGAGCGAGTTATCCCTGGCTATTCGAGAACAGTATTCCAAGAAAGTCCTTTGATTGCAACGTGCTTCGCTTGAATCTAATATTCTCGAAAGTGCCGCCAACAACCGCTGATGCATCGACTTCGCATCAAACGCCTCGAATCAGAGTTGCAGTAGCCGATGCGCGAGAAGTGGTGGGAATCTGGGGAATTGATGCACTCTGATGCACGCATTGAATGAAACAGAACGGTTTGCAGTTATGCATGTCTCCTTGCGATGCATCCAAACTGCAACTCGATGTCGTGATCTATTTTATGAAATATCTCAGGAGCCACTAGAGGTGGACAAAAGTAGCGAAGAAGTAAAAAGGTTGCGTCTTTTAGGAGAATGCGAGGGTATGAATAACATTTATAAAGATTGATGTGTGGCCCAGATACAGGCTGTTTTATGGACACAGGTAGCTTGAAATTACAAAATTATGAATGGAAAGTGATTATAATGACACGTAAACGACCAGAGGAGTTTAATGAGCCAGCATTACCGGATTAAAAATACTGAAACCAGACTCGACGTTGCGAAATGCCGCGGGTAACACCGTTTCAAAACAGCTAACTTCTTTCGCTCGCTCGACGCTGAATCAGACGGTAGAAAACGGATCGGGAATAAGAAGTACATTCGTTTTCACTCAGGTTTGCTTCGAGTGTATGCCGGATCTAATTAACCCGATCGATTTACCTAATACGTAATCTGTGTGTGCCGGAGAAAAACAGAACAAATATTTGATATAACACAGCGTTGTTCGCAAACTGCGAATTTTATGTTTTTATGGCGAAAATAAATGAAATTACGTAATTAGGAACAACTGAGTGGTCGAATGTGATTTTCGATTTAAATGGAATCAGGTACTACTAAAATTTTAGAAGAAGATTAACCAGGGCAGGCTTCCCTACAAAAGGGCCTGGGTGCTAGAAACCATTTAGGGCCTTAAATTTTGTTGTTGCAAGAGTACATTATTTTAATTTTTGATCATGTTGGGCCCCCTCGATCACGGGGCCCCGGTGCATAGCATCCCCCACACCCCAAATTGCCGGCCCTGGATGTAGAGTCTCAGAGATCTCAGCTTCAGATTTTTGAAAAGAATATTTCTTTGAAT
This sequence comes from Lasioglossum villosulum, assembly GCA_963971365.1. Taxonomy (NCBI): domain Eukaryota; kingdom Metazoa; phylum Arthropoda; class Insecta; order Hymenoptera; family Halictidae; genus Lasioglossum; species Lasioglossum villosulum. The sequence continues at coordinate 21,315,897 of OZ020495.1, read as the reverse complement.
AAAATTAAATATCTGTTTGTTTACTTTCTATCCTGTGTTAATATTTATCCCAAACGGCTCGGGCGCGTCGGTTCGACGCGCGTAAAAGTTTGGTCGAAATTTTTCCAAGTCCCGACGCTCAAGAGTAAACTTTTTTCCTCGCTTTTTCGGACGATTATAATTGTTAGATGCATTAAAAACCTCATTAACTTATTAAAGACCGCACCTTACAATTTATGCGTTATTATACTGTTACGATGACACGAGATGAAGTTGCTTTCCCCTGTGAATATATCGCAGAGATCGAGCGTTAGATCGATATTGCGGTATCTGAACAACGAGATTGTTGATTAAAAGAAGAGAGTCGTCAGATCCTTTCTAACGATAAAAGCGAGAACACGTATCGACGATTATATTGAGTCTTTGTTAACTGTTGTATAATTAATAAATAGTTGTTATTCTTATTGTCTATAATAATGAATTCTCCGGCAAGACCGCGTCGAAGTCTTCGTAACAATACACATAGACCTTGCCTTGCGAGGGTTAACAATTAAGTTACATTACTTACGTTATTAACAATTGTTCGAAACAACTAATTTCCACTATAAATTACCAATCGATCCGCCATTTTCTCAGCGTCTGGAGACAGTTATGGCAAAGTTATTTTCAGATTTTTGAAAAGAATTATTATATGAATATAATTATCTGTTTGTTTACTTTCTATCCTGTGTTAATCTTTATCCAAAACGGCTCGGGCGCGTCAGTTCGACGCGCGCGAAAGCTCGGTCGAAATTTTTCCAAGTCCCGACGCTCAAGAGTAAACTTTTTTCGGACGATTATAATTGTTAGATCCATTGAAAACCTCATTAACTTATTGAAGACCCCACCTTACAATTTATGCGTTATTATACACATATACCTTACCTTGCGAGGGTTAACAATTAAGTTACATTACTTACGTTATTAACAATTGTTCGAAACAACTAATTTCCACTATAAAATACCAATCGATCCGCCATTTTCTCAGCGTCTGGAGACAGTTATGGCAAAGTTATTTTCTGATTTTTTAAAAGAATTATTATATGAATATAATTAAGTATCTGTTTGTTTACTTTTTATCCTGTGTTATTCTTAATCCGAAATCTATTAACAACGTGGTTATTCACAAATTCTATTCACCTGACTATTTATGTGTCGTTGCACACATGCACCCCCAGATGGCCGGCCCTGAGATCAACCCTAGTAGCATGAGTAGCAAATGCTACGGGCCCTGCGCTTGCAGCGGAAAATTAACCTTGTAAAATTTGGTCGATACCGTTCACAGATATTTTTGCTAAAGAATGGTCGTCCATTGCGTTTTATCGTATTACCATGGAAAACATAGGGCCTCCTTGTAAGATTTGCTGCTGGCCCCGACAAGGTCCAATTTGTTGGAAAGGTGGACCAAACATTGTATTGCGTACCGTGGATTCAACTTAATAGCGTGAAACCACGTGGAATACAGAATGGGTTATCTAATGGGCAAATGTGAACTGGCTCTTGACAATTGGAAGATTCACGGGGATTGTTCTCGCGACAATGGCACACCGTGGGAACCGCTTTCGAAGATCGACAAACTTACGAGATAACGTGGCGGTTTCCTAATGTGAGAATTTCGTACATAAATCAAGGTGCAATTCAACAATTGTCAACTATACAGTCCACTCAGGATTTTCATTCGCAACTGTTTACTTTCTTTTCTCATCTTCAAGTGAAGACTTTCATTCCAGAAGATCCTTTGAAGTTCTCCAATCTAATACATGTATATTTGATCAAGCAAATTTTACTTAACGAGATAATCATCTTTCATCGTATTAGTCAACAATAAACAAAATACAAACAAAATCTAATCTCATATGCAAGGGTAGTTATTGAGAAAAATAGAAAAACCAGTTTTCGACCCTTCTTCCCTATTTATTCACGTTTGAAAATTCTGAAAAAAATCTGACACGTTTCGGATACTAAGCCACAGATTAGGTATCATTTTCAGATTTTTTCGTTGCAAACTCTGGTAGTTATTGAGAAAGATAGAAAAACCAGTTTTCAGCCCACTTTCCCTATTTATTCACATTTGAAAATTCTGAAAAAAATCTGACACATTTCGGATACTAAGCCACACATTAGGTATCAGTTTCAGATTTTTTCGTTGCAAACTCTGGTAGTTATTGAGAAAGATAGAAAAACCAGTTTTCGACCCATTTTCCCTATTTATTCACGTTTGAAAATTCTGAAAAAATCTGACACATTTCGGATACTAAGCCACAGATTAGGTATCATTTTCAGATAATTTTTTCGTTACAAACTTCGTGTGTAAAAAATGAGAAACACGAAAAAAATCGAAAAAATGCAATTTTATATAGAAACCTAAGAGGTGCCATCTCAGATTTAATTTAGCAATTAGATATTACCGTAAGTATTATGCTAAATTTTTTGAAATTCTTGAGAGTGGTGGATCATAATAAAAAATGAAATAAAAACCACTCTTTTCGGCGTTTCGTTATTAACTCTTAAACAAAGCCGCGGACACCATTTTTGCAAAGAGAAATGTTGCTTCGAATGAGCTCAGGATCCTCTTATTTCCGGATGCTGAAGGAATTTTGAGTCGCCATTCTCGAAATTCTGATTGTACGCACGGTCCTGAAAAAATTTGCGGGATTTTGCATTACTTATTCAAGAAATACGGGACCAAAAAATGGCGCGGGTCCTGCGGGATTGCAATCCCTATTCGAAGTAAAAATATAGCAAAAATTATGTTGCATCAAACGCGGAACGTTAAAATACTGTTGTATTACTTTTAGTAAACATTTCCTGGTACCGATGCACAAAGGCTCGCACTCTGGTACGCCAATGCACCAGAAACTGTCTCCGTGACGTCGATTGTTCATGCAGAACTATAGCCAGAGGAGAAACATGCTCCGAAGTATGCACACGTGTGCCCTTGGTCCGCTGAAAAATTTCACGAAACAAAACAACCAGAATATTTTAACCGGCCATGATTTTCGACCTTGCTGACGCACACTCTGGTATCATATGTTATCGTGAACCCAAGACTGCCAACGGGTGACTAACAAATTAATTATCTGAAATCTATAAAATTGTGGTTTTCATTTATCACGATAATTTGCGACATCGCGACGTTTCAAAGGAAGAGGATCAAGCAGAAGGTTCTCACGTTAATAAAAATAGTCGTAACTTTTCTGTTATTGTACCAGACTTTTAAAAGTTACAGTGACTCCCACAAATATTTGGACGCTAGTTGTAACCAACTTTATGATTTAATAATTCGTTTGTTGACAAAGCAATCGCCCTGGGAATTGTTTCTAGCAATAAAACATTTATTAACGTTGATAAACATATGTCATTTATTTGAAAAATATACGTACGTTTAATAATAAAAATTATTTAAAGAAATAATGTACCATTTGTGGTTCAGAAAAATATTCGGACAATGTTAATTTTTCTATTTAGATTGTGTAATTTAGTATTACAAAACTTGTTTAATACTTTGTGGCATGACCATTTTGTTTAAGAACATGTCTTAACCTGTTTGGCTTATTTTTTGTAATTTTTTAAAAATATTCAACTGTTATATTCGACCACTCAGTTACAAGTCTTTGTTTTAATACGGCTATTGATGTAATTGGGGTTTTTCCAATTTTTCTATCCAATTCATCCCAGAAATTCTCGATAGGATTAAGATCCGGTGACTTGGGGTCGTTGTCTTCGTCAAACTCAAAATCATTATTAAACCCCATTTTTTCGGCATTTTGAACTAAATTATTTTTGAGTATATTTAAATAATGATTGTTGTCCATTATACTCTTACATAATTTCAATATTATAATCTTTGAACTAAATTGTTTTTGAGTATATTTAAATAATGATTTTTGTCCATTATACTCTTACATAATCTTTGAACTAAATTATTTTTGACTATATTTAAATAATGATTTTTGTCTATTATACTCTTACATAATCTTAATATTATAATCTTTGAACTAAATTATTTTTGACTATATTTAAATAATGATTTTTGTCCATTATACTCTTACAGAATCTTAATATTATAATCTTTGAACTAAATTATTTTTGACTATATTTAAATAATGATTTTTGTCCATTATACTCTTACATAATCTTTGAACTAAATTGTTTTTGAGTATATTTAAATAATGATTGTTGTCCATTATACTCTTACATAATCTTAATATTATAAACTTTGAAATAAATTGTGCTTGACTATATTTAAATAATTATTTTCGTCCATTATACTCTTACATAATCTTAATATTATAATCTTTGAACTAAATTATTTTTGACTATATTTAAATAATGATTTTTGTCCATTATACTCTTAAATAATCTTAATATTATAATCTTTGAACTAAATTGTTCTTGACTATATTTAAATAATGATTTTTGTCCATTATACTCTTACAGAATCTTAATATTATAATCTTTGAACTAAATTGTTTTTGAGTATATTTAAATAATGATTTTTGTCTATTATACTCTTACATAATCTTTGAACTAAATTGGTTTTGAGTATATTTAAATAATGATTTTTGTCCATTATACTCTTACATAATCTTAATATTATAATTTTTGAACTAAATTGTTTTTGACTATATTTAAATAATGATTTTTGTCCATTATACTCTTACATAATCTTAATATTATAATCATTGAACTAAATTGTTTTTGAGTATATTTAAATAATGATTTTTGCCCATTATACTCTTACATAATCTTTGAACTAAATTATTTTTGACTATATTTAAATAATGATTTTTGTCCATTATACTCTTACATAATCTTCATATTTTTGCGTACATGTAACAAACAGTTCTCCGTATTTCCATCGACAATCGTTGACTGATATTATTTATAGAAGTACCTACCATTTATTTCTGAATTAAAGATTAAAATATTACCGATTCGCGTCCCATGTAACACGACCGTGCCATTAAAACGGAATATTTGGCTTCAGCCAAATCAATGTTCCTAAACGATCCATTAGACTATCGAACTTTTCGCTGATCAAAGACCATGATTAATTCAAACAGCACGAGATATACGGTTCGGCATTCCGCGTGTCTCAAAAACTCGACTCACGGTCACACATAATCGCGTACACCGTCACTTCCTCGAGCACGGTGAAACCGGTCATCAATGGGGAACGGGATTTCTGGACAAGATCCAAGATCATGGTCATTCGGCTGACCATCGACCGGTTCCTACGCCCGCTGTTCGCCTTTCTTCATTTCGTTTCGGGACGAATTTCACCGACCCTCACTTTCTTTCCTTTAGTCTCCAGCCTCTCTTTACCGCTGATTAATTAGCTTCTTATTGATTAGACAGATTCTTCCTTTTAATCACTTAACCCGTGGTTGCTTGAATTTTCTTCGCAAGATGGATATTCAAATGCAAAATATACTACAACGATGGTGGAAACTGGGATTACTAAGCCAGTAATTGGGGTTTTTTCAATTTTTCTATCCAATTCATCCCATAAATTCTCGATAGGATTAAGGTCCGGTCACTTGGGGTCGTTTTCTTGGTCAAACTCAAAATCATTATTAAACCCCATTTTTTCGGCACTTTGAACTAAATTGTTTTTGAGTATATTTAAATAATGAATTTTGTCCATTATACTCTTACATAATCTTAATATTATAATCATTGAACTAAATTGTTTTTGAGTATATTTAAATAATGATTGTTGTCCATTATACTCTTACATAATCTTAATATTATAATCTTTGAACTAAATTGTTTTTGAGTATATTTAAATAATGATTGTTGTCCATTATACTCTTACATAATCTTAATATTATAATCTTTGAACTAACTTGTTTTTGAGTATATTTAAATAATTATTTTTGCCCATTATACTCTTACATAATGTTTGAACTAAATTATTTTTGACTATATTTAAATAATGATTTTTGTCCATTATACTCTTACATAATCTTAATATTATAATCATTGAATTATTATTCGCAAGATGGATATTCAAATGCAAAATATACTACAACGATGGTGGAAACTGGGATTACTGGCTTATCAGTTGAAGAATTATTCGTAAATAATTATTTTCTAATTAAATAGGTTCTCGATTCAAGACGTTTCCTTAACCATTGTCATAGATGAGCAGTAATTGATTTTAAGTTCTAATCGCAAGAAATTAGGTGGATGCAGTAATAAACATGAAAAGAATTTTCCAAAATTGATAAAAAATGAGACAGGTTGCTATTGCAAGATTATAATTATAATTTTATATTTTTTTAATTATTTATTTATATTCATTCACTGTTAATAATCATTTTGGTATAGTTGAATATTCATGGAAAGGTGTGTATATAAATGATTGTGAATAATCTAAAAATTGTCAAGTCCAAGGTCGTGTGAAGGTCACGCTGTAGATTAATGGTAATGTTGATTAATCATTAGGATTTCAAGCAATCAAATCCAAATCCTCATATGGAGCAATAAATCCTTTAAATCGCATTATTGCTAACTCCAACACATTTTATAGCAATATTGATTTTCTCAATGGCACGTTACAGGCTTTCAAAACAAAATTGCGCCGCGCTATTCGATAATAGTACCTGCATTAGTTTAGTTTCGCACTGTCCATAATTAATTAATTTATATTTTAGATTATTTTCTGTTATTCTACATTTAACTGCAAACATTTGTATTAAAGGACTTCGGTCCGTATAAAATAAATAATAATTATGCATGCACGAGAAATGATTGGCGATCTTGAGAAAAGAACAATAAAAAGTACGTTCCCAATATATTATGGTACCAGGTTGCTGATCTTGAGGATGTTAAAGTGATCTCTGTCGAGCAGTTAGGCGTGCACGGTTTCTCTGAATAATTATGATTGATCAATCGAGTTAGAATTTCACGGAACCCCCGTAGTACATCTTATGGTTGCGGTCAAACTGCGTTCTGCATTTGTGAGAATCCTTAGGAAAGCACTTTCCCATGCATAGTAACTAGTAACGTCTTCTTCTATAGTCCGGAGGAAAAGGTTACCTGGAGATAGTGACTCTGTGTTGCTATACCATCGATCGCAATCAACGTTCGATGCAACCTTGTATTAAAAAAAAAAAACAATAACAATACCATGTAGCGTTTATTGTGCTAGAAAATGATCTATAGTTCGCAATGTTGTAGGTGAATTTGGTAATTATAAAGTCTGCGTACTCCGATTTTGATGAAATTTTAATATGTTATAGATTTCGATATTTTGAACAACTTTTTCCTTTCCCGATATAGGGGGGTCGCTTTTAGTTTTCGAGATATTTTCGCAAATAACTATTGCTAATGCTGTATTGAATTTTCCGTATTACTTTTGTTTTGTAAACACGTTGTGCAAGAAAACTAAAACCCAAAAAATATGTAAACCCACTTGCTTAGAGAAAACATTAATTTATAGATTAATTAATTGGTAATGCAATAATTAAGTGGTAAATTCTTACAGACGCAATCACAACAAAATTTTATTCTTGAAAATGGTCTGAATTTAGATCGAAACGTCGGAGAAAAATTTGATGTTGTAATAGCATTAATATTATTTATCTACTAATTATTATTATGATTGCTGCAGTATTTGGAGAAATGAGAAGCCGGTTGAAAAATTGGGAGAAGTGGGTTGATTTGAAAGTGATCTTGCCTCGGAGATGTATTTCGTAGAAAGTGCCAGCGGTTTGTGCGGTTTGCCATAACTGTCTCCAGACGCTGAGAAAATGGCGGATCGATTGGTAATTTATAGTGGAAGTTGTTTCGAACAATTGTTAATAACGTAAGTAATGTAACTTAATTGTTAACCCTCGCAAGGCAAGATCTATATGTATAATAACACATAAATTCTAAGGTGGGGTCTCTAATAAATTAATGAGGATTTTAATAAATTTGGGATGAAGATTAACACAGGATAAAAAGTAAACAAAAAGACATTTAATTATATTCATATAAAAATTCTTTGCAAAAATCGTAAGGGGTCTCTAAGACCCTACATCCAGGGCCGGCTATCTGGGGGGTCCGACGGATACTCTTGCAACAAAAAAATTTAGGGCCCAAAATAGTTTCTTGCACCCAGGCCCCTCTATAAAGAAGGTCGTCCCTGGTTATAGGTACTTGAAGAAAATGAGATATCACGAAAGCAAGTGAAAAATTCAATATTACACAAACAGAAGAATTATTGAATTATTATACAAGTAATTTCAAACAAAATAATTACATAAATGATTTCAGAAGTAAAATACTACTTATAAATAACTAAAAACTTAATGTCACATGAATAATTCAAACTTCAAAATTAATGTACTTAGGCAACAAAGAAATTTAAGGCCCCAAATGGTTTCTTGCACCCAGGTCCTTCTATACAGAAGGCCGGCCCTGCCTACATCACCTTGTGAAGGTTAATGATTCATTCGGAGTTAAATCTGTTGAAAATCGTAAAGGGATGGCGGAAACATGGTTCTACCGCCATTACGAACGTTCGTGTGTTTGTCACGTGACGATCAGCAAGTAAATTCCCTGGAAGCGGTTCATCACCTCTTCGCGATTTCGATAAAAATCGTATAGTAATTCATTAAGCGCGAGATTCTGCATAATCAAGTGATACGAGATTCCTGTGTCAATCGTACACAGGTCGTTGCCCCCTCTTTCAAGGTCGCTGGTAGAACCCGGACGTATTTTGCAATATGGCGGAACGATTGAAGAGAAGCGATCGAGTTTCGATTCCCAATAAATAAATTACTCACAAGGGATTTTTGCGAAACTTATGCGAGCTAAAAAAAAATTGACACGTGTTTTTTTTGTCGGCAACCATCCACTTCAAAGGGGTGAAAACAGCCCTCAAAGTTGGGTCGCCATGGGTTCGTCGAAAACTGATTTCGTCGACACTGTTTCGACACTGGTTCGATTGGAATTTTTTTTTTAAATAGTGTGTTTCTCAATGGGAAATGTAGTCGTGCAAGAAAATCGTTTTTTTTTTGTTTGAACAACGCTCTGCAGAGTAGAACAATAATATTCTCGTTGAATTCACGCGCACAAGTTCCACGCAATCGACATAAATCCATGCTCTACGTTGCTCCGGGGAAGTATGTGAACGCCTTGGGACACCCGTTCACTTTTTCTCGATGAACCGCGCCAGTGTTGCGCTAAACGAGGAAATGCAGGACATAAGACCGATCGGAACGAGGCTCTAGCCTGTTTCGTCGAAATTCCTTGCTCCGTGCCCGCTCAATTTTATGAACTTCTACTATACTTTCTCGCCGTATGAAAGCGAATTCTCTTCGACGAAATTTCAATATAAAAACCATGTTTTCCTCACCTATTTTCGCGCGAAACTACAATACGTTATTTCGTCTAATTGCTATTAGTCTTATTATTATTATTATTTTAAACTAGACATGGTTTATATAGCATATTCAGTACATGAGTTTAACTTAACATTAATTTATAATTCAAAAGGTAATTTCAATGAAATGAAATTTTTAGTGCACAATGTTAAATATTTTCGATTTTATTAATATTTAATATTATTTATATTTATAATATTTTAATATTTATTAATATTTAATCTTGAAATATAATTATTTTAAAACTTTGATTAAGTAACATGCACAGATGTTGATGAAACGAAAATCAGTAACAGAATGAATAAATTAACAGCAGAACATGAAACATTATGTCAGTGTTATTTAGTTTGATATAAAATTGCAAACCCATAGAAAACATTTTTGCGCAAAACTAGAATCAGCTATTTAATTTTAATTACTATTAGCCTTATTATTATTTTAAACTAGACATGGTTTATATAGCATATTCAGTACATGAGTCTAACTTAATACTAATTTATAATTCAAAAGGTAAATTCAATGAAATTAAATTTTTAGTGCACAACGCTAAATATTTTCGATTTTATTCAGCGTTAAGAATTTTTATAATTAAATAAACCGACGAATATTTAATCTCGAAATATAATTATTTTGAAACTTTTATTAAGTAACATGCACAGATGTTGATGAAACGAAAATCAGTAAATGAATAAATGAACAGCAGAACATGAAACAATGTGTCAGTGTTATTTAGTTTGATATAAAATTGCAAACCCATAGAAAATATTTCCGCGCAAGACTAGAATCAGCTATTTAATTTTAATTACTATCAGCCTGATATGTCAGCGTTACTTAGATTGATATAAAATTGCGAACCCATAGAAAACAGAAGGTACGTGTATTTTAATGAACGATAACACACGTTTTTCGATAACGATCCCTGCTTAACATTCCAGAGGCGAGCGAATGGCAAGGCTCGAATAATGAGATTCATCCAAAATAATCCTTTCGATCTACCGCGAGGTGAGAAATCGAAGCTGGCGAATGTTTTCAACGAAAACTGAGCAAATAAATGCGAAACATTATGCGAAACATGGATGTCTCCATTGAATGTTCGTAGAATTTATCGGCATGAATTCGAAGCCGTGTGTTTGCATATTTCATGGCTTCACCGCGTCACGGACTATTTTATGTAGATACGTTATAGCAAGTTTTTGGCAATTCACATTTTTGCGTGTTATAATTCGTCATTGATAAATTGCCGAAACTATTAATTCGATTGAGAACTTGATAACTCTGAGATAAGTTTTATTATTTATTATTTATTGATGCCGCAAACCATGTTTGGTTTTTCATCGTATACGTTATAACATACATGTAGCATTGTTATTGATAAATTACCGGAGCTATTAATTCGATTGATAACTTGATAACTCTGTTTTAATCACTAAGTTTTATTATTTATTATTTGTTGATGCTGCAAACCATGTTTGGTTTACATAGCATACGTTATAACATACAAGTAGCATTGTTACTGATAAATTATTAGAGCTATTAATTAGATTGATAACTTGATAACTCTGTTTTAATCACTAAGTTTTATTATTTATTATTTGTTCATGCTGCAAACCATGTTTGGTTTTTCATGGTATACGTTATAACATACATGTAGCTTTGTTATTGATAAATTACCGGAGCTATTGATTTAATTCATAACTTGATAACTCTGTTTTAATCACTAAGTTTTATTATTTATTATTTATTCATGCTGCAAACCATGTTTGGTTTATATAGCATACCTTGTAACATACATGTAGCCTTTTTACTGATAAATTAACGGAGCTATTAATTTGATTGATAAGTTGATAACTCTAAGATAAGTTTTATTTCGGTAACGGTGTAACGGCAGAAATTGTACGTGGATAATTATTATGGGTTTCCGCGGTGAACATTTTTAAAAATAGAAAATGATCGACGCCGTTGAGCATTTCGTTTCACGAACGTCGAACGACGTGTTAATATTCAGCCACCGTGCATGCAACATTAAGTTAACGTTTCTTTGAACGTGTTCTACTTGAGCATGCGGTGTTATGGTTGTGTGGGGTTGTAATTGTGAGGCCACTCCTTGCAGACGTTGCGGAATGGTTCACTTTGCTCATGGTAGTCCTTGGAGCATGACACATAGGGATTTTGGTCTTTGAACTATTCTTTATCGTTGCAACAGTAAAATTCTATTCTATTATGCGATGCTAATGATTATAGTTGGTTGATTAGACTAATAATTAGGTTTGGTGCAATTCAAAATTGTCGAAAATTAAGAGAGCTTGAGAATGTCAATATAAAATGATAATTTAATATAGATAATATAGATATAATAAAATATACTACAATATAATATTGTCATTATTTATTGAAGCGAAATTCAATGAGCATGAATGGAGAAAAATCATTTCTTACTTAGTTATTATTTATATTATAAAAGTCTACGTAGTTATTATTTATATTATAAAGGCAATTCTGCAGGCATAAATGATTATGGTTTTCGCATTATTGGAGCGTTCCACGCTGAAAGCACGCGATTCGAGGATTGCTCGCACTTTTAACTACAGGCGAGCAGATTATGCGAACACCTTCGTGCAATATCTTGGGAGAATACTAGTGAAAGGGACGGGTTATGAACTCGCGGTGCACTTCTGCCAGCAGTTGCATTTTATTCACTTGCACAGCCAAAGTCTAATTAAATTTAATCTAATTAAATACAGTAAACTTCATTATGAATTCATTATTATTGAAACCAAATGCGAATAAAATTCAATCAATTAAAACTTAAATGTAATTTTATCTATTCAATTAAAAATAATTAAATGCACTGTAGATATCTGTATAAATCGTTTCTTGTGCACAAAATGAATCCATACTTATTGAAGCTAAATGTGAATAAAATTCAATCAATTAAAACTTATATGTAATTTTATCTATTCAATTGAAAATAATTAAATGGACTGTAGATATCTGTATAAATCGTTTGTCGTGCTCAAAATAAATCCATACATATTGAAACTAAATACAAATAAAATTCAATCAATTAAAATTTAAATGTAATTTTATCTATTCAATTAAAAATAATTAAATGCACTGTAGATATCTGTATAAATCGTTTCTCGTGCTCAAAATAAATCCATATTTATTGAAACTAAATGCAAATAAAATTTGTCAATTAAAATTTAAATGTAATTTTATCTATTCAATTAAAAATAATTAAATGGACTGTAGATATCTGTATAAATCGTTTCTCGTGCTCAAAATAAATACAGTGAAATTTACCTTCCGAAACCGCAATAATTAGGCTCGCGGTTACCTGTGTACAATGAGCAAATACTTTTGCGTAACGGCAAACATAGTAATACCGTCGATGCACGGACGATTTGCGATTACGAAATTCAAGGACGTGTTGCGACGACAGAATTTCGATGACGAACTTTTTCAAAATAGTACGGTGTATCGAAAATTGCAATTTACATTGTTTTCGACAGCAAGATGCTATTTCTGCTCGCGAAAACACGCGATTCACTCGCACGATGCATGAATGGCGACTGCATGATGCACGATCTCATCTCGCGTGCGCGTACCGTTAAGAAGCCAACGAAATGATTGCATAACAATGGCGTTGGTAATCGGTTAGCGCGAAACAATAGTAAAATGCGATACCGTTCCGCGATGGATGCCTAACAGCCATGACAGGAATTCGTAATTTTCAGATCGACTCGATGAGCTACCAGCGATGTCGATGCTGTTTTTCGAAAACCCAAATTTTTCGAAAACATCAATTTTCACGAGGCTACTGCCCATTAAAGTTCGAATCGTTCTTGTTAAAATTTTTATTCTTATAAATTATTCTTATAAAAATATTAAATTTTTAGTTATTTATCCGTAGTATTTTATATCTGAAATCATTTATGTAATTATTTCGTTTGAAATTACTTGTACAATAATCAATTTTCAAGTAATCATGCAAGTAATATTCTTCAATATTTGTGTAATATTAAATTTTTCACTTGTTTTCGTAACATCTAATTTCCTTCAAGTACGAATACTTCAATTATAAATGACAATTGTTCAACTTTTTTGAATATTTAAACTTTGCCACCTTGAAGAAGATGCTCGACTACGTTTTTATAAATGTGTACACAATTTTTCTAATTAGTAATTAGTAATTAGTAATTAGGAATTAGGAATTAGTAATTAGTAATTAGGAAGTAGGAATTAGGAATTAGTAATTAGGAATTAGGAATTAGGAATTAGGAATTAGGAATTAGGAATTAGTAATTAGGAAGTAGGAATTAGGAATTAGTAATTAGTAATTAGTAATTAGTAATTAGGAATTAGGAATTAGTAACTAGTAATTAGGAATTAGGAATTAGGAATTAGGAATTAGTAATCAGTAATCAGTAATCAGTAATCAGTAATCAGTAATTAGTACTTAGTAATTAGTAATTAGTAATTAGTAATTAGTAATTAGTAATTGGTAATCAGTAATCAGTAATCAGTAATCAGTAACCAGTAATTAGTAATCAGTAATTAGTAATTAGTAACCAGTAATTAGTAATTACTAATTAGGAATTAATAATCAGTGATTAGTAATTAGTAATTAGTAATCAGTAATTAGTAATTAGTAATTAGGAATTAGGAATTTGGAATTAGGAATTAGTAATTAGTAATCAGTAACCAGTAACCAGTAATTAGTAATTAGGAATTAGGAATTAATAATCAGTAATTAGTAATTAGTAATTAGTAATTAGGAAGTAGGAATTAGGAATTAGTAATTAGTAATTAGGAAGTAGGAATTAGGAATTAGGAATTAGTAATTAGTAATTAGGAATTAATAATCAGTAATCATTAATCAGTAAACAGTAATCAGTAATTAGGAATTAGGAATTAGTAATTAGGAATTAGTAATCAATTAATTAAACTTCGATTGAGATATAACATTTCTCCGATCTCTTTCTGTTTCAGATTAAACATTCAGATCGAACAAAATGCTTCTGAAAGATTTCTTCATCGTCATATCCTTGGTATACGGTAAGTGTGTGCAATTCGAAAATATTAGCTTTTCCTTCAAGCTTTCCGGAAGGTTTCGCGAAATTCGCGTCAATTAATTGGAAAATAGTGTTTATACGAAAATTGATCACCTTGGGAAGCTATAATAGTAAAGCGAACGCTACGGTTGGCATAGTAGGTGTATAGTAGTTGTTTTTCTCATCACGTACGATTTCTCGTGTAATTACAAACGATGATTCCATACTGTTTTCATCGGTAGGTTTCAATATGGACGCCCCAGGCGTTTCTTTATTACCAAATGGCTACACTTTCCCACACTTGCCACGTTCTAGACAGACAGACGCACACGTACACACACGTGCACACGTGTGATTGTACTCTTCCCACAATGTGAAGAACTTTAATTTGTAAGCAATGCCGTGCACAGTTTCTTACAGCATCGACAAAACTGTGACACACCCTCCTTCTACGAAATTCACTATGAAATTTCAGGCTTGACAGAGAACGTGGCTGTCGTTGCGTCACAATAAAAATTATTCTCAATCTAATTTCTATTCTATCATCAATATTGCTGAAAATATAATAAAATGTCGCTTCATTCAAATACAATTTGTCATAATGAAATTGATTTAAAATTTAATTTTGCTTCTTCTTTTAGTCTGGCCAAAGACATTGACACAGTAAAATGTTGTAAGAACAATTAAGCATAAATCAAATTTAATTTTTATTCTGTTTTTAGTCAGGCCGAAGACCTTGACACGGTAAAACGTCATAAACAAAAAGGAAGGTTAATCAAAATTTAATTTTCAATCGAGTTTTAATTTTGCCAGAAAAGATAAAAGTAATGATTGCTTAAAATACCATTTTTATTTTATTTTCAACGTGATTGTGATTGTCACAATAAACTATGAGAAAATGAAATATGTTAAAAAAAGTAACAATTGCTAAAGTATCATTTTTATTTTATTTTGAACGTGATTGTAATTGTCGCAATAAACTATGAAAAAATGAAATATGTTAATAAAAGTAACAATTGCTAAAAATACCATTTTAATTTTATTTTGAACGTGATTGTAATTGTCACAATAAACTATGAGAAAATGAAATATGTTAATAAAAGTAACAATTGCTAAAGTATCATTTTAATTTTATTTTGAACGTGATTGTAATTGTCACAATAAACTATGAAAAAATGAAATATATTAATAAAAGTAACAATTGCTTAAAATACCATTTTAATTTTATTTTAAACGTGATTGTAATTGTCACAATAAACTATGAGAAAATGAAATATGTTAATAAAAGTAACAATTGCTAAAGTATCATTTTAATTTTATTTTGAACGTGATTGTAATTGTCACAATAAACTATGAAAAAATGAAATATATTAATAAAAGTAACAATTGCTTAAAATACCATTTTAATTTTATTTTAAACGTGATTGTAATTGTCACAATAAATTATGAAAAAATGAAATATGTTAATAAAAGTAACAATTGCTTAAAATACCATTTTAATTTTATTTTGAACGTGATTGTAATTGTCACAATAAACTATGAGAAAATTAAATATGTTAATAAAAGTAACAATTACTAAAGTATAATTTTTATTTTATTTTCAACGTGACTGTAATTGTCACAATAAACTATGAAAAAATGAAATATGTTAATAAAAGTAACAATTGCTTGAAATATCATTTTTATTTTATTAACTTTATTTGATTAACACTAACATGGGTATTGCATTGTAGTAAATACATTTGATCATTATGCAAATATCGTGTCTCCAGGTCTGGGATAAAGGGGTAACGTAATCTCGCAGTATAGACGCATAACGTAATGCGTTACATAAAGGTGTTACGTTTTAGGATTACGATTCTTCGAACAATCGATTGTTTACGAGACATAAACGAGTATGCGTTTCACTTTTAGTTACAGAATGCGCGGCCCAAGTTTACAAGAGTCACTCGACCGAGTCAGCGGCAGTCATCAAACCGGCGGTTGTAAACAATGATTTTATTACACAGACGGTCTACGGTTTCTTGGATTTCACTACCACCATTGGTAACACCGTTATGGTGTTCAGTCCGCAGAGTGCGCCTCCTACAGGTAACAATTACTATAAAGTACACCATATACAGATATCTACAGTCCATTTAGTTTTTTTCAATTGAATAGATAAAATCTATATAATAAAAGTGAAATGCTGTTCGTTGGTCACATCACGTGAGAATGGCTGGACCGATTTGGCTAATTGTTTTTTTTAAATGTTCGTTATAGTTCGAATCAGGTTTTTAGGGTAAAAAAAATTGGAAAAGTTGCCCTGAAACATGAAAATTCGGGAAAAAGTAAAAGTGCTTTTTGAATCATATTTCAATACAACAACAAAAAACGAACGTCACAGCTTTTAATAGTAGATTGAAAAATTGTTCGATTACACAATATATTGTGATCGTTTTATCAAAATCCCGGAATTGAATGCAACTGCAGTTTATAAATTGATAGAGTCCATTAGAAATTCTGATTAGTTTTGTAAACAGAAAAATTATTCAATCGCATACAATAGTTTGTTTTTACAAAAATGAAGAATTTCAGTACGATAATTAATTTTGTGCTTATAATTTTGACAGAACGTAATAGGATATATGGATTAAATCATAAAAGAATGTTACAATTATATATAAAATTGATTAATTTATTAAAATTTCATATCATTATTATAATTAGTATAGTATATTATTATTATTATAGTAATGTGTCATATTAATAAAACCATAGATAAAATTCTATAAATTAGATTAGATTAAATTTGATATATGGATTAAATCATGAAAGAATGTTACAATTATATATAAAATTGATTTATTTATTAAAATTTTATATCATTATTATAGTTAGTATAGAATATTATTATTATTATTATAGTAATATGTTATATTAATGAAACCATAGATAAAATTCTATAAATTAGATTAGATTAAATTTGATATATGGATTAAATCATAAAAGAATGTTACAGTTATGTATAAAATTGATTTATTTATTAAAATTTTTTATCATTATTATAGTTAGTATAGAACATTGTTATTATTATTATAGTAATATGTCATATTAATGAAACCATAGATAAAATTCTATAAATTAGATTAGATTAAATTAGATATATGGATTAAATCATAAAAGAATATTACAGCTATATATAAATTGATTTATTTATTAAAATTTTATATCATTATTATAGTTAGTATAGAATATTATTATTATTATTATAGTAATATGTTATATTAATGAAATCATAGATAAAATTCTATAAATTAGATTAGATTAAATTAGATATATGGATTAAATCATAAAAGAATGTTACAATTATATATAAAATTGATTTATTTATTAAAATTTTATATCATTATTATAGTTAGTATAGAATATTATTATTATTATTATAGTAATATGTTATATTAATGAAACCATAGATAAAATTCTATAAATTAGATTAGATTAAATTTGATATATGGATTAAATCATAAAAGAATGTTACAGTTATATATAAAATTGACTTATTTATTAAAATTTCATATCATTATTATATTTAGTATAGAATATTATTATTATAATTATAGTAATATGTCATATTAAAGAAACCATAGATAAAATTTTATAAATTAGATATATGGATTAAATCATAAAAGAATGTTACAGTTATATATAAAATTGATTTATTTATTAAAATTTTATATCATTATTATAATTAGTATAATATATTATTATTATTATAGTAATATGTCATATTAATGAAACCATAGATAAAATTTTATAAATTAGATATATGGATTAAATCATAAAAGAATGTTACAGTTATATATAAAATTGATTTATTTATTAAAATTTTATATCATTATTATAATTAGTATAATATATTATTATTATTATAGTAATATGTCATATTAATGAAACCATAGATAAAATTTTATAAATTAGATATATGTATTAAATCATAAAAGAATGTTACAATTATATATAAAATTGATTTATTTATTAAATTTTTATATCATTATTATAGTTGGTATAGTATATTATTATTATTATTATAGTAATATGTCATATTAATGAAACCATAGATAAAATTCTATAAATTAGACATTGAAAAACCGCATAGGTGGCAACGCAAAATGTAAAAAAGAAAATAATTCGAGATATAATCTCGTGAGCTGCGCGTGACTCGACGCGATTAATCATTCGTCGTTCTTTTTATTTCAGACAGCGAAAAGGGAAGGAAGAGTAGCATTTCGATTATTCAGACGAAACCGAGCGAAACGTTGGAAAAAGCAGCTCTTGATATCCAACCGAGCAAAACGCACAAGAGCCACGCCGAGCAGGAAACGAAAAAGCAAGCCAAAGGCACGAAGATCATCGTGAATTCCGTAATCGAGCAAAACGCCATTAATTCCTCGGAGGATAATAGATTGCGGTCCCCGAAAAGCCAGGTGAGCCAACGATCTTGCCCAAGAATCGCTAATTGGGAGCCTGAAATTACCTGAGAGAAAAAAACGCAACAACTGTGCGTCCTTATTCGGAAACTACATGGGCGATTATAATTAGACTGCAGATCCTTATGCAAAATAGAAAATGTCGATTACGAGAAACAGGATCCGAATGAAATCGTCGTTCCTTTTTTTAATCGTTCCAACTAGACGACAATAATATATTGGCATTCCCAAATCCGTTTAATCCTTTCACTGTTTTCAACCTGTTGACTTCCAAGTCTGCCATATTCCCATAAAATCATAATCAGCAACATCTGTTATTTGGAAAGTTTTCATTTATATTTACTGTTTCATAAAATGGAAATTCTTTCATACTTTTTAGTGTGTTACATCTTGGACGTTTAAAGAGAAGTTAAAATTTAAAGATTTCAATAACAGATATAACGCAGTTTTAGTTTAAGTTTACATTTAAATGGCTTTAATTAAGGATGTGGGTACGAAGAAATCGAAATTGAGCGTTTAAAATGATTTTAGGTAAAACAATCGAACAAAGTGTATTTTAAAAGAAACAAATTCAGAATACATAGAATTGTTATGAATTATTATGTTATGTTAGCAGTTACCGATAGATGTATCTCGCTTTATTCTATATTTAATCGTAGTTGCTTCAGAACGATGATGATGTTGACGTTGAGGTTGAAGATAACATGAAATTCACAATTTAAACAAAAGCTTTTTAAATAAATCTACTTTTTCAAGTAAAATATTCTCGTGAATGGCTTTCATCGCAAATATATTGATGGATTTCGAATTTCTTGTACTTTTGTCTTCCATTGAACATCCTTAAGTTATAATAAAATCTTTACTAGTCACTATCAAACGTTAACATGCTAACAAGCGGTTATACAAGCCGGATTAAACGAAGATAAAATCAACGAGGTAAAACCACCGAAAAAGAGAAAATAATAAACTCCTCGTTTGTAAAAATAGTCGATATTGTTCGGGACGATGTGTACTGCGCAAATTTATGTAGAGAAGCGTATTTCCTGGATTTTCCAGGTAAAAATCTGCTCGAGCAGGAAGCGCGGTACTTTCCCTTTCGCGAGGCAGACTTTTCCGGTTCTATTTACCAATCCATATACCACGCGCACGCACCTATGTACCCGCAAGATTTCTACTTTCAAACGGTCACGTAAACTTCGACGCGAACGTATGCTTTTCGAACGGCGCGTCACTGAACAATACTATTTCGGTAATTGTATAGAAAAGGTCTGCGTACTCCGATTTCGATGAAATTCTAATATGTTATGCAGCAACGCATTCTCGACAACTTTTTCCTTTTCAAGTATAGGGGGGTTGCTTTTAGTTTTCGAGATATTCGCAAAAAACTATTGCTAATATTGAAAGGTTAATTCTTCTCGATCGCAAATTTAGATAATTAAATTTTTAAATGTTATCGGCGCCAGGTTCGATCATTTTTAGAAAAAACAACAAATGTGCAATTACAACATGTTTCTAACGTTTCGATCCCGATGTGGATCTTTTTCAAAGAATCATTATTGCGTCTGAAAAATATTTTGAATGAATAATAATGTAAGAAATGATAAAGTTAATGGAAACCTCAAAAAACTTACATGTTGTGTAAAAACTGGACAATACATTATAACGCATATTACATTTTGTATTACGCAATAATGATTCTTTGAAAAAGATCCACTTCGGGATCGAAACGTTAGAAACATGTTATAATTGCACATTTGTTGTTTTTTCTAAAAATGATCGAACCTGGCGCCGATAACATTTAAAAATTTAATTGCTAATATTGTATTGAATTCTATATTGGAAAAGGAAAAACTTGTTAAAAATGTCGAAATCTGCAGCATATTAAAATTTCATTGAAATCATAGTACGCAAAAGCTTTTCTATACAATTACGCACTAATTTTGTTTAAAAATCCGTTCGAATCACGACGGCAATTGAACTTTAGTCGATTGTTTTGCAGGAGCTGAACACAAAGATCCAGTCAACGACCGCCAGCGCAGTGGTGTCCTCGCAAGTGCACGCGAAACCGAAGGACGACGTACCCGGTGTGAAAAATAATCTCGCAGAACCCGAGTACGACTTCCTGTCGAAACAACCGGCGGAAATCGTTGATGAGACTTACAAGGTACACGAGAAAAAAGAAAAAATCGATTTCACGAAGGTCGATCAAGGAAGTAAGGAGTAATAAAAGTACTATGCTCCGCATACATGCAATTAGCATTGACACAGATTGTTCCGGCACCGACATCAATCTGGCCAAGGCGGCTAAACCTGAATATCTAGTTCCCAGCTCTGCAAATTGCTACATTTCTAGCGAAAATTTTATAATGGAAGTTGCGTTGACCGCGTTATACTTGCCACTGCAAATAAAGTAAACGAAGCGTAAAATAAATGATAGGAAACACCGCCTTCGAATAATAGTAATTTACTCCAAACGAAAAGCAAAAGATTATGGCCTGGATTTAGAGGTTGGCTAGATCCAAAGTTACAGAGGCCTAGACTAACGTGATACAGATAACAATACCGCCTTAACAAAATTGCATTAGTGTAAATCAGAAATTCATTAATATTTAGAATTTAAAGAATCATCTAGTTCGCAATCGTCTGAAATGAATTGTTCTAAATCATAATAGCTCCTAAAACTCAACTAACCTGATCTCAAAGTGCAGAATTCCACAGCAATGCAAAGATTCAACATTGTTTTCTAGAAAAATAGTTTTCTCCAAACGAAAAGCAAAAGATTATGGCCTGGATTTAGAGGTTGGCTAGATCCAAAGTTACAGAGGCCTAGACTAACGTGATACAGATAACAATACCGTCTTAACAAAATTGCATTAGTATAGATCAGAAATTCATTAATATTGAGAATTTAAAAAATCATCTAGTTCGCAATCGTCTGAAATGAATTGTTCTAAATCATAATAGCTCCTAAAACTCAACTAACTTGATCTCAAAGTGCAGAGTTCCACAGCAATGCAAAGATTCAACATTGTTTTCTAGAAAAATAGTTTTCTCCAAACGAAAAGCAAAAGATTATGGCCTGGATTTAGAGGTTGGCTAGATCCAAAGTTACAGAGGCCTGGACTAACATGATACAGATAACAATACCGTCTTAACAAAATTGCATTAGTATAAATCAGAAATTCATTAATATTTAGAATTTAAAAAATCATCTAGTTCGCAATCGTCTGAAATGAATTGTTCTAAATCATAATAGCTCCTAAAACTCAACTAACTTGATCTCAAAGTGCAGAATTCCACAACAATGCAAAAATTCAACATTGTTTTCTAGAAAAATATTTTTTCGATGTTGCAGTTGATTAATTTGAGGCCCTCTTCGAAGGCTCATCCGAAGCCCAGGCCTACGGGTCGACGCGACAAGGAGAATCCTACGGGGTTGGTTACTAAACTCGGTGGCACAATCGTGAAAGATGGTCTTACAACCGTGCACGAGACCAGCGTGATCGGCACTTACATAAACGGGAAGTATGCACAGGTGCTTCAAAGTTCCTCGAGGATCCTTCAGGGTACGCCACCGATTCCTGAAGGAAAAATTCGACCGTCCAGCACCCAACGGATCTTGAAGACCATAGGGCCGCAGCAAGGGAAACTGAAGCCGCAATTGGAACCAACGCCGACGAACCACCAGGAAGAATCGTCGCTGCCGTTAGAAGTTTTGTTCAGCGCTCCCGCTGGTAACTTGAAATTCTGTACAGCAATGTACTGAACCAATTATGACTGAGAATCATTGGTATCGAAACATCTCCCTAGATAATGACTTAGATATGAAGGGTTTAGAACTGTTCTGTAAAGAATTCCAAACTGCATCTAGCAGAAGATTCAAAAGTTTGACTCAAAAAATTAATTTCCTCAAATCAGACACTTTCAGCTGTTGCAAAACATTTGCTATCGCTAAAACTGTTCTGGAAATACTCGAGGGTTTTTTTATAAACGAAACACCCGATATAGAAACACATAGTCAATTTCTTTTCACCTCCCAGGTTCCTCGGTCCGAAGCACAAGGAAAAATGCATCTCCTAATTCCGCGCGGCCGAAGTTCCGCAACAAGATCAACGAAGACTACGACAGCGGCGAAGTACCGCAAATCAAACCACCAAAAAACAGAAGCAGCACCACGTCAAGGCCAGGCTACAAGTAAGTACCCGACCGTTCATCAGCAGACAGCGATTCTTCATAAAATCCGTTGTCTATCAGAAACCGGACTCCGTCTACGACGACAACCGAGTCGCCTGTACCGCGAAGACGCACCGGCTTCCGGCCCAGCAACCAGCCCAGCCTGCCGTCGAAGCAGATCCCTAAGCCGAAGGTCGAGCAACAACCAATCAGCCCCAACACCGGGCCGAAGTTGAAGCTGCCGAGAACGCAAGGTCGCTGGTCATACAAAACGACTCCTAAACCTAGAGTAATCATCCGGAAGCAGATCGACGATGATGAAGCACGTTCCACGCCGGAAACCAGCACCACAGAGGGTCCTTTAAGCCTTGATGACAAGACCACTGCGGCGTCTGTGTCAACGTCAACGACAACGACGTCGTCAACAACAGGACAGCAGGTAGCTGCTCAGAGGAAGATCCAAGAGATGGTCAGCGACGAGGAACTGGATCCTAGTGAGAGCGAGGACGTAGCCAGTGTCAGTGTCCAGGACCAGCATCCGGAGCAGGCGCTCCCTATCGAGACAATCAACGTTGAGATCTCCACAGCCGCCGACATTAGCAATGCGTACTTTGAGATCGCTACTATTAAATCGCCATATACGTTCCAGGTAAGTCTTTGCATAGAGATTATTCCAGAGAACCGTTGTCTTAACGATTGATCCTGTATACAGGTTGGAACTCTGAGAAACACACGCTACATAACTGTCACGTCGACTCAGAAGAAATCATTCTCAACGCCAGACCCCACCTCAACGATAGCACCCACCGAACCCCTTACTGAAAACCTATTAGCCAACACAGCGGCAGCTTATGAGACAACGTTACCCCTCGACTCAGCAGTAGCAACCCTGCCAGCCATATCTCTAGAGTCAGGTCAAGCTACACCTCCCTTAGAAACCCTGACAGAAACATTCTCCACCACTCAGACTCTCTTAAAGACGCATTTACTGCCAGTAATACACGGTAACAGCACGACCAAGCTAAGCTTAGTGCAAACTTATAACATCGCCCGAGTGGTTACTGCCACAAAGACGCTACCACCAATGGACATCTATCAGTTCATCCCCAGCAAAGCTTTGAACGAGTTCAACTCGAAGTTGGACGAGGCGGGCAGTGAACTGCACGTGGAGTTGGACGTTGGAGACGATGACAGAGATGACGAGGACATCCCGAAGAGGATTGTAGCACCTAACGGCGACTTAGACTCTGACCTGGAGCCATTCAAGTCCATATCCTCCTCCAGGGTGAAGCCAGAGATCTCCAGCAGTTCCATAGAGCCACAGCTGACTCCTGATCAACTGGCTTTGCTGAAATACTTTGGACAACAACAGCAACAATCGCCACAGCAGGTGATCACTACGTCGCGACCAGTCGTTGTTTTGGAGACCGTCTATGAGTCCCACGTGATCCCAGTCGTGAATAATGGAAATACTTTGTACTCGACACTGTCAAGGCCAGTGGGTACCGTGCCAAGAACGTCTTACGAGTATGGAACATCTACTATTGCACCTGTTCTACCTCCACAACTGCCTCCACAGTTGCCCCCGCAACTTCCACTGTTCCCACAACAGCCACAGTTCACTATCACTAGTGCTCCACTGGTTACTCACACTCTGGCCACTGTTTCCGAATCCAAAGTGTTGAAATTAACCTTTGGAGCCAAAACTGCATACACTACTCTGTTCTCCAGTCGTGTGGTGCCCACTGAGGTCACCACTTACGTCACTACCACTGTTCCAGTGCAGCCTACTGTCCCTGCTTTCCCTGGTTACTATCACCCACCACCAGTTGCCTATCCACCTTTCCCTTTTGTAGGGTAAACGTTCAGTGTCTAGGGTCTTCGTGATTGCAGTACGCTTTCGGCGTACTGTTCTGGAAGTTCTGTAGATTGTATGATGTTTAGTGTACTGTAGTTTGATTTTGGAAAGAGTTACTTGTTGTACGACTACTTTGTACATCCACTGTAGAAGCAGAAGGGGTAATTAATTTCTTTTGAGCAGCAGGTTACTCAAGCTCTATTTATTGGATCACTTTAGTTGACTTGATTTGAAGTAAAATTGTTAGAACTTTCAGATCAGTGCCTGTAAGTATATATACACAAAATGATGATCACGATAGATCTTATACCAAAATTGACACCAGTGACAATGGCAGTCATTGAATCGAATTTTCAATCCCTTTCGGTTTCAATGAGGTTCTTTGCTACCCAGAGATTCAGCATTTTAGTGTAACATTATTTAAGATATTTAAAAAGTAATGCTTATCATAATAGTATTAATATTTAATATAGAAAAATATTCAGATATATATTTTCCATTCGATACAATTAGCGAATAAGTTAATTATGTTGTTCATGTATCGTGGTGTGACATGGCCGACACTTTGGGAACATAAAGAAAAAGAAAAATGGTATAAATATCTATCTATGGTATAGTTTGGAAAGAAGTACAATACTAAGTATTTTCGAATAGTGTCATAGACGCAAAGACTGATTACCCTTAAATGAAACCATAATATTTACTATAGGTGCTGAACGAATCTAATTCTCGTGAGGGCTTTGTTTAAAAATAATTATATTTTTACTAAGTCGAATGAACAATTAAAACGTACCGTGTCCCATGACGATACATATGAAGAACATAAAGATTATAATTAATTAATTTAGTTTCTTTTACTTAAAACTAAAATTTCACAACACTTTTTCTTCCATTTAATTTCGCTTAATAATAAACTCCAATCAAAATCACACGAAACTAAAAAATACGACATTATTATTGTCAAAATTGAATATAAATCTTGTAAATAATCATACATCATTATTTGTTTTATTATGATAAATTGAATGATTACATGACGTATAATAATTCTCATTTTATAAATAATTTAGATTGTACACTTAAATTAATTTTTTTATAGTAAAACTTTCAATAGCGTGCAACAATGTTTAAATATGTGTGTTGCAATAATTATTGTAAATATATTATTTGTCATTACAACATTCTGTATGTATATTAAACAAATTTGTAAATAAAGTATGTAAAAATGGTCCGTTATTCTTTTATTGTACACAATGTAAACGCAATGGTAAATACAGTTTAATTTATTTTATTGCATAGTAATAAAGAAAATTTATAATAAAAAAAATGTCTTTACGTATATATTAGTAAAATCAGAATTTACAACTGTAAAAAAATGACTTGTAAATGCACAGAGACGTCTCTCTGGTATTGCTTATATAAAAAAGTTTTTTAAACATTTTCTGTGCACCATATTTCCATTTCCAAATAATACCTAGTGTCATTCATTAATCAAAAATTCATATAGTTTGATGTTAAGAAAATTGAACACCATATTCAAGAATAAATGTAAATACATTATTGTATATTATTATACAGTATATTTGCTGTACCTCCTACTATGCGCTATAACGCTGTAAAAAAATGGTCTGAGACGGCAGATTTTTGTGTAAAAATGGTCAGTGCCAAGCGAAGACCTTTTAGCGAAATAAATAAATGTTCCTGAATATAAAATGAAATGTAAACCGATTCGAAATAATTTAACAAGGTTCCGAAGACTAACGTTTGAATGTGACAGACTGTTCTTCCTTCTTAATTGCACGAACGAGGGTCACGCTTAAGGCAGCAATGATGATCTAGAAAAATACGGATAAACAGAATTAAAAAACAATCGTGAACAATTTTTAAAATGATCAAATTTTAAACTCCTTATGAACAAATTTTAGAATTGTTTGCTTCAGTCATTGAACTCACATGAAGCACGCACAAAGCCAAGGCCAAACCAGCCAACCATCCTGATCTGCCCTCTAAAAACCATGAGATTTCTTCGACGCAGCCATGGAAAAAGGCGTTTCCTGTCACTGAGTCTCTGCACTCGTTCGGCAAAGGTTTCTTCAAGGTCAAATAGTCTCTTGGTCCATCAGCGCCGCAACAACCGATCTATTTAAAAATCATTCGATTAACTTCAGATTCAAACCCGGGCATAGCTTTTCTTTTTCAGGAAAGAATACTTACACTTTCTTGGACTAACTGTAAGACGTAAGTCGCTCTATCATCTTGGTAGTTGTTAATGAGGGACAGCATCGATTTCCGAATTAGAGGCTGAATTTGACTGTCGTAAGTCGAGTAGTCGAGCAGCAATGCCGTCCCTGCTAAGCCCATCACGTAGCAGAACAATTGTAAACCTACGAACTAAACATAGTGATATTAGTGATATGATGTTTACAGTTGTCGTTGTTGTTTTAGTGCTTGTGACTTACGACGAAGAGGCCAAGGACGTGTTCCATGAGAGCAACTCCACATCCGATGAATGTTATTATTATGACCAATATCGAGGCAGCTAGGAGGATGTAAATGCCGTTGTAAAATTCGTAAATGTCGAGGAAGTCAACCCATTCTTGGAATCCTGGATCCAGTCGCAGCCATATACATAGGCCGAACATTGAGCTGCCGAGGAGCTAATAAAAAAATGTACAAGTCTCAAAACGATTTAAACAATTAGAGCCAAACTTTTAATTTTAAAATTGAAAACGAGTCAATAATTCAGACTCGCAGACTCGCTGTTTCAAAGATTCAAAGACTCATAGATTCAATTATTCAAAGATACTGATTCAAAGATTCAATTATTCGAAGATTCAATTATTCAAAAATTCAAAGATTCAATTATTCAAAAATTCAATTATTCAAAGATTCAGTTATTCAAAGATTCAGTTATTCAAAAATTCAATTATTCAAAGATTCAGTTATTCAAAGATTCAGTTATTCAAAAATTCAATTATTCAAAGATTCAGTTATTCAAAGATTCAATTATTCAAAAATTCAATTATTCAAAGATTCAATTATTCAAATATTAAATTATTCAAAGATTCAATTATTCAAAAATTCAATTATTCAAAAATTCAATTATTCAAAAATTCAATTATTCACAGATTCAATTATTCAAAAATTCAATTATTCAAAAATTCAAGTATTCAAAAATTCAATTATTCAAAAATTCAATTATTCAAAAATTCAATTATTCAAAAATTCAATTATTCAAAGATTCAATTATTCAAAGATTCAATTATTCAAAGATTCAATTATTCAAAAATACAGATTCAAAGATTTCATTATTCAAAGATTCAATTATTCAAAGTTTCAATTATTCAAAGATTCAATTATTCGAAGATTCAATTATTAAAAAATTCAATTATTCAAAGATACTGATTCAAAGATACAAATGCCCAACGGCTCAAAGACTCAATGATTCGAGGATTCGAAGATTCATAGAATCAATGATTGACTTTTACAACTTTTTTGACTGGGCCAATACATATGAAGACTGGATTTAAAATATGTAGAATATTATATTATTTATTATATATTATAAATACATATATTTTTTTTTCTTGTATGAAAATAGAAACGCGAACAAGTAAGCTAGTAAATTCAATAAAACATAGTAAATTTTGTTTGATCGGACATTTAAAAAAAAGATGTTCTAACACTTTAGGAATTAGTTTCACATTCGTCACGCTGATAAACACAGATATGATTGGTGCGCGTTGGTTGAGTCATTGGATCGAATGTAAGAAGGATGTATGTTGCAACGAGGCACGTTACAATTCACAATCTACCCGTAAATTGTCTCCGCTGACCTCTTTACATAGAATTCGCGACAGAATGCCAGCGATAATGTTCGAAATTCGCGGGTTTTCAATTTTACTCTGTCGCAATTAAATCAGAACATTTTTAGTAGATTAACTGATAATATCCAATGAGTTTCAAAAAGTTTATATTACGTTTTTGATAACATTTGTTCCATTTATTTTTACTCACCCATATTATGGCGTTCAGGCAGAAGATGGTAAATTTGATGCACTGAATCCGCTGCTCCAATTGAGGAATGGCCGATTTCGAAGCCATCATTTAAATCCCAAGTATACTTCTGAAAATCGAAACTCAAAACTGTTTCGTTTTCTTCGCCGGAGTCACTGAACGAGATTGTATCAAAACGTGGGCACCACGATTATGGTCGTAGCCGTCGACAGGTACCTGAAACATCCACCTAGCACTCTCTTTATCGTCGACAAACATAAGATAACTGGATAAGCACGTCCTAGATAAAAAAATAATCATGGCAAGTGAATGATTCACCTGTACGGAAAGTTGTCATTAAAGAAACAACCTCCGGCTAACAATCACCAGTGATCCGCATCCCTATATAAGAATTCATTTTGCATCATCGATAATATTATTATTTATATTTCTAATAATCATCGCTAATTATGTTTAATGATAATCATATAAACTTATCGATATGAAAACATTTGCGTAGACAGATTCATCGATTTTATTTTTGGTAAATTACAAAATTTTCTATTATTTCATTATGTACACAGTTTGTCGCAGTGGAGAAATTCTTTTTGGTTCAACGAGCTCTTTTTCGAATCCCCTGCTTCGTGGTCTTCTACGGGAAAATGAACTATCTTTATAAATGTAGCATCTAAAAATAGACTTCAGACTCGGGATGTATACATACAGATTCCGTATGTGTGATCTTCTGGCTGGAGACTATGAACTAGCTTAATTGACTGTGATAATCGGTTAATCGCGTGTTGTGTCTTTGAACTCTGTACAAGTAATTCGGGAACAGATTTTTTACAAATAACATACAAACAAAAATCCTAAAAATCACTGGCACAATTACGCAGAACGATTCCGCAAACCTTCCCGAATACGACAGTATATTTTCTTTATAATATTATAAATATTTCTTTATTTTTTCAATTGAATTTTAGACTTATACGGGTTCCAAGCTAAATCTAACTACACCATGCCAAATACAATAATAATTCTCCTTAGAATACCGCCAAAAAAGGCCACAATGCAGATTTCATTTTCCAGTGACAAATTAAAATAAATTTGATTCATTTATACGAGAGTTATTTCGAAGTAAAGCGTGTGCCATCAATTACGTGGCTGTAATTCTTCTTCGAATGTAAACGAAGTTAGTTTTCCCCCGAAATCTTTTTATCGGAGATTCCGAAGAGCCAATACGGGGCTAATTTGATATCGTTCGGTCCAGTAGCATCCCACAGATGTAACCCGGTCATGGTGTTCGCGATATGGAACGCCTTCGCTCCAGCATCACCGTCAGAAATGGCTTCTGAATGGAATATGTAGAAGTGGGGGTGTAGCGTCGAGCAAGACATCAAATTCTGCTGATGTGGAAGCCGACTCCTAAGCGAAGCAAGCGGCTAGGTCTAAAATTCTCTTCGTCGACATCGTCGTTGACGCTGTTCTTCAGTGTTCCTCCTCGCTTGCCGGTTTTCGGTGACCTTTCATTTCGTTAATTCGCACAAGTTATGCGCGGACTCATGCTCCTGCAAATTCTGATCGTTTTCTCTGTGCTGGCGACAGCGATCCCCAAGCCAGAGAACGAACACAAATCTCGAGTTATTAACAAGGTCAGTATTTCGACTTCACCCTCCTCAAAATTATTTTATACATAACCTTGTTCAAATGCTGCAATTATAATTGAACGTTATGACACTTTTTATGCATCCCCTTTTTCGTTCGATTTTGTACGCAGCGTCGAGTGATTGATTATTTAAAAACATAAACAATACGTTCGTCTATTTTGATTAATCCTTCAGTACTGCTTAATGAAAACAATTGAAAGTTTTCTGTTTTTTTAATTTTATGATAGGAGCCAAGCGAACAGGAGCACTATGTCCACTCGCAACACAACCCAGCTTACGATCACGAAGCCTTCCTCGGTGAAGAAGCGAAGACGTTCGATCAACTTACGCCTGAAGAGAGCATGAGAAGACTTGGAATACTCGTCGACAAAATGGACAAAGATAAAGATGGTTATGTTAACGGGGAAGAACTAAAGGATTGGATACTGTATACGCAGCAGCGCTACATAAGAAATGATAGCGAGAGACAATGGAAGTACCACAATCCAGAGGAAAAGGAGAAACTTCCGTGGACGGAGTACATGGCGATGGTCTATGGGGATATGGACGAGCACGAAGCAGAGAACCGTGAGAAGTCCAAAGATAACTCTTACTCTTATAAGGATATGCTTAAGAAAGAACGGAGACGTTGGACCAGTGCAGATTTGGATGGGGACGATGCTCTCACGAAGGAAGAATTTGCTGTTTTCCTCCATGCAGACCAATTCGATCACATGAAAGATGTTATAGTGATAGAAACCATAGAAGATATTGATACCGATGGAGATGGCAAAATATCTCAGTCAGAATACATAGGTATGTCTTTTTTTTGTTGAGAATTTTATTGTTCCATTATAAACATGTTTCTATGATCAAACAATTTTTTATTGCAGGTGACATGTATGATGGTGCAGAAGGAGAAGAGGAACCAGAATGGGTGAAAAATGAGAAGGAGCAGTTTTCTATGTACCGCGACAAAGATGGTGATGGTTTCCTGGATGCTGAAGAGGTTGCACATTTTTTCACGCAAGATTTATACTTGAAGAAAATTGACTAAATTATTAATCTCTTCTTAGGTTAAAACGTGGATCGTTCCAGCAGACTTTGATCATGCAGAGGCTGAGTCTCGTCATTTAATATTTGAAGCTGATACAGATGCAGATCAGAAGCTAACGAAGGAGGAAATATTAGAAAAATATGATCTTTTTGTGGGCTCTCAGGCAACTGACTTTGGAGAGGCATTTGCGAGGCATGATGAGTTCTAATAAGAAGACAAAATTCGTATAACATTATTAAAACAAAGAACAAATCGCTATTAATACACGAGAAGAATGTGTAAAACATTTATAAAAAACATTCATCTTTATCAGTAGGATAAGAGTCTTTTTATAATGGCTGATTTTTACTTACCTCATGACACTACCACTAAGAATCCTTTATCTTTGAAACGTGTACATATGTGTTAGTCATTTTAATAAATCGTAAATATTTTAACTATAATTTGCTTTTTATTAAACGGTAAACAATACAGCTGCCCGCGCGTATAGTAACCTTCGACTATAATACAGGTGTGTATGATACTAGAAGATAAGCAATGGATTAATATAACAGCGACTATCTTTACCAGATAAGACATGTTCCCTAATCACTGTCCAACGTTCAGTATCAAATGTCGTTAAGCAAGGGATACCAGTCAAAATGAAGGAAATTCGTTTGAATATAGTTTTAATTGCGATTGTGTGTAGCATACCTTTAATATTAGCAGGTAATTATACATATACATACAGTGATATTATATACATGTATACTTGTATTATTCGAACTCTATAGAAAATATGAAAATTTGTAATGTGATTTATTCATAGTTGTTAATAGCTTCGATGACAATAAAGCATACTGCTATAAATTCAGATGGGTAGCATCAGGTAACACAAACCCTGATAAAAATAATTGTACAGCGCAAGGTGTCCCTTGCATTGAACCGATACGCACAGGTAATCATTATCAGAATTAACATTTTTCTATAACACTGTCCAAGAATTGAAATCACTATCTAATTGATAACGTTGCATAGAACATACTGCTACATTCGAGAGAGTCTATATAGGATTAGAAAGATGTTCTTAAAGTTTAAAATTTCAAATTTGACAAATTTCAGGTACTATAAACATAACTAATTACTGGGTTAATAGAACACATGATAGCACCAACTTATGTCTTCTATCAAATGGTTACGTTTGTTTGAAATATACTACATCATTGGGTAACGAAAGTAAGATATTTATACGTATAAGTTAAAAGAAAAAGATATAAAATTTTCTAACGAATCAAATTTCATTTCAGTTGTGGATCAATCTTTCTTTTGTGGCAAAGTAATAGAGGATAACGTTGCAGTTATAACATCAGGATGCTATGAAAAGAAAGTAAGATAGTATTCTATTAACCCTTCGCACTTCTTTGTCGAGTATGACTCGACGTCAGAAAAAGAAAAATATAAATGAAACATGATTTTATATGTATTTGGTTCTTCTTTGATTTATTTAAGTCGTATTGTTTAGTTAAAAACACATGTAAGTTCCACAAATATAAATTACAATTTTAGATAATGTTTTTGTATATTAAATATAGTAAATAAAACTGTTTAAAATAAGTAGCAATCAAGGAACTGTGTTTCAAGTAAATTTCAAATAAATCGCTTAAAATGGTAGGGAGTCTTTTGGACAGTCAAATTAAAAAATAATTTGGAGTGCAAAGGGTTAAATAAAGAATCATCATTACAACATTGAATTACTAAATAATGCGTACAAGGAACTTGTCTATTAAATTTAATTCATTTACACTTTCCTTTATAGGAACAAGGTTATAATGTCAGAGTCTGTGCTTGTCGGTCTACAATAGGAAAGGAGCCCTGCAATGCATCAAGTTCAATAAATTATTCTATCTTTATGTTACTAATTATTTTCATTGTTCATGCTTATAAATATTAATAAATCGATGACATCTTTAAAAAAAAATTGTACAGTATTATTGCGTAGTCTCTTTATTAATATAAATTAAATAGATATAAACAAATCGAAGAGCATACATATGCGGTTTCGAAAAAGAAATTTTAAATTTGAATTTACGAATTAGACAGTAGTGCCAAATATATTTCGTGCATTCTAGTTACAAAAGTAAAGCTACAAATTTATTTCGCAATGTAAAACACAAATACATTTTCAATTCATTGAATGTAAATAATTTGAGATTCATAATTTATTCGAAGCTCTAACGTTTCTGTAATAATTGGACACTCTTTTATTTAGTAATCTTTTATAATAGTATGCATGTGTATGCTCAATTATTTCTACAGAACGAGTAAAATTTCAATTAGTTCGAATCATTTTGCCTTCATAATCCATTCGAAATCATGAGGGTTTAGTCATTTAGTATAGTTGAGTATAGTAATTGGATACCAATTGGATACTCGTATGCTAGTAACTTTTTGCAAAAGTGTGCAACTGCAGTTGCGCCTACGTGAGTGCGCACGGACGCGCATGTACAGAAAGAAAACTATTTATGTGATCCGTTTATGAATCCGATGGTAGTGCGGACCACGCAAATACAGTGACTGATTTTCTATAAACCGCATGGTATATACTTTTAAATTGCACATATCTCGGGAACATAGTATTTATCATCGAACGCGTTCAGAACCTGTGTGCTTCAAATACAATGTAACCCGAGTAATCAACGTTAGCATATTCGCCGATCAAAGTGAGTATTACATCGTTACACCTGCTGCAATCACATAGGGGAATATGTATTTTAGGTTATTAAACCATATAAAATCAATCGTCGAAATAATTTCATCAGCGTTCGAATGCTTCTACATTGTTCTCATATCCCACACGAAAACAATTTCAACATTTCGAGACTTATTCAAAAAGTATAACGAAAATCTCAATAAGAAACTTTCGTGCTTCTCATGAAACATAATTTCTCAGTGAAACTACATAATGCTAAAATATAGTATACATACGAACGTATTTCATATATAAATGTAATGTTTTTTTAGAAATTGCAACATGGCGGAACAGCAACAATCACCCCCAGGCTTCAAGCATATGTCTCTAGATAAGATCATCGAGACTATGACCACCGATTTAGAAAATTCCAATGGTCACTATCTCCAGTTTGGCATAAACTCGCAACAAGCGACGTCTCACAATTGGGGAGACTACTCTTCGGGCCAGGCGAGGCATTATATTACCAATCAAGCGCCACACACTAATTCTCCTGCAATGCAATCGGTGCCTCCGATGAACGCTCCTCTATATATGCAGGATATGTCGAATTACGATTCTTCTACAGATTCTATTTATTTCCCATCGCAAACTGTAAATCATTTAGGTATAAATGAAAACAATGACCTAATAGGTACCATCGATGTCGGCGGAGGCAATTACATTAACGTGATATATGGAAACGCTTCTCAAATCATGGCAGAACAGTGTCAGCTCTCAAATATAACGTCGTACAGAACGCAGAATATAATTGACAGAGAGTACGGTCTTTTCAATGACAGACACATTACAGTACAATCTGATTTGCGAACGCAGAACTTCAATGGGAAACACTTGATTGATAATTTAGTTGGTAACTGGGTACCAAACCAGTCTGGCACGTATAGTCCTTTTGGTAGCTCTCCAAATGTGACACCAATACCGCAATCATCTTCAGATGTTAGAGAGCCAGAAGAATTGCCTCGAAGTTCCATAGAATCTCAACATAAGAAGCCTCGTGCGATAGCAGAGGTTAAACCCATGCGACCATCTTATTCAGATGTTCTGACAAAGTCTGCCCCAACTCCACCATCTCCTTTAACTGTTCCATTAATAAAACCAAAAACTGAATCTGTTAACAAGAAAATTTCTAACAAAAACTCGAAGAACAAATCGAAATCTGCTGTCCTAAAGAGACAAAATTCGTCTGGCAGTGACGATCATAATTCTCCAAAGCTGCAAGCACCACGAAAAATTTTGGAGAAAAACAACTCGAATCTTCCAAGACGTTGGGTGTCGCTAGACAACCTTGGTCTGCAATCTGAATCTCATGAGATAAGCGCCTTCGATAGATCCAATCAATTCGAAAAGAAAAAGGTATCTAAAACATTTAGGAAAGCGGAAAAAGGAGAAGCGCTTAACAATTCGAAAATACCGAACAGCAATTCTAAATCTATTGGAAATATTCCAAAACGACCCATACAAATAAATAATAATTTGAACACGATAAATACTTCTAGTCAAACTATATCCCTCGAAAAGATGGAGAAAAATCAGCAAGTCTCAAATAAAACATGTAAGGAGGAGAAAAAAGTTGTTAAAGAGAAGAATTCGAAACGTTTTCAGGCTGAGAAAACTCAGCAAATTAAAAAGGCTCAAAGAAATCGCAGAAGAGAGACCAGAGAATCTCCGGTGAAAGATTTGTGTAAAAATTTTAATAAATACGCCAGTCGTTGGTGTAAAATTGGATTGAAAATATTTCATTGGTTGTTACACTTAGTATCCGATGTAGTTAGCATGAGTGCCAATCTTATTGTTCAGCTTGGTAAATGTGGGTGGTACCACACTATACTGTATTTAAAATACCTATGGGTTTACTTAGCGATGACATTCTCCAAGATTCGTATTTTAAATGCTGTTGGTAGACAGTTAGACAACTGGTTTGGAAATAGCAAGTTCGCATTCTGGCGTAAGATTAGAGCAAAAAGCGAAGAGAAAGAAGAAAACAGTAATTGGATACGAGGCGGACTTGAAACTAACATTGCGCTACCTAGTACTGGTGAAGAAGCCATGAAGAGATTACTAGCTTGTAAAGGGAAGGACCCATACAGTATACTTGGTGTCACACCAACGTGTTCAGATGACGATATCAAGAAATATTACAAACGACAGGCGTTCTTGGTTCACCCTGACAAAAATAACCAACCAGGTGCAGAGGAAGCATTCAAAATACTCGTCCGTGCGTTTGATATGATTGGCGAACCGGTAATCTTTCACAGTTGTTACTAACAAAGCTATAATGATTCATAATATGACTATACCATATTTTCCATGTCGTAGGAACGTAGACAAGCTTTTGATCAAACCAGACAAGTAGAAGCAGCTTGGGGTGATCTGAGTGATTTGCTTTCTCAATTCCATAGGAAAATGGAACAGGCAGCAAACACTATAAGGTGCACAAACTGTGGTCTAAGGCATAAAAGGATTCCCACGCAGCGTCCCTGTTACGCCGCAAGGTTCTGTGCTCAGTGTAAAATACGTCACAGTGCAAAAGAGGTAAATGTTAACAATTTAGTTCGCAATTTAATGTGTCCCTTGAGTGTCAAATTGACACAATGGTAAAACATCGATGTTGATTATTTTATTCAGACTGTGTTACATTTCATGTTAAACAAATAAAAGTTGCAAAGTTTTAGATTGATTGTTCTACAAATGGCAAAATAACATCATTATTTACATGAAAAATGTGTGAAATTGACACAAGAGACAAATGAGGGTTACACGCGGAATTAAATAATAAATATATTGGTTAAATTTTGAACAGGGAGATATTTGGGCAGAGTCTCGTCTCATGGGTTTTCTATGGCATTACTACGCCTGCATGGAGGGAGCAGTGTACGATGTCACAGACTGGGCAGCTTGTCAAGCTGGTAATTTGAAACATCTCAGAGCGAACACGCATAGCATTCAGTACAGAATCGTTTTGGGTCAGCGATCGCTATCGCAGACGACTAATTGCAGCAAAAAGCGACAGCAAATAGACTCAAACACGAGGTATCAAGGCTTCAAATTTTTATGAAATACACGAAACAGGCTGAAAAAATTTCATTCGAATTTGTTTGTTCAACAGTGAAGCGGATTTCGAGGATTTTTTAAATAATTTGTACAATCACAGTAAGTCCGGAACTTCAAGCGCACCAGGAGACCAGAACTCCTTTAGAGATTGTAAGCGACGTAAAACTAAACGTAAGAAGTAAAATGTACGGCAACTTGCTGCTTAATCTTTTAGTATCCTTTGCGTATGATTACACTTACACAGGTAATCTCTGATGAACTTTCGTATTTTCGAAAACAAATGTTGACGATATTCAGTGACTCCTAGCACAATGTACGAATTATATTAGAAACAGTTTTAAGGAGGATCAAATTTGTTAAAATTGAAATTTATTTTAAAATACGATTTTGATAGATTAATTTTGGACTTGAATGTTGGGAAAATTCTACATAGAATTTCTAATACAGATGGAAAATCGGGGAAGAGACGTATCGATAAATTAATAATACTGTCCGATGAATTTTAATTTTTTGTTTTTGGCATTTTAATAAACCGTAGACAATTCTTATAAAGAAATGACTTTCAGATTCGTGTTCAGACACGGTCGTGGTTTAGCGAATCAAAAGCTGTAAGAATCGTCTACTGGTTATCAAAACGCAAAATTGGTGGTGTTGGACAGTGCAATCAATTATGACACTTGTTGATACATAAATAGTCCTTTAATTTAACCTAAACATAATACTCATTATTAATATTATGGTAGTATTTGAACATAATGTGCAAACCGAAGCTATAATAATGAATTAACTTTAATTTCAATGAAACTGAAAAGCAATGAAACAAATTTAGAACTTGTGTATCATGAACTATTGATTCTACTTGTAGGATGCGAACATGCAGGACCTTTCTATTATTTTACCATATGGATTTTTATAACGTATGGTTTGAATATGTTCATTTTTTCAATCGCAGTCGAAATAGTAGCTTCTCCACGTGTAATTGATGTATATATTAATAATGATATACAAACGATAACCCACCTTCGCTGATATATGTTCCCGCATTGTCATTGTTTACCGTGAGCCATGATCTCTGAACATTTGTAATTGGTAGCCTATTAAAAGTTAAATAATTGGCGTTATATATAAAGTAAGACTGATTTTTATCTTTCTGTGTTATGAATAAGTTGTATACTAGGTAGACATGTTTCAAATACTCTATTTCGTGTTCTCTGGCATGTGAATCAAGGAAATCGATGAATTTATTCTTCTTAAATTGCATGTGATTGCTGTAACTACTACTTAAATTTCATCTTGCAGGTAACATTGTCCAACAACAATTTTATATCTCGATTTCCAATGAGCAATTATTTAACAATTTTTTTAAAAGCCAACATTTAGACATACTTAAACGATTGTTTAGTAAATCCTGTAAGATAGACTGTCAGTCACCAAGTTAACAATTTTTTAAATTGAGAATTTCTTGCGCTTCCACCATAAAAGTTATGCAAATACTTACAATTGCGTAGAACAGTTATATGGACTCTCCTGAACACAGTTGCGCATTTTTAAATGACTTTAGAAGTGTTTAGATATGTTCGAACATTATTTAAAGAAAGCAAGACAACACAGATTACGTTCCGTTTTTCTATCAGAACTAAAAATTAGTGTTGGACAGTGTAATTATAATGTACAAATTTCATTCTGCATCATACAAGGTACACTACAAACTAATACAATTAACGAAAGTAAGTAAAATATCTGTAAAAATGTATGAATGTGTTATACAAAAGTTTACTTACATATTTTATTTGTATAATAACAAAAATTGTACAATTCTTTGTATGTGCAGATGAAATTATATAAATGTGTATTCGGCGAGTTTTATAACGAAGGAACAGCTTAGAGATTTTCGCATAAGAATAGCAAAATATTTTCGGTCAATATTGTTGTCTCCATTACCGAAAAAAAAGATAACTATGTTTTTCGAGCTTAAGAAGTCGTAATAAAGCACCTTTATGTAATTTTCATGCACACTTTGTATTCTTATTTTACGAAGTTCTGAGTGAATTAATACAGCAAAATTCTAAAGAAATTCGAAGAAATGTATTGTACCGTTAAACGCGCGATTCGGTTATGTAAATTTGAGGGAAATAAACATTATCAACGCAATTCTTTTTATAATAATAATATAATCTATAAATACATTTATATATATACATATATATGTGTATATATGTATATATATGTTTTTAGAAAATTAAATTTTTGTTTTCATAGAAAAATATATCATAAAGCATACATTAACGTTATTATTATGTTACATTTCATTTAAAAATTACATATTAATTCAGCATCCCTTCTAAAAATACAAGTGCATCGACATTGTTGATTGCACTCTCTATATCTCGTTTTTGTATTGTCTTTTTTTTCATCTGTGCTGTGTATTTGTAGGATTCTTTGGCGAGGGAATCGATAAAAAGTTCCTGCAACGAAGAGATTTATATTAAACAAATTAGCGTGGAATAAACACGATTAATAAATTGATCGATTTGAAAAATATACTCCA
The DNA here is from genome assembly GCA_963971365.1 of Lasioglossum villosulum. NCBI lineage: Eukaryota > Metazoa > Arthropoda > Insecta > Hymenoptera > Halictidae > Lasioglossum > Lasioglossum villosulum. The sequence goes on along the minus strand of OZ020495.1, from coordinate 21,275,916 downwards.
ATTATTTTGCGAGTACCGTGGACTTCGCGATCAGGAAAACAGCTTCCTGATTGACCATGTGTACATCAGGGTCCATTTTTATTATGGTTTTTATCCTGCCCAACGGCAACTTTACTAACTTCTCTTTCTGTTCTTCATCGGCGCGAGTATTATTCTCAACTTCTTCCTGAGAATCGTGAGAATTTTCTGCTCCAGCAGTACCTTCGTTCAAATCATCGTCATTCCCATCATTTTCAATATTCGCCATATTCAAATTAGTTCAGACCACGGAAAAACGGTGTTTTAACCTGTCTGGATCTCCAACATTCGAGTTGTGATTGTTGGTGGCGAATTTTTCGACTTGTTTACGTATAACCCAACATAACCTGACATAACCTACATGCTTATGAACACAAATACAAACTGAGCATCCCAATATTTACTTCTGTATCAGTTCCGATTGAGCCATCTTTTTTTCGCGCATGCGCGGCAATTTCAGCCTCAGTAACGTAACCTTTACGATGAAATTGGGTAGCTTGAGCACCCCAGAGACTTTTAAAAATTTATCAGTGTATACATATGAAATATTGAAATGATAAATCGAACAAAATATTGTTCTAAATTTAGAGGATAACTAGGGATTATTGAATTGGATCCTCAAATAAATTTATAAGACTGAAATTAACTATTTAATTTTATTTATAACTTATAACATTAAAATAAATTATTTAAAAGTAACAATTTTAAATCTAAACACTACGACCCTTCTCCAATGAATTCAATTTATCGATTAAACATTTTAAAAAACTTTTTCAAACATTTGTTTTGAAACAAAATAATTCAAAAAGCAACTTCACAATAGTGAGAAAGTTCACATGACTGAAGGTAGCTACAGTTGCTACAACAACATTAAAATAAATTATTTAAAAGTAACAATTTTAAATCTAAACACTACGACCCTTCTCCAATGAATTCAATTTATCGATTAAACATTTTAAAAAACTTTTTCAAACATTTGTTTTGAAACAAAATAATTCAAAAAGCAACTTCACAATAGTGAGAAAGTTCACATGACTGAAGGTAGCTACAGTTGCTACACTAAAATCAGGGCTCTGGTCGCTCTGCTGCGTCATTCTAGATACGCTACTGTTTTGGTCGCGCATGCGCGAAAAAAAGATAACACTGACAGCTGCCCTCGATTACATCAGCGGAAGAGTTCAATACTTTGCTACAGAGTGGCGCCACCTGTTCGTTGGTATGTTATCATATGCACGTTAGTAACGTTTGTCGATCAGTTTGAGCGTTTAGCCTCCACGTACAATGGCGCTATTTTTACAATTTACTGAATTTACCGAGTACATGATTCTCGCCGTCTTTCCAATAAAATTCGATATACAGAAATATACACTACTGTGCAAAAGAAAGAAGCACCCCGTATAATTATAAGATACAATTCCAAAAACAGTGTCTTTAGGTAGACATTGAATTGTACAATGATTGATTTCTCAGAACTATTCAATTAAACAGCGGAATCTTTTTTCAAATCTTTCTTATTTAATTTTTTACGCTTTTCCATTAAATGTGACCGGATGCTTCTTTCTTTTGCACAGTAGTGTAATTCCGGCATGAATATTTGATATCACTGAATTTCTCTATTTAATTTCGATTTCGTTATAAATGAACTTTAATTTAACTTCTAACACTTATCTGCTCCTAGTATTTGATATATATTAAAAACTTATTTCATTATTTTGCAGTCTCATTAATACAGACACCACTGTTCTCTCTACACGATGAAAATTATTCAAAGCAATATTCGATGCGGTTTTCGCATTATATTGGTGTTATACGTGAAAAATAGTATCAGGAGGGTTGTCAACTTTGCGGTGCGCATAGGCGCAGCCGCACAGGGGCCCTCCACTCCCAGCATGCACTCCTGCTTCAGTGTAGGCGTACGAAGGACGATGAAAGTGCTTTTGACACATCGATCGGGTTCAATCGACGTCTAAAAACGAAAAACATTCGACGTCTAAGATTGATGAACAAGAAAGAACACAATAGTAATTTTTTCAAACCAAATCAAGAATCATCAAAAAGCGCACATATGAAAATACAACGCATCCATACTCCTTTCGTATTTGATCGAATCTTTAATATACGGAAGTACATCGTTGTCAATTAATTAGAGTAATGCCCACGCCTTAGAACGCCGACGCTATTGCGAATATTAGAAAATCCACCTGTCGAGATACTGGCAAGACCGTCAGCTAAAAAAAACTGTCAATCTGCTCGAAAACCCGGGATTGCTGCACCAGGCGGTCAGGAACAGGTTCGAGGTGTCCGCGCACCGAAATCCTTTTGATTGCCTCAGGATCTGTGTTTGTGGAACACTCGTGACGAGGAGAGTAATACTGAAATACGCGCCTGTTTCACAGGATAGTAAGCTGGGTGGAGGTTCATCGTCATGAAGACTATTTCCAACGTTTCCAATACGATATACGTTCCATAAAAGTACGAAAATATTGTTTTCATTGCAAAACATCACGTTTACTAAGTAGATCGCGCTGTCAACATTCATGCAATGGTTTTGGATAACAGTTTAAATTGCTCTGGTTAGTTTAGGTCGCAGCGAAAATAGTAAAGTAAATTATGAAAAGGTGCCAAAGGCTTGAACGTATTATGGTAGGTGTCAAAAATTAAGAATAACATTTGGGGGATACGACATTATTTAGTTTGTGAATTTTATGCATTTTATTCCACTGGCATTGGCGTAGAAGCTACATCTTATTAAATAAATATTTTTGCTAGTTTGCAAATTCCCTCATAATTAAAAGATATTTTGTTGTTGATAATTAAATTTCCGGAGAGTATCTTTTTATCCATACTTAAACTCATAGGGTTTCTTTTCGTTAACAACTAAATTTGTAGGGTAGCTTTTGAGTCCAGTAGCATGGGGGTACAAACATTTGTTTTCCAAGCTCATCAGTGACCTACACAAGACCAGTCCAATTAAGAACATTCTTCAAATTGACGATTAAACGGAATTTGTTAGGGTACCTTTTTCTTGATAATTAAATTGCATAACATATGTTTCAGGTGTGTATTTCAAGGACACCATTGAACGAAGAAAAGGAACGGGCGGGTAACCTATCAGGAGTTCATGCGAAGGATGTCGCACGAGAATGGCAAAGCGCAGGCTCCAATAAACCACAACGGCTGACGACGGTGATGCCTGGGGAACAGAACGAAAAGTGGAAGCAAGTAGAGTAAAAGACACCACGTGACAAATACAAAATAGAAGGTAATAGAGCGCGGGGCCCGTAGCAAATATTACCAGGAGGCCCTAGGTTTCGCATGATAATAAAATAAAGAGGTTACTAACATCTTGTTCCCTCGTGCAGCTCGCAACGAGCCGATACCTCGTTGCAGACGAATGACCCTTTGTTTACAACATTTTGACGTGGGGCCCCCAAAAGCGCGGGGCCCGTAGCATCCGCTACTCCTGCTTCTAGGCTTCATCCGGCCCTGTATCATACGATAAAGGCTCGCTACATGTAAGAAAAATATTGTGTAATCAGATTTATTCTCTTGTGTAATATGTAAGACAGGTTTGTTTTGGGCAGATAGAACTCCGGCTCTCACCAACGCCATCTTTGTGTACTCGTCAGTACTTGCAGAGTAAAAAAATACACCAACCAACGAAAAGCAGAGTGGAGATGACGCGCACCGATTCGCACGCGATGGCCACCAGATGGCGAGGAAACAGTGCCGTGTCTAGAATAAGGTAGCAAAGCGGTCAGAGCCCTGAGGCAATTATATTGGCGAGAATGTACTGGTATTATTGGCGGGACGAGTGTTTCGTCTTAAAACTTAATTGCTAACGATTTAAGGGTAGCTTAACCCCTTGCCTTTTCATATGTATATACTACTAATTTTGTAAAATTCTGCGGGGTACTCGAGGTGCCCCAATTTTCAGTTACTGAGGCTGACGACGCCGCCATCTGGTGGCCATCGCGTGCGAATCGGTGCGCATAATAATCTCCACTCTGATGAAAAGCGGATTGCGAACCAGGGGGATTAGCTTGGCGGTACAAATCACGGAAAGTAGAATTCCACATAGAACGGTATTAAAAACCAGACTAATTTCTTTACATGTTTCCAACCCTTCCATTGATTTTACCATGAATAACTGCCTGTTTAGAGTTCCGGGAGAGGCGAGATGATTAATATGCGAAGGGGGGAACTTCGCAGATTTCGACAATTCCAAACTGCCTCCCTTTTGCCAGCACAATCAACACGCCTGGTAGAAGTTACGAGGACATAACGTTAGGTACGGAGCGTGCAGGTAAAGCGTGGAGCGTAGCACGTAAATCGTAAAAGCTTGCGTCGGTAGAATGCCATCGGATACGAACACAATCCCGCTTGGCAGGGGTGTACGTACCCGTCGGTGTGCCCGTATAAAGTTTCCCTGGAGTAGAATAGCGGTATTAGAATGTATTGCGAGTAAGGATATTCGGGTTTTATACCCGGGACGGTAGAAGTTAAAGGCCGCTTCATACGGAGAGCCACGAGCTTCATTGGAAAAGCTGCACCGGGATCATCGGGTAAATGATAAAATAGAAATGAAACTTTCCGGAACGAAACTCGCTGACTATGAATCGGAGTTACCGTCCGGGAATCTCTAAAGGTCTACGAAGACGTTCAAATATGCTATGGGAATGTTTTCAAGAAAATTTCGTTCACCAGACTATGTGCATTTGACAAATATACTGTTGCTTGTTAAATAAATGGAAAATATCCATTCCAGGGCAGGTTTAATAAAGTAAGAACACGACGTTCTTATCTTTGGATTCAATGGATAGGGTTAGGATAACTTTCTGCGTCGTACGCGTTCTAAATAACGTGGAAAATATAGCGTTCGCTCGTTAAATAAACGAAAAATATAATTCCTACTCGAAAGTACTTCGTTCGGCACGTAGAATAATGTCGAAATTAAAGGAACGATTGAACGTTCTGCCTTTGGATTAAACGGATTAGTTAGTCATTCTTCTAAGGCAGCTGACTTAACCGAAATTAGCATTGAAGTTCCCAGAAGCGTGTAACGAAATTGCCAAAGAGTTGATCATATCATAGAAATATTTTTCCATTTATTTTGTACGGAGAGGAGCTTCGAATTAAAGCTCTGGTAACGGAGTTCATCGTTCTTCGTTTTGGAGGGGCATCTAAAAGTTTCAGGGGCTCAAAGGATGAAAAAGGGCGTTTCAAGGAAGAGGCAGGAGAGTTTTCAAAGGCGGGAGAGGGTGGTTTGTCAGGACACAAGACTGGCACTCATCAAAGAAAGGAGGGAAACTCGACGATTGCTCGGTCCAATTAAGGTGGCGCCTAGCGCTCGGCGATGAGTCGAGTAGTGCGCAGAAATAAAGCCGAACGAAGGGTGCGAGAGCTAAGATCAGCCCTCGTTTCTCTATTTTTTTCCTTCCCTTTTTATGTTGTTCCTCTGGCCGAACCAGCGTTGCCAGGCGACAGGAGCGCGGGCCACTCTCGAAGATGCTTTAGAGGGGCCAACGCGAAGAGGACGAACTTTTGACCTTTTGAGAGCGGCTCCTTGAACCGCCGTTCCATGGCCCCTCAGTGAAGATGGTCCTAGGGATAACGGGCTGTGTCCTTGGGGTTAATGCACCCTGGAGCAGTGCAAGAGTCTTTGAGGATGATACCCATAGAAACCCTCCTCTATTTTCATATACTCCATTTTTAATATCAACTTATTTCTGCCTAATCATTAAACTGCGGATTTTATAGGTTCACCAGAAAAAATTAGTAGGTTGGATTCAAAACGGTAAAAAGGTTAAGAGCTTTTTTTCAATAATTTAACCATTTTTTTAATCTAACAAGGAGAATGCGACTCGAGACTCTGTATATTTATAGATCTCGATCTCCCATTTACGAATATATATCATTGTAGGCGTTAACACTCAACAGTTGTTGAGATATTCATAAACAAAGTTCTTACATTGCTGATTAAATCTGCTTTTGTAGAGGAGGTATACAAATAATAAGGTTTGGTGTAGCGGTAATGTACGAGACATCCACCCGGTGGGCTAGGGTTCGATTCTCGTCTGGTGACAAATATTTTCTTTCATATTTGTTTATATTATTCATTCGCTGTTTAACATTGACTCGACTATATGAGATTGCACATTTATTACAAATTGAAGAACAAAATTATTAATAAATTATAAATAAAGAGAGCAAAATTAATAAAATAGTAAATTTCCCTCTCGTGTCTGAAAACAGAAAAGATAAATATGGGAAGTAAATATTGGTATACGATAAATTTAATAATATTGCACTTACTACGTTATTAATTTCGGTTACTATAATTTATTAATACGTGCGTTCGTTAGCTTGTAATAAATGTGCAATTTTCGGCGCTTAATTTTCAGTTCCCCTTGAGTATGCAACCCGCTTTTCATTTTTCGGTTCCCCTTCAGTAGGCAACCTGTTCGGCGTATTGGCGTGACAGAAACTACAGAACTGGTTTATATAATAGAGAGATTATAAATAAATTAACTGAAATTAATAAAATAGTTTTATTAATATTGCACTTACTACGTTATTAATTTCGGTTACTTTATTTATGATTTATTAATACGTGTGTTCTTTAGCTTGTAATAAATGTTTAATTTTCGGCGCTCAATTTTCGGTTCCCCTTCAGTAGGCAACCTGCTTTTCATTTTTTAGTTCCCCTTTAGTAGGCAACCCGCTTTTCATTTTTCAGTTCCCCTTCAGTATGCAACCTGTTCGGCGTATTAGCATGACAGAAACTACAGAACTGTTTTATATAATAGAAAGATTATAAATAAATTAACTGAAATTAATAAAATAGTTTTAGTAATGTTGCACTTACTACGTTATTAATTTCGGTTACTTTATTTATAATTTATTAATACTTGTGTTCTTTAGCTTGTAATAAATGTTTAATTTTCGGCGCTCAATTTTTGGTTACCCTTCAGTAGGCAACCTGCTTTTCATTTTTCGGTTCCCCTTCAGTAGGCAACTCGCTTTTCATTTTCAGTTTCCCTTCAGTAGGCAACCCGTTCGGCGTATTAGCGTGACAGAAACTACAGAACTGTTTTATATAATAGAAAGTTTATAAATAAATTAACTGAAATTAATAAAATAGTTTTAGTAATATTGCACTACTACGTTATTAATTTCGGTTACTTTATTTATAATTTATTAATACTTGTGTTCTTTAGCTTGTAATAAATGTGTAATTTTCGGCGCTCAATTTTTGGTTCCCCTTCAGTAGGCAACCCGTTTTTCATTTTCAGTTCCCCTTCAGTATGCAACCTGTTCGGCGTATTAGCGTGACAGAAACTACAGAATTGTTTTATATGTATAATAGAAAGATTATGAATAAATTAACCGAAATTAATAAAATAATTTTAATAATATTGCACTTACTACATTATTAATTTCGGTTACTTTATTTACAATTTATTAATACGTGTGTTCTTTAGTTTGTAATAAATGTGCAATTTTCGGTGCTCAATTTTCGGTTCCCCTTCAGTAGGCAACCCGTTTTTCATTTCCAGTTCCCCTTCAGTAGGCAACCCGTTCGGCGTATTAGTGTGACAGAAACTACAGAACTGTTTTATACATATAATAGAAAGATTATAAATAAATTAACTGAAGTTACTATAATAGTTTTAGTAATATTGCACTACTACGTTATTAATTTCGGTTACTTTATTTATAATTTATTAATACTTGTGTCCTTTAGCCTGTAATAAATGTGTAATTTTCGGCGATCAATTTTTGGTTCCCCTTCAGTAGGCAACCCGTTTTTCAATTTCAGTTCCCCTTCAGTAGGCAACCTGTTCGGCGTATTGGCGTGACAGAAACTACAGAACTGGTTTATATAATAGAGAGATTATAAATAAATTAACTGAAATTACTAAAATAGTTTTAGTAATATTGCACTACTACGTTATTAATTTCGGTTACTTTATTTATAATTTATTAATACTTGTGTTCTTTAGCTTGTAATAAATGTGTAATTTTCGGCGCTCAATTTTCGGTTCCCCTTCAGTAGGCAACCCGTTTTTCATTTTCAGTTCCCCTTCAGTAGGCAACCCGTTCGGCGTATTAGCGTGACAGAAACTACAGAACTGTTTTATATAATAGAAAGATTATAAATAAATTAACTGAAATTAATAAAATAATTTTAGTAATATTGCACTTACTACGTTATTAATTTCGGTTACTTTATTTATAATTTATTAATACTTATGTTCTTTAGCTTGTAATAAATATGTAATTTTCGGCGCTCAATTTTTGGTTCCCCTTCAGTAGGCAACCTGCTTTTCATTTTTTAGTTCCCCTTCTGTAGGCAACCCGCTTTTCATTTCAAATCAAATTTAATTTAACTAAATCGGTGAGACATGGTCCTCGCACTCTCCTTGTCTCAAAATAAAAAATCCTTCTCATTGCCTAGCAATTAGACAGCTTGCAGTCTTTGGCACAGTTTTGATAAGGTTATTTTACTTATATTCATCGAAGTAATACTAAATTCGTATACAAAACGAGAGCAATTCTGTGATGGACGCAGTATAAACAATAACTCCAAGGCAGGCCCATAAAAACCAGCTTACAATATTTTTTGCGAGGCAGCCACGTACACTCTGCGTCTGTATGCGGTCTTACACACGTAACCACCCCACTGTGTAACGCAGTTCTCATAAAACGTAAGGGTACATTGATCTCGTATAGAGGTTATACGTCCCGTGCAGGTTTAAAGAACGGAGAAGATACGGTGCCGTTGAAAATGTTAAATTTATCTCGTTCCTCCTACTCAAGCAAATAAAAAGATCCATTTATGTGTACATTTGTTTCATATAATTAAACAAACTGGACTTTTTTTAAATAAAAGAATGAAATACGCGACTGTGCTGTTTCCGTGTTCAGTGCACCGTTGCCCCAGCGGATCCGCAACCCTCCTTGCAGCGTTGCATTAGGGTGAGATAACGATGAAGCATCTCAAACGACAGCAACAATGTTCGACGAGGTGCGTGCACATTGCCTGCACACAGGCGTCGCGTCGTTCAGAAAATTCCTGTTCATTCGTCAGCGTAGATGGTCAGAAGGAATAAACACCATCGCCATGTGCACGGAAGGATTTTTCCCCATAAAAATACTGAAAGTTCAAAATATCAGGTTGAATAAAAAAATCGTCATTCCAACGTTACCATACAATCTATTTACAAATCATGGTAAATATGAAGATATCGCCGCGTCTCATTTTTATTAACAAGATTAATTCGTATATATATAAATCACTTTTCTAAAATTCATCATTTTCATTTTGAAGCAGCAACTTGATATTGACATTTTGTAGATATTATTTGAATTATTCTCTATATTTTAATTTATTGATGAATATATTAATTATATATGATATATACATTTAATTTTCAATTAAAAGATTTTCTAAAAATATATATATAATTTATAATATATTAATATTTATTCTCTTTTCTATATTTATTTCCTTTTTAATTATTATAATTAACTTTATTTTATCTATAATTTTAAAAAAAGAACGAGAAAAAATTACACCTTTTGAATGTGGATTTGATCCTATTACTAGAGCTCGCTTACCTTTCTCAATCCATTTTTTCATTATAACTCTAATATTGTTAATCTTTGATGTTGAAATTATTTAAATTTTACCTGTTTTAAATTTACTTAATAACCTATCATTATTATCTATTTATACATTTATTATTTTTCTATTAATTTTAATTGTAAGTTTATGAATTGAATGATTTTGTAATCTATTTAAATGAATTTATTAAATTATATAAAGTAAAAAATTTACATTTAATTTCGACTTAGACATAGGGTATTAAATACCATTTATAAAATTTAGGATATTAGTTAAATTTATAACATTAAAATTGCTTTTTAAAATTAATAATTTTATATCTTTTAATTGAAACCAAAATTAGGTAAATTATTGTTAATAATTTTTTTGAAATTAAATATTTCCAATTAAAGAAATATTAATAAAAAGAACTTTTAATTCTTAATTAAATGTGATACATTTATATTTCTTATTTATATAGTTTAATAAAAACATTATATTTTCAATATAAAATTAATTACTTAATTTATAAATTTATTAAAAAATTTTTAATCATCTTAATATTTTCAATATTAAACTTTAAATTTAAGCTATTTAAATTTTTGATTAATTATTAAATAAATAATTAGTATAACTACATAAAATTTTATTAACTTTATTATATGAATATTAAATAATCACTTATGGGTATATTTATGGGTATGGGTATATTAATGGGTATATTTTTTGTAAATAAAATACTTTTTTTATATCAATTCCTAAAATTTTATCTAATCATTTTTCATTATATTTATCACATCTTAATATAAATTTAAAAAAATTTAAATAAATAATTTTATATATATATATTGAATAAAATATTCTTATAATAAAATTTAAATAATAAATTTTATCTTTATTTTTCGTCTATAATGATAACTAAAAGTAATTCTTCATCTACATAAATATAATATAATTAAAATAAATTTATCATATTCAGTAATTATAAACACATAATAATTTAATATACTAATATATAAATAACCTAATATAATAACTAATAATATTATAATTATTTTACAAAACATTTAACAATTATTTTAAAACAAAAACGAACCTAGAAGAGCAATTAGGGCAGGAGTAATCTAACTTTTTAGTATTTATACTACAATAAACTCTTGGTTGTTACTGATCCCTTAATAATGATTTTGTTGGATAATTAGATTAGAATCGAACCATGATTATTTTGATTTTTGACCCAGGCACTGTGCTCCAAGGATTAAGTACCAATTTGATGGAACCTATCAACAGCTGCGAATGCGACTTCGGTGCCGCGAGCGAAACAGTCGAACGAAACACTGAAAGGCCAGAATTATCAGAGGAACAACGTCGGCCAAGGCGCTAATTAAATGCGAGCGGAAACGCGGTCCGTTCGATCGTAAAGGATCTTTACCGTCCGTCCGTCTAATCTCCAGAGCTGCATAAAATTTTTAGAGACTGCAGCCGGGGCAAGGATTCGCGCAGCCCTCTTTTCCCGAGCATAATGACTCGCCGGTGAAACTGCCATCAGTTGTACCGAGGCATTATTCATCTGACTTTTACTCGCGCTGGTGAGCCGATCGATGCAGCTCGATTAGGCGAGCCCGAGGGAGCGGAGGATGAAAAGAAGTTGCTCCTTCGACCGCCGGAAGTCAAGCGAGACTTCCGGTTAGGCTCGCACTACGCACGGAAACCCAATTCTGAGCCCGCCTCTCGCCGCAGCAGCTTTAAGCTCGCCTCGAGGGAACCTGCAGCGTTTTTATGAGTGTAATTTATGGCTGCGCGTCAGTTGGCCCCGCGATAAACTCATTGCAACGACAATGTGTATGCGCACCGCCCGGAAAAATTCTCGCCGATACGAGGTTATGTTCGGAAATGTGTTCCAGTCGAAAGTGGATATTTTTTAAAGAGATTCCTCCGAAAATACTTTCCTTCCATTTACTTTGTTGTTAACCACGCCTTTTGGAGCAGTTTATAGAAATTTGACAACGGAACCACGCCCCTTGAGATACAGAAAGAGCATTTCGACCACGCCCCCAGTGCACTCTGTCATCGGAGGTTTAAGACGTGGTACAGAGGACCTAAAAAAATATGGAAGATGGTCCTGTATCCCAAATCATTCGTTTCTAAAAATTTATTCATTCGCTGGCTTGGTTGGTCCGTGGGCGGATGCGAATGGCCGTTTAATCGATAAGGGAAATAATGATAAAGCCACGCCCCTTAAGGCGTTTTGTACATACAGGACAATAATGACCCACGCTTATTACGGCTTTTTATAATGAGAGGGGCATGGAAACCACGCTGCTCCCATTATTTTGTACACGAGAAGCAATACAACCACGCCCCTTAAAACGGTTATACACAGAGGGCCATGAAGCCACGCCCCTCAAAGCGGTTTACTGAAGGGAGGCAATACAACCATGTCGCTTCAAAATGGTTTATACAATCTGAGCACTGTCTATTAAGGCAGTTTGTATAAGGGACCAATGAAACCACGTCTCCTAGAATACTGTACACTAGGAAGAAGCATAACCACGCCCCTTGAGACACTTTATACGAAGAAGACCATGAAATCACAGTCCTGAGAGCATCTTACACAACGGAAGTGATGCAGTCACGCCTCTTAAGACGTTTCGACAAAGAGTACGTAGAACCACGCCTATTGGACAATCTACAATATAGAAGGTACAACGAAACCACGCCTCTTAAAACGGTTATACATAGAGGGCCATGAAGCCACGCCCCTCAAAGCGGTTTACACAAGAGAGGCAATAGAACCATGTCGCTTAAAACGATTTATATAATCTGAGCACTGTCTATTAAGGCAGTGTGTATAAGGGAGCAATGAAACCACACCTCTTAGAATACTCTACACTAGGAAGCAGCATAACCACACCCCTTAAGATACTTTATACGAAGAAGACAATGAAATCACAGTCCTCAGAGCTTATTACTGAACGGAAGTGATGCAGTCAGGCCTCTTAAGACGTTTCGACAAAGAGTACGTAGCCACGCCTATTGGACAATCTACAATATAGAAGGTACAACGAAACCACGCCTCTTAGGACACTTAATGTAAAGACGGTAATGAAATCAAATCCCTTTAGATGCTTCAAACAAAGAGTACAAGGAAGCCATGTCCATTAATGCAGTCTTGTAACAAAACCACGCCTCTTGAGGCATCTCGTACAAGCAGATCCGCGAAACCACGCCCAGTGAGGGCTCTTTATACTGCAAATTGAAGCTAAACGTATTCGTGGCGGTATCAGATCCAATTTTGAACGTACTACAAGGTGTAGACGTTATTATATTTTCTGTTTGCAATATTCAGATAAAATTGAAGACTGATATCGTGGTAATCGACGCATTTTCTTGGTCGTGAGCTGTGCACGCCCGAAGAATGCCCTGGATGCAGTAGGAGGCTTCTCGTGTGCCAGATCCCGCGTCTTTCGACGTCGCCGTCGCGCGCGCGCGCGGATGCATGCACAGGCGTGACTGTGTGCGCGCGAATAGCGCGCCAGACGACCGGCGCCACAAGGAATCCCCACGTACACCTGAACCGAACCCCAGTCTGAGCGATCGCTTGCGTAACATCTCGACGAACGGCTGTCGACGCAGTCTATACTATTTCCGTGACGTTCCGTCTGCAGGGACTCGGTTTCAGTCGACTCCGACCTCCAACCACACCGACGATTCATCCCAAGTGCTGCCGACGAGTTGCCCTAACCTCGCGGAACATCGTTTCTACCCTATCGAAATCGAAGCCATTTCGAATTTCCCGCCGTTTCAGAATGTGCGAAACGATGGTACACAGGGTGTCCCGAAATTCCTCCAACTTCCGGAAATTGGAGGTTCCCGAGATCGTTTCGAGCGACATTTCCCTTTGCAAAAATGGCGTCCGGCGTTTTGTTCAGGAGTTATTAGCGAGAAACGTGGACCAATCGGAGCGCGGCTACAGCGGATTGATTCCCGCCCCTTTTGCTATAGCCGCGCTCCGATTGGTCCACGTTTTTCGTTAATAACTCCTGAACAGAACACCGTATGCCATTTTCGCAAAGGGAAATTTCGCTTGAAACGAACTCGGGAATCTGCAATTTCCGGATGTTGAAGGAATTCCGAGAAAAATAACTGACAGTTTATTTTTGACATTTCGGCTAGGATATTGCTAGGAGTGTAATATAATTTTTTTGTTGCACCGATACATTCTTGTCGCCGTTAATAAAAGTTCGAGGAATTTCTCTGACGCAATTAGAGCGCGCCAGCTCGTTGTGGACAGTTATTGTATATCGGAGGGATATTTACCGAATGAGACGAAAGTATGAAATCATTTTTGCGAAGGGAGGGGGCAGGATAGAACAGCCTCAGCGCATTCCAGGCAAGGTAGTTACTAGATAGGTCCGCGCAACATGATTTAAATAGAATGTGCAATTTACCAACGGCATAGCGAACTCCAGAACCCGTTTTCCTTCGGACCTGACAGATTTAAACCACTCGATGGGTCCTTATCTGCGTGTCGTAACGGTGAAAATAACTCGTGCGTTTTCTTCTAGCCGATAGACACAATGCGCCTCGTATTATCCGAGAAAATTACGCTTTCAAAGATTTGAAACAGGCTAAACCTTAGCCAATGATCTGCTGCAATTTTTTTGCATTGGGAAACGAGCGGGAAACGATAGTTCTCTTTGTGACAAACAATTGCAGAACGTTGGACCTAGGCTTTTAGAGGAAAACTAGGGATTATTGAATTGGATCCTCAATTAAAATTAATAAGACTGAAATTAACTATTTAATTTTATATATAACTTATAACATTAAAATAAATTATTTAAAACTAACAATTTCAAATCTTAACACTACGACCCTTCTCCAATGAATTCAGTTTATCGATTAAACATTTTTAAACACTTTTCCAAACATTTGTTTTCAAACAAAATAATTCAAAAAGCAACTTCAGAATAGTGAGAAGGTTCATATTGATGACAGTTGACTGAAGGTAGCTACAGTTCAACTTCACGATAGTGAGAAAGTTCATATCGATGAGAGTTGACTGAAGGTAGCTACAGTTCAACTTTAAAAAATGAGAAAGTTCACATTGATAAGTATTGTCTGAAGGTAGCTACAGTTGCTAAAAATCAACTGGGTCCTGTAATAAATATATAAGGCTGAAGTTATTTATTGGAATTTATTGAAAACATTTTTAAATTTGTTTTTAAGACAAGTTATATAAAACGACAACTTCACATTAGTGAGAAAGTTCATATTGACAGATATTGATGAGAGTTGACTGAAGGTAGCTACAGTTCAACTTTAAAAAAATGAGAAAGTTCATATTGATGAGAGTTGACTGAAGGTAGCTACAGTTCAACTTCACAATAGTGAGAAAGTTCATATTGACGAGAGTTGACTGAACGTAGCTACAGTTCCCTCTTCACAATAGTGAGAAAGTTCATATCGATGAGAGTTGACTGAAGGTAGCTACAGTTCCACTTCACAATAGTGAGAAAGTTCATATTGACAGATATTGATGAGAGTTGACTGAAGGTAGCTACAGTTCAACTTTTAAAAAATGAGAAAGTGCATATTGATGAGAGTTGACTGAAGGTAGCTACAGTTCAACTTTTAAAAAATGAGAAAGTTCATATTGATGAGAGTTGACTGAAGGTAGCTACAGTTCCGCGTCACAATAGTGAGAAAGTTCATATTGACAGATATTGATGAGAGTTGACTGAAGGTAGCTACAGTTCAACTTTTAAAAAATGAGAAAGTTCATATTGATGAGAGTTGACTGAAGGTAGCTACAGTTCAACTTCACAATAGTGAGAAAGTTCATATTGACAGATATTGATGAGAGTTGAGTGAAGGTAGCTACAGTTCCACTTGACAATAGTGAGAAAGTTCATATCGATGAGAGTTGACTGAAGGTAGCTACAGTTCCACTTTACAATAGTGAAAAAGTTCATATTGATGAGAGTCGACTGAAGGTAGCTACAGTTCAACTTTACAATAGTGAGAAAGTTCACATTGATAAGTGTTGTCTGAAGGTAGCTACAGTTGCTAAAAATCAACTGGGTCCTGTAATAAATATATAAGGCTGAAGTTATTTATTGAAATTTATTGAAAACATTTTTAAATTTGTTTTTAAGACAAGTTAAATAAAACGACAACTTCACATTAGTGAGAAAGTTCATATTGATGAGAGTTGACTGAAGGTAGCTACAGTTCCCTCTTCACAATAGTGAGAAAGTTCATATTGACGAGAGTCGACTGAAGCTAGCTACAGTTCAACTTCATAATAGTGAGAAAGTTCATGTTGATGAGAGTTGACTGAAGGTAGCTACAGTTGCTACAGGCTCGCTTTTAAAACGCGAGAAGTCTACTTTCAGCGCTTGAAAATGTCAACAATTGTTTGACATTTTTTGTAAACGTAGGTCCGCTTTTGAGAAATGACAGACTCGCCGTACAATCGGTTCAGTGCTATCGATACGATAGCAATCAACACCGTAACCATCATTTTTCCTGTAGCTAGCGGGCTCGCATTAATTCACTGTTGCCCCAGAATCGCAGAACACCTGCTCCCATGCCTCTCGCGATGGACTGCGCCTAATTGTAACTACAGAAATGATAATTTGCGGGTTGCGCACCGCGGCTCTTGCCATTTAGAAATTACAGGCCTCACAGTGAACCTGATATCGCCGCGTTCAATACGTGCATGCGAGCTGTACAGCGCATAGTATCTGGGGACCCCGTTTTCGTGGTCAAAATTCAATTTTTTTAACTTTAGTATAATGAACTATTCTATTCCTGTAAAGTAACAACCCCTCGAAGCTTCAGAATACAAAATATTATTCTGTAATGATAGCCAAACTGAAGCGTTAGAACGATGCATGACTGATAAAAAAATGTTTCCAACGAAAGTTGATCAGTATTCACTTTTCTACAAATGTCGATACAAAAAATTCGAGAAAAATTTCTTTTCTTTAACTGGTATAAAGACGAAGACAACGACTTATAATAATATACCATATATAATTCCTTATAATAATGTAACAAAATTTATAATCCTGTAAATTTCAGCAATTATTATTTTAGAGGATCAGTATTTGATTATTGGATCCTCCAATAAATATATAAGGTGGAAGTTAATTATTTGAATTTATTTATAACTTTAAATATTGAAAATATTTTATTTTGAGAAACAATTTTAAATCTTAATTCTATGGCATTTTTTCAATGAAGTCAGTTTATCGATTAAACATTTTAAAATTTGTTCTTAAAACAATAAGATCAATAAAACGACAACTTCACATTAGTGAGAAAGTTCACATTCATAAGTGTTGTCTGAAGGTAGCTACATTTGCTAAAAATCATCTGGATCCTATAATAAATATATAAGGCTGAAGTTATTTATTGGAATTTATTTATAACTTGAAACATTAAAAATATAATATTTTAAGAAACAAGTTTAAATCTTAATTCTATTACCCCTGTTCGATGGAATCAGTTTATCGATTAAACATTAAAAAATTTTTAAACAATAAGTTCAATAAAACGACAACTTCACATTAGTGAGAAAGTTCACATTGATAAGCGTTGTCTGAAGGTAGCTACAGTTGCTAAAAATCAACTGGGTCCTGTAATAAATATATGTATAAGGCTGAAGTTATTTATTGGAATTTATTGAAAACATTTTTAAATTTGTTTTCAAGACAAGTTAAATAAAACGACAACTTCACATTAGTGAGAAAGTTCACATTTAAAAGTGTTGTCTGAAGCTAGCTACAGTTGCTAAAAATCAACTGGATCCTGTAATAAATATATAAGGCTGAAGTTATTTATTGGAATTTATTGAAAACATTTTTAAATTTGTTTTTAAGACAAGTTAAATAAAACGACAACTTCACATTAGTGAGAAAGTTCACATTGATAAGTGTTGTCTGAAGCTAGCTACAGTTGCTAAAAATCAACTGGATCCTGTAATAAATATATAAGGCTGAAGTTATTTATTGGAATTTATTGAAAACATTTTCAAATTTGTTCTTGAAACAATAAGTTCAATAAAACGACAACTTCACATTAGTGAGAAAGTTCACATTGATAAGTGTTGTCTGAAGCTAGCTACAGTTGCTAAAAATCAACTGGATCCTGTAATAAATATATAAGGCTGAAGTTATTTATTGGAATTTATTGAAAACATTTTTAAATTTGTTTTCAAGACAAGTTAAATAAAACGACAACTTCACATTAGTGAGAAAGTTCACATTTAAAAGTGTTGTCTGAAGCTAGCTACAGTTGCTAAAAATCAACTGGATCCTGTAATAAATATATAAGGCTGAAGTTATTTATTGGAATTTATTGAAAACATTTTTTAATTTGTTTTTAAGACAAGTTAAATAAAACGACAACTTCACATTAGTGAGAAAGTTCACATTGATAAGTGTTGTCTGAAGCTAGCTACAGTTGCTAAAAATCAACTGGATCCTGTAATAAATATATAAGGCTGAAGTTATTTATTGGAATTTATTGAAAACATTTTCAAATTTGTTCTTGAAACAATAAGTTCAATAAAACGACAACTTCACATTAGTGAGAAAGTTCACATTGATAAGTGTTGTCTGAAGCTAGCTACAGTTGCTAAAAATCAACTGGATCCTGTAATAAATATATAAGGCTGAAGTTATTTATTGGAATTTATTGAAAACATTTTTAAATTTGTTCTTGAAACAATAAGTTCAATAAAACGACAACTTCACATTAGTGAGAAAGTTCACATTGATAAGTGTTGTCTGAAGGTAGCTACAGTTGCTAAAAATCAACTGGATCCTGTAATAAATATATAAGACTGAAGTTATTTATTGGAATTTATTGAAAACATTTTTAAATTTGTTCTTGAAACAATAAGTTCAATAAAACGACAACTTCACATTAGTGAGAAAGTTCACATTGATAAGTGTTGACTGAAGGTAGCTACAGTTGCTAAAAATCAACTGGGTCCTATAATAAATATATAAGACTAAAGTTATTTATTTCAATTTATTTATAACTTGAAATATTCAAAATATAATATTTTGAGAAACAATTTTAAATCTTAATTCTATGACATTTCTTCAATGAAGTCAGTTTATCGATTAAACATTTTGAAATTTGTTCTTAAAACAATAAGATCAATAAAACGACAACTTCACATTAGTGAGAAAGTTCACATTGATAAGTGTTGTCTGAAGGTAGCTACAGTTGCTAAAAATCAACTGGATCCTGTAATAAATATATAAGACTGAAGTTATTTATTGGAATTTATTGAAAACATTTTTAAATTTGTTCTTGAAACAATAAGTTCAATAAAACGACAACTTCACATTAGTGAGAAAGTTCACATTGATAAGTGTTGTCTGAAGCTAGCTACAGTTGCTAAAAATCAACTGGATCCTGTAATAAATATATAAGGCTGAAGTTATTTATTGGAATTTATTGAAAACATTTTCAAATTTGTTCTTGAAACAATAAGTTCAATAAAACGACAACTTCACATTAGTGAGAAAGTTCACATTGATAAGTGTTGTCTGAAGCTAGCTACAGTTGCTAAAAATCAACTGGATCCTGTAATAAATATATAAGGCTGAAGTTATTTATTGGAATTTATTGAAAACATTTTTAAATTTGTTCTTGAAACAATAAGTTCAATAAAACGACAACTTCACATTAGTGAGAAAGTTCACATTGATAAGTGTTGTCTGAAGGTAGCTACAGTTGCTAAAAATCAACTGGATCCTGTAATAAATATATAAGACTGAAGTTATTTATTGGAATTTATTGAAAACATTTTTAAATTTGTTCTTGAAACAATAAGTTCAATAAAACGACAACTTCACATTAGTGAGAAAGTTCACATTGATAAGTGTTGTCTGAAGGTAGCTACAGTTGCTAAAAATCAACTGGGTCCTATAATAAATATATAAGACTAAAGTTATTTATTTCAATTTATTTATAACTTGAAATATTCAAAATATAATATTTTGAGAAACAATTTTAAATCTTAATTCTATGACATTTCTTCAATGAAGTCAGTTTATCGATTAAACATTTTGAAATTTGTTCTTAAAACAATAAGATCAATAAAACGACAACTTCACATTAGTGAGAAAGTTCACATTGATAAGTGTTGTCTGAAGGTAGCTACAGTTGCTAAAAATCAACTGGGTCCTGTAATAAATATATAAGGCTGAAGTTATTTATTGGAATTTATTGAAAACATTTTTAAATTTGTTTTTAAGACAAGTTAAATAAAACGACAACTTCACATTAGTGAGAAAGTTCACATTGGTGAGTGTTGTCTGAAGGTAGCTACAATTATCACAAATTTTTCTAATCTCAAACCAACAATTGTAACCAATAATTTTGTAGATAAGAATTTGTGATGTGTTTAATATTTTCGATTGGACATTTGACTAAATTACAAAAAGGAAAATCGATGGGATCGTGTGGGGGTATCCTAAACCATCAAGCAGGGCCGTAAAAAAGAGGTAAGGACAGAAGGGCGAGGGAAGAGGAACAGTTGCAGGAGGTTCGAGGTAAAGCTGCCATAAACGAGACCGATAAAGCG
The DNA here is from genome assembly GCA_963971365.1 of Lasioglossum villosulum. Taxonomy (NCBI): domain Eukaryota; kingdom Metazoa; phylum Arthropoda; class Insecta; order Hymenoptera; family Halictidae; genus Lasioglossum; species Lasioglossum villosulum. The sequence goes on along the minus strand of OZ020495.1, from coordinate 21,255,673 downwards.
TCAGGCCCGTAATAAGAGCTGGCAGAAAGTTAACTGAACCGTGAAGTCGAGTCTGAAGAGGGCCACGACGCCGGAGCAGTTCCAGGAACATCCTCTTCGAGAACACCACGCTTGTCCTTTCTTGCTTCTCTTTCTCTCCGTTCCTCCCTTTTATTTCGTATTCTTTAATCCTGGCTCTCCTGGCGTTCTGACATCGATTCCGAGTCCGATTCGTGGCCGTTGACTCTTTCATCGTAGCGGCCATTTTCTATCCTCCTCTGATGGACATTTCTGACCGAAAAGAAATGTCCAGAACAACTCCAAACAGCAAATATGAAAATTTTCAATATCAAATTCAAAATTAACACATGCATGTAAATATTTATTTAGAGGATCACTAGGAATTATTTAATTGGATCCTGCAATAAATATATAAGGCTGAAGTTACGTTATTTAAATTTATTTATAAGATGTAACATTCAAGATATAATATTTTAAAGAAGCAATTTTAAATATTAATTCTGTGACCTTTCTTCAATGAAATCAGTTTGTTAAACATTTTTTTAAATTTGTTTTCAAAAGAATAAATTAAATAAAACGACAACTTCACGATAGTGAGGAAGTTCACATTGAAGGTAGCTACAGTTGCTACATACATATACAAGGTGTCTAAAAATTCCTTCAGCATCCGGAAATGGGAGGTTCCTGAGATCATTCGAAGCAACATTTTCCTTTGCAAAAATTTCATCCGAGGTTTTGTTTAGGAGTTATTAACGAAAAACACGGACCAATCAGAGCGCGACCTAGACGCGTGTGGGCGTGGTTAGTTCGGCCCACCAACTGTCGATTGGCCGACCGTGCCAACACGCGTCTAGGTCGCGCTCTGATTGGTCCGTGTTTTTCGTTAATAACTCCTAAACAAAACCTCGGATGAAATTTTTGCAAAGGAAAATGTTGCTTCGAATGATCTCAGGAACCTCCCACTTCCGGATGTTGAAGGAATTTTGAGACACCCTGTATAAATTTTTATTATATAAACGATTAAATTTTGAGTTAGAGATTAAGTTAGTTGAGATTAAAAGATAAATTATATATGTAATAATTAATATTAAATAATTCAGCAAATTTGATATTCCCCTGTTTGTCAAAAACATGTCTTTTTGAGTTATTACTTAAATAACCGGAATTATTATTCAAAGTCTCCCCTGCTCCGTGAAATTTTAAATAGCTGCAGTATATTCACTGTACAAAAGTAGAACCATCATTTGTATGAGATATAAACAGTTTCAATATTAAGAAATGAATTAAAAATCTGATTAAATATGCTTAATCGTGTATTTACTTTAATTACGCTTAAAGCCGTGAAATATCGAGAATATACAGTTACAGAACAGCCCAAGAGCGACGAATTAATTTCTTTCGAATGTTTCACGATCCCTATGACTCGGAAACGGGAATGATGAATCGATATCTCTGTAGGTCGATTAAAATAGACGCGGAGAACAGGATTTCTGGTGATGCGTGAGCGAAAATCGTGATTTGGAAGCCTGCCAGAATTTTGTGACGGGCTGCGTGGGCAACAAAAGGCCTTGCGCATCCACGAAAATCATCGGGAAGGACTGAGACTGTTAATTGGGGTTCTTTGTGCGTCAGGGATTCCGCTGGCTCTTGGGCGAATCGAAACGAGACATTGTTGGCCGTGGCATCGTTATTGTTTTTAACGATTCCCGAGGTTCCTGGTGGCGATATTTGCTTCCCGGACTGGCGGAGTAACGAATCCGGTGGTTCTAGGGCCTCGCTTCTACGAAACGGAGCGCACGCACTGATATGGTCTACCAACGATTGAACGCTTGTCGTTCTGCCAAATATTTCACGTCTTTTAATACGGTAAACGTTACGTACGCGGCTGCTGGCGTGCTCCCCACGAGCATAAATCGGAACCGGAGTGAACGATCGTGCCAAGTCGAGGTGTAACAAACGGCGCTTCAACGAATAATGACTTTCTAACGAAAGCCGCGGTCATTAAGGATTCAGTGACATTAAAAAACGAGCCAGAACGATTTCGTATCGAGTACAAAGTAATTAGCAACTTCGCTAAAAAAAAGAACAGCAATTTCTCAATCGTAGTCCTCGGTCGCCTCTGCAATCGTAGTCCGGTGCCTACCCATTCCACCGCCTGTCAACGCTGCGCCGGGCAGCAGGACGGCGATGTTTGATGTCGGCTCGGGTATATCGGTGTGAACACCACTACATTGACTCGAGTGAATCGAATTTTCAAACTACTTAATTTTCATTATTTTTTTATAGGACTTTCACTATCTTATTCCTGGCATTTTGCTGATTAAAACAAGACCAAACACGATATAATTCCAACTTTATTTAGTGGTTTAATCGACGATGAAAGTTTTACAGTAATTTCTCAATCGTAGTCCTCGGTCGCCTCTGCAATCGTAGTCCAGTGCCTACCCATTCCACCGCCTGTCAACGCTGCGCCGGGCAGCAGGACGGCGATGTTTGATGTCGGCTCGGGTATATCGGTGTGAACACCACTACATTGACTCGAGTGAATCGAATTTTCGAACTACTTAATTTTCATTATTTTTTTATGAGATTTGACTGGCTTATTCCTGGCATTTTTCTGATTAAAACAAGACCAAACACGATATAATTTGGCCAATATTTAGTGGTTTCATTGACGGTATGGAGTAACTGTAGGGAATGGAAGAAGACAGCGAGTGAAAAAAAATAAAAACTAAATATTGGCCAAATTATATCGTGTTTGGTATGATTTTAATCAGAGAAATGCCACGAATATGTTGGTGAAAGTTCCATAATGATATCATCGAAAATAAAGAAGCTAAGGTCTTGGTGTTTTATCGTGATGACGCACGGGCCTTTAAACTGTGCCGGCGACGGGGACACGCTTCGGCCACGCGATCCTATTTCATTCTGTCCTTCTCTACGTTCGGCTTGTCGTTTGAAGTCTCAGCGCGGTAGGGTAGACGCAGTCATAAATCAAAAAATAGCCACCCTACTTGATCGTAGTCCGTTCATAACACGGGTGTTGGGACTACGTTTGAGAAATTACTGTAAATCAAAAAATAGCCACCCTACTTGATCGTAGTCCGTTCATAACACGGGTGTTGGGACTACGATTGAGAAATTACTGTAAATCAAAAAATAGCCACCCTACTTGATCGTAGTCCGTTCATAACACGGGTGTTGGGACTACGATTGAGAAATTACTGTAAATCAAAAAATAGCCACCCTACTTGATCGTAGTCCGTTCATAACACGGGTGTTGGGACTACGATTGAGAAATTACTGTATGTAGAACTGTCTACCCGAGCTCGTTCTAAACAGCCCTAAGCGAGGGTCGATTCATACATCTCCGATATCGGAATCCGACAAAATATTCTTACCCAGGTTTGAGTGAGCCATCCACAACCGGAAAACTGAGTCCGATTTTCCTCCAATACTTTTCCTTCGAGTCGAACAGGCCATAACTAACAAATAAAAGGTTTCTATCCCTCCTCGGGTCAACTATCGGTAGCTCTCCTTTACAACTTCATGGTAATGAGAAACATTCCTACTCAAGTTCCCTCAAAAATCGGCCGGAAATGTATGAATCGGCCCTGACGCAGCACAGTGGGGTATTCGCCCGATTTCAGCGGTCACAGCTAGGGTAACTGCACCAGTGAATGAACATTTAAAAAATTGTTCAGGAAAATATTTTATTTGAAAAAAAACTATGTGAATTAAAGGAATCTCATATATGCCAAATAGCTCCCTATACTTCATTTGTCAAAAATTAATGAACAAAAATACAATGAAATTATTATTATTCTTCTTTATTAAACGTTAAATCAAAAATATGAAAAATACCAGTGAATGAACACTACATTCTAGTAATTGAATAATGCTAGTCCAATCAATGAACAAAATTACTAAACAATATTCTCCTATTTATTTAACTCTTTAATCACAATTTTATCGCTAGTATGCCGTCCGGGTTAAAATTTGTTGAAATATACAAAAGCGTTCATTTACTGGTGCCCGTTCATTCACTGGTGCAGTTACCCTAACTCAAGAAGGGGCGCAGTGGCTCAGTGGGTAGAGCGCGCGCCTACGGACCCCGTGGTCGCGGGTTCGATCCCCGACGCGGCACCTCTGGAAATACTCCATGTGCTCTATAAACTGTGGTGCCCCCAGGTGGTTCGGAACCCACCTTTATAAAAACTGTAGGTCCCGTTGCGATGCGACGTAAAAAAAAAAAAAAAAAAAAAAAAAACGGAACAACAAACCTCTAAGGGAAAGGTCAGATGGACGGAGCTATTTGCTGAACATCGACCGGACCCGGGGATGATGGTCACATCCAAACAATCAGTCATTATTCCGAGAATGTGTCAAGCCCACCCAATGAGGCGGGAGCACGATGGAACTGATATCTATGCTCCGAAGGAGAAAGATTTCGGCGAAGTTGGAGCGACCGACCTCCGTCACCCCATCGCGTTTAGTAGGACGGCAAGTGATGACCGAATGGAGGTGATGTTCCCGCGCGAGCGGGAATTTCGCCGAAGTCGGATCGGATCCCAAGTTTGCAATATATGTACAGACATATACTAGAATCACCCCCACGAAACTCTCGCGATCGCGTCCATTGTTCTTTGCAAAGCCCGTAGAGTCACAGCTTAGCCTATCCTAACCTTGGGGAGGGAGTGGGTAAGTCGCTGGATAGCAGCGACAGAGTAGGGACGGGATTCGAACTTGACACATTCAACCAAGGAATATGGCGAAGGTGGGGGGAGCCAAAACACGGGCAGGCGAGGCACCCTGCAGGTCCGAAGGTGAGAGGGTCCGACGTTCACTCCGAGCCTTAAAACCGCTCAAAAATCCGAAAACTAGGTAGCATGGCCCTTCTCATCGATGACGACCGGACCCATCATAGTAAGTCGCAGACTCCGAAAATGGCCCGGGCCGAATAAAACGGAGGAACGGCGGAACGATGGGAAAACTGCAACCCCTAGTGGGTCGAGCTGCCGGCAGCGCCGATTATGATATTGGTGTATACCGGTGTGCCTTAAGGAAGTGAGGGGCGGACGATCCGCTACTCCTCCCCGGCAATGTAATTACTACTACTACTACTACTACTACCCTAACTCAAGGCACAACAATTTTACAATTTATGTAAAATTTTTAAAATTGCCTCACGACCGCTGAAATCGGGAAAATACGCCACTGCGCGCAGTATGTATTTCTTTTCCAATAGAGAGTCGGCAGGAAACCAATCACGTATATTCATTGTTAGTCACTTCCCGGAAAAAGTCGTGCGACGGTACACCGAAGCTGATTTTAAAGGTGAAATGTTTTCCTAATTCGCGGTGATTCAGTGATGGCGCAGACTCGCCGACGTACACGGATTTAAATACGAAGGGAAGACCAGGAAAAGCTGACGCAACATAGGCGCGGTGAGCGTGATCAATCGCAATAGAATGCGAAAGATGTGAAATTACAAGAATCACACTTCGCATCGTATGATGCGTCCGTTCCAGGAAGCTCCGATGCCCACCTAATGTAGTCACCGCGCGTGGAAAGTTCACTCCGATGAGTTTATTTGATATCGCCCCGGGATCTACGAGTTCCAACGGACTGATATAACCATGGAGAGCGAGCACCGCACGGAAATAGACCTGGAAAAATATTTTGGTGGTCGGTCGATGCGAGGTAAACAAAGATTAACGTCAGTTGAGCACAGGCCAAGTCCTTTCGCGCGGCTCCGACACTCAGGAAATGGCCACGGTATTCCCTCTCAACGGGGATCCTTATTTTCGTGTCATACTGCTCGCTATTATTTTCAGCAGCTTACTTCCGGTCCGCGCTTCGACGGTTGACGGACGTGCAGAATTCTTTATTTCGGGCTATCGTTGGTACAGTTCTCAATACTTAAATTGGAAAAATCAATATGTGTACTGCACTGGAAAAGATTTACAATTGTACTTTGTTAATCGATATTTCTTACAATTTTCACTATTTTTCAATGAAATTGGTCCTGAACATTAGTTTTATGTATTCTCTACAGAATCTACTTAGTTTTATTGGTAAAGATTCGCATGGTTTGCAAATATTTCATGAAGCCGTGAAACGACTTCGGAGAAGGTTCCATCAATTTTTGATCAATTTCTGTGGAAAAACGTGTGTCTTCTTCATATTTTTCAATTAAATAAATTCTAAACATTAGTTCCATATACCCTGTATAGAATCTGCTAAGTTTCATCGGAAAAGATTCACATGCTTCTTTGTGAGAATTACACGAAGCCATATACGAACCGATTACAAACAAGAGTAGGTTCCATCATTTTCTGTGTAAAACGTGTGTCTTCTTCATATTTTTCACTATTTTTCAATTAGATAAATTCTAAACATTAGTTCCATATATCCTGTATAGAATATGCTAAGTTTCATCGGAAAAGATTTACATGCTTCTTTGTAAGTTTACACGAAGCCATATACGAACCGAGTACAAACAAGAGTAGGTTCCATCATTTTCTGTGTAAAACGTGTGTTCTCTTCATATTTTTCACTATTTTTCAATTAAATAAATTCTAAACATTAGTTCCATATATCCCCTACAGAACCTACTAAGTTTCATTGGAAAAGATTTGTATGCTTTGCAATAATTTCATGAAGCATATATGCGTATTCATATATGATCCAACTTCGGAAAACAGAAGGTTCAACGAATTTTTGGTCACTTTCTGTGTAAAACGTGCATCCTCTTCATATTTTTCAATGAAATAAATCCTAAACATTAGTTCCATATATCCTCTACAGAATCTACTAAGTTTCATTGCAAAAGATTCACATGCTTTGCAAAAAATTCGTGAAACCATGAACCAATTTCGAAAATGAGAAGGTTCGATCAATTTTTGATCACTTTCTGTGTGAAATGTGTATCCTTCTCATATTTTCCAATGAAATAAATCGTAAACATTAGTTCCATATATCCTTTACAAAATCTACTAAGTTTCATTGGAAAAGATTCACATGCTTTGCAAAAATTTCGTGAAGCCATGAACCGACTTCAAAAAATAAGGTTCGGCGAATTTTTGGTCACTTTCTGTACAAAACGTGCATCCTCTTCATATTTTTCAATTAAATAAATCCTAAACATTAGTTCTATATATCCTTTATATTATCTACTAAGTTAAATTGGAATAGATTCATGCTTTGCAAAAATTTTATGAAGTCATATATGTATAAACCGAGTGCAAACAAGAGAAGGTTCGATCAATTTTTGATCACTTTCTGTGTAAAACATGTATCCTTTTCATATGTTTCAATTAAATAAATTCTGAACATTAGTTCCATATATCTTCTAGAGTATCTACTAAGTGTAATTGGAAAAGATTCACGTGCTTTGCAAAAATTTCATGAAACCATGAACCGACTTCGAATAAGATAACGTTTGATCAATTTTTTGGTCAATTTCTGTGTAAAACGTGTATCCTCTTCATATTTTTCACTATTTTTCAATGAAATAAATTCTGAACATTAGTTCCATATATCCTCTACAGTATCTACTAAGTGTCATTGGAAATGAATCACATGCTTTGCAAAAATTTTATGAAGCCATGAACCAATTTCGAAAATGAGAAGGCTCAATCAATTTTTCATCACATTCTGTGTAAAACGTGTATCCTCTTCCTATTTTTCAATGAAATAAATCTGGAACATTAGTTCCATATATCTTCTGCAGAATCTACTAAGTGTCATTGCAAAAGATTCACATGCTTTGCAAAAATTTCATGAATCCATGAACCGACTTCAAAAAAGAAGGTTCGATCAATTTTTGGTCACTTTCTGTGTAAAACGTGTATCCTCTTCATATTTTTCAATTAAATAAATCCTAAAAATTAGTTCCATATATCCTTTACAAAATCTAGTAAGTTTCATTGCAAAAGATTCACATGCTTCTTTGCAAGAATTTCACAGCGTATTCATGATCCAACTTCGGAAAAGAGAATGTTCGACGAATTTTTGGTCACGTTCTGTGTAAAACGTGCATCCTCTTCATATTTTTCGCTATTTTTAGGCAGAAACGAATCGAGAGGCCGGCCCCATCCGGCAGCATTTGATCAGAATCGTTCACCCGTTTCTCCACAAACGAGTCCCGGAGATGTCCGCGTCAAAGCCTGCGCTGCGCCGGGGAGTATTCTGTTAGCACGATTGCAGGAAAGTGGCGTGAACCAAACGCGAAATAAGGGCAAGACAACGAAAGCAGAGATTTCGAAGCAGGGGCTGGCAATGTGCCACACACTCTCGCGGCAGCTCGCCACCGAAAGAGCGTGGGAGTGGAATTCCCTGATTCTCGCGAGCCTTATTTTGGGAGCGGCTGGTTCAACCGCCCGGAAGCGGGATTTACAAATTTGGAGCGGTGGCCCATTTTTTTCCGTCGTTGCTCTGGCTCGAACTCAGCCGAATTCACCGGGCGATTCTTGGAAACCGGTCCACCCACGCTTTCGCAGCCACCTTTCCTCCGTTCGCTTCCATTTCTCTCGAATAATTTTCTTTCTCTCGCGTCCGAGCGAATCGCGAAACGCGCGCCCACATGTTTCACGCACACCGGATTTGTTTCCAAATTTCTGCACAAAGTAAAACGGGCAAAAGCAGTCGAAAGCCGCTGCCTTTCTTTGATATTTTTCATTCTTTTCCTGCTGGCATCTCCGAAATTGGAGACGCCAGGACACGGGACTTTGCGCAACGTGGCTACCCTACTACCCTAGTAGCACAAGAATATTGTATAAATATTTTTTTCAAATATTGAAAAAATATTTTTTAAGCCACATTTTTTAATATGAGATAAATATTGGATCTGAATATTGTATACATATACAAGAAATATGAATTGAATATTTGAAAAATATAAGCTAAATATTCAGAGAATATAAACTAGATATTTAAAAAATATAAAGTAAATGTTAAAAAAATGTGAATCCAATATTTTAAAAATATATATTGAATATTTAAGTAACATTCAATAAAATCATCTAATTTAAAAAAAAAAGTGAAAATTTTACTTCAATGACGATTTATTTTATATTTGCAACCAACACTTAATTTGTAATATGAAAGGTGTGTATGTCTTCCAGCATATTCCGGAATACATAATAATATTTTTCCATGACCCTAGTAGCACAAAATATTGGATACACATTTTTTTCGAATATTGAAAAAATATTTTTTAAGCCACACTTTTTAATATTAGATAAATATTAAATCTAATATTGTATACATGTTCAAGAAATGTAAATTGAATGTTTAGAAAATATAAGCTAAATATTCAGAGAATATAAAATGGATATTTAAAAAATATTAGCTAAATATTCAGAGAATATAAAATGAATATTAAAAAACTATTAGCTAAATATTCAGAGAATATAAAATGGATATTAAAAAAATATTAGCTAAATATTCAGAGAATATAAAATGGATATTAAAAAAATATTTGCTAAATATTCAGAGAATATAAAATGGATATTTAAAAAATATTAGCTACATATTCAGAGAATATAAACGAGATATTTAAAAAATATGAAGTAAATATTAAAAAAATGTGAATATAACATTTGAAAAATATAAATTCAATATTCAAATAACATTTATTCAAATCTTAAAATTTAAGAAAAAGTTATAAAAGAAATTAGAAACTATCAATATATATACTTTCCTATGCACTACTTGAGGGAATATTCCACTTTGTCATCGAAAGAACATGATTACAATTCAGAAAATTTTGTGCAGTTGATGGGATTTGATCTCGGGACTTACCGTTTACTGGATGATGTACTTCCTCGCTGAGCCATGTGAACCTATGGTTTCATTCATTACTTTTTATTCTTATAAAGGCTCAAATCATACAATTATTCGAAGAGATAGATTTCTGTTAAAAAATTTGTAACCAGCAATAAAACTACTTTTTTTTAATGAAGCATATTATTAGTATATTAACGAAAAAGATATATATATATTTTTTTCATAAGTATTTCAATCGTACGTAAGAATGGAAACACATACAATATATTTGCTGAATAAACAAAAACATTTTATTGTGAAAAAATATATTGTTGTAATTCAGTATAAAAATAATATAGCATAACATAGTATAAAATAATAAATAGTAAAAACAATAAAATAATATAGCATAGTATATTACGTGCGCCCGTCTACGACGTTGAACATCGGTAATCTGTGTTTTAGTTACTTCAAAACGTATGAAATCGTTGTGCTACCATTTCAATTTTGTCTAATAATAAAAGTGGCACAAAATAGATATACTACACTTCAAAAGTTTGAAGAAACCTGAACAGAATCTTATATTAACTTTAGCGTTCACGATTTTTTATTATAATCAAAATATGTGATTTACTATGTAAATTGAATTTAGGAAAGCGCAGGAAACTAGGGAAAAAAGGCAACGGGACAAATGATACATAATAATGAATACGCATTTATATATGTGTGTGTGTGTGTGTATATATATATATATATATATATATATATATATATATATATATATATATATATATATATATATATATATATATATTTGTACATGTATTTATATATTTATTTCTTACAGCCTACACTTAGCTGTCGCTAAAAACAGAGATACGCATTGTCGTATTTCTACTTCCGTAATTGATTTCTGTCTTCTTCTCGTGGCAGCTGTGAAATTAAAAATGAAACAAAATACATATATATTACGTATATATAGTACGTGGCAATACCACATAAAAGTGATAAGTGTAAGTATACTTACTCATTACAGCATCATATATCTTTAAGTTAACGAAAGATAATTTTTTCTTCCGTCCTTGCCGGGAATAATATGTCGCTGCTGCATTTGTTAAAAGTTTGCGGAGCATATTAAAAATAATTCTTTTATTAGTGTCTCCACCGACTAAATATAACAGTTGTACCTGAAAAATATATGTCATTATTTATTTAATGTCAATATTACAATTATAAATATTAACTATTTACTAAACAAAAATAATATGAATCACGTATAATGTAAAAAAACCATAAAATTCATATATTTCTATTATAAATGCATATAATCTAGAGAAAAATGTTGTATTATGTCGAATTTAATTATATTTAACAGAGGTGTCCTTTGATTATCTTGATGATGAGAAAAGTCATGAAAATTTTCAAAATGGAAATGCGTTCGAGCACTAGCGTCATGTTTTAAATAACTGATTCGTTTTTTGTAATATATACCCGTTTCTGTACATCTTTCGCAACCTTTGTAACCCGTATGCCCTTTAATGTTTTTTAAAAATGCTCTCGCAGGTGCATCACAGGCAAAACATACAACAGTTACTTTAAAATTATTACCATCGTAAGATAATCCATATTCTAACATATCGTTCAGTTCATGTATAAAATCATTTAAATAATCAGTCAAGGAATCAGGTTTTGCATCGCCATAATATATTGCTATCGGGAAAGGGGACACCGTAGAATGTTTCAGTACTATTTTGCATAAAATGGGCCAAAACTGTTTATTTGAACTTGTTGAAAGTGGAATACCATCGACATTAAAAATTAATTGAAACATAAATGTTTCTTTTAGCTCCGTCAAAACACTTGCATTTTGTAACAGACTTAATAAATGCGCCTTTATACCTAAATATGAAAATTGAGCTATCGTGTTCTTTTTGCTAATAATTGGTGTAATACTGTTTGATGAGCGCTTAGTCTTTAATACAGTTCGTGCATCGCGTGGAATCGTATATTCAGGAAATATGTCCTTCAAGCCTTTTAATAAACTATTTAGTTGCGAATGATTGATTTTATTTTCTAGGGACCATGTTTTTAAAAACGTAAGTAATTTCAAATTTCGAAAAGCAGTGCATGTATCATCTGTAGTGTCATTTGTGTTATTTGTAATTTGACAATCAAATGGTTGATTCATATCAGATATGACGGGATCATCATTAACCGTTTGTGAATTAGTTTGTATGATTTCAATTGATTCTTCTACTATGTCGCGACTTATCTGATTTTCATTCAAATTCAAAGCCATTTGTTTCTTTATATATTTATATTTCTTGTAACGATTTTCGGCCATTGTGAAGTTTGTGTAACTACAAATTAAATATTGTATGAAAAATTATCATTGAAAACGTTAATTGCAAGTCTTTAGAATATGAAATATACCTATATTACATAAATGTTCTTACCTTTTCTGCAAACGACGAAATGCAAGTGTTGAATCCACTGTATAACTATATATATTGTTCGTTATTACACAAACTGTTGTGTCGTGTCAGTATCAAACTGCAATTGGCGAGTTCTTCAGGTAACTGTAACTTTTGTTGCAATAATCGTTTGCTTCGATACACGGTTTCGTAGAGACTGCGTTCTTTTCGATCGACGTCGACCACGAAACCTTCCTCGATCTTCTATTGTCAATCGCGCGACGTCGCGCTCGCCAACGGACGATTCGCGACCGTTAACTTTAAGATCCGCGGATGGCCAACGGACGGATCTCTCGGAAGGCGTTGTCGGTATCAAAAAAATGTTCATACAAAATTTCATTGGTATGAAGGGAACAATCATATGGTGAAATTTTTTCGAAACTAGAATGATCGAGAAGAAGGATTTTAAAGTCGAAATAAGTTTTTTAAATGGAATGTCCTACTTTTTATACCATACACCGATAGAGTATCGAATTCTGAGTATAAAAGTGTTGACCATCCTATGTCCTAAACCTAATAGTTAACGAGATATTATCGAAACAATTTTCTTTCTTCTTTGGATAATATCTCGTTAACTATTAGATTTTGGACATATGAAGGTCAACACTTTTATACTCAGAATTCGATACTCTATCGGCGTATGGTATAAAAAGTAGGACATTGCATTTAAGAAACTTAATTCGACTTTGAAATCCTCCCTCCCCACCATTCTAGTTCCGAAAAAATTTCACCATATGATTGCTTCCTTCATAGCATACAACTTTTGTATGAACACTTTTTTGATACCGACAACGCCATCCAAGATATTCTGCTGTTCTTACTGAAACAGGACACCCCGTATATTCTATTTCTATCATTAAATAAAGATTCATTTTATAATAAGAAAAAAATATTTTTTTCATAATATGAAATAAATATTATCTGTACATTAGAAAAAAATATTTTTTCATAATATGAAATAAATATTTTCTGAATATTTAGAAAAAAATATTTTTTTCATAATATGAAATAAATATTTCCTGAATATATAGAAAAAAATATTTTTTCAGAATATGAAATAAATATTTCCTGAATATATAGAAAAAAATATTTTTTCATAATCTATATAATAAAAATGAAATGATGTTCGTTGGTCACGACATCACGTGAGAACGGCTGGACCGATTTGGCTAATTTAAAAAAAAAATTCGTAATGGTCCAAATAAGGTTTTTAGGGAAAGAAAAATTAGAAAAGTAGTCCCGGAATAATGGAAAATTCTGGAAAAATTGAAAGTGCTTTCTTATGCGATTTTTGTATGAACTTAAGTCCATAACTCATGATTCGAACGATGGATATGAATAATTCTTTTTTGTTTTGTTCGTTATGGTACTGAAAAAGTTTTCAGTAAAGAAAATTCGAGACAATTACAAACGAAAGTTGAAAATTTCGGACAGACTGCAAAAATCATAATTTTTGAAACGGTACAAGTAGCAGGTTAACACATTTCGTTACGCATTATTGGTTTTCAACGAGTTCGTTGTCGAGCACAACGAACACAAACAAATTTATTTAAATTTGGACAGGACAACGTTTGTCGGGTCAGCTAATATGAAATAAACATTATCTGCGTATTAGAAAAAAATATTCTATTTCCAATATTAAATAAAGATTCACTTTATAATGAGAAAAAAATATTTTTTTCATAACATGAAATAAAGATTCATTTAATACTTGGAAAAAAATATTTTTCCTGTAATATGAAATAAAGATTCTTTTAATATTAAGAAAAAAATATTTTTTCATAATATGAAATAAATATTACCTGCATATTACGAAAAAAATATTTTTTCATAATATGAAATAAATATTTCCTACATATTACGAAAAAAATATTTTTTTCATAATATGTAATAAATGTTTCCTGAATATTTAGAAAAAAATATTTTTTTCATAATATGAAATAAATATTTCCTGAATATTTAGAAAAAAATATTTTTTTAATAATATGAAATAAATATTGTATGTATATTTAGAAAAAAATATTTTTTTCATAATATGAAATAAATATTGTATGTATATTTAGAAAAAAATATTTTTTTCATAATATGAAATAAATATTGTATGTATATTTAGAAAAAAATATTTTTTTCATAATATGAAATAAATATTGTATGTACATTTGAATATTAAAAAAAGATTGAATCTCTTTTTAATATTATATGAATATGTATACAATATTTTGTGCTACTAGGGCAATGTTTTGTGCTACTAGGGTACTCTCGATGCTCTATCGAACAACCCACAGTTGGATCGATTTGCTTCAAGGATGCCATTTTTCTCGAACGGTAATCGTAGTCGAAGAATCCTTTAGTATTTAATAGCGAATCGATGGCGTATAAACTGTGCAATAGATGCTGCGATTGAATAAATGAATAGCTAACGGTCCGATAGGGATCGTTGCAACACGTTAACGCTACCAACACTGTCAGTAGTGGCAGCCACGTAGGCAGGAAGTGATAGCGCGTCAACCTTCACGCGATTTCTCACCTGGAAGTAACGACATTCCTCGGCGAATTGTCTTCGACGAGTCTTACACACCTCGCGATCGTCTTTAACAGTTAACAAATCGTCATACGCTAACCGTTTATCGCTAGACGTGCATCTAAACGTCCTAAATTGTCCAACATATTTCGGTAAGAGTAACAACGACTGAAACACGCGGTGAAAAGATATCGAAGCACCGTTTAAAAATAATTAGAACATTTTAAAAAGATGTTGTTCAGAGTTTCATAAAAATTGCTCGAGTAAAATTGCCTCTTTTAAACGCCGCACAGCATGGCGCATCTCAATATGGCTCGTTTTCTGTGCGTTTCGTGGAAATCAGTGGAATTCCCGGGCAAGCTGACGGAATCCGCGCAAAGGCGATCGCCGACGAGCAAATCGAAAGCAAAATGGTCTCCTTTCTAGGGGAAAAGAAGCAAGATATTCCCTGCGCGTCACCATTTGCTCAGGAATTCCATTCGGTAATTCATGGAGACAAAATCATGCAATCCGGAGAGGATTCTGCGAAAAGAATGCCCCCGGACGGGGCCAGGAGAAACATGGTCGCATTGAAGTCATCCGGCGGTGCTTTGACGCTGTTTCTTTCGGCTGAATATCGGGGATAGCCTTTTTTAGAAGAGAAGGATCGGAACCTAATATACGATAGGTGGTAGAAGCTCGTTTTTAAGCAAAGCAGCTTCTGTTTATTAGAAAATCATTCTTTTCCTCGCTTCTGACTCGTCTGGATTTTAAACTCGCAGTCGGTATCAATTCTGTATATATTGAAATAGTTTTGCGATCGAAAAGAATTGATAATAGATAGATGGTTTCGGCGCACAGGTTCGATCAAATATATTATATAATATATTATATTTGATCGAACCTGTGCGCCGAAACCATCTATCTATTATCAATTCTGTATGTCAAGACAGGAATTTGTAGGTCCAGTGGTGCACCCAGGATTTAAATTTTGGGGGGGCCAGTTGAACGAAATTAACTTTTGTTGGCTGTTCTTCCGTTTATGGCAAACATCAGAATTCGATGAAATTTTGAAAATAGGTTCCTTTTTTACTAAAATGACGATTGCCAAAAGGATTTCTGGCGCGTCGAAAAAATAATTTTTATCATTTCGATGTCGCGCTCTGACTTACCGACTTTGTACTTTATGTTCGTGCTGTGCGCATGCGTCAGTGTGATGCGACAGTACGTCGACTGCTTTTAGTGTCGTATAGGTCGTATAGTTTAAGCTTGCAGAAGAGAAACTCATTATGGCTGTTCTTCCGTTTATGGCAAAATTCAGAATTCGATGAAATTTTGAAAATAGGTTCTTTTTTTACTAAAATGACGATTGCCAGAAGGATTTTTGGCGCGTCGAAAAAATAATTTTTTTATCATTTCAATGTTGCGCTCTACTTTACCGACTTTATACTTTATGGTCGTGCTGTGCGCATGCGTCATATATATATATATATATATATATATATATATATATATATATATATATATATATATATATATATATTCGGAAATTAATGTAAAATGTATAGAAAATTTCAATTGTTAAACCAAGTGAACCAATATCTACAATGGGAAGATTATGCGATGAGAATTAATTTGGAATAGGTTAACCCGAAAAGTTTATTTATTATTTATGTGATTAGAATGAGTTGTGGTTAGGTCGAGGTAGGGGCGCACACGACAATCTAGGAGTAGTCTTTAAAAATTTCAAGTTTACCTTATATACAGTAGCGGACAAAAGTTTAAGACCGCTCTAAAGAAGACGATAAATTTTTTAATATTGTACTATACGATTTGAACTTTTTTGGGAAACTAGAGCAATTAGTTTACTAAAGGATGTGAAAAGAAATCTTTCCAAATATTGCTATTGATCGGAATTGTTGAAAAAATACGAAAAGATGATTTTTCAACTATTTTATGTGGTCCTATATTGAAAATTTAAAAAATACAAATTTTCCTTTACAAAAATGGCGTCCGCGGCTTTGTTTAGGAATTATTAACGAAAAACACGGACAAATCAGAGCGCGACCTAGACGCGAGTTAGCACAGTCGGCCCGACGCACAGTGCGGCATGTAAATGGACATTCGAAACAAAAATCATAACTTCTAAACTAATCAATTTTTGACCTAAGTACCTTAATAATTTTTTAAAGGGAATACAAAGATGCATCGATTAATGCACCAAAAATATTAGGTTCCATTAGTAAAAGAGTTTATTTTAATTTTTTTTTAATGAAGAGCTTTGATTAGTTGTTATTGCAATTTGTTGTCAACTGTATACTGTACAACTTTTGTTCGAAATATTTTTTAATTATATGGTTAAATTTAATTATATCTACTGTAATGCATAATTATTTGACCATACACAACATCGTATTTTTTACTAATATTAATACTTTTAATATAAATATAATATGTACATGTAAATAAAAAGTTTAATTACATAAACAAAAACTATTAAAAAATTTAATTATTTACTATTCTTAATATAAATGTAAATAATATATACATGTATATTAAAAGGTTGAGTACATAAATGGAAAATATTCAAAAATGAAATTATTCGCTACAGTTTTCAAGCTTCAACCAAATCGCGATTACGAATGCATTTCTCTAACAAAAATTAAATAACATCGAGTCTTACAATTTATCGTAGAAAAAAATTATGTAGCAATATACTACAACAGCTTGTGGATACAGAATAGCCAAAATTATAGGATGTTTTGAACCGTTTTTTTGTCAATTGCATTTTAAGGTGAAAACGCAATTCCTAAATAGCCAGTTAAAATTATGTATATTTCTGGTCAAATTTTCCATACCTATGTTGTAATAAACAGTGTAAAACAAAAACGAAGCTAGAAGAGCAATTGTGGCACGAGTAATCTAACTTTTTAGTATTTATACTACAATAAACTCTTGGTTGTTACCATTCCCTTATTGATTTTCTTGGATACTACTTTTTACATAGACATTCCTTACTTACTGACTGATGATTTAGTTGTATAATTAGATTAGAATCGAACCATGATTATTTTGATTTTCGTCAATTGCGTGCCGCACTGTGCGACGCGCCCAACTGTCAATTGGCCGAACGTGTCATCGCATGTCTAGATCGCGCTCTGATTGGTCCGTGTTTTTCGTTAATAACTCCTAAACAAAGCCGCGGACGCCATTTCCGTAAAGGAAAATGTCGCTTCAAATGACCCAAGGAACCTCCCATTTTCGGGTGTCGGAGGAATTTTGGGACAGCCTGTATACGTTAAGTAGACCAGTTCTAGCAAAAATCCTCAAGTTGTTTAGACGAACGTTCCTCGCGGGGGAAAAAAGTTCAGAGGACGTCGAACGGGAAAGGCATGCGTGCCGCATGAATCGCACGCGTCTGCCGCACCTGAAAGAAGAGAAAGAGGGCGGCATGAAAAGAGAGAAATAGAGCAAAGGGATTCTCCTCCGTGTTTCGCTTCGTTCGGAGTTGTCCTCTCCATTCAACAGGCGGCGGCCACGGTTTCCAAACGACCGGCCGCTTCCTTAAAACCTCGAGGGGCAGGGTGCCCCATGCTCTCGGTCCCGAGGGAGACCGCAGCTCGGAATACTGGTTCCCCATTCAAACGTTCTTGCGCCGCTGGCATGCTTCGATTGCCTACCAAGAAACTCCTTGATATTCCGCTGCCGCGCCGATCCAGTTCCTCTTGAAACATTGATAATGCTAAAAGAAAGTCATGAAACTCCGAGGACCAGTCGAACCAACACGCCTCGCGAACCACATTCGTCGCCAAAACCGCATCTTCGGTTCTTCTTTTCCGTAATATAGCCTAATCCAGAGAGACAGGTTAGATCCTGATAACAGAAATCACCTGCAAGGGATCATACTCAGGTGACACGAACCGATTCTGATGAAACTTATGCGAGACATAGTTGTTCGAGAAATTTTTATTCTTTGATGGTGTCTGTTGCAAACAAGTATTTGGGACAGCTATGGGATCCACAATTTCCTCCGTTGTGATAAATCTTGTAATGGAAAGATTAGAGGAAGTTTCCATTTCTAAATTACCCTTTGAATTGCTTTTATACAGGGTGTTCGACTACAGGTGGGAGAAAATTTAAGGGTTGGTTCTTAACGATGGTATAAGACGAAAATGAAGAATAAAAAAATTGCAATTTCGGCTTCGTTATTTAGCTATTAACAACGCGACAGTCACGTATCGAGTGACAGATGCATGCATAACTTGGATCTCATTTGGGGCCCCAGCGAGGTGAAAATGTTTAACAAATCGTTGGACAACGTTGAACACTTTGACGTACACAAAGTACACTTTTGTTAGACGCGTTGTTGATTTTTAATTGTTAATAGCTAAATAACGAAGCCGAAATCGCAATTTTTTTATTCTTCATTTTCGTCTTACATCATCGTTGAAAATCACCCCTTAAATTTTCTCCCACCTATAGTCGAACACCCTGTACACAAGATACGAAGATGATATCGTAGTTTGTATAAAACCTGAACCAATTAGAAACAATATTAACAAATTAGGCAATATTATATCTCACTTAAGTTTCATCAAAGTCGGCTTGTATGTACTAAATATGTTCCCTTGTTAGTTACTAGGTTGAAGCCTCACTGATTTGTACTATGTTCACATTTTGGTTCACATCATCGTTGCAGAATTCGTTCAGATACAAGATAGTACACATAACAGAGACTCTCTAATACATAATTATAACCAGAACAGAACGTACAGTCACCCTGTACGCTACAGGCCATCTAGGTCAGAAGCTTCAACTTAATTTAATACAAATGATGGAAATAATTACATAAAAGCAATTTGCAAGTTAATTTAAACTTCCAATGTTTCGATCCTTATGTGGTTGAAACTTCCAATGATTCGATCCCTATGTGGATCATTTTCAAGAAAGAAGAAAACTGCACCCAAAAATTTTGACAAAAGTCACTTACAATTAGTTACTAGGTTATGGACTAGGTTGGAGCCTCACTGATTTGCATGATGTTCACATCATCTTTGCAAAATTCGCTCAGATACAAGATAGTACGCATAGCAGAGACTCTCGAATACATAATTACATCTAGGTCCGAAGCTTCAACTTAAGAATTTAATACAAATGATGGAAATAATTACATAAAAGCAATTTTACAAGTTAATTTAAACTTCCAATGTTTCGATCCTTATGTGGTTGAAACTTCCAATGATTCGATCCCTATGTGGATCATTTTCAAGAAAGAAGAAAACTGCACCCAAAAATTTTGACAAAAGTCACTTACAATTAGTTACTAGGTTATGGACTAGGTTGGAGCCTCACTGATTTGCATGATGTTCACATCATCTTTGCAAAATTCGCTCAGATACAAGATAGTACGCATAGCAGAGACTCTCGAATACATAATTACATCTAGGTCAGAAGCTTCAACTTAAGAATTTAATACAAATGATGGAAATAATTACATAAAAGCAATTGTGCAAGTTAATTTAAACTTCCAATGTTTCGATCCCTATGTGGATCATTTTCAAGAAAGAAGAAAAACTGCACCCAAAAATTTTGACAAAAGTCACTTACAATTAGTTACTAGGTTCTGTACTAGGTTGGAGCCTCACTGATTTGCATGATGTTCATATTATCGTTGCAAAATCCGTTCAGATACAAGATAGTACGCATAGCAGAGACCCTATCATAATCCTTACATCCAGAACAGAACGTACAGTCACCCTGTACGCTACAGGCCACCTAGGTCAGAAGCTTCAACTTAAGAATTTAGTACAAATGATGGAAGTAATTACGTAAAAGCAATTCTACAAGTTAATTTAAACTTCCAATGTTTCGATCCCTATGTGGATCATTTTCAAGAAAGAAGAAAACTGCACCCAAAAATTTTGACAAAAGTCACTTACAATTAGTTACTAGGTTCTGTACTATGTTGGAGCCTCACTGATTTGCATAATGTTCATATTATCGTTGCAAAATCCGTTCAGATACAAGATAGTACGCATAGCAGAGAGTCTATCATAATCCTTACATCCAGAACAGGACGTACAGTCACCCTGTACGCTACAGGCCACCTAGGTCAGAAGCTTCAACTTAAGAATTGAATATCTCTGAAACTAGAAATAACAGATGAAAACGGTTTGGAGATCCTGATTCAGCGCTTCTGAATCTATGAAAAGTGTCCGTACGGTTATCGGTTGATTCAAATAGAAGATAGGATTCGCCGGATGCGTTATCGAGGCATAACAGCGCTGACGCGGAGCGTTTTTCGTGGGGCAAAAAGAAAATGGCGCGGCGATGTTCGGATAACAGGTACAGCGATCGAAGAGCCTGAACGGAAACGAAGAACGGAGGGGACGATCTCCGAAGGAAAAAAGAGAATCCTGAGAGAGGAGCAGCAGTTCCGAGGCTGTGTCAATGTGTCAGAGAGATGGCCTCCCTGCCTTTTATGTTCACGTAATGTGGGACCTACGGGAGGAGTGGGGATCTCCCAATGGCGTATTCCACCCCTTTCCTCCTTCAATTTTATTTCGGCTGATCCGCCTATATTTACGAGCATGAAGCAAGATTGTTTTATCCTCACCTGCTCGGCCAATCATCGCCGGCAATTTGTTTTCTCGCACAGCTGCACGGATCGCAAATTAAAAAGCTTCGAGGAATCGGAAATCATGGTGCAGAGGGAGTCGACGATTGCTGCTGACACCCGCCACCAATGCTGGCTGTTCCGGCTCCGTTTGGACACGTACAATCATTTTTAGGAGACTGGAGGACACGCGTGTCGACCAAAAATTCTCTATTTCTTCGTTTCTAGTTCCGGAAGTAGTTTGTTCTAGTGTTCCGAGTTTCATTCACTCGTTTTTATCGTGAACGCGTGAGACGACTGATCGAATGAGGCAACGACCATTGCCTCGCTTCAAACACCGGTTCTCGTTCCCGAAGACTGATAAGGGGGTTTTTAATCAAACTTTTTCCCCATTCCTCTATCCATTAAGTTCTTATCCTACCGATGTTAGCCTAGTCGCGAAATAGTTCCTAATTATACAACCACCGTCCAAAGACCTGTTTACGTTTCGCATGCGTGCGAACAGTAAGTTAACAACGCAATATATTTGTTGACTCCTGTTATCATTTTTTTACTGTAAAATCTTTATTCAATAAACATACTTAAAAAAAACACATTCCTGTTTTGTCAAGAGCTTTTTCGGGAGCAAGAATCCAAACCAAAAATATTTTAGACTGTGATCTACACAAACGTATTCCGAGAAATATGATCAAAAATTACGAGGGGGAGGCTCACACCACCCCTCTGGTCAAAAAACCATAACTGTATGACTCTAATGTACCTATATACATTAGTACCTTTAGAAATAAGTACCGTTGTTAAGAAAAACTTTTTGTTTATTTTTATAGTTATTGTAAGAACCGTAAAAATTGTTGAAGCTCCATAAATAAACACTGAATTGAATTGAAAAAAATAAAAAAAAACACCGGTTCTCGTACGGTCACCAAAGTTAAACAGCGTTGGACGTGACCGGTACTGGGATGGGTGACCACTAGGGTGGACCTTAGTTGCTCTTGTGCAAAATTTTTTTTTAAATTCATTTGATGGAACCCTTGCAATCTGTTCTACTCGGTAAAAAACTAATTCCCTCCAAATTTCAAGTCGATCGGACAAAGGGAAGACGTGTCGCAACGAGTTTGTTTATGCAGAAAATTTTAATTTTGCGAAAAATGAAAAAGTACACATTTTTTCAATCCCACTGGTCATTAAACACTATTTTAATGTAATATTCTTATTATATCGAAGCAAAAATTAAATTGTTTAATGAATTTGTTTAAGCAAAATTTTTAATATTTATTTTTTCAATATAAAATTTGATCTCACATTAATATAAGGAAAAGTAGAAAAAGACAGTTAAATACTTATAATTAAATATTTTATTTATAGGCCTAATTATAATAAGAGTGTAAATAATTTTTAAAAATCTGTACTTAATGTTGTTTTATCAATTTTTGGGTATTTTTCCCTATAATCGGTTACAATTTGTAATATGAATTGTTTTTCTTCTTCGTTTTTGCATAACGTTACATTATAATCTTTCATTAATTTTATTGCTCTTTCTGCAACGTCATTCGCAACTTCTAATTTTGTTATAATACCTATCGCTTCGGTATAATTATTATTAGTTTCCCATAGTGCTGGATCAATTAAAAGAAAATCTGAATTTATATTGAACCGTTTGAAAAAATTATTTGATTCAGATGATACGAAATGTTGTATTTCCAAATTCGGAAGATTTTTAATTTCTATAGTCGTTGTCATGTATCTCTTATAATTATTATTATTGTTTACATTTTGTAGTGCTTGCACCATCGATCATTTTGTTTCTACTGAAACCTTTTATCAAAAAACGATAGCGCCGCATACTCCGGTGACAAGTACCATAAATGGTTCACAATTTTTTTTAATGCCACATCGCTTATTTCTTCGTTAACATTTTTATAATGAATTATATTTTTGATGAATTCTATATCTACACGTGGCGCCATAGCAGCCATTGGAGTCAAAATCCACGGCTCAATATAAATGTTAATTAGAAATACACATGTATCTCTAAGTAGACTACTTAGTAGACACAAGAGCTCATAGCTCTACTCCGTAATGTAATAAACCAAAATATTGACAATATTGTTGAAACTATCAAGTAAAATTTCTTATTATACAACCAAAAGATGATATTTTTATGTTATAACAGTAACTCTTATCATTAAAACATAAAATTTGAGTTGCATGTAAAATTAAAGGGAAATTACTGAAATTTCCAAACTTCAAACCGATTGCGACACCCTTTCCTGTTGTCCAATTGAGTTCTTCTTTTGCAGAACTTATTTTTTTTGGATCTGGAACAGATCTAGGGGGTCGCATAAAAAAAATCAGGTGGTCGAAAAATAAGGTCCACCCTAGTGACCACATGGGTATGCAGCATACGCCAGACAGTGTTGTTGGCAAAAAGGTGGTTCGGAACCCACCGTAAAAGTAGGTCCCGCTGAAATTTGTCGATAGAGAGAGTGGAAAGAGAAAAGGGAGATTGGTAAATGGATTTGAAACCCTGAGGTGACCAAATATCATATTCACACACCTAGACTGATTGAATAATCTTG
This sequence comes from Lasioglossum villosulum, assembly GCA_963971365.1. Classification (NCBI taxonomy): domain Eukaryota; kingdom Metazoa; phylum Arthropoda; class Insecta; order Hymenoptera; family Halictidae; genus Lasioglossum; species Lasioglossum villosulum. Next base: position 21,231,733 of record OZ020495.1, on the reverse strand, counting down.
ACGATTATTGGATTCCAAGGCGCATTCGATGCATCGCGCACCCATAAACTCTAGCAACCGTTAGCAGCTTCAAGGCAACAATTACCTCATGAATTTCCTCCCGACGATAACGATCATTGCTCGGGCGCTGTCGGGATTGTGCAGGTGAAAAATTGCAGGAAGAGTCGCGGATTAATCATCGATCGATTTGTAATTGAGATTTTTGTTACGTACACGAGTTCAATCCGGTTCGTTCGCTGAGTAAATCGTACAGATCTTTTCGGTGTAAAACTTTTACTTTCGCGTTACGTTGATACGGGGTTTCTCGACAGTGTCGAGATTAAATGACTAAATTCGTTTTACAACATCGACAAATGCTGACGAGTACGTGTAATCTTCGTTCGCGTGGACTCTGCGACACGTATTCTACAGTCTGCAGAATGAATCACCATGTTTGGTTAGCAGACTCGATCTCCAACCAGTACGAGACCAGTCTGAGGAAGTCTCGTTGAAGTTAAGTCATCATCCGGCTCACGTAATTCCAAACGCAGAGGATGCGCGAGCCCCATTGATATCTACATGCGCTGCCACTGAATATGGCGCGACTGTATTCGCTGCAGAACGCATTCAACCGAAGAGAAAGCATCGAACGAGTCTCGAACGATTCTTACATTATTCAAAACGTCTGCTAAACTCGCTATTTATTCTTAGTGGAGACTGCCTATTCGGAGCACTGCAATCTAGGGGTCAAAGAAGAAGATTTGAGGTTGGGATGAGAAAGATTCACTTCCGAGCTCGTGTTGACAACCGTATACCGATCAATCGATAAATTCTCGCAAACGCGACGGCAGAACATTTTTCATTATAAATTCAGATCGAAACGTCGAATAATTTGCTGCGACATTTTGCAAAATTGCTTAGTAATCCTAAATGATCGTACCAGTGCGTCAATAACGTTTATTGTGGTTGTAAATCGAAACACCAATGTCCCCCATAAGCCCCAGGACCCCTAAAAGTGTCCCAGCCTAGTATCTAATGAATCAACCACGCGACCAGTTCCTAGACCGCTGAAACACCGCGCGGTGCGACGATAAAATTCCCGGGAAAGGGGTTAGGCAATGGCAGAAGCCGAGTTTAGAGAGTATCAACAGGTCCCCGGTCCAATCCTGTAGAAGCAGGTTACATGATCTTGTCAGTACCCAGTGAACCTGATCTCCCTCCGCCGCGAACAAGGTATCGGAGCGAAAGAACAACAGGTTCGACACAGAAACTGCGTGGAGGGGGAGAAGGTACTGAAAGAGAGCAAAAGACAACAAGATAACCTGGCAGCATGATCCAAGGGAGCGGGAAACCGACCCAGACGAGCAACGAACTATGGGAGAGCGACCAGTGTGACGGAGAGCGAGTGCGATGAAGGGAGCCAAGAGAATAATAATAAAGAGACAAGGAGGCAAGATTATGTACGGCGCCGTGATGGCGTCCATTCATGCTTTTTACTCGTTCAACGGCTGAACCAATCTCCTCTTTCACCTTGCCTCTCATCTGCCTTTCTTCCTTTACCCTCTCCGCCAGCTCCACGTCACCCGATCAACGTTTATTTCCACTTTGCCTTCAAATTTTGTGCGGGAAAAATCGGTTTTAAAGGTTACGCAAGTCTAGCTCTCCCTCGGTCTGCCAGATTTGGGGATCCTATGGTGGATCTTGTTTCTTATGGGGAGGGTGACTTCGTGTGATCTAATCATAATTGATGTACACTATGACGTCATATTTTTGAAGGCAACATATCGATTTTCAAATATGCATTGCAATGCTTAAATTTTCTAGGAAAATCGGTTTTAACGGTTACGCAAGTCTAGCTCTCCCTCGGTCTGTCAGATTTGGGGATCCTATGGTGGATCTTGTTTCTTATGGGGACTGGGTGACTTCGTGTGACCCAACCACAATTGATGTACACTATAACGTCAAATTTTTAAAGGCAACATATCTGTCTCCAAAAATGCATTCAAATGCTTAAATTTCCTTGGAAAATCGGTTTTAACGGTTACGCAAGTCTAGCTCTCCCTCGATCTGCGAGATTTGGGGATCCTATGGTGGATCTTATTTCTTATGGGGAAGGTGACTTGGTGTGACCCAACCACAATTTATGTACACTATGACGTCAAATTTTTAAAGGCAACATATCTGTCTCCAAAAATGCATTCAAATGCTTAAATTTCCTTGGAAAATCGGTTTTAACGGTTACGCAAGTCTAGCTCTCCCTCGATCTGCGAGATTTGGGGATCCTATGGTGGATCTTGTTTTTTATGGGGACTGGGTGACTTCGTGTGACCCAACCACAATTGATGTACACTATTAATTCAAATTTTGGAGGACAACATATCTCCAAAAATGCATTCAAATGCTTAAATTTCCTAGGAAAATCGGTTTTAAAGGTTACGCAAGTCTAGCTCTCCCTCGGTCTGCGAGATTTGGGAGATCCTATGGTGGATCTTGTTTCTTATGGGGAGGGTGACTTCGTGTGATCTAATCATAATTGATGTACACTATTACGTCAAATTTTCGAGGGCAACATGTCTTCAAAAATGCAGTAAAATGCTTAAATTTCCTAGAACTTCTGAGGGCAGTAAAATCTTTAATTTGAATTTGAATCGCCCGCCTAATTTCCCGGAATCTGTACCACGAATCCGGATAAAATTTCACATTAACGGAAGTCCTAAGTCACTGTTGAGTAACATATCGATCCAATGAACATTAATCACTCGCACATGCATTATGTATTAATTTTGCACAATATCCGTTGTAACAGAAGAAAGCGAGTGAATGGAAAACAATTCCACCCACGCGTCACGATAAACCGTCAGAGCGGTAATGCGATATCAATTATCGCGTCCGGTTTGTTTACTAGTGCTGGTAACAACTGAACAACAAAATAATATTAACTTGTACTTATTTAATAAACTCATCAATATAACCTTAATATATATATAGTAACAAAAGTTATTTAGTGAGATATTTAAGTTAAGGTAATCATTTTTGAATAAATTAATATATTTATATAAAATTGTATTGTGAAAGATATTTAATTAAACTTTAAAAAGTAAAATTTATTTTCGTACCTTTTTTATCAGGGTTAATTAAATTTTAAATACAAATATTAATATTCATCTCGAATATAAATGAGTTAATTAAATAAAATTTTTTTTGTGCCATAAAAATTATGCATATTTAATTTGATGTGAAATGTAATTCGAATTTTTAGGTATCTAGTTTTTTTAGAAATGAATTTATAATATATTAATTAATAAAGGTTAATAATCCCAAAAGAAACTGTTAGATTAAAATTGCTATTAATATTAAAATAATTATTAAGAAATCCTTATCTATGAGTCATATATTTTTAATAATTGTAGATGAAAGCGTGAACTGTTTGGTATAGTGAACAGATCATTGACAAAGGAAGCCGACTGTCTCACGCTCGTCTGCCAGACAGGTAGTTCCAGGAAAAATGAAATTTTTTGGTACACCATCGAGTGCAGCTGCAGCTTTATGGGGGTCTTTGTCTTCGTTGAGCCATCTGCAAAGCGGACAGCCAAAGAGGGTCCTGGAAGCACGAGAAAAGATGGCGGTTGAGGGTGTCGAAGAGCCAACACTTGACCCCCGCTGACCCCCACTTATCGAATCCTATGCAAGAGATAAACTCTAATAAATTGAACAACTTCTAATTCCCAATTTTAACAACTAACGAATTGATTTTTTCCAAACGTACGAGAAAGAAAATTAGCTTGCTCGAACATATTTTTTAAATAATCGTGGCTGATATCTGCCGTTATCAAATCACGGATCTCGACAAGGAGCTGGATGACTCATCGTAATTTGACAAAGTCACCTGCAAATAAGATAAGGAAGATTGCTCGCACAACCAATTTATGGGTCGATACGATTTGTCTCGTCCAATCGGTTGTTTTTCCCACCGACAGATCACTAGATTAGGAATCTGGAATTTTATGCTCGTCATATCGAGGAAATTCCTTTTTAATCATTATTTTTCAGTGTCAAATCTGTTTACACGAGTACACGAATTCCTCGCTCAAAAATATACACTTCTCCTCTGTACACCATTTTGCGATTTGTAATAGTTTACAACATGTGTTACGCTTCTCCAAATCTTTCCGAGACGTGTTTCAACATAGTTTCGTCAATATCGATGGTCGGAGATTTTTATTTCTCCCCAGGTTAGGAATATTGAAAGGTTGGGTTAGTTAGACAAATCACTAGATTAGGGTTCTGGAATTTTATGCTCGTCATATCGAGGAAATTCCTTTTTAATCAATATTTTTCAGTGTCAAATCTGTTTACACGAGTACACGAATTCCTCGCTCAAAAATATACACTTCTCCTCTGTTTTGCGATTTGTAATAGTTTACAACATGTGTTACACTTCTCCAAATCTTTCCGAGACGTGTTTCAACATAGTTTCGTCAATATCGATGGTCGGAGATTTTTATTTCTCCCCAGGTTAGGAATATTGAAAGGTTAGGTTAGTTAGACAAATCACTAGATTAGGATTCTGGAATTTTATACTCGTCATATCGAGGAAATTCCTTTTTAATCATTATTTTTCAGTGTCAAATCTGTTTACACGAGTACACGAATTCCTCGCTCAAAAATATACACTTCTCTGTACACCATTTTGCGATTTGTAATAGTTTACAACATGTGTTACACTTCTCCAAATCTTTCCGAGACGTGTTTCAACATAGTTTCGTCAATATCGATGGTCGGAGATTTTTATTTCTCCCCAGGTTAGGAATATTGAAAGGTTAGGTTAGTTAGACAAATCACTAGATTAGGATTCTGGAATTTTATACTCGTCATATCGAGGAAATTCCTTTTTAATCATTATTTTTCAGTGTCAAATCTGTTTACACGAGTACACGAATTCCTCGCTCAAAAATATACACTTCTCTGTACACCATTTTGCGATTTGTAATAGTTTACAACATGTGTTACACTTCTCCAAATCTTTCCGAGACGTGTTTCAACATAGTTTCGTCAATATCGATGGTCGGAGATTTTTATTTCTCCCCAGGTTAGGAATATTGAAAGGTTGGGTTAGTTGTGGGTTACTATATCTAAGGGTGGAGGGTTGTATTAACCCAAGGTAGATCCTTGAGACAAAAGGGCCGTAAATTGCCAGGAAAGACGAGGATGTCGATGGTATCGTCCTAGAACGAAGTGCTGCCGGGTCTCCGAGGGGTTTAACAGGACTTAGGGTGAGAACTGGTCCCCTGGAAGCAAAGGAAGAGGCGGAGTTTCTGGCAAATAAGCTCCGGGAATTTTTTTGCCACGGTAGATCTTGCATTTTGCCAATTTCCGCTGGAAATGTCCGAAAGAAAGATCCGCCCCATTGTTCTTAGGAAAAGATCCCTTAAGAATACCGCCCCTGGGAGATTTATTTGGCCGCCGTGATGTCGAAAATTGTGGGAAGTTGGACCCAGGTCCACGTAAAATGTATAAAAATGAATATTTTCCAGGTTATTGCGAGGACGGAAGACTTCAGGGTGTCAGAAATTGATGAAGAGATTGATTCCAACACCAACGAAAATATAAAACGATCTCCGCGTACAGTTAGCAAGGGATAATTATTTTTGCGAACATCGTGAACGGAAAACTAATGGTTCGGTGCATTAATGAACATTTTAGGATGATACCCGAGGACTTCGGCGTTCAAATGATTACCTGTCGCTGTCACTTCGCTGTACAATTATCGTGGAGATCTGGAGCACTTAAAACAGTGTCGGCATGGAAATAGAAGTTCTAAATTGCTTGCTAAATTAACTTTGCAAGCTTAGAATCACTTACATGCTTAGAATAACTATTCAGAGTTTCATTATTAGCTGTTACAACTGCAAAATCATCCACATACAAAACTATTTTTCGATTGTAATCGATTCGATTTAATTCAATATTAGTATGTTTCAGTTCGTTTTTATTTATCATAGCAGTAGGACATGTCCTTCGGACAGGGCAAGTGCTGCTACATTGTAAGGGGTGCGTAAAATAAACACGCTTTGTCATCAGAGTCTCAATTAGATCGTGGGGAGAAATCCTTAATTAATTGAACAAAGTGAAAATCTAGTCGCCTTACTGGGAAAGAGCTGGGTGATGATTGAAGTACAAGAAAGAACCATGAGCCTAACCCTGAACCTAAGGACCATGTGGCAAGAGCCTACCTGCGGAGGGCGACTGGACGAAAGTCACGTTGGAAGAGAAAAGAAATCGTACAATGTGCAGAACCAGTACGGCCGAGGAACAGCACGGACCAGAACGTAGCTGCACCCTCCTGGAGCCCATTAAAACAACACCCCAACAGTCCGGACCGTCGAAAACAGAAGAGGAAAAGAGGTAGGTATAAAGATCCAGAATTCATCAACCTCGGAAAAGCTTTAGACACGGTTTGGCTGGACGTACTTTTCTCTAGAATTTTCATGAAAAATTACTCACAGTGCGTGTACAAACTGTTCGTACACCTTAACATAGAATACCTCTTTTATAATTGTATCAAACGACCTGATTTTTTTATCATCAATTAGAAGCATTGGTGGACTAAATGACCTGGAAAAATGATTTTCCAAGAATTACAATTTACCAGGTTGCGTGCAACAATTAAAAAACCCAGAAAGGTATTGGTGGTTCCAAAAATAACCACATTACATATACATACAATAATATTTATAACAGCGTCCGATCCTCAACCATTGGGCAAACATCCACAACATTACGGATAACAGCCAAATATACATCTCAATTTATACACCCCCTGAATCATTCATACATTTTGACGAAACAAGACTCATACAAAACAGGAACGTGCAACCAATCATATACCATTATAACAGAAAAACATACGACAAAAGACTGACCTTTAACGGAAACATCAACTTCAATCATCCTGAAATTTGTTGTAAATACAAATTAACAGAATATGATGGAAACGCTATGCTAAACGAAGACCCGAGACAATAATGATGGCACAAAAAGTAGTAATTAATATATATAAAAATCTCAACATTATATGGATATAACAAAATTTGGAGTATCGCTCCGTCCTCGATAGTATAGTGGTCAGTATCCCCGCCTGTCACGCGGGAGACCGGGGTTCGATTCCCCGTCGGGGAGAATTTTTTTTTCATTTTTTATCCTACTTAATATGTATAATAATCCATAATATATCCATAATCCTAAAATATGTCAATATGTATGTTAATATTACCCCATGATTTTGGTAGTAGCATTAACGTTAGTTATTAGTGTTATTTGTTATCAGTATCAAGTTATTGTTCCGTTATGATAATAATTTTAATAATCAAATATGTATTATAGTTATATTAAATTTATATAATCAGCGACAGATAACGTAAAAAATAACAATTTAAATAAACAAAATTAATTTAAAGTACACAACTAATATAAGTTTAGTAACTAAGTACTAAATATATATTTTTTCTTTGTTACTCCAAAATGTAAGACTGATTATGCAGCTCCTGTGCTATGCTGTATATGTATATGTTGTGTCCATAGATAGATAAAACTATCTAGCATAAATGTAAACAGTAGCAATAAGTGCAAATCAAATTTCATTGTAAGACAGTGCGTGCTCCGAAATCGGAGCTTTTAGTCTGGTAGTTTTAATTTATTTATTGTTATGCTTTTGTGCGTTTAGTTTGTTGTATCTCCCTGTAAACATTGTATTTTTTGTTTGGCACAATAAACGCTCTGTTATAAAAAAAAGTGGCTCACAAATAAGCTTTAAATATAAAAACTTCTCCCCTTTAAACATAAGACTGACTGTACAGCTACTGTGCTAAACTGCATGCATATCTCTTAGTACAGTAAAGCCTCGATTCTTCTCAAAAAGGCGTTCTCTGGCTAGACAACCATCGGGATCTAGACTTGCTTTTCTGTTTTATGGCTGCGTCTACCGCGCCGAGCGAGGGTTCAATAGAGAGTCGAACATAGAGCAGTGTTCCGATTGTGTGGCCTTTTTTCGCGCATGCGCGACCAAAACAGTAGCGTATCTACTAGAACGCAGTATAGCGGCCAGGGCCCTGACGCCATGCGGCGGTTATATTGGCGGGAGTGCGCCGGTATTATTGTTCTAGTGATTTTAGAACAATATTGTATTCGATTTATCATTTCAATATTTCATATGTATACACTAATAAATTTTTAAAAGTCTGCGGGGTGCTCAAGCTACCCGATTTCATCGAAAAGGTTACGTTACTGACACAGAGAAGGACAGAATGAAACAGGGATCGCAGTGGAGTGGGTAGGCCGAGACAACCATTGAAGTCTCGATCCCGGACAGTGTTCGGATCCAGCGCACCGATTCGCACGCGATGGCCACCAAATAGTGGTGTCGTCAGCCTCAGTAACAGAAAAATGGGGTACCTTGAGTACCCCGCAGAATTTTACAAAATTAATAGTATATACATATGAAAATGTAAAGGCTTAACCTACCCTTAAAACTTGGCCGTACTTTGTTTGATCTCACAATTTTTACGACCACAGAAAACTTGGCTGCAGTGTCGGATTACACCAGCGCGGGGCCCGTAGCAAATGATACCAAGAGGCCCTAGGTTTCGTATGATAATACAATAAAACACCACGTTTACTCTAAGGTGAGGTTACTTACACGATCTTGTTCCATCATGCGGCTCGCAACGATTCGATTACTTCGTTGCAAATGAATGACCTTTTTTTACCAAATTTTCACGTGGGGCCCGTAGCTTTTGCTACCTCTGCTACGGGGCTTAATCCGACACTGCTTGGCTGCTTACAGGATGTTTTTGTTGTGATAGAGGTTTTCTAAACCCAAGTCTGTAACACTTTCCAATCCTCTGCAAAATAAATGTAGAAAAATATTCAAGAAATTGACCTCTAAATATTTAGTAAAATATTATAGTTTCAAAAATTCGTTAAAAAATGTGTGTTCATCTAGCCAGTTGCAATTAAAATCGTGTGATTCTTTCGACCCCTTTGTTTCAGCAACTCACATACGAAGCCGACCACGTGACGCACGTATGTATATGACGTTGAAGTGTTCCCCTTCGTGGAACTCGTTCGACGATAAAGCCGTGAAATTCGCCTGTAATTCGACGTATCGTATCGGAGGTTCTCGTAAATTCAACAAGTATCGGTTCTGCGCGGTGAGTCATCGGAGATAGCCGCTAAATAATCGGCACTGGAATTGCAAACGAGCAGAAGAAAAAAAAAATGCAAGAAAAGCCCATTTAATCTTAATGTTTACCAGCACGAGAAATAAGAATGATTGAACATCGTTCCTTCCATTTAAAGGAAGATTAAGGTGTCTGGAGGATGCTGCATGATATACGAATTACTAAAAAATAGATGTACAGAAACAATGACAGGAAAAGTATGTGCAGGATATTAGAAATATGAAAATTACAATAAAATTCAGTTATAACGTCTATTGTTTATTTTCATACTGAAATTTTCTGGAACAAGTAGGTAAACACCGACGAATCTTTGTATACTCACCCACTCGAAGTAGCCCGACTTCAGCCACGGAATTCCCTGAAGAGGGGCGGTCAGCAGGTGCACAGAAATCCATTCCACCTGCGGTTTGCACGAGGGTTCTCGAGAACTATAGTCAGTTGCCCAAACTCACCGGGTAAACATTGACAATGATCGATCATTCTAGACAACTGAAAAAATTAATAAAACCAACACATAGATATTTCTGTATCAATCAAATTAATTTAGATGAACAGAGATAATAACTAAAGTCGAACATGAAACGTGTAGAGAATTTTTCACATGGAAAGTTCATAACACCAGTCCAACTTTAACCTCTTCATAAGAACATTCCTGGGAAACAGGGAATGCCTTGAATTTCTTCATTCCGTTTGATTCCAAGCCATCTTTATGCTCACGGGGTCACCCATAGTGAGTCAGAATTTGTTAAGCATGCCCCTGGGATGTCCTGCAAGGGAGGAAGAACGTTATGTATTCGGCCTGCGCCGCTAAAGAGGCCAACGGAGCTTCAGATCGAAATTCTTGTAATTAAACTAGATTTTTCTGGCCCAATTGTTCTGCGTGGATGTGGCTTCCTGTCTTTCCTGGGTCTGGTACACTCGGTAAAACTGAAAAGACAAAAGGAGACCTAAATTGTCACGGCACGTCGTTGGAAAATACAACGAAGCTTCAAATTGAAATTCCTGCAACCTCTTTCAATATAAAAATCTCCGAGTGTGCGTGACTTGGTTCCGACTTCTATGAGGCCAAAGAAAATTTAGAACATGAAGGTCCAGTCGAAGAGACTCCTCGAATACAAAATATTATAAATTAAGACAACCACATAAATAGGATATGATGAGATTTATGGTCTCAAGCGTTGATTAGCTTCTATTATCTAATGGCCCCGAGGGTAGGGTGTCCCTTAACAAACGAATGAGCGATAAAATGCTAGGACGCACTCTAGTTTTGTTCCTTTTCATGTTCTAATTGTAAAATATTGGCCTAATAGGATTATTCTAAACCCTGCCTCAAGAAACTTAAAGTTAAGAACGTTAGAGTTAGTTATAACGTGAAAAAGAATACAATTAGAGGGCGTCCTAACACTTTATCGCTCCTACGTTTGTTAAGGGACACCCTACCCGAGGGGTGGAGCGTGACTCCTCCTCCACGGGGACTCGCAAGACGATCAAATAAAAAACAGAAATTATTTGTCGTGCCGAACGTCGATTGTCGACGCACGATAGCGTGCGCAAGCCGATGCAGGCGAACAACCGACCAGCCAGGCAACCAGTTAGGCCAGAAGACTGTGCTCGATCGGAGTTCCGACTGTTGTTCGGCCGAGAGGACGCGACATTCCACGAAATGCCCCTCCCCTCTTCTCGTTTCCTGGATTCCGTTCGATTTCCCCTCGGCTGGCATCCTGAGCCCTCCACGTGTCGGAGACGTTGCGTCCTTTAACTAATCCGTCTTTGCAGCCCATTACCTGATCGGTGTTCCCGAGACCATAAGGAATTTTCGCGAGACGATTGATCGCATTTCTCGATTTTAATCGTCATGGGATGCTCGCGATTATCAGCGCTTCGTCAAAGGACCAAGCTGCATTATCGATCTGATAACGAACACACTCGTCTATCGCGTAGTTTCTCCGTGGCTAATCGACTGTACCGTACAGGACGACTCCGCACACGCAACAAGTTAGCCAATCCCCCCTCTCTATGGAGCTTATTCTCTTTATTTGAATGGCACTGTTGCGTTTCCTCCGTAGCGTCGCGATCTTTGGTTAATGGAGACGTTTATGCCGCGATCGATGTCACGGTAAGAATGCGATTGTTTATCCGCTCTCGTAATTAGTATTTTCTTCCCCAAGGAGCGGTCGTTTCGCTCAGGTCAATTCCCTGAAGGCCGTTCTTCCGGGACTGGCAGACGCGTGAGAAGAAGGTTATGTTGCATGTATGTGTCTGGCAGATAACAACGCCAGGGACGACGAAACGCGCGTCAGACCCACAGCGACATCCAGAAAGCTCGCGCTTGTCCTTGGCTACCGCAGATCTGGAATAGATAAGCCGGGATTATCGGGAATTCCTTTCCGTCTGCTGCTCTCCCTTTCTTATCAGCGTTCATACCTCGACCGGTGACCTAACACCGATATCGTGTGTATCTTTTAATAAATCCTGTCTCTTTCAATTGGTTCGTTCGAATCGTTCAATTCGAGATTCCGTGTGTTTATCGTTTCATGTACGAGCCACCTACCAGTTGGAAAATACGCGCTCGCGACCACACCAGAGAAAAATCCATCAAATATCGCGCCTCGGATAATCCGCGTGACGTAACAGGCCACTGGTGGCAGCCGAGGAGGTGTTTTCTCGATTTTTCATTTAGCATTCTGCAACGCGGCACAAGGCCACGGTTAAAAGCCTCATTATCGTCTTCGAATACGAGGCATAGACAAGAAAGAGCGTAGTAGAGTGCGTCCCTGAGGATTCTGGATATATCGCTAACTTCGTCGCTCCGCTCGCATGAACTTTCTCGTGCCGCGAAACCTTAAAGCTTGTTCATACTCTCGCATTGTATTTCCTGTACCGTGTTTATACGATAGAGTAAGACGAAATAAATATATTATACATATTTTAACACCGATAATTTGTGAGAAATTAGATTAACACTGGCATAGTAGGACGATTTCCGTGGTCCCTCGTTTTGAGGTTATATTTGTGTTCTTGGGGTTATTTCAAGATAACATATATATAACATGGTGCCAAATCGGCCTGGTTTAGCCGGTAAAATAGATTTCCCGTTTTTTATATATGTTTAACCTCGTTTACCCATTTTTGTCCATTGAAACGATATTAATAATTAAAACAGCAATTAAACCAAATCCAGTCACTATTTAATCTGGAACTATTTATCTTCAGATTAAATAGTGACTGAATTTGGTTTAATTGCTATTTTAATTATTATATATATAAAATTATTTTATATGAAATTTTATTTTATTCCTCAATTAAAATTAAATTTTTTGTATATACAGGGTCATCCGTTTTTAAACGGACAAACGTAAACCAGCTATGAAGAACCCCAAATGGAACAAGTTTTACCCCTGCCACTTTTTTTGTTTCGACCTTGATTTCTAGAAAATTGCAAGAAACCATAATTTTTTTAGTTCACATAAACTTGAATATCTCGGGACTCCAGTGATGAATCTTGATGATTTTTTCTTTGTTGTGTTGAAAATAAACAGGAGCATTTTTTTTTGTTCCCAAAATTTTTTTGTATGACCTTCGAATCTTGGTTTTTTCTGGATCGGACTGTAGCTATCTGAACGGTTCCAGGATGCGTGACTTCAATGGATGATATTTTCTTGGAATAAACGTGCGAAAAAAAACATAAATATTTTGTTAACAAAAAAGATGCCCCTATTTATTTTAAACCAAACAAAGGAAAAATCATCAAGATTCGTCACTGGAGTCCCGAGATATTAAAGTTTATGTGAACTAAAAAAATTATGGTTTTTTGCAATTTTCTAGAAATCAAGGCCGAAACAAAAAAAGTGGCAGGGGTAAAACTTGTTCCATTTGGGGTTCTTTATAGCTGGTTTACGTTTGTCCGTTTAAAAACGGATGACCCTGTATATGTATAACATGGTGTCAAATCGGCCTGGTTTAGCCGGTAAAATAGATTTCCCGTTTTTTATATATGTTTAACCTCGTTTACCCATTTTCGTCCATTGAAACGATATTAATAATTAAAACAGCAATTAAACCAAATCCAGTCACTATTTAATCTGAAACTATTTATCTTCAGATTAAATAGTGACTGGATTTGGTTTAATTGCTATTTTAATTATTAATATATTAATATATTGATATATTAATTATTATATATATATATTGTCTTTAGGAAATGTTTTCCATACTAGTCCACCATTGTTAATTTTACAATTTTAATTTGATATTCGAAATATACGACCAGAGATGTGATTCTTGGCGCTTTTCAAGCGCATGCGCGACGATCCGGCTCAGTCAAGTACGATGATCGGGTAAATTCGGGTACCTTGGCCGCATTAATGCAAATACTAGATGTCCAAGCTTAGGACTGTTTTGAAATGTAAGTACTCCATACCGGGACGCGATGGCAGTGGCTCTCCCACTCTAAGCCAGACACGTGTTTGTGAGTAAGATAATTTTATATTTAAAAAAAGTTGTTTTACTAATGACTAAAAGAATCACTAAATTTATATTAATATTTTCGTTATAGATGCCAACACTTTAAATATATCAAGCCACACGAGGGATAGTGTTACTGCCCCTAAATTTAAAATATCTAAGAACAAAAATAAGGGAAGTGGTTCACTTCGAGCATCCGTTGTAGAAAATTTAAATAAAGATCTTGAAAAAAGGAGCAAGAAAAAAAGCTATAGAAGAAGATTTAACAAAAAGACAGGAGAAAGAGAGGGGGAGATTACGATTTCCGTGGCCCCTCATTTTGAGGTTATATTTGTATTCTTGGGGTTATTTCAAGAAAAAAATGTATATATAACATGGTGTCAAATCGGCCTAGTTTAGCTAGTAAAGTAGATTTCCTGTGTTTTATAAATTTGCAAATATTTCGGTAACTATGAGAAATATGGCAAAATATCAAGAGACCTTTTTTGTAGAAGATGAAATTTCCAACACTTTATGTCGTATGACATTTTTTTAGCAGCTGCGCAGTCTACAATGGGAAGATTATGTGAACAGAGTGAGTTGTGGTTAGGTTGTGGGAGGGGGCGACCATCCACACGAAAATCCAGGACCTCGAAAACTAAAAGAGATCCGCTCATCTCTGAAAAGGAAAAAAATGTTCAAAGTGTTTTTTATAGGAAAACCAATTTCCTACAAAAAAAAGTCTGTATATATTTTGCCATATCACGCATAGTTTCCGAGATATTTACAGGTTTATAAAAAACAAGAAATCTACTTTACCGGCTGAACCAGGCCGATTTAACACCATATTATATATACATTTTTTTCTTGAAATAACTCCAAGAGCACAAATATAACCTCAAAACGAGGGGCCACGGAAATCGTAATCGTGCCAAAGAGAGAAATAAAATTAGAAAAAAGAACAAGAAATCAATAAAAAATTACATGAAAGAAAAAAGCTAATTACGTTAGAAATCAATGATAAATTTTAAAAAATAATGTCTGAAGCAACTAGTGATAGAAAAAAAATTAAATTAAAGAAGAGAAAGCAAAATTATGCACTCAATTCCAATTATAATTAAATATAAATAAAAATATATTAAATATAATAAAAAGAATATGGAGAAAGTAGTGTTGCCTCTTGGAGTGCTTGCTTTCCAACAAAAAATAAATATTATGAGGGATAAAATTTAATACAATAATATTTTGATATGTAATTTGTTAAAATGTAATAAAGTTCGACGTTATAGATATAATTATATATGTTGTATAACAATGGTTAACAATGGCAAACTCTGAACTGTATGTTAAATATAATAAAAAGAATATGGAGAAAGTAGTGTTGCCTCTTGGAATGCTTGCTTTCCAACAAAAAATAAATATTATGAGGGATAAAATTTAATACAATAATATTTTGATATGTAATTTGTTAAAATGTAATAAAGTTCGACGTTATAGATGTAATTATATATGTTGTATAACAATGGTTAACAATGGCAAACTCTGAACTGTCTGTTAAATATAATAAAAAGAATATGGAGAAAGTAGTGTTGCCTCTTGGAATGCTTGCTTTCCAACAAAAAATAAATATTATGAGGGATAAAATTTAATACAATAATATTTTAATATGTAATTTGTTAAAATGTAATAAAGTTCGACATTACAGATATAATTATATATGTTGTATAACAATGGTTAACAATGGCAAACTCTGAACTGTATGTTAAATATAATAAAAAGAATATGGAAAAAAGTAGTGTTGCCTCTTGGAATGCTTGCTTTCCAACAAAAAATAAATATTATGAGGGATAAAATTTAATACAATAATATTTTGATATGTAATTTGTTAAAACGTAATAAAGTTCGACGTTATAGATATAATTATATATGTTGTATAACAATGGTTAACAATGGCAAACTCTGAACTGTACGTAAAATCTCTTAAAAAATTATTTTCGTTTAAAAGTGATAAAATTTGGTAAGTATATCGCTGAGGGGACCAAACTCTAAAATTTAAAATAGAAAACATCCTGTCCAGAGATAGGGCACTTCACCTTACCGACTTGCTCGATACTTTTTAGTCGTCGATGCCCATCGCTGACGTGCGAAAATCGAGACATCTTATGAACAGACCTTAAGGTAGTTCGTCCTCCCCTCTCCGCGTGGTTTGCCCCACTCCGTCGATTCGCGTCCATCCCTTCAGTGGCTTGGCAGCGCGCGTTCGATACACGGAATCGCCTCGTGGTTCTCGGAAGGCAGTAGACTGTCGTCAGCCACGCCAGACGGCGCACTGCTCGCACACTCACTGCTCTTTCGGAGATACTCGCCCACCGTTTCACCCACTCTTACCTCCCTCCCTCTCTCTCTCTCTCTCTCTCGGCGTCTCGGGCTCGCACAGTCGTCGGCTTAGCGGGCCGCCAGTTACGCAACAATAACAACGCTGTCAGGAGGTGTATAGCATGCGCGTGCTGTGCCACCTATACGCCGTCGAACGACCCTGGGGCCGATCCGTCGCTTCTGTTGCCGCTGGTGTCGCCGATCACTTGTTGAAAACCCGGTAGGCGAATCGACGACGACGCGCGCTCGCGAAAACGGTGCTCGTGCGGAGTTCTATCGCTCCCGGTATGCGGTAGCGTCGACACAGATAGAGAAGAGTGTTGGTGTCCGTGCGCGCGCGGTGTCCTCTTTCCGCGGAACCCGGAGGAGCATGGAAAGTAGTGTGCTTGGGAGCAGGGATCACGAAGAGCGACGCGGCGGTCCGGGAGGATTCAGCCGAGGATGAACGAGTGAGAGAGAATCGTGTGTCGGCGCGTCTCGCGCAGCTGTGTGCGCTGGACCCAAGGGAGCCCGATTTCCGTTGATCGGCTGTCACGACGACCGCTGCGTGTCCGCGGAAGGGGGGATCGGGGGTTCCACGGAGAAGAAAAAGAAGAGAGGTGCACGTCCGCGAAGTACGTCGCGCGATTAGGCGCCAATGACGTCAGCCGGGGACGTGTAAGTCGCTCGGCCGCGTTTACCGACGGTGTTGCGCCGCTGACGGTTGTAATATCGTAGTATACACCGTGCGTCTCTCTCTCTCTCCGTTTCGCTGTGTGGTGGTGGCCGGCGGTGGTGGGGGGGACGGCCGAACGAGAGAGCCCATGTGGAATAGCTGCGCGCGGTAGCCAATTATATTTCGTGCGTGTGCAATGACTAACTGCTCCCGGCGGCCCGGTTGAGATGTGTTAGTGGGAGACGGTGTCGTCGACGGACCCGTTTCTGCGTCGGTGTTGCCCCCGGCTACGTCAGCACCGGTCGGACGGGATTTGCATGGCAAACAGATTGACGCGGCGCTGGTAAGTGGATAACGAGAGAGGAGCCCCGCATACCAGCCGGGAAAAAGACGGCGTCCGAGCCGCGCGCGTCCTCGCGAGAGAGAGGAGAACACGAAAGAGAGAACCGTCCGTCGAGAGAGCAAGTGTACAAGCCCGCTTAAAATAGAAGAGTGACTTCGGCAACGCGCGATCGAGCAACAGCCGAGAACGAACGGTGTTTTCTTCCCCCGGCCTGCGATTATTGTTGTGCTTCGTCTTCTGTGTCTTCTACTGTGATACGGTCTCGATATCCGGTTACGTCAGATATTGTGCGCCAGAGAGAGAGAGGGAGTGTGTGCGTGTATCAGTGGGAAATCTGTTTTCTGTGATAAAGAGGTACGCGTGATTCGACGGAGCCACCGACACACGGTTTCCCCGATATCGAAGTGTCTCCTACGATGGATCGTGACTCGTGTTTCTGCGGAGGCTGCGAAAGGACCGAGGGTCGAGCTATGCCGATGGAGTAACAAGTGAGCGGCGAAGCGGCGTTGCCATGACGACAGGTGAACCATGAGCCACCTCTCTCTTTCTCCAACCGTCTTTTCTTTCCCTCTCTCTCGTTTCTCCTCCTTTCTCCCCTCCCCTCCCTCCCTCTCTACCCTCCCTTCACCGCTCGGACTCGCTCGTTCCTTCGGTTTTTATTCTTTCTCTCTCCTTTTCTGCGTATCAATTCTTTCTTCTCTCGGAATCTCCGTCTCCCCCCTCTCGTCCTCTATAAATATCTTTGTCTTTCTTTCTCTCTCGCTTTCTGGCTGCGCGGGGACCCTTCCTGTCCGATTGTTCCTCTTCTCTGACCTCGTATATTTACACCGTCCGGTTTGTTTTTCCCTTGCCCGCGATCCCCGGGTCGCCAGTGACCCGGAATACTCGATCGAACTCTCGCTAACCTTTCACAATTACGATTCTTTTTTTTGATTATCGTAGTCCTGTTTCCTGGGATAAAGGTTGAAAGTTCATTTAAGGTGGTTAACCTTGTGGCAATGCAATTTTTATTTCGAGTGAAATATCGAGGATCGGTCCGGACGGTTTACTCTCATGATGCGATTTTTGGTCCGTGACTGAAGAAGAATTATCGGAAGTTTGTTTTCTTCAGCGCGTGTTTCTTCTTCCGGAAAAAACGGGTCGTGAATTGTCACAACATAGTCTGGTAACCTTAAACCGGTTTTGCGTGAAAATTTTCGACCAGTGACACATTCGAATTTCCATTTACGCGCACGGTTGACAGTGATGGGCACCGTCGACTGAAAACTATCGACCAAATCGATTGTACTCGATTACTATTTTCAGTTGATTAATCTTTTAAATTATCGACTAAATTTAACGGTGGGAGTTTTGAAATAATTTTATAAAATAATATCGAATAATTGATCAATGCACACAATTAGCATGTGTATGTAGTATAAATAATAATTCTTCCACTATGAATATTGTACAATTATGAAATAACAATATTAGTTTTAGCGTACATACTTTTATAAAAAAATTAGACATCCTTCTAAAAAATCCAACTTTGCTTTTGTATTGCATATTATTACTAAAGGAGAAATAATAATTTATGTGTTTTTAAATTCTGGTTTACAGTTACTTATTACTCGTAATTGTGACTTATAGATTACAATTATTATAAATTAATTTTAATAAGAAATTTGAAAGTACAATTTTTTGATCAATGCACACAATAAGCATGTGTATGTAGTATAAATAATAATTCTTCCACTATAAATATTGTACAATTATGAAATAACAATGTTAGTTTTGGCATACATACTTTTATAAAAAAATTGGACATCCTTCTAAAAAATCCAACTTTGCCTTTGTATTGCATATTATTACTAAAAGATAAATAATAATTTGTTTTTAAATTCTGGTTTACAGTTACTTATTACTCGTAATTGTGACTTATAGATTACAATTATTATAAATTAATTTTAATAAGAAATTTGAAAGTACAATTTTTTGATCAATGCACACAATAAGCATGTGTATGTAGTATAAATAATAATTCTTCCACTATAAATATTGTACAATTATGAAATAACAATGTTAGTTTTGGCATACATACTTTTATAAAAAAATTGGACATCCTTCTAAAAAATCCAACTTTGCCTTTGTATTGCATATTATTACTAAAAGATAAATAATAATTTGTTTTTAAATTCTGGTTTACAGTTACTTATTACTCGTAATTGTGACTTATAGATTACAATTATTATAAATTAATTTTAATAAGAAA
The DNA here is from genome assembly GCA_963971365.1 of Lasioglossum villosulum. Taxonomy (NCBI): domain Eukaryota; kingdom Metazoa; phylum Arthropoda; class Insecta; order Hymenoptera; family Halictidae; genus Lasioglossum; species Lasioglossum villosulum. The sequence continues at coordinate 21,212,447 of OZ020495.1, read as the reverse complement.
TTTGAAAGTACAATTTTTTGATCAATGCACACAATAAGCATGTGTATGTAGTATAAATAATAATTCTTCCACTATGAATATTGTACAATTATGAAATAACAATATTAGTTTTAGCGTACATACTTTTATAAAAAAATTAGACATCCTTCTAAAAAATCCAACTTTGCTTTTGTATTGCATATTATTACTAAAGGATAAATAATAATTTATGTGTTTTTAAATTCTGGTTTACAGTTACTTATTACTTGTAATTGTGACTTATAGATTACAATTATTATAAATTAATTTTAATAAGAAATTTGAAAGTACAATTTTTTGAGAGATGAGACATATACGTTGTCATAGACTAACCCACAATCTAGACGTGACCACTAAAACGAAATTTCAGTCCACTAAATATTCGATACAATGTAGCAACTAAATAGTAATTAGTCGATATTTGAATTTAGTCGTTGGTGCCCATCACTGGTTGACGTCCCTAACACACGTATTGTTAGTAATGGGTACTATCGACTAATAATAACTATTTATTTGCTAGACACTATCGAATATTTAATCCATACTTTTTAGTCAACTGAAATTTCTTATTCACATTAATTAATTTATAATAATTGTAATCTATAAGTCACGGTTACAATAAGTAACTGTAAACCAGAATTTAAAAAATTCTAAATTGATATTTATCCTTTAGTAATAATGCAATACGAAGTGAAAGTGTGGACTTTTTAGAATGAGTATAATTATAAAATACTATTTTTGCAAAAGAATCGAGCGACGACCCTTTTTCGTTAAAACTAGTACTGTTAATAATTGTACAATATTTACAGTGGAATAATTGTTATTTACACTACGCACACATGCTTATTGAACGAATTATTCGATTATTCGATATCGCTAATTAGTTGATATATTTCACAGTACTAAATCTTCAAAATGTATTCAAAACTCCCGCCGTTAAAGCGACAGATTCGGTTACTAAATTTAGTCGATAATTCAAAAAATTAGTCGACTGAAAATAGTAGTAGATTACTATCGATTTAGTCGATGGTGCCCATCACTACCCTAGTAGCACAAAATATTGTATACATATTCATATAATATTAAAAAGAGATTCAATCTTTTTTTAATATTCAAATATACATACAATATTTATTTCATATTACGAAAAACATATTTTTTTTTAATATTCAGGAAATATTTATTTCATATTATAGAAAAAATATTTTTTTCGTAATATTCAGGAAATATTTATTTCATATTATGAAAAAATATTTTTTCTAAATATTAAAAGAATCTTTATTTCATATTACGAGAAAAATATTTTTTTCCAAGCATTAATGAATCTTTATTTCATATTATGAAAAAAATATTTTTTTCTCATTATAAAATGAATCTTTATTTAATATTGGAAATAGAATATTTTTTTCTAATATACAACAATATTTTTTCTTATTATGAAATGAATTTTTATGTAATATTAGAAAGAGAATATTTTTTTTTTTAATGTACAGGAAATATTTTATGTTTATCATGGAAAAATATTATTATGTATTCCGGAATATGCTGGAAGACATACACACCTTTCATATTACAAATTAAGTGTTGGTTGCAAATATAAAATAAATCGTCATTGAATATTGGAAGTAAAATTTTTACTTTTTTTTTTAAATTAGATGATTTTATTGAATGTTACTTAAATATTCAATATATATTTTTAAAATATTGGATTCACATTTCTTTAACATTTACTTTATATTTTTTAAATATCTAGTTTATATTCTCTGAATATTTAGCTTATATTTTTCAAATATTCAATTCATATTTCTTGTATATGTATACAATATTCAGATCCAATATTTATCTCATGTTAAAAAATGTGGCTTAAAAAATATTTTGTCAATATTTGAAAAAAATATTTATACAATATTCTTGTGCTACTAGGGTATGTTCGAGTGAGAACTAGTGAGGTACTCTACGAGGTCCAGTTACATGTACTGCGGGATCAAAACATAACATAACCGTTAGCACAAAAAAGTCTGGTGTGAAATTCGAATTTTTCGAAAAGAACGTAACTTTGTGGGATATTTTATGCCGTCTACAGAAATTGTCTCGTCTAGATCAGTCTACTGTGACGATGTAGAACGAAAGTTTAGTAACAGATGTTGTCTCGCGAACGATTTGGACGTTGTGGGATATTCTGTGAGATGCGCGCGTATAGTTACGTCGTAGGAGATCAGGATAAAATGTACAGAAAAGGCCACGAGTAGTCCCTTCGTTCCCCGTCGAGTGATTTGTCCTTTTCTTTGTGCTTTCCCCCCCACCCCTGGCGTTACTGGTTTTCTTGAACGGTCTTCCCTCGCGTCTCTCCCCACCCCACCGTCCCGAAGGAATCGTGTAATCTCTCTGGCTCGCTCGCTCGCACTCGGTGACGCTCGGCGGCCGCTCGGTGAACGCCGTTGTAGCATGCTTAACGCGTAGGCCGCACAATATTCCAAGTACGCTCGGCTATTTTCATGCTACACCAGAAAGACACCTAGCGACGCGCTACGCCGAGCCGAGTGGATCCGAGCTGAGAGCTTCTAGGTGACACGAATGGCTGGTCTTAAGCACTGAGCAAATCTTGAATTTACTCGCAAAATTATACACTCCCGTGTCTCCTATTCCCTGGTGAAATTGGAGCCTAGATTTCCACGAATACACTAGTTGTGCAGATAACAGTTCTCCTTATTTCGATCGACAATTGTTGATAAATAATATTATTATTATTATCTGTATAATAAAAATGAAATGCTGTTCGTTGGTCACGACATCACGTCAGAATGGCTGGACCGATTTGGCTAATTTTTTAAAAAATGTTCATTGTAGTCCGAATTAGGTTTTTAGAGTACAAAAAATTGGAAAAGTTACCTGGAAACATAAAAATTCGGGAAAAACTAAATGTGCTTATTGCATCATATTTCAATACAACAAAAAAACAAATGTCGCAGCTTTTAATCAATATTTCAATGGGAATTTACATTATCCACGTCTATTTTCTGTAATGAAAATGTTTTTCTCATTTTTACTTTGTTTACGTATATCCTACAGCTTCTCACAAATTCAAAAAATGATCACAACCGAATTTATTGAAATTTGGACAGACAACGTTTGTCGGGTCAGCTAGTCTATATAATAAAAATGAAATGCTGTTCGTTGGTCACGACATCACGTCAGAACGGCTGGACCGATTTGGCTAATTGTTTTTTTTAAATGTTGGTTGTAGTCCGAATTAGGTTTTTAGAGTACAAAAAATTGGAAAAGTTGCCCGGAAACATGAAAATTCGGGAGAAACTAAAAGTGCTTTTTCAATCATATTTCAATACAATAAAAAAACGAACGTCGCAGCTTTTAATCAATATTTCAATGGGAATTTACATTATCCACGTCTATTTTCTGTAATGAAAATGTTTTTCTCATTTTTACTTTGTTTACGTATATCCTACAGCTTCTCACAAATTCAAAAAATGATCACAACCGAATTTATTGAAATTTGGACAGACAACGTTTGTCAGGTCAGCTAGTCTTCTATATAATAAAAATCAAATGCTGTTCGTTGGTCACGACATCACGTCAGAACGGCTGGACCGATTTGGCTAATTGTTTTTTTTTAATGTTGGTTGTAGTCCGAATTAGGTTTTTAGAGTACAAAAAATTGGAAAAGTTGCCCGGAAACATGAAAATTCGGGAGAAACTAAAAGTGCTTTTTCAATCATATTTCAATACAACAAAAAAACGAACGTCGCAGCTTTTAATCAATATGTCAATAGTGATCACCGCGAAATAAGTCTTTTTCTCATTTTTACTTTGTTTACGTATATCCTACAGCTTTTCACAAATTCACAAAATGATCACAATCAAATTTATTGAAATTTGGACACGACAACGTCTGTCAGGTCAGCTAGTTATTATTATTTATTATAAACCGGCTGACTTCCTTTTACAAAACTGTTTACAATAACAAAGAATGAGAGAAATATATTATATATATATTATATTAATTTGTATGTACCTGAACGTGTTCTGAGAACGAGAGCAGGATTTCGAACAATCAAATCCAAATCCTCATATGGAGCAATAAATCCTTTAAATCGCATTATTGCTAACTCCAACACATTTTATAGCAATATTGATTTTTTCAATGGCACGTTACAGGCTTTCAAAACAAAATTGCGCCGCACTATTCGATAATAGTACCTGCATTCGTTTAGTTTCGCACTGTCCATAATTAATTAATTTATATTTTAGATTAAAACTTATGTTTAAGATTATTTTCTGTTATTCAACATTAACTGCAAACATTTATATTAAAGGACTTCGGTCCGTATAAAATAAATAATAATAATAATAATAATATTAATGCTATTGGCGCATTGGTACGATCATTTGTGACTACTAAGCAATTTTGCAAATTATTACGTCAATTACGTTGAAGGCATTTCTGACGACGTCGAAAGAATTTTTAGAAAGGTGGGAATGCAAGTAATTTACAAAATACCACTTTATCTAAAACACCTTTTTCCTAACATCAAAGACAAAGTATCTTTATTGAAAAGTTGTAATGTGGTATGCCAAATATATTTTATTAATAACTTTCTTGTATTCTACGCGCGGTGTTTTAAATTCTAAAGCTTCGAATTGATTTATACAGGGTGTCCCGAAACTACCCTAGGGGTCGAAAATGGGAGGTTCCTTGGGTCATTTGAAGCGACATTTTCCTTTACAAAAATGGTGTCCGTGACTTTGTTTAGGAATTATTAACGAAAAACACGGACCAATCAGAGCGCGGCTACAGCGGATTGATTCTGAGTCGACCAATGGCGTCGCAGAGTCGGACTCTGTTCGCTATAGCTGCGCCCTGATTGGTCTGTGTCTTTCGTTAATAACTCCTAAACAAAGCCGCGGACGCCATTTTTGCAAAGGAAACTGTCGCTTCAAATGAACCAAGGAACCTCCCACTTTCGGCTCCTAGGGTAGTTTTGGAACACCCTGTATACAGTGGGTCAAAAAGTATTGGCGCACTCTTAAAAAAGCGATAACTTTTTAGCAGAGCTAGAGCAATCGGTTTGCTGCAGGATGTGAAAAATTTTGTCAAAAATTGCAATTGGTCGTAATTGTTGTGAAATTACTAGAAGTTGCATTTCACAACTTTTTTATGCGGGCCTATATTGAAAATTTAAAAAATACGTTTTATAGACCAGCGTGAATTAAACATAAATTTTAATATGTTTAATCGTTAAACTGACTTCATTGAACAAATGTCATAGAATTAAGATTTAAAATTGTTTCTTTAAAATATTATATTTTCAATGTTACAAATCAATTTATATAATTAACCTCAGCCTTATATATTTATTGGAGGATCCAATTCAATAATCCCTAGTGATTCTCTAAAGTACTATACGGTTTGAACTTTTTTGGGAAGCTAGAGCAATTAGTTTGCTACAGGATGTGAAAAAAAATTTTTTCAAAAGTTACAATCGATCCGAATTGTAGAAAAAATATTAAAGCTGTATTTTACAACTTTTTTATATGGGCTTATATTGAAAATTTAAAAAATACGTTTTACAGACCAGCGTGAATTAAACATATTCTGAAAATTTCGTCGAAATCGGTCGACGTTGCAACGACCTACAAACGTTTAAATAAAAATGGCAGATTTTCACGATTTTCTGCCAATATTAATGCATGTCATTTTTTTCCCCATGAACCGATTTCGATGAAACTTTCACAGTGCATATAACTGACGCGGATCTACAAAACGTATTTTTTAAATTTTCAATATAGGCCCATATAAAAAAGTTGTAAAATGAAACTTTTATAATTTTTTTCATATCCTGCAGCAAACTTATTGTATTAAAAAAGATATCGCCTTTTTAAGAGTGTGCCAATACTTTTGTGACTCACTGTATTTTATCGATTAGTATTTAGTATCTTCTAGTACATTTGAAATTTTTGTTCGTTTGAATGGATGGGTTGTTTACAAGCATGTTTTGAATGGAACTCACAGCCGATAGGGTTTCAGTAGAATTTTTCTTATCGAGGAATTCTACGAAATTATTACTTCCTGCGATTAAAACGAGCGATTCATCATCGCGTTCACTCGCATCCTGCGAGCGTTATGTAAAACGCCGTGTGTCTGCGGACCCGTCATAAATTCGGAGCAGGTTTCCCCGGATCGTTTGGATTTTTGCTGCGTTTCCGTTGCTTTTGCTCTATCGTAACAGAATTGTTCCCCATTAAGCTCCCCACACTAGAATTTATAATATAACTTTAAAGTTGCATAAATCACTTTAACTGTAAAACAGAAATTCTTAATTAATTTTTTAACTCTTGAAAATCATTTTTTGGCAACTACAAAATTCACATTGTTTAAGATCATTTATCAAGATCTTTTAAACATAGTTTTGAAGATGTTCCTCGCCTAATGTAACGTTTAGCGAAATTAAATTCAGAAGTTGTTATAATTCTTATACAGTGTGTTCCGATTTGTCCTGCCACGTGGTGTAAACAAATTTCATTTATAAACACAGAAAAAAATGTGAAAATGTATCAACGGTTTTCTGAATTGATATTTGTTTATAATCGAGGGTGGAACGAGTAGAAAATTTCTTCGAATATCGTGAATAAAAGGTTCGATGGAGTTTCGAAAATGGTTGAAAAGCGTTTTCGTTGCGTTAGCGTGTTTCTCTTCGAGTATGCGTTGCATCAGGAAGAATATATTAGAGAAAGGCGATTAAACTCGCGATTCCATCGTTCTCGATGATTCTGAATGAACGCAATCGCTTGACGGATCATTCATTGAGTACCAGGAACGCGTGTATTACGCGCACGAAATTCCTCGCGTTCTTTTCCGTTGGCGGATCTATTGCAGCTATCCCATTAATTTATCACGATAATTGTCTTGCGCTGTATACTTGGAATTTGATCCGGTTCCCGTTAACAATTATCTACTTCCTCAAATTTCTCCAATTTCCACACTTTTATCCTTTCAAATTTTCACACTTGCTGTTCATTTCGGGGAAAAACATTTTATATTATATTTTATTTGATACCATATCTTATTTTATACTATAAATGTAAGAATATTTATAACAGTTAATAATTTCTGTAATAGTTAAGAAACTATTATAATTTTAAAACATTTAAATTTCTACAGAATTACTGGAAAATCGTTAGACTAAAACTTACTAGAAATTTATTACGTTACTAGATATATTACTAGACAAATTCTGGGGAAATTACGACATTTTTCATTATAATTTCTACAGAATTACTGGACAATCTTTAGACTAAAACTTACTAGAAATGTGTTACGTTACTAGACAAATTCTGGGAAAATTACGACAATTTTCATTGAATTTTCTACACAATTACTGGAAAATCGTTAGACTAAATCTTACTAGAAATTTGCCACGTTACTAGATATATTACTAGACAAATTCTGGGGAAATTAAGACAATTTTCATTATAATTTCTACAGAATTACTGGAAAATCGTTAGACTAAACCTCACTAGAAATTTGCCACGTTACTAGATATATTACTAGCAAATTCTGGGAAAATTACGACAATTTCCATTATAATTTCTACAGAATTACTGAAAAATCGTTAGACTAAATCTTACTAGAAACTTGTTACGTTACTAGATACATTACTAGACAAATTCTGGGGAAATTACGACAATTTTCATTATAATTTCTACAGAATTACTGTACAATCATTAGACTGAAACTCACTATAAATTTGCCACGTTACTAGATATATTACTAGCAAATTCTGGGGAAATTACGACAATTTTCATTATAATTTCTACAGAATTACTGGACAATCATTAGACTGAAACTCACTAGAAATTTGCCACTTTACTAGATATATTACTAGACAAATTCTGATAAAGTTACAACAATTTTCATTGAAATTTCTACAGAATTACTGGACAATCATTAGACTAAAACTTACTAGAAATGTGTTACGTTACTAGATACATTACTAGACAAATTCTGAGAAAATTACGACAATTTTCATTGAAATTTCTACAGAATTACTGTACAATCATTAGACTAAAACTTACTAGAAATGTGTTACGTTACTAGATACATTACTACACAAATTCAGGGAGAATTACGACAATGTTATTGAAGTTCGTTAGAAGAATCACTGGAAAAATTGTTGAAGAAATTATTAGGCGGAACGGTAAACGAGATACTTGAAAAAATTTAGAAGGACAACGGTCTCCATAGAATTAATAGTAGGAAAATTGATTTTCCCTGGTCAACTAGATTACTCGAATTTTTCAGGGAGTTTGTGGAGGATCGGAATACAATTTCTGTTAGTGCATGTTGTTCCTAAATTCACAGTACGTGTTTTATTCGAAGCGTCCCGCGCCGCAAATCCGAAGAACTTCATTACATTCGTTCGGTGATACCATAAAGTGGTTACGGCCTTGTAATAAGCTTAAAAGGATTGAATGCACTCGCTTTTCTCGTCGGAACTACTTTCGATCTTGCAACTTTGGCGGCTTCAACGGACCGGCACAATTCCCATTTTGCTGGTGTAGCTCAGTTCCAGTGCGATAAGCGATATTACGAGCGTATATCTACACGTTGCGTAGAAAGGTAAATTACGGCTCCGTCTATCACCTCGGCGCTCTTATCGGTCTAACGAGGGCTGTTATCGCGGCGATCCAGCACACTGCCTCTCTGATAATCAGCATCGCCGATTATCATCTGTCGAATCTTTACGGTGAAAAATTGACAACACTCTACCTGTCGTAACTTCGCTCACAAAAATCGTTGCCAACAAGAAACATCTACTTTAATTACCGAGCGCTTTTCTGAACACCTTTAAATTATCCAGTCCTAAATTAGTTGCATTCTCCTCTAGAAAATTTTCACGAAGTACGACTCTTATACAAATGAACTTTTTGTAACTTAAAAAAAAACACAGAAATAAAGTTTAGTCAACTTTCTTTTCATGCCAGAAATAAAATCTGAAAGCAAGGATGGATAATTTTATGGTATCAGCCCCTTGGAAAATTCAACCTGTCGTAGTAGAAAAAAAATCGTATAAATTTATGGCACACAGACATCTTGAAAACGTCTTAAATACGTCCGCTGTCGGACATTCAAGATATCTTATGGACGTCTTGAATGTCCTCCGAAAGGCCCGCGAATGGCCTACAAAAGTCTTCTCAATGGCTTGTGTTACAAAACCGTGCGTTTTAAAGACATCCCAAAAATGTCCTTTAGTCGTCTAGAAAATGTTTTTAGACGTCTAATGGACATTCTTGGGACGTTTTTAAAAAATATATATATATTTTTATATATATTATTTTTTTAAAATTATTTATATATTTTTTTTTAATGTCCCAAGAATGTCCATTAAACGTCTAGAAAATGTTTTTTAGACGTCTAATAGACATTCTTGGGAAGTTTTAAAAAAATATATATTTTTTATATACATATTATTTTTTTAAATTATTTATATATATATTTTTTAAAACGTCCCAAGAATGTCAATTAGACGTCTAGAAAATGTCCATTAGACCTCTAGAAAATGTTTTTTAGACGTCTAATGGACATTCTTGGGACGTTTAAAAAAATATATATATTTTTTATATATGTTATTTTTTTAAAATTATTTATATATATATTTTTTTTTAATGTCCCAAGAATGTCCATTAAACGTCTAGAAAATGTTTTTTAGACGTCTAATAGACATTCTTGGGAAGTTTTAAAAAAATATATATTTTTTATATACATATTATTTTTTAAAATTATTTATATATATATTTTTTAAAACGTCCCAAGAATGTCAATTAGACGTCTAGAAAATGTCCATTAGACCTCTAGAAAATGTTTTTTAGACGTCTAATGGACATTCTTGGGACGTTTTAAAAAAATATATATATTATTTTTTAAAATTATTTATATATATATATTTTTTTTTTAAAACGTCCCAAGAATGTCTATTAGACGTCTAGAAAATGTCCATTAGTCGTCTAGAAAATGTTTTTTAGACGTCTAGAAAATGTGTTTTAGACGTCTAGAAAATGTGTTCTAGACGTCTAGAAAATGTGTTCTAGACGTCTAATGGACATTCTTGAGACGTTTTAAAAAATATATATATATATTATTTTTTTTAATTATTTATATATATTCTTTTTTTAATGTCCCAAGAATGTCCATTGGACGTCTAGAAAATGTCCATTGGATGTCTAGAAAATGTTTTTTAGACGTCAAATGGACATTCTTGGGACGTTTTTAAATCGTACGGTCTTATAACACAAGCCGTTCAGAAAACTTTCGTAGACTGTTTGGAATACATTCGTAGGACATCTAATATACAGGGTGTCCCAAAATTCCTTCAGCATCCGGAAATGGAAGGTTCCTTAGATTATTTGCAGAAATGTCGTCCGCAGCTTTGTTTAGAAGTTATTAACGAAGAATACGGACCAATCAGAGCGCGACTACAGCGAACAGAGTCCGACTTAAGGACAGGTCCCACTTAGTGCGGTGTTGCCGTTGTTCGAGTCAGAATGAGTCCGCTGTAGACGCGCTGTGATTGGTCCTTTGTTTTTCGTTAATAACTCCTAAACAAAGCTACGTATACTATTTTTGCAACGGAAAATATCGCTTCAAATTGTCTCAGGAACCTCCCATTTCCGGATGTTGAAGGAATTTTGGGACACCCTGTATGTTGAAAACGTCTTGTTCTGAAATTAAACGTTTTATTCACATATTTATATTTAGTTTTATATTTTATTTATAAAAGACGTTTTCAAAATGTCTTAATTTGTAAAACGCATGTCCCCAGAAAAATGTTTTCAAAATGTCTTATTTTGGACGTAGTGCGAACGTCCCGAAAAAGATGTTGTCAAGACGTTTTTAATACGTCTTTCCAGGACTTGGGACATTCAGACCTGAAATGGACGTAAACTGGACATCTTGAGGACGTCCTGTGCTATCTGTGAACCTAAACTTGTTTTGGGGGGTGCAATTACCTCTTTCAGCGTGGCTATTGTTGGCAGAACTGTTGCAGCGTAGAAAGCATGGGATAAAGTAAAGGTGGATGATTTCTTGCGGATTTCATGTAGTGTAAATTCGAACCTTTCCACCGAGTTTACAAAACTTGTTTTGGTGGATTTGAATGATCATGATTTGAGTCATCCACTGTTTGATCGACGTTGATCTACGATTTTTTAAGTCGTTTGCATTCGTATCAGCATTTATGATTTTGACAAGATTTTCTTGCATTCCTATTTGTTCGTTGATTGCGAAAACCATACCAAAAATAGCATCGGCTCGTTGGTGTTGAATTACTGGAAAATCGTTAGACTAAATCTTACTAGAAACTTGTTACGTTACTAGATATATTACTAGACAGATTCTGGGGAAATTCCGACAATTTTCATTGGAATTTCTACAGAATTACTGGAAAATCGTTAGACTAAATCTTACTAGAAACTTGTTACGTTACTAGATATATTACTAGACAGATTCTGGGGAAATTCCGACAATTTTCATTGGAATTTCTACAGAATTACTGCAAAATCATTAGACTAAAACTTACTAAAAATTTACCACATCGCTGGATATATAACTAGACAAATTCTGGGGAAATTACGACAACTTTCATTATAATTTCTACAGAATTACTGTACAATCATTAGACTAAAACTTACTAGAAACTTGTTACGTTACTAGATATATTACTAGACAAATTCTGGGGAAATTACGACAATTTTCATTATAATTTCTACAGAACTACTGGAAAATCGCTAGACTAAATCTTACTAGAAACTTGTCACGTTACTAGATATATTACTAGACAAATTCTGGGGAAATTACGACAATTTTCATTGGAATTTCTACAGAATTACTGGAAAATCATTAGACTAAATCTTACTAGAAACTTGTTACGTTACTCGATATACTACTAGACAAATTCTGGGGAAATTCCGACAATTTTCATTGGAATTTCTACAGAATTACTGCAAAATCATTAGACTAAAACTTACTAAAAATTTACCACGTCGCTGGATATATAACTAGACAAATTCTGGGGAAATTACGACAACTTTCATTATAATTTCTACAGAATTACTGTACAATCATTAGACTGAAACTCACTAGAAATTTGCCACGTTACTAGATATATTACTATTTGTTCGTTGATTGCGAAAACCATACCAAAAATAGCATCGGCTCGTTGGTGTTGAGATTACCAGCTTCTTCGAAATGGGTCTAGATACACGGTCGTTCCATTTTTTAACGAGATTGCAACGACTGAAATGGCCTCGATCCCTCGCATAAGATCCCGAACGCATAAAAGGAAAAGATGCAACGATAGCTTTCATTTACGACGATAACGCTTGAATTACTAGTAAACAATGAGCAATTCTCGCCGGTGAATGTCCCGTGATACTCTACACGAGCGGGGCTCGTGATCTAATCACCCATTCACAAGTTGTACTTGGTTGTTACTGTGCATTGAATGCTATTAAGCCACGAACAAACCGGAGATTTGTCGAGAAAATCATTAACGATTATCCATACGATCCGGTATAGGCGGATTAAACTCAATTGATCGTACACACGTTGCCCGTGCCCTGATTGTGACTCACGACCAACGCACTGCTCTTACCGTTTACTATGCCTACCTATGTACGCGATTACAGTATAACTCGCTGCGCCGGAGGAATGAATTATAAAAGGCCCTGAAAATTGCTCGAGTAAGTGCTTAACGTTGTTTCTCTATCAAACGGCTCTGAATATGAAACAGGGACAGTTAAATATAGCCCAAATATTTATAAATTACTAATCTGTAATTAATTTCTACTTTTAACATCCCTAATGGTCTTACGTGTAGATGCAGTGACTCACACTAATATTTGGACACTCTTAAAAAGACGATAACTTTTTTAATATTGTACTGTAGCAACTGTAGCTACCTTCAGACAACACTCATCAATGAACTTTCTCACTATTGTGAAATTGTCGTTTTATTGAACTTATTGTTTTAAAAACAAATTTTAAAAATGTTTAATCGATAAATTGGTTTCATTGAAGAAAGGTCATAGAATTAAGATTTAAAATTGTTTCTTGAAAATTTGAAAATATAATATTTTAAGTTATAAATAAATTCGAATAATTAACTTCAGCCTTATATATTTATTGGAGGATCTTGTTCAATAATCCCTAGTGATCCTCTAAAATAATAATTGCTGAAATTTACAGGATTATAAATTTTGTTATATTATTATAAGGTATTATATATGGTACATTATTAAGATTTAAACTTGTTTCTTAAAATATATTTTCAAATTTTCAAGTTACAAATAAATTCCAATAATTAACTTCAGCCTTATATATTTATTGGAGGATCTTGTTCAATAATCCCTAGTGATCCTCTAAAATAAAAATTGCTGAATTTTACAGGATTATAAATTTTGTTATATTATTACAAGGTATAATATATGGTGTACAAGGTATTATATGTATATGGTACATTATTAAGATTTAAACTTGTTTCTTAAAATATATTTTCAATGTTTCAAGTTACAAATAAATTGAAATAAATAACTTCAGCCTTATACATTTATTGGAGGATCTAGTTCAATAATCCCTAGTGATCCTCTAAAATAATAATTGCTGAAATTTACAGGATTATAAGAGGATTATAAACTTGTTTCTTAAAATATATTTTCAATGTTCCAAGTTATAAATAAATTTAAATAAATAACTTCAGCCTTGTATATTTATTATAGGATCCAGTTGATTTTTAGCAACTGTAGCTATGTACCTTCAGACAACATTTATCAATGTGAATTTTCTCACTAATGTGAAGTTGTCGTTTCATTAAACTTATTGTTCTAAGAACAAATTTTAATATGTTTAATCGTTAAACTGACTTCATTGGGGAAATGTCATAGAATTAAGATTTAAAATTGTTTCTTTAAAATATTATATTTTCAATGTTACAAATCAATTTAAATAATTAATCTCAGCTTTATATATTTATTGGAGGATCCAATTCAGTAATCCCTAGTGATTGAATTAAGATTTAAAATTGTTTCGTTAAAATATTATATTTTCAATGTTACAAATCAATTTAAATAATTAATCTCAGCCTTATATATTTATTGGAGGATCCAATTCAATAATCCCTAGTGATCCTCTAAAGTACTATACGGTTTGAACTTTTTTTGGAAAGCTAGGGCAATTAGTTTGCTACAGGATGGGAAAAGAAAATTTTTCAAAAGTTACAATCGATCAGAATTGTAGAAAAAATATTAAAGCTGTATTTTACAACTTTTTTATATGGATTTATATTGAAAATTTAAAAAATACGTTTTACAGACTTGGGCGAATTAAAAATATTCTGAAAATTTCGTCAAAATCGGTCGACGTTGCAACAAGTTACAAACGTTTAATTAAAAATTGCAGATTTTCACGATTTTCTGCTTATAACTGCAATTCTTACAACTTTCAATGCCTGTCGTTTTTTTCAAAACATGTTTTTTAAATTTTCAATGTAGGCCCACGTAAGAAAGTTGTAGAATGCAATTTTTAGTATTTTTTTTACTACATCGATCAATCGCAATTTTCAAAAAAATTTCTTTTCACATGCTGTAGCAAACCATTTGCTGTAACTTCTCAAAAAAATATTAATCAGAGTCACTGTAGATAAGAATTAGAACTGTTTCGTTGCGTTATTTCAACATAGGACACGTGACTATTCAAAATGATAAATAACAGCAATTGAAAATTGATAAAATAATTTTAATGTTTTTTTTACAATCTTTGGAATGACACAAAGATGCTAAACAATGTTTACGTCCTAATACTACGTTAAAAGAATTTTTCTGTTACATGCAAATTTCCAATTCTTTTATCCTAACATAATTATTCATTGTTAAAGCAATTTACGATCGATGGAAAAGTAAATTTGTTAAAATTGAAAGTTTCGCGAATTTTGAGCGATGCAGTGCAGTATCCGCAGCAGCATTTATGTACGCTATATCTTGAGAGTATCTCTAACATTGAACAGTAATCTGTCAGCACACTTCTCTGTCGTTTCTCCGTCGTGGAAATTTCCTGGTAAACCGGGTCTCCATTACTGCCACTCAACGTGGCAAAATGTAAAATTAAAGTTCTAACCAAAATTTCGTGGTCAATATGTTCTTACATTGCTTCTATCTCGTCGTTATATTTTTAAACCCACATTTACACTCTTATGTCATCGTTTTACTTGGCTAATTAATTTATAAAATTCGAATCACAATTAAAACAAAAATTTTTCAATACCAAAATCTCTTGTAATCATTGAAAGTTAGTTAGTGATCGTTGTATCATTGCCTGTAAATAACAGTGATTAAATACAAGATTCCCTTTTTCGTAAATTAAACAATTCATGTAATATAATTTTTCACTTGGAAATAACTTCTTCAGACCAAAATCTCATTTGGAAAAGCTGAGAGTTTGTTTATAATCACTGTAGGTCCGTATTTTTTAAATATTTTTAAAATTTTTTAAATTTCAATTTCAAATTAATTTCAAAATTTAGATAATATATAATTAAGATTATTCTATTATATATTTGATATTATTACACGCATGTAAGTACTTTAATCATAGTTCCAAAAAGAGATTTATTTTCATTTAAATTTATGTAGATTTAGATTTTGTTGGTATTGCTAATACGATTAAAGATGATTATCTCATTAAGTAAAATTAGTTTCTTTATTAAATATACGTACAGTGACTCTTACTAATATTCGGACACTCTTAAAAAGACGATAATATTTTTACTATAGTCCTATACGATTTGAATTTTTTTGGGATGCTATTAAAATGCAGTTTTTAGTATTTTTATACAATCCCAATCAATTGTAATTTTTGACAAAATTTTCTTCCACATCCTGTGGCAAACTAATTGCTCTAGCTTCCCCCAAAAATTCAAGTCGTATAGTGAAATATGAAAAATATTATCATCTTTTTAAGAGTATCCGAATATTAATAAAAATCACTGTATATTAAATTGAATAATTAAATCCTTCGTCCCGCGGGATTGCGATCCCCAGTCTGTAGTAATCGCCAGTGCCCAAAACGAGCAGGAAACGCCATTAAAAATTCCCATCTCGATCACGTTACAATAAAACTCGTGTATTATTTTATTATAATTAATTATCTTACGAAAATTCAAGTTAGCACATAATCTTCAATTAACTGCGATAAAAATCCCATCCACAACCGTTGGGAAAATGATCTGCAGTCCCCTAGTGCTGAAAGCATCACAAAAATACAATTCGTTGCGTATAGGCAGTCTTACGGCATCGGTATTTCACGTAGTGATCTAAAATTGTGCTTGGAAAATTGAAATACGCAACTATAAACCTCTCCGAAGATAAAGAGAAGTAGCTAAAGTGCATCCGCGAAGCTCTAGATGCCATCGATAGATGCCCACAGTATCCGCGAAGAATCCTTCAGGCCTTGGCGTCGTACGGTCGCGTCGTTTGCTGCCCCTCTCGCGGCTGTCTCGGTAATAATAGGCAGCGTGTCGATCAGAGCGGCTCTCAAAAACAGCGGGGGATTCCGTGGAACACGGCCGTGAACGGCCTAGGGCACGTAGACGCACGGGGTGCGTGACCTAATCACCCGTTCACCGCTCCATCGAAGCGGCGCAAGTCGTACGACACGAATCTGCGTCGAGTTTACTGCTTCTCTGTGGGCCGAGGCGGGGAGGGGAAGAGCCTGGGGCAACCAGGCGGTCGCTGGAGGGAGGAAGGGGCGTGGAGGGGGCCTCGGGATTTCCTCGTGGCTCCGGAGGGAGGGCGGGTCGTTTCGGGGCGGGGCGCGAGGGGCCAAGAGCGAGGGAGGGGCGGGGGAACACGCCGGGGAGACGGCGACCGTCTCAGCGCGCTATCTCGATCGAGGGGAAGACGCTCGCGGGGAGGGTGTTGGCACTTTGTCAGACCGGAGAGGATGAGAGAGGCGCTTCGTCAGACGAGCTGCCCAGCCACACGCGTGACTCACTTGCCAGCGGGGAATCTCCCGGTTCTATGACGTGGGGGCAGCACTGTACGCCACGCTGCACGGTAGGCTGGACCTTATTTCTCTCGATCATCGAATCTTTTCCCGGGACAAATTCCCCTAGAATTATGCCACTGGACGAAAAAATAGTGTATGCGAAAATTGAAATTGATCGGATAACGGGAAATTCTGCCGCATCGACTTTGGAAATTTTTAGTAATTTTGTAACTCGATTTTCTCCAATGCGGTATATTGTTAGTATATATTTTTATATATCGTTGAATTTGTCTTTTTAAAACTGTTTAAATTTAAAGTTAATTGTGAACATCTTTGAAATTACAATTCAATATTTTATTAGAATATTCAAATAAGAAAAATTAAATTTAAAGGTAATCAATGTCAAATTAATACAATATTTTACTATTTTTAACTTTTAAATAATAATTTATTTCCCCATGCTGTAAATAAGAAAATAAATATAAAGAATAAATAACCCATAAAAGACAAAATAATACTATTAAAAATATTATATATTCTATTTATATAAATAACTCAATTAATAAAAAAATTGTACCAACTAAAGTTAATGAGATACAGTTGAAGTACAAAATAAAAATCATATTATTCTTATCTTAGCAGTTCTCTGTATTTCGATCGACAACTTTTTCGAAACTAAACTTAATGTTATCGGCGCACTGGTTCGATCGATTGGAGACAATAAGCAATTTTGCAAAATTATTACATGAAATTTAATTCAACGTTTCGGTCTCAATTTAGTCCATTTTCAAGAATAGTAAATTTCAGTATTGCGTCTGTAAGAAATTATAAAATAAATAATAACTGTTTACGTAGACAAATTTGTTCGAAAATATTAATTATTAATTATTCTTTAATTATTTAATTATTAATTATGAATAGCAAATTTCAGTATTGCGTCTGTATGAATTTATAAAATAATTAATAACTGGTTACGTAGACAAATTTGCTCGAAAGTATTAATTATTAATTATTCTTTATTTATTTAATTATTAATTATGAATAGAAAATTTCAGTATTACGACTGTAAGAAATTATAATATAATTAATAACTGGTTACGTAGACAAATTTGCTCGAAAATATTAATTATTAATTATGAATAGAAAATTTCAGTATTGCGTCTGTAAGAAATTCTAAAATAATTAATAACTGGTTACGTAGACAAATTTGCTCGAAAATATTAATTATTAATTATTAATTATGAATAGAAAATTTCAGTATTGCGTCTGTAAGAAATTATAAAATAATTAATAACTGATTACGTAGACAAATTTGCTCGAAAATATTAATTATTTAATTATTAATTATGAATAGAAAATGTCAGTATTGCGTCTGTAAGAAATTATAAAATAATTAATAACTGGTTACGTAGATAAATTTGCTCGAAAATATTAATTAATAACTGATTATGTAGACAAATTTGCTCGAAATATTAATTATTAATTATTTTATAAATTCTTACAGACGCAATACTGAAATTTTCTATTCTTTGCAAAGTTGCAAATAACATTAATTTTAGTTTTGTTCTGATCTCGGGTTCAGAAGAATTTTTTTGTTTGAAAATTGAATTTTTCTAATTCAATTGTGCAGTTTCGAGTTCGATAGTTTGTTGGAAAGGATCGAGGACCGTTGGGACAGGTTTGCACGAGCCTAACACGTCCGGCACGGACCGGTTAACAAATGGCAAGGCCTAACTAGCGGCGCACAATAGTCTGAACGGACTATTCATGGCTCGTAATTGATCGTCCGCGATTGGTGCGAGTTACGCTTCGTTTCTTGGACTCTAGCCTTATCTTGGCTGCAGCCTTCGTGTGTCACTGGCGGTGCTCGGTGCGCGATGACGTTCACTTTTCGTTTTCTTATCGTTCGCATGCTAATTTTGGCTCGCTACGATTCCGCGGCCGTCGTCACAATTATTGGACTAGAATTGAATGACTAGGTTGAATGACTTCGACATCGAAAAACGCCAATTTCAGAATTTCAGAATTTCTTGCAATTGATTCTTACGTGGGATCGTTTACAGACTCTTCAAGTCACAACGGTATTTTTCTGCATAAATATTTTCAAACTTGTATGAACTTAACTACAATGACAAAGGAACGAGAAAGGGAAAACTTAACAATCTTGATAGAAAGAGTAAATTGGAAAATAGAAAATAAGCAATATTAAATAATTATAATTAATTTTCGCGGCGCACAGGTTCGATCATTAGAAAAACACAAAGTAAATAAACCAACAAGCAATTTTGCTAATAATCAAAAAGATAAGTTTTTTAAATATTCAAGATAAATTTTGAAATTGCGTCTGTAAGAAAAATGAGAAAAAGAACTTTCAGAAAATAAAACAAAATACAATTTTCAAAGTAACAACTATTGCATGTTTAATTGTGAGGGAAACAAATTTTAACAAAAAGTTTTCTTACTCGCTTGTGTTTTTCTAATGATCGAACCTGTGCGCCGCGAAAATTAATTATAATTATTTAATATTGCTTATTTTCTATTTTCCAATTTACTCTTTCTATCAAGATTGCTTAAGCGAGTTTGGATATTGAATCCTGCGCAATAAATCAATTAAAAGGAAATATACCAAGCAATAATAATTTTTAAATGATTTCGGCGCTACGGTTCGATCATTAGAAAAACACAAAATAAATAAACCAACAAGCAATTTTGCTAATAATCAAAAAAATCGACGTTTCGTTGCTGATTTGCACCATTTTCAAGATAAATTTTGAAATTGCGTCTGTAAGAAAAACGAAAAAAAGAACTTTCAGAAAATAAAACAAAATACAATTTTCAAAGCAACAACTATTGCATGTTTAAATTTTAACAAACAAATTTTGAAAAGGAAACAAATTTTAACAAAAAGTTTTCTTACTCGCTCGTGTTTTTCTAATGCTCGAACCGTAGCGCCGAAATCATTTAAAAATTGTTAAGAGCAATAATACGAGTGATATAAACAATTTTATATACCAAGCAATGTTTGGAAATCCCGTTGAAACTCCTTCAATAGATTCTTTCTGCTTTCTATTTCGAACGTCAGAAACGAAATACGATTTACAAACAATACCACCGTGGTTCAGCGAATGATACATTTTCATAAATTAGTATAATGACGCATCGCATTATTGCACGGAATAATTTCAAGACCCCATTAATAAACCAAGAGAATTTATATTGAATATTCAAGTATATTTATATCGAACAGATCTCATTTAATTATTCTATAAAACGACCAAATACGATAATCGCAGATCAATACTGATTCTTAAAATGTAAACTGATCGTTTAAATAACAACAAATGTAAATAACAATTGATTGAACCAGTGCGCTGAAATCGGTAAAAGTTTGTCCGACACAGAAAATGTTGCAGAAGATCTCAAAGGTTCTCATAATCAAGTAATTGTTACCAGTATGATGTACAATTTCTGTTGAATAATTACGGATGGCATAATCGGGCTTAGGATAAACGGCCGATTGTCTCGATCCGAGGAATCGATGGTTAGTAGAAACATTTTTAATCTAAACATTCTGAATTACGATTAGGCTGGCATAACACCACGACTCTTTATGGAATATCGCGAGTTTATAGAACTTCTAGGAGGTCGTCACTGTCGTTTCGTTCAGTTCTAAGGATTTCCTGTTCGAGAATCCAATAAAGTCATGAAACGTCGTTTGTTCCACGTAACTTCGGCGGCTGGTTCACAAGGCAGCTGCTTCGCGTTCAATGAATCTGTTATGCAGAACATCGCGAAATTGCATCAACCCTCAAGTCAACTGTGCCTCTAACCGCCTCATTCCGTGTTTGTAATATCTGCTATTCTTTGATTTTAAATTTTAATCGAATGTAATTTTATTTTTATTTTCTTCAATCGAACTTAAATATCATTTTATCTTTAGAAGTTATTTCATTTAATTACGTTATTCTCATTGTATTTAATTTTATATAATTTTATTCTTATATTATTCATTTTATCTCATTTCAGCAAAGGGCCTAGCCGATTAAGATGGTAAAAACTGCCCTTAGATCTTTTCCAACGGATCATGAACCATTCGAAAGCTGACCAAGAAAAACCCCTCTGACTAAAAATTCAACCCTCTAGCTTGCCCGCGAGGGTAGTTACAGGGTAAAATAGATTTTACGCTTTTCAGCGCATTTTCCGGTCTTAAATGCGTTCTAAAATTCTGAAAAAATTGTGACACATTCCGGATCGTAAGGCGGACTTTTAAGATTTTTTTCAGATTTTTTTGTTGCAAACTGTGGTCGTGAAAAATGAAAAACCTCAAAAAAATCAGGGAAACATTTTTTTCTCAAAAATATGAAAACATGCCATTCCAATTTTTTGTTCCCTGATGAACTACTATAAAAGGCAGTGTCGTGAATTTTTTTAAGATTTTTTGTTCGGCTGCTTCGTTGTCAAAAACAATAAACACCGAATTTTTTCAGCATTTTCGCTATGAGGAGAAAAGTTACACTTGTTGCCTTTACCGTGGGCGTATATTAAGTAATTTTTACCGTTATTACACTAAAAGAGGCAATTATTTTACATAAAAAATGTTAAACTCATATAAGTAAAACATGTACACAAAAAGAAATTGCAAAAAAAACTACTATCAACAAAGAATACAATTTTTTCTTTCTCTCAAATAACATTTTTTATTTGCAACAAGTGTAACTTTTCTCCTCATAGCAAAAACGCTGAAAAAATTCGGTTTTTATTGTTTTTGACAATGAAGCAGCCGAACAGAAAATCTTAAAAAAATTCACGACACTGCCTTTTATAGTAGTTCATCAGGGAACAAAAAATTGGAATGGCATGTTTTCATATTTTTGAGAAAAAAATGTTTCCCTGATTTTTTTGAGGTTTTTCATTTTTCACGACCACACTTTGCAACAAAAAAATCTGAAAAAAATCTTAAAAGTCCGCCTTACGATCCGGAATGTGTCACAATTTTTTCAGAATTTTAGAACGCATTTAAGACCGGAAAATGCGCTGAAAAGCGTAAAATCTATTACCATCTTACTCGGCTAGGCCCTTTCGTTTAATTCGATTTAGTTCAAATTTGATTTAACCCAATCTCTGGGGGGAAATGTATAATCGTGTAGATAATCGATAATCAATTGATTACGATAGACAATATTTATTGGTTTACATATTATTACGAATTGAGGTACATCTATCGGTAAATAATAATCATAATAACAACAATAATCTTTTGTACTCCTTTTCTAGAAGAAAATGGGAAATATTTTTAACACGATTAATTATAGTCCAAACGTGATCTGAATTTTGAAGACCCTGTATAGTAAACTTTCATAATAGATAGATGGTTTCGGCGCACAGGTTCGATCAATTATAAACTAAAATTCCATGTTTTATAACAAATTTGCAAGTTGAAATCTCGACGTTTCGATCCTGATGAGGATCATTTTCAAGAGATTTTTTCATGTGAAACAAAGTGTAACATTGCAAAAATAACTGTATTTTAAAAGAAAAGGAAATAAAACAAAGTTTTGAACTCGAAAAATGAAATTATTTTTCTTACATGTTATATAGGAAGGAAATTTATCCTTTATGACGTGACTTATCACATGACTACACAGTATAATACCTCAACATTGTTGTGGTAACAGAAGGAAATTAACATTCAACAACACTTGAATTTTAAATGTAAATAAATCAGAATCAAAAATTATAATATATGATATATATAGAAAACTATTGATTCCGATTTATTTACATTTAAAATTCAAGTGTTGTTGAATGTTAATTTCCTTCTGTTACCACAACAATGTTGAGGTATTATACTGTGTAGTCATGTGATAAGACGAATTATATTGAGGTTTGAATTTACCGCCTAATATGGATTTAGCAAACATAGATCACTTGCTTCTAATTGGTCAAATTTCAATTCTCTATCCGTTAGTATACACTGTTTACTGTGTAACCTTTAACAAGGATTTAGTACATTATCTACCAGCATGGAAGTAACAGATTACTCATAAAGGATAAATTTCCTTCCTATACAACATGTAAGAAAAATAATTTCATTTTTCGAGTTCAAAATTTTGTTTTTTTTCCTTTTCTCTTAAAATACAGTTATTTTTGCAATGTTACACTTTGTTTCAGACGCAAAAATCTCTTGAAAATGATCCTCATCAGGATCGAAACGTCGAGATTTCAACTTGCAAATTTGTTATAAAACATGGAATTTTAGTTTATAATTGATCGAACCTGTGCGCCGAAACCATCTATCTATTATCAATTCTTTTCGATCGCAAAACTATTTCAATATATAGTAAACTTTCATATATTTCTCTACACTGAAGATGACTTTGCAAATCGTTTTTTTCTGACAGACTCAGGTTTTGAAAAAATTAATTTCAATTATACAGATTGTAGAACAAATTAAATGATGTTCATAAACTATGTGGTTTGAGCTGGGCAAAGAAGAAGTCTGTTGAAAAGAACTTTTGCGAAATCTTTGAAGGTCAATCAAATTATCATCATTTTTTTCAAATTTTTACTATTTACAAAAAATGCTGGCTTGTAATAGCCCGAAGACCCTGTGTAGTTGATAATTATCAATTAATATTTGTAGGTTTCAGGTTTTGAAAAATTTAATTTCAAAGATACAGATTGTAGAAGACATTAAATAATGTTCATAAACTATGTGGTTTGAGCTGGGCAAAGAAGAAGTCTGTTGAAAAGAACGTTTGCGAAATCTTTGAAGGTCAATCAAATTATCATCATTTTTTTCAAATTTTTACTATTTACAAAAAATGCTGGTTAGTAATAGCCCGAAGACCCTGTGTAGTTGATAATTATCAATTAATATTTGTAGCAAGACTGCGATGCGTTCGTACGGTGGCGAATCACCGGGGAATGCTTCCATAGACAAAGCAGGTTGATTCTCGTGGCGCAGGGTCTCTCTCTTTTTCTCTCTCTCTCCTCTCGTTTTCCCGGTATCTCTGTTTCGGCGTATAAATAGCACGATCCAAAATTAGCGAGCAGACGAACAGCGCTGCAGAAGACGTCACCGAAGAAAAGTTCTGCCACTGAATGCTGCATCGAGAAATACGAGGAAACCCTCTGCAATCTCACTCCAATCAGAAACCTCCCTCCGCGACACCTAACTCGCAAGACTTTCGATGAAAAAAAGGTTTCCCCTTTTCCTTGTTTAATTTAAAAATTAGTTATCTCCTTAAATATTTCGAGCAGCATTTTTGCTAAAATATTTCTGCAGCCATGCTTGGATTATTAACAAATTCGATGTAGTTAATGCTAGATTGTTTGTGGTTCTATACATGTACCGCAGCATCACACAGGCAACGAATCAGACCAGATGCAATAGTTAAAAATAGGGATGATACAGACGAGGTTGGAAAGAGGTGGTTAATCGTCACGGGATTATGAAAATATTGAAGGTGTTCGAAAGGTACGCAAAGAAATGTGCGCGGTGTTAAACACACTGTATTTCGTCGAGCAAAGCGCAGTTAAATTAGGTTACGGCATAAGATGTTTGCAAACAAGCGTGACTCGACGTCGGAAATAGTGCTGGGCGTCGATATTTCAATCTTTGAAACCAGGCAACCCCAACTGTCTTGCGTAAAAGATGCACTGACTTAGAGAATCTTAGAAATTTTCTACTTGAAGTCCAATGAAACGATTAATTTAGATCTGAAATTATAGTTTGCTGCACTCACTTATTCGTTTATAGCCCTGTTCGTCTTTTACGTGCCCGTAGCCACGCCCCTCCGGGTTGCATACTCGAGATGAGCCACGAAACCGCGCCCCTTAGGACGATCTCGATAGGTTCAGCCACAAAACTGTGACTAGCAGCAGAAATTGAATAAACTCAGTGACGACATTACAGAGATTAGCAGAAAAGCCACGCCCATTAGATCACTTTCTGCGGATACATCAAGGAAACCACGCCTCTTAACCTAATTTGTACAAATTGTGCAAGGTAACCAATCATATAATAATCTGTGTGAAATATGTAACAGAAGTATGATCTTTAAAGGCAATCTGTACAAATTCGATAACGAAACCATACTCCTTAGTGTGATCCTATACATTTAGCTGCTAAACCACGCCCATTAGATCACTTCCTGCGGATACATCAACGAAACCACGCCCCTTAGGACTATCTCGATAGGTTCAGCCATAGAATTGTGACTAGCAGCAGAAATAGAATAAACTCAGTGACGAAATTAGAGAAATTAGCGGAAAAGCCACGCCTATTAGATCACTTTCTGTGGATACAGCAAGGAAACCACGCCTCTTAGGACGATCTCGATAGGTTCAGCCATAAAACTGTGACTAGCAGCAGAAATTGAATAAACTCAGTGACGAAATTACAAAGATTAGCAGAAAAGCCACGCCCATTAGATCACTTTCTGCGGATACATCAAGGAAACCACGCCTCTTAACCTATTTTGTACAAATTGTGCAAGGTAACCAATCATATAATAATCTGTGTGAAATATGTAACGAAAGTATGATCTTTAAAGGCAATCTGTACAAATTCGATAACGAAACCATACTCCTTAGTGTGATCCTATACATTTAGCTGCTAGGCCACGCCCATTAGATCACTTTCTGCGGATACATCAAGGAAACCACGCCTCTTAAGATATTTTGTACAAATTGTGCAAGGTAATCAATCATATGATAATTTGTATAAAATCTGTAACGAAAGTATGATCTTTTTAGGGCAATCTGTACTAATTCGATAACGAAACCATACTCCTTAGTATGATCCTATACATTTAGCTGCTAAGCCACGCCCATTAGATCACTTCCTGCGGATACATCAACGAAACCACGCCCACTAGGACGATCTCGATAGGTTCAGCCATAGAACAGTGACTAGCAGCAGAAATTGAATAAACTCAGTGACGAAACTAGATTGATTAGCAGAAAAGCCACGCCCATTAGATCACTTCCTGCGGATACATCGACGAAACCACGCCCCCTAGGGCACCCCCATAAAGAAAGCAGTGCAGTTAGAACCTGTAGGACACGTTACATAAATTGAGCCAAGTCTCTGCAGGATTCCCCACACGAAAATACCAAAACAGACGGTCTCCAAGGCAATAAAAAATCGATTTATTAAAAAATTCGAAACGGAAAATCGTGTTCACTCGCAAGCCACAACCATCCGATCTGAACTGTTGAACTTGGCTCCTTTCCGCTTTCGTAATGTAATTCCCGCATAAATCCGTAAGAATAACGTTCTAGGCCTTGAATATTAAGCGACCTGATAAACACGCGCTTCTGAAGTCTAGCTCTTCGGTTTCACATACGAATTAAAATTCCAATTGAAAATAATTCAATGAAACGTTGTATTGTCAGAATTAAGAACCACTTCTTTAATTTTCCACCGATAAAATTCTGAAGAAGTCATTCAGTATACTTAGGTTTTGTGTCAGAACTTTCATTTTGAAAATCAAAGTGCTCGAGTTAGTCCTGAAAATTTCTAAAAAATAATTTTGTGTTAGAACACGTATGTTTTTTAAACATGTAAACAGCTTTTGGGTTTAATAGTTGCGATGGACTGATTCCAAGCGATATAGGAAACGCTCGTGTCCCATGCACGTGCATCGTCGCAGTGTAATGATCGCATAGAATGAATATTCTCGTCGAGCTGCAGGATCGTGACGTCGTAGACGTGTTTACTTCGACGTCATATTTGCGACATATTTTAATGAGTGCTTTACAAAGAAGCAGCGAAGAATCGCACTTGATTCCTGCTGATCATTTTCCTTGCACGTGGTGCGTTCGTGCGCCATTTATTTCACGCTTAAATCGTCCTCGAAACCCAAAGCGATCCTCAAACATGTCGATCCGATATATTTAACAAATCTTGCAAACATTAACAATTCCATAGCCTCTCGTTTATTCACGTTGTCCATTGGAAATGGAAATTGTAACAGTTTCGTCAGGTTTTACTCGAGCAAACAGGAAAACGGATGCGCAGTTAACTTTCAAGGAAATCACAGAAGAAATTGTTTCATTACGTAAAGTCGCAACGTGCAGTGTCTTCGGACGATTTCCCTATTTTGTTTAACGACACTGCTGCACGTGAATCATCGAGTGTTCCACGGAGATAAAATTCTAGGAACGATCTGGCTAATTTGTGTGCAACATCAGGAAACCGTTCGATGCGGCGCGTGATTCATGCTTTTCCGACGAACTTATTATGTGTTTGTTTCATTCCTGCTCTCCCGTGTTCGACATCATCATTTCCTGATCCGTCTTCGTTCACCAGCACCGTCCACGTTGGATT
Organism: Lasioglossum villosulum; assembly: GCA_963971365.1. Taxonomy (NCBI): domain Eukaryota; kingdom Metazoa; phylum Arthropoda; class Insecta; order Hymenoptera; family Halictidae; genus Lasioglossum; species Lasioglossum villosulum. Next base: position 21,185,043 of record OZ020495.1, on the reverse strand, counting down.
TGCTTGTACAATCCTAATTGGTTCCGATTTCATTGACGCTGAAATTCGAAGGCTGAAGCGAGTCCTCGACACTTGATGTACAATTTTCAGCCGCTCAGCCCCGGCTACCGTGAACAGATCTGCTAAAAACAAATGGGAAGGTCATTCGAATCATTTTCATACTTGAAGAGGGAAATTCCTTTTGCACGCGGGCGACTCGTGACGGCCCTGAACGCCAGTGTAGTCGAAAAGGGCGCACGTTTGAACTCGGTTTTAACTGGTCGTTTCAGAGACTCACACTGTGGCGATGACAGATCCGCAGTTGTCGAACAACAACAACAACAACAACGATGGCGAGCCGAAGTACCTGCACAAGAAGTTCAAGAAGATGGCGACGACTGAGGTCGCGCCGAAGCTGGAGCCAAAGAAGGACGCGGCCGACAACGAGGGTTCTACGCAGGCGCTCAAGAAGAAGGACTCTGCGAAGGAGTCGCTCAAGGAGCCGATCAAGATCGAGACCTCCCCGGAACCAGCAGATGGAGAGCCGACGGAGTCGAGGAAGAGCGGCTACGTGTGTCCTTACTGCAGACTCTCGTGCGCCAAGCCGAGTGTTCTGCAGAAACACATCAGGGCGCACACGAACGAGAGACCGTACCCCTGCGTGCCCTGCGGCTTCGCTTTCAAAACGAAGTCGAACCTCTACAAACACTGCAGGTCCAGGGCTCACGCCTTGAAGATGGAGGGTGGCGACGCCAGCAAGGTACAAATGCGATGGAATTATATGTATAGTTGGATAGCGTAACGAGGGAACATGTTCAAGTTGCACGTGTTTCTTATCTGCCATAATCCACATTGAAGGAACGCAAACAGCCCTGAAAGTCGGAGATCAAAGGGACGTGTAACTTGAACGTGTTCCATTGCGAGTACTCGAATAGGAGTAGCGTGAGGCAACGTCTCTAGCTTACCAATTTTTTCAGGTCTCGGAAGACTCGGACATCAGCCTGTCCGATAGCGCAAGTAACGGCACAGGCACACCCCCACCGCCGCCTTCGTCAACGCCGACGACCACCGTGACCAACATAAAGACAATCCGCACCGGAAAAATCTACAAGCCGAAATTTCACACCGCGCTGCAATGCGTGAACAACGATGCCGAAACGTCTTCCCTATCTTCCACCTCTTCCAGTAACAGTTCTTCCTCCACCAACGCGAAACCCAATCCTGAACAGGTGCAGGAGCACATCGACAAGATCATCACCGACAACCAGGCGATCGTTGACGCAGTGGATCCGAGGTTGCACAAGCTGATGCAGAGGCAGCAAAGCCTCGTCGACCAGCCGTTGAACCTATCCTCTGTCGAAGAATCTTCCAGAAAACGTTGCTACAGCGAAAGCTTCGTCAAAGAGGGCAAAGATTGCTCCGATGGTTCGTTGATAAAGGATCTTCTGTTGAAGAACTCGAATCAAGACGGATTCGACGGTGAAAACTATCTTTGCCCGTCGTGCAATATCTCTTACTCGAGCATCGACAACCTGGAGACTCACCGCAGGTACTATTGTAGAGGCAGCAGTCCTTTGAAAGAGTGCCAACTGGACGAGAAGTCCGATTTCGAATCAAAGTCTTCCGACTACTACAACACCCTACAGCCTCTACCCTCGCCAGGGCCTTTGTTAGGGAATACTAGGCTAGTCGATGCCTACGCACCGCCCGCCAAAAAGCAGCGATCAGAGTCAGTACCCACAACCCTACGATCCTTGGAGGAACTCAGTAAATACCCTAGACCGAATTCACTGCAGATGTTCGGCGGAGAGGTCCGGATTCTGGATAACACCGGGGAAACAAAGACAATGAGAATCGAGCCTAGACAGACCAACTCGCCGACCAGCGAGCACATAGTTAGCAGCAAGTGCGTCACCTCGGAAACAGCCTCGATCGTAGTCAGGTCAGGACTTCATTCCGGCGGAACCATGGTGCACAAGCCTCCGAGCACGCCCACGAGTGAACCCAGCACCATGTCGTTGGCTAGTACGCCGCAGATGTTGGCGCCGATCATACCGAACATATCAGCCCCTAGCATAGCGCCCAGCATGTCCTGCTACAGCTACCTGGAACCGCATCTCAATCCTTTGACCAGTATCACTGCCTACAACCCGTTGACTCTGCCGCAGGCTGGCATCTCCAGCATCTTGCACGCCGGTAAAGTGATCCCTTACGTGCCCGGCATGCCCGGCCCGCACACCCTCGCCCCTGCCATAGACATATCCTCGAGCATCGCTACAGGGAACCCAGGGTACAAGGTGATCCCAGGTTTACCTGGTCTCCACATGCTCCCGCAGCCTCTGGACCTGGCCAGTCCAGTCAAAATGCAGACACCCAGCGTTCCTGGGATTCCTGGTCCCATGGGACAGCCTTTGGACTTGGCCAGTCCGGCTAAAGAAGCAAAACTGGGATGCAAAACGCCTGGAGGTGATCAGCAAACCTCGAAAACCGGGTTCACGAGCCCCAAAGTTCCTAGCAAGGTCGATCTCACGTCAGATAAGTATAGGAGGGCTTCCGGAGACGTAGTAAAGATGGAGCTCGACCGTCATATCAAGAATAGCGCGGCCATCAAGTTCAAGGAGGGTTCTAAGAGAGAGTTCTACGACAGAAGTCCCAAAGCTGATGGGAAGGCGTTCGGGTATTCGAACGGAGTCGATGTTGCTGCCTCAAATTCGTATAGTAAGTTAAGATACTCGCCTAGGGAGTTGGAGAGCAGGAAGAGGATTTCGACGTGGAACGAGCCAGAAAACAGCAAGACCACGCCCCCTCCACAGACTACGCCTCAGGCTTCACCTCTCGAGAATGGTCGTATCAAAGTAAACTTTAACGATAGCAAAACGAAAACTATAGACAACTATAATGCGCTGAATGGAGCAGAGGTGAAGCCTGACTGTGTAGCGCCCATGGTGATCCTGAACGTGGAGACCTCGAAGACAGAAGGGTCGGGTAGAGTTGAGGCAAAAGACAAACCTGAAGCGAAGTCTCCGAAAAATGGGGATGCTACGACAGAGGAGATCAGTTCGAACAAGTTTTTGAGGCCCACATCGTTACCCCTGAAGCCAGGTACTTTTACACCTAAGAAACACCATGGCATCACTCCCACAGCGAACACGTTGCCTCTCATCAGCCCCGAAACTCCCAGACCTAAGAAGTCTTACGGACAACTTTATTTGAACGGACATGCTTATACATATCTAGGCTTGAAGTGCTCGACTAGGGTGTTTTATTGTACGCTGAATAGGCCACAGCCTATGTACGTCACCCAGCAGCACGGTTTGTCTATGTACTCTAACTGGAAAATATGTAAGGAGGCGCCACCGGATGTCGATATGGCACAATATGACTCTAGGCACCGGCCTCCTAATTATACAGCTGCCTGGAAGAAGCAGGAGGATATTTTGACCCATTCTTCGCAAAGACCTACTACACCAACGAATCAGGATAGTGGGTCGGATGGTGATTCGCAAGAGAAAACGAAGAGGGTGAAGATATTTGATGGAGGATTCGAGAGCAATGAGGATTATACTTATGTCAGGGGCAGAGGTGAGGATTTTAAGAGTCTCTTAAAATCAAGTAGGTCCAGAGATCAGTGACCGTAACGTTCTTTATCGGTCGAACTTACTAGGTCACTGACCATAGTTTTCTTTATCGGCTGATTTTACTGGGTCACTGACCGTAGTTTTCTTTATCGACGTGGCTCGCCGGTCAGTGACCATAGTTTTCTTTATCGACGGGGCTCGCTGGTTACTGACCACAGTATTCTTTACCGACTGGGTTTACTGGGTTAATGACCGCAGTGTTTCGTACTGGGCGATTAGGTCAAAGATCGGAGTATTTTTTGCTGATCATACTCATGAGAAAATTTTGGAAAATCACGCTTACGAGAATAGTGCTCGACCTTCAGGTCACCGATCAGATGAAACTCTGTTCACGAAAATGTACTATTATAGAGTCGGATAGCTAATATTTTACAAGGTATTGACGATTGAATGTTTACGATTACCAATTGTGGAGCATACCTTGCGAATTCAAATCTTATTTTCATTTTTTTCGCATTGATCACATTTTGCGTAGAAAAATACTTGTCTTTACTAGGAAAGTTTTAAAATGATTTCCTGCGTGCAAAGTTTCAACTGAATCAGCGAAAAGAAGATCGTGCACTCTTCTTGTTAATTTATACGCATAATTTACACTTCTCCTTCGTTCGTAAGGTCGAGGTCGGTACGTTTGCGAGGAATGCGGCATCCGTTGCAAGAAGCCTTCCATGTTGAAGAAACATATCAGAACGCACACGGACGTGCGGCCGTACACGTGCAAGCATTGCACTTTTAGGTGAGTTGCGACCTATAGACACGTTATTATCGACTGTCCGTCGTACCTGGATGCTATTTCTCATATTTGCCCGATATCCATTTATTAACTTACCAAACGTTCGTTCTTAAGTTTCAAAACCAAAGGCAACCTGACCAAACACATGAAGTCCAAGGCCCACTATAAGAAGTGCGTGGAGCTAGGCGTTGTTCCAGTTCCAACGACAGTTTGCGAGGACAACATTGACAAGGAAGCTATCGCTAGATTAGCAGCGGGTGGCAACACCGAAGAATCCTCGGAAGAAGAAGAAGAAACCGATGGAGAAGAAAGTGAAGAATCTGGCAGCGAAGAACAGGAGGCTGCTCAAAGTCTGTTGAGTCTCTCTCAGAGAAACGCGAACAGATTGCCAGGCCTCTTGCCATCGGGCAGACCGACGACCTACCCATACATCTTAACTTTCCCAACGACCTCTACATCCACTACCGTGTCAGTCACAGTTAGCACCACTGCTCTCAGCGGACCAAGTGTCAGTAGCCAGGGAACCACTGTGGTCAGAAACGAGCTTCCATATCGTTATTATTTCCCCTCGAGCAGGGCTGCCGAGGAGTCCAGGACTACCGTCATTCAATCATCGAAAAAGGAGAACAATGAGGAAGTGGAGGAGGTCGACGGTCATTCGAGGAACACTTTGACCCAGCCTATGGATCTTACCACAAAACCAGCTCTGCAACCTCTACCGTCGCCTATTCCTCAAAGAGCTAATCCAGCAGACATTTTGACCCCAGTTTCCGAACCAATTTTATTGCAGACCATAGTTCAAACCATGGAGAGGCTGCCCATACAGGGCAGAGAGTGGAAACAGGACGCAGAGGGTCACATGTTGCAAGCCTACCTGACAGAGCGACATGTGATGGACAGTAAAATCAAGCAGCAATACCGGGTTGGTAGCACAAAAGTCGAAAAGCAGCCTAGAGATTTCTTCAGGCAGCTGTCGCCGAAGTCGAAAGCCGTGGAGTCCAGCAATGTCCTCACCGTGACCTACACTGACCCTAGCAAAATGCAGCAGACGATTATGGATTCCAGAGTGAAAATAGTGAAGCACGTGGACGACGTTAAGATGGAGATCAGGGAGAAGATTTACCAGAGCAAGGAACAGGGGAGCATCGAACTGATGAATACTGCTAGTTCGAAGCCTGGCGGAGAATATGTCATACCTGTGGTTAACAGTTGCGAAAGGTTAGGCGAGTCCACTAACAGGAGTTCGCCTAAGTCCTTTGGAATGGAGAGTAACAACAGATTGCTGCCAATTTCTCATATGAACAACGAAACTGATAGAAGTTCTGTCCTAAAGACGATAAATGTTAATCAGGAGGTCAGATCAGTTGGTCACGAGGTCAGAACACCATCTTCGGATTTGAGGATGCAGAGCCAGAGTCCTAGGAACCTAGACATGAGGCCTCCAAGCAGAGAATTAAGGTTGCAGGACTACAGAGGTCAGTTGCAGGAGCTGAGACCTCCGAGTCAAGACTACAAGCTGTGCAGACAAGAGTTAAGGTCTCCTAATCGAGAGTTCAAGTCCTTGAATCAGGAGATCACTCCGTTAGGGACACCTTTAGCTGCCATAGACTCGAGACAGGATAACCGGCCTCCTAGTAGAGATATGATTTTATTGTCGGATTATAGACACCCTCAAACCCAGGAATCCAGGGTCAGCTTCGAAACCATGCCTCTGACTATGCACGAAGTACCTAAATTGCAAGAAGTCTCTAGGACTAATATTGATATGAGGAATATGGAACGGGTCGAGTTGAAGCATAATGAGATGACAAAGCAGAGTATAGCTGATAGCATTAAGCATACTGTAGCGCGGAAAATGGTGGTTGGAGGACCGGGATTCAGGTCGCCATCGCCTACCGCAGGAAATTCGAAACCACAGGCCGAGTTCTTGCAGCCTTCTAGTGGACCCGCTTCGAACTACGTCAGGTTGGTCGTTTATTCTTTGTTGACATTGATAATTAACAGAAATTCATTTTTTAATGAATCATTCTATAGCGATATGCATATATCAACAATTTATCGTAAAATACGAGGCATCGAGCACGATCTATTGCACTGGCCTAATAATATCTCTTAAGATTAATATTTAACGATAAATTATTAAGCTTTTATTTTCTATAGTGGAGTAATTAAATAATATGTTAATAGGTTCCCGCGTTAAATGAAGTGTTAAAATAAAACAAAGTAAAACAGGGAATTTATAAGGACAATTTTAACTGTAGATAATTAAAGATTGATGAATTTTTTAATATAAACTGTTGGAGTGCTATTTTTGGAAGAACTGAGTCTACGTGGCATAGTTACAGTGTGACTGAGGATGGAAGGAGCGTCTGCGGCATTTGCAACAAGGTGTTCAGCAAACCTAGTCAGTTACGGTTGCATATCAACATTCACTATTTCGAGAGACCATTTAGGTGTGAGAGCTGCGCGGTTTCTTTCCGAACTAAAGGTCACTTGACAAAGCACGAACGATCTGTTTCTCATCACAACAAGGTAAAACTATAAATTCGAATATTTTAACAAATTTCCACCCTCTATTTTCTCTGAAGGGATAGTTGTAAATTATTTTCTCTCTAGAAACGCATTCCTAAATTCCAAAAAATTTGATACTTAATACGTGGAGTGAACATTGAGAAATTATTTTCTGCTTAGAAGTACATTGAAAAATTCAGAGAAAAATCTGGAAGGTAGTAGTTATTGATGTTAATGTTGAGAAATGTTTTCTGATCTTTTAATGTTTAATTGTAGGTCAGTATGACTTCAACCTTCGGAGCAGCGACCACCAGCAATCCTAGGCCGTTCAAGTGCACCGATTGCAAGATTGCTTTCAGGATACATGGCCACTTGGCGAAGCACCTCCGAAGCAAGATGCATATTATGAAATTAGAGTGTTTAGGGAAATTACCGTTTGGAACGTATGCTGAGATGGAGAGGTCTGGCGTTAATTTGAACGACATTGATACTACTGACTGTGATAATAGTCTTACTAGTCTTCAGGTGTGTATTTTAATAATATTAGACCGTTGCAAGCATTTTTTATCAGTTTCTGCTTAAAGTCCACAGAATCGTACATCTTTCGATGCGTGTCGTTTTTTCCTGCGTCAAAAGATTTCAATGAAATTTTCAGTATGCAAATTAAATTTTCATTACGGACCCAAATAACAGAAGTTTTAAAAAATGCTGTTTTCGCATATCACTTCATAAACCAATACCTCTAATTAATTATAAAAAATCTGGTCGTTTGGTACAATTATATAAAAGGTATTCCATTTTAATAGCAATAAATATATTGATAAAAAGAAAAAAACCTGTAATGATAGCGAAACTGAAGCGTTAGATTGATACAAATGTATGTTCATCACTGTTGCCAAACTGTTTTTCAGCGTGGAGATTGGTTACACTGATAAACACCCTAGAATCAACCTGTCAGTGTACGAACATTTTGTACACACACTGTATCTAGCATGGTATATTAACGTATAATAAGTTGATTGTTTGATCAGATGCTGGCTCAAAGACTCTGTGAAAAAGATCCCAGCAAAATTGGGCAGTGGGACTCGGAGACGCTTCCCAGTCAAGCCATAAGCGGAGGAGAGACCTCATCGGACGAAGGTGAACCCATACCACAGCACGCAATGCATCCATGCCCTGCGAAAGCAACCACAGACGCAGACATGTCTCGACCATATCATGTGCCAATCGCTAACGAGGATCCAAAGTCTGATGTCCATTTGGGGAATCCTCAATTCACTCAGCTGGGTTGCGAGTACAACGCAAAGGAGAGACCCATGGAGCCTGCGTTCCCTATGGAAGACACCAGACTGGACGAGAACGCGCAACAGTTCAAGTGCCAAATCTGCACAGTGTCCATGCGAAGCATGAATGAGTTCCAAGTACACTGTTTCGTTGAACACAATATCGAATCGAACTCTAGTACAAATATACACAGGGACAAGTGCACGGAGAAGGAAAATACTCAGCAGGAGCCTACAGGCAAGGAGGATCACAGTAGACAAAAAACAGACGACACGTAGTGCCAAAATCATACGAATGTTGTTCGAATGAATTTATTGCTGTACCAGTAAAATAGAATAAATTGTGAGGGAATTGTTCTGTCACGTTTCGAAGGAAATTTTGGTATAAGTTTGATGTCTGTTTTCATTAGAAAATGGGTAAGTCATAGTAATATATGTTAAATATTATTTCTGCCACTGTTTTTAGCCAAATTGGAGAAAAAATTAACATCGCCAATAAGAAAAACGCGATACAACTTTAAGTTTAAACATTCTAATGGAGAAACAAGCGATGAGGTTTTAAATATTTTTTTTAACAATTTCTTTAACTTTATTACGAGAAATAGCAAGGCTAATTTTTAAACATTTTAAATTTTTCGATTTTTGGTCACAGTTAAAAATTCTAAACAATTTTAAAAGTATGTAATAGTTCCTTTTTTCTGTGCAATTTAATCATTAAATTACTTATGCTTTCGAAAAATGAGTAGAAGTACTAAAATGAGAAGAAAATAAATGTAAACGTGTACACTGCAGTTTTCTAAAAATTAATTTTGATTATGGGTCATCTTGTTTTTTTAATAGTTAAATTGTTAAATATTCTTTTTAGTTCCCGAAATCATATGTAAATATAATTATGGTGTAAAGCAAATATTCTAAGTGATTGATAGTGTAATGATTTTTGTTTTGGTGTTATAATGTTTATAACAACAGTCTGATTATTTGTCGTTCATGTCTTTCACGAAATGGATTCGTATATATATATATATATATATATATATATATATATATATATATATATATATATATATATATATATTTTATAATTCAGTCCTGTCTCGAGAAACGGCACTAATGTTTGTTTTGAGAATAAAATATTTCTATCTCTTGATTCGTGAAATTTGCTAGAAAATGCCGAAAAAAATTCGATAAAAACAATATTTTATCATATAAAAATTATTGGCTAAATTTTTTTATTATTTTAGTGCACAGAAAAATATAATTTTGTACTTTCTTCTGACAAATTTTTTAGTTTCATCAACAGTTTTGAAGATATTCGACTGAATTGATTTAAATGGATATTATTTATGTATAATAAATAATGACATATTAAACACAATGATACAAAAAATAGCTCGATGATGCATATTTCATACAACGTGGTGTCAATCATTTCAGTGATTCGTGAAGTCATCAGAATGTTATAAATCATTTTTTAAAAGTAATTTTATTCGGAAGAATAATATATTACAAGATTTTTGTTGAGATCAATGCAAAATTGTGTTCTGAAGAGAAAATAAGTTTTCCCTCGGAAAGTGATGGAATCTAACTTATAAGAGCATAGTTCTCATACCTAATGGAAAATACGATATTTATATATACAATAGTCTTGTATCAACACGAGGTGCAATGGACTGGCATGTGATTCTGTATTTAAAGTGCAACTGTTGCGTTGAATATTAAAAGAGTATTCTAATATTACAAATATAATATTATATCACTATTATTGGTACATCAAGCATACACACATACACATAACGCGAGGATGAGTGTACGGATAAAACAAAGCACTTATGGCTGAATCTACAAATGTCCTGAAACATTATTTTTCTTCTGGCAACATCATTACAAACTCACAGAATTTTAAATAATTTTAAATACTTGTCTTTTTATGTTTATATTACAATAAATATAACTTTTGTTAAACCGAAGTGTCTCCAAAAGAAAAATTATGGCATTCGAGAAAAAATAATAAAATTGTAATAATGACTTTTGAATGAAAAAAGACTGGTAAATAATTATGTAATAAATAATGGACATTTGTAAAGTCATTCTGAAGTGAATTATTTTGTATGGATGAATGACATTAGCAAGAGTAATTACACAAATTATTGTTGACGTAAGAGAAGATGTGTTTGTACATATTTATGTATGATATAACGAGATCATGTTAGTCTTTATAATAATTTTAAGAGGTCCGTAACAAGAGCAGAATCGGTTATTCGGTTTCGTCAATTTCAATCAGATTTTTTCGATTCATTAAATCACAGTTTTAGGTTGTAAGTGATAGTTGTTACAAGATGAACGAAATATTTCATATCAGAATTAGAACTGATACTTCAGAGCAAGATTGATTGAGATCACAGTTGATAAAGACTACAAACGATGGTTCTAGCTTTTTTACCGCAAAACTATATTTTATAACGTTGTATATCTGTGCCAAAGTTTTGTTAACTTCTGACAATGTTGCTCTGTGTACAGGAAGTTGTAATGGATCTTTGTAATGAGAACAGTGCCACAAATAACATGAATTTGTACATAATATAGAAATTTGTATATACATAGAGAAACAGGAAGGAGAATTTTCACACATTGAATGAGAGTGTAAAATTAAGTATTTATTCAGATACTTTTTGGTGGGTTTTATTGAATTTACAGAAATCGCGCTGGATAACCGATTCTCTGATCTCCCCTAAAACGTTTAAAGAGGAACACACCTTCCAAGACAGACAACTAACGTATCTTATTGTTAATTACACTGTCCAAATTTTTACAGTTTTCTTTTTGTATTTCGATAACCAGTAGATGGAAAACTACAATTGTCAGTTTTTAGAATTCATTCTTTCATTTTCTCTTAAATTTAAAAATAATTATTCTTTAAAAAATATATATACTGTCATTTTCGGAAGGGACCATAGAATTTTATGCGAGAATGATTTACATAGCTTTCCTCTGGTTACTTTTACATTTGTTGAAAACTGAGGATAATGAAGAGAAACGGTTTTTGAAAATCTATTTTGGAATTGTAGATGGGTTATCGAAACAAAAATGATGATGGACAGTGTCATTTATCAACACCCAGTTCCCAGCATCTCGCTCGAGCACGATTCGTCTTTCCTACAATGTAATCAGGTTTCAATTATCATAATTTGTACCTAGTGCTTGAGAGGAGCCAGTAGAGAAATAATAAGACCGCACAATCATACACATTGAGGTCCAGTCAAGGTGGTTGTTGCCAAGATTATCAGCATAGCATAGTTGACCTAGCATTCGGTGTATATCCATACAAAATGCTATTAACACCATTCACAAAGGCCACGTATGAACTTCCAGAGTGTGCACGTGTGTATGTCCAGAATGGCCAAGCCAACAAAGGGGAATAATCAAGTTTTCCATTGAAGCGAAGCAGCACGTAAGGTACAACTAGAACAGAAAGAAATATTTTCTGAGCACAGCTGAAGCCAAATTTCATACGGTGGTGTTTGTACGCGTCTCTTTATTGTCTAATGATATAATTAATAAGATAGTCCTTTGAGACTATCATTCTGGATATATTTTCGAAGAACAGTTAATCTTTCCAGGGGCATCGCATACTTTCATCAGAGCATAAAGCATAATTTACATATCAAATCTACTAGGTCTAGGGCTGATAAGTGTGAACCTTTTTTATTATTCTATGCTAGATCGATTCGATAGAAAATTTATATCGACTTCTACGCGACGTGTCACAAGTACTTTGCATATTTATTCAATTTGATATATTTTTAAATAGCTCGCCACAGGTTTGTGTGCAAATCTTTTCAGTTGAAACTTATAAAACGATTATGTAGATTATTCGAAAATGATACAAAGCGTAGAACACATTCAAAGGTACATATGTGACACTCTTTTCAACTTGTACAAAGCATTTTCCATCTAGTAACTCATACTCTTATTGTATTCGGAATACATAATACTTAATATGTATATTTAAAGAGTTTAGTTCACAAATCAAACGAAGCAATATTCTTTATTAAAATGTTTTAATAAGAATTTTTATGCAACATACAAGTAGAATTGTCTTCCATTAAACTTGAAAGTGAGTTTCATAGGTTTCCAATCAAACATAATTTGTTCAAAAATTAGATGTTAATTATACAATTCAAAAGTTATCATAAGAATTATGATGTCCATCTGAGTATTATAAATAAGACTCTTAATAATAGACTGTTAAATATGCTGTATAAAATATTATTGTTCGGAAAAAATGTAATTTTTATTCAGGAAAAATATTATTTTCGTTCAAGTAATATTTTTGTTAGAATAGAAAAATAAGAGAATGAGTTATTATCAGTGTTAAAATGTTTCACCTTGCATATTATCGTAATTAAAAATTACTTAAGACGTTGGCTTGGCTCTTTCCAAACTCAGTATTAAAAAATTTGAAGAATAACCGAGAATACACAATATATACGAAATATTTTTTATGGAACTGTGTTCTTTGATAAAATGCTTCCAAAATTGATTGTCATTTTTAAAAAGGATTTCTGAAACGGTCCATATATTTTTACTGTTCCAAGATTTACAACAAATATCAATGGCACCGTAAACAATCGGCACCATCTACAACAATGCATGTGATTAAAATTTTATAAAAGTATTTCCAGAAACGTTCGAGTTATGTTTATACAACCAATGGTGAATCGTATGCTTCTGTTATGAATTGTCCCAATTAACACTACATTTAAAGATTACAAAATTAACGGTTAATATCAGATGATGGGACCGGAGTAGGATTATTAAAAACATATGCAGAAAACCATAAAGAACAATGGCTTTTACGAGAAACTGTCAGGATGCCAATACTTTGCTAGTGTCACTGTCACTCTTTCTTCCTAATTCTGTGACTCTGTTGAACTACTGATGAAAATGTAATTTATTTATTGTAAATAAAAAACATATATTGCTTAAAACGTTTTATATTATATGATCTGCATTAGTACGTAATCAATGGAGTTTTTGGTGAAGATTGTAAAAAAAGATTTAAAGATTATAATGAACTATGAAATATATTTCGATTAAAATTGTTATAATTTTCTAAGGTAGTATTGCAAGCATAAAAGTACAACTTTATGAATAATATGGGATGGGAATAAATATTTAATTTACAATAACATTGTGTATTGTTTATTACCTTTATTCATTAATTAATGTACTAAACTATTGAATCTTTTTTAAATTGTCGTCCGACGTTCTTAATTAATATTCGTTATAGCTTAAATTTGCAAAGTATATTTCTTATAAATTATGTCCAACAGATTTATCGTGCATCGAATACGACAACTAATAAAATTATTAAGGAAAACCGTGAATTACTGCGTATATAAATATGTGATATATGCTATAGGGTAAATGCAAACTATTATAAAAAAGGATACGTCTTTTTGTGCGTTTTTTGTACATAATTCTGTAACCACACTCTCTGCATCTGATTGGATCTCTGGGACGTATTTCATTGTCGTGATGGCATTCTATAAAAAATTGTTAATTAGATCTGAAAATAATTCAAGTTTCGTTCTAATTCTTTAATAACCATATTTAATTTTCGGACGTTTTCGCGCCGTTCACCTGTTTAAAAAAGTCCTTAAGTGTAAACAATTTAAGCACGTAATTTTATGAGAATTTCAAATTTTTTCCTATGTTTTTGTTGTTTACAAATGAAGACGTATAATCTATCAGTTACATTTAATTTTCAATCGTTTTCGCGCGCTTTTTGTTTTCAACAATGGCAACGGGTGTTTAAAAATAATGGTACATAGAAAAATGTCCGTATCTTCGATAATAATAGATTGATTCAATAAAAAAAGACTAATAATTAATATTAAATTAAACTAAAAATTATTTTTAACATAAAATGAAGTATTTGTTTACATGTTTAAACGTACAAAAGTGAGGTTATATTTATTTTGAGCCGTACCTCCGCAAATATACACCATGGCCTGTTTCGGCGTTGATTCCGATTTGCTCGATTCCATTTTATATGAATTTTCGACTACAGTTTCGGTACGATTAATATATTTTTAATATCTTTTTAGGATATATTTATGCACTATTGGAACGCAACGTGCGTTACTGACAAACAGCGCTGCACCACGCAAACAGTATATCCGAACTAAAATTCAAATCCGGGCAAGATATCCTGCTACATGCTACATCATCTTTGGTCTTGATCAGAATAAAAAATTGTTTGATACGCAGTACCTGTATTATATCCACTTTCGTATTAAACAATTATTATCTAAATATTATTTTCCAAGCTCAGTCTCTCTCTCTTTCATGAAATTAAGGAAATATCCTGTAGTAAAATAACTGCAAAAAATAATTACTAAACGGAACGATTACTATAGACCCGGCAAAGATAATTTTCCCCTCGGCAAAGATGGAGTACAGTGTGACATCACATTTTCAAAAGATGTATAAGCTATGCTCATCCACTGTGCTAACGTTTGGTTTATAGGTCAAATAAAAAACATGCATTTCCTGTTTAAAAAATAACTTATAAATAATAGACTTTGATCTATACTTGATATAAATTTTTTTGTTGAAGCTCACTTTTTCAAATTGGATTTGAACCTGAAAAAACGGTTGGGCTACCAGCTTGTGTGTTTTTCCACTGCGCAAAATGGAGATGTACAAATATTTGAACAGACTAAACGATCCTTTCAGAATTTACATTACATGATACAGCAAAAAGAGTAAAAATCATTCGCACTTAAAACATATTTCACTGCTTTCCCGTCGAGATTTTTCAATTTTCCAAAGCTATTTATACATTTTATGACAGGTGATTTAAAATAATTACAATGACGTGTTAGAAATTTGAATTTACTTATTTATATGCGCGTGGGCACTGGTAATTGACATATTACATTAGTCCATATATATGTATATGCGCGTGTTACGCGCCTATATAGAGCTAATTACACAAGAATTGTTGTCAGTCAATAACAGCAATGGCTCCAAAAATTCAATAGAAGTCAGAAAGTGCAATAGAAATATTTTTATTCAAATAATAGTGCTTTACCAAGATTTCATCAAACAGTACTTAAGCATAATTACAAATTTACACGCAGCTTCCTTAATCCTGCTTCTCTGTCAACAGAGCATTCGAGGCAACTTTAACAGCTAAAATAAGAATGCATCTATTAATAATTGACCCGAGTAACAGTCGTATTTAATTAATTATTAGAAACCTACCAGCATTCTGAGCTTCCGATAGAAGCTGATCAACTTTATGATGATATCTTAAAAACGTAGGTCTGACAATGGTACGATATAAAATTATTGAACCATTATTTTCCATGGGCACCATCAACCACATATAAAACAGGCACTGTAACAAAAAGTCAGCATGCAGAATGCAATTTATAGTTAATCAATATCAAACGTGTACTATACCTTGAACAGCCAATAGACAGGGAACCAGCATAAAATATAGTCTGAGAAAAATTCAACGATTGTGAACACTGCGAACACTACCCAATACGTTAACCATTTTGAATCATCCTCTTTCTTTGGGCTCTCTAGAGCCTTCATGGAGCAGTAAGCAGGATAGACAAATCCAAAAATATTGCAAATTAATTGCTGCCCAATACCGAATACGAGATAAATACCTAAAACCACAGCAGAGCCTGGAAAAGAAAAACAGTAGATTTAAAATTAATGAGAATTATAATCTATACATTCAAACAAAACTACCAGTTTTAATTAAATTTATATTTTTCATAGTTGTTACAGTGTTACTAGTTTCATACTGAATGAATCATCGTATTGTACGAGGGTTACTTGCCGTTCGATCAATAGTAAAAAATTGACTTATCATGCTCGCGAAGATAAGTCGTTTGAAGTTATCATTACGTAAAGCAAATAACAGATAATTCATAATGCTATTTATTATCTAGGAAACGGAAGAAATAGCTCCGGTTACTCACGGTTAACCTAATCGACTCACCTAAAAACACGTAGGTCCTGTTGACTCCGGTTTGTTTTTCAATTTTCGTAAAATATTTAGTCCACACTTTGCTCTCGTCGTGCAGAGCTTTGTCCAAAGAATCTTTTACTGCTGCGAGCCTCGCCATTCTGTTGGAGAGAAAAGAACAATTGCTTGCAATAAAAATGTAGGAATTCACTAGTAATTTCTGCGGAACAGATTTGGAACGCTTGTAGTACTACGCAATTATGTGAATTTAGGCGCGTTAGAATTATGCGAGCTGGGTTTTGGCGGGCTTTCGTATTTTTGTGCACTTCCGTTTACGTGCGACACCACCCATAACGACAACGCAGTTTTTGCAGAACCTTTCTCTTATTAGTTTGAGAAGAGAATAGAAACAATTCTAAGACGACGTTTATTTATTTTGCAATTTATAAAATTACGGCTGACTTCGATTTTACTAAACTCGAATGTGCTGCTAGTTACTTCTAGAGACTTTCCTGTTTCTTACAGTGGAATACGGGTGGGATACGGGTCGAATCCTGAACTCAAGAACATGTGACAAATACGTTACGTGTTACATATTTTTCTTTATTTATTGTCAGGTTTATTGCTTCAAGATTAGTATGGAAGAATCGGCAATCGGATATCCTTTCTGTCTATCTTCCTAAAGTTAATGTTTATTTAAGTTATACTGACTTCTGTTTTGTAAAATTGGAGTATAGGCGTCAATTTTTTCAAATATTCTTTAATTCGCAGAGAGGGAACCTTTCAGCTACATTATACAGGCTGTTCCAAAGATGTTGTACTTTTCGCAAAGGAAGAGGTACGTCGAATGACCTCATTCACCCCTTTCAGGGGAGTACAACATTTTCAGACACCCTGTAGAAAGGGAACTCTGGTATAACCCTTATGCCAGCGGTTTCCAACCATTGTGCTACTAGTCCTCCCCGAAAGAAAGAATTTTTTCCTCGCTTCCTTACCATTTATATTTTAATAGATACGATAATATATAGACACGTTTTAAAAACGGTTAAGTTTTATTTATTCAGTAGATAGCATGGTATGAAAATTAATTTTTTATTAAACAATTGTGGCGCTTCCAAGGTTGGAAACCGCTGCCTTACGTAGCACATTGTTGCGCGAATTTAGTTGCAAGCACAGACGTTGCAAGTGTGCTATAATTAACACCTTAATAGCAGCACTGACCTGTTCATACCTGTTCATAGAAAACGGTCCGAAATAGAATTCCATTCGAGTCATTGCATGAGTAAATATAACATATTTAATTTCATAGGAAAATCAAACGGTTGTATACCAACTATATGTAGTAAATTACGTATCTAATTGTCTTTTAATTTTATTCATTAGTACACCTATTTGGAAATCATTTTCCTGCCAAGTGTGTTCTAACGGTCCCAAGGTCAAGAGGAGAGAGGAACCCTGATAGCCAAGTCTGGTACAGAGCAGGAAGAGAGCAGACACTGGAGTGCAGTATCATTCCAGACCGCCGCTTTAGGGTCCATTTATACTATACGGATGGATCAGCCACGGATAGAAAGACGATGGTTAAGGAATAGGGACTCTGCCGCACCATCTTCTGACGGAATCTGGTGACCAGAGTCCCTATTCCTTAAGCATTGTCTTTCTGTCCGTGGCTGATCCGTCTGTGTAGTATAAATGGACCTTTAGGCTGCTCGGGCAATGGGTGGAGAGAATCTGGAAGGAACGTGGCATAAGCGCCACTGGAGCCTCCAAAAATGAACGCAGTAGCACAAAGTCTGCCGTCACAGCATCTGGCCAACAACTTCTTCGGGCCAGGTGGAAGGTAGCTCGTGGAGTCTGAGTGGAGCGGCGGATGCCGTTATACAGGACAGCACCGTCAGCAGTCTTAATTTTTACCGACAATTCTAACAAAGGGAAACCACGGTTGACGGGTGATGGATTTTTCTGAAACTTGCAGTATTTGAAGATATGTTCTCAAAATGTAATTTGGCAAAGCAGCAGCACGCGCATCTCAATATTTTCCGAGAAAATTATATTTCAAAATCGGTTTATGCATTCATAAGGAGTTCGCGTTAATAGGTGAACAAGAAGATGAATAGCCGAGGGCATAGCGAGGAATGCTAGCAATTGGGAGGTTGCTGGTTCGAGTCTCGCTGGCGATATTTTTTTTTTCTAAAAATTGTTACCACTCCCATAATTTTAACCCTAAAATCTATTGTTTATAAGTTATTTTTATATATTTTAAGTAGGAAATGCATGTTTTTCATTTGTAAACGACACTATGCAGCTTCAATTTTCGTTGCAGTCTGCTAGCAGCGTTTTCATCAGAACCATCTAGCGACGATTTCAGTGACTCGCTAGTATAATCTGCAATACCTATAATTTTAATTTATTATACATTTAAATTAATTTGGGAAATGCATTTAATCAGATTTTTAACAATTATTACTACAATATATGTCCAACGAAATAAATTTATTGAATAATTCCTCGTAAACAGATAGTTACTTTTATTATTAATTTTATAGGTAAATAACTTAAAAACAATTTTTATAATGCAAATTATGATATATATAATCATAATCTGTATCATAAACTTGTATCGTATAAATGCATTATTAATATGAAAGTGTTTAAATAATAACTACAATTCACTGTAATTCAAGAAGCTAAGCAAAAGAAAATTTATTTAAACTTTAAAAAAAAAATTAGATAATTACTCATTTCATCGACAATTAATTAATGGTAGCACCTTGCATCAGTGTAGTCAATTACTCTTAATTAAATACACGTTTAATCCGATTGATCTCTGTCAATTTATGGTACACTTATGAGCTAAACGAATTTTTTTTTAAAGTTTAGGTAAATAACTGAAAAACAATTTTTATAATGCAAATTATGATATGTATATAATCATAATCTGTATCATAAACTTGTATCGTATAAATGCATTATTAATATGAAAGTGTTTAAATACTAACTACAATTTACTGTAATTCAAGAAGCTAAGCAAAAGAAAATTTATTTAAACTTTAAAAAAAAATTAGATAATTATCTCATTTCATCGACAATTATAATTAATGGTAGCACCTTGCATCAGTGTAGTCAATTACTTTTAATTAAATACACGTTTAATCTGATTGATCACTGTCAATTTATGGTACACTTATGAGCTAAACGAATTTTTTTTTAAAGTTTAGGTAAATAACTGAAAAACAATTTTTATAATGCAAATTATGATATGTATATAATCATAATCTGTATCATAAACTTGTATCGTATAAATGCATTATTAATATTAAAGTGTTTAAATAATAACTACAATTCACTATAATTCAAGAAGCTAAGCAAAAGAAAATTTATTTAAACTTTAAAAAAAAAATTAGATAATTACTCATTTCATCGACAATTAATTAATGGTAGCACCTTGCATCAGTGTAGTCAATTACTCTTAATTAAATACACGTTTAATCCGATTGATCTCTGTCAATTTATGGTACACTTATGAGCTAAACGAATTTTTTTTTAAAGTTTAGGTAAATAACTTAAAAACAATTTTTATAATGCAAATTATGATATGTATATAATCATAATCTGTATCATAAACTTGTATCGTATAAATGCATTATTAATATGAAAGTGTTTAAATAATAACTACAATTCACTATAATTCAAGAAGCTAAGCAAAAGAAAATTAATTTAAACAGTAAAAAAAATTAGATAATTATCTCATTTCATCGACAATTAATTAATGGTAGCACCTTGCATCAGTGTAGTCAATTACTTTTAATTATATACACGTTTAATCCGATTGATCTCTGTCAATTTATGGTACACTTATGAGCTACACTAATTTTTTTTTAAAGTTTAGGTAAATAACTTAAAAACAATTTTTATAATGCAAATTATGATATGTATATAATCATAATCTGCATCATAAACTTGTATCGTATAAATGCATTATTAATATGAAACTGTTTAAATAATAACTACAATTCACTGTAATTCAAGAAGCTAAGCAAAAGAAAATGTATTTAAACTTTAATTAAAAGTAATTGACTACACTGATGCAAGGTGCTACCATTAATTAATTGTCGATGAAATGAGATAATTATCTAATTTTTTTTTTAAAGTATACACGTTTAATCCGATTGATTTCTGTCAATTTATGGTACACTTATGAGCTACACTAATTTTTTTTTTAAAGTTTAAACAAATTTTCTTTTGCTTAGCTTTAAACGATTCAAATCAATTCGAGTCGTTTCGATATCTACCAAATAATTGAAAATACTCGATCATTATCATAATTAAAATATTTTCATTATCATCATTTTCAACAATCGCAATGCCAAAAAGATGTTTCTTGGGCCAAACAAATGAAGCATACAAACTGCAGCAAATGATGTGCTGCTTTCTAACAACGAGTCGTCGCTAAACTGAATTTAAAATGCTGAAAGCTCGGCTTTAGAAGCTTCACGTTGTCCTTTGTCAAAAACGACAAGTACAAAATCAAGAAACAAGCTATGAAATTATTTTTATTTATAAATAGCCCATCATTGTTCGAACGTCGCGGCCAAGGTTAGATAAGTAAATTAATATAAAAATAAGAGCGACAAGTAATGTGACTGATAATGCGGAAGACGACACGAGAATTATGAAAGTAGAAAAATGCCGTGAGATAACGAATTACTGATTATTGTCTATGGTGACGATAAATTGTACGTAACAACACGCATTGCAACATAAGAACATGATCGCAATCGGGACGAGACCGTGATGATTATCGTTATTTCTACTGATGGAACATTGATCTTATCATTCGTTCGAGATGTTCAGCGTCAATAAAGTCGAACATTTATATATTTCGCCACAGTTAGTGAACACTCCATGCGAAAGTAACATCGAGGTGATCCAGGTAAGCTATCACGTTGGTTTATAGCAGTGGTTTGGTGAAAGTTCAGTCATTTTGGTGTCGAACGGTGTTACGGGTATTAAACGTTTAACGCTGTCAAAGGACTACTAGATCTCGCGTTGGAGACTATCGCTATTTCAACCGCTGTCACATCGTGGAGACGAATCGGATGGGATTGTGCCTAGGCTCGTTTTCAAGGGTAAAGCTTGCTCATTTGCTACCGCTAATCAGCACTGTTCTGGAGGGTGGTTTCGCAATCAAAATCGAGTTGAAAGTGTAGATTATACTTTTTGATATACTTCAACGATTTAAGAAAGTTGGAAAATATTAGAATTGTTGTCCCTTTGTGCGAAAGAAAATGGAAAGCGTGTGCCTATGCTCGGTTGCAAGGGTGAAGCTTGAACATTTGATACCGCTTATCAGCACAGTTTTGGAGGGTGGTTTTGCAATCAAAATCGAGTTGAAGAGTAGATAGTGCTTCTTGTCATATTTCAACGATTTTACAAGAAAATATTAGAATTGTTGTACCTTGATGCAAAAAAATCGACAGCAATGTGCCTAGACTCGTTTTGAAGAGTATAGTTAATTAGCACTGTCTTGGAGGGTGGTTTCGCAATCAAAATCGAGTTGAAAGTGTAGATGGTGCTTCTTGTCATATTTCAACGATTTTACAAGAAAATATTAGAATTGTTGTCCTTTTGTGCAAAAAAAAATGGTCAGCAATGTGCCTAGACTCAGTTGCAAGGGTAATGCTTGAACATTTGATACCGCTTATCAGCACAGTTTTGGAGGGTGGTTTTGCAATCAAAATCGAGTTGAAGAGTAGATAGTGCTTCTTGTCATATTTCAACGATTTTACAAGAAAATATTAGAATTGTTGTACCTTGATGCAAAAAAATCGACAGCAATGTGCCTAGACTCGTTTTGAAGAGTATAGTTAATTAGCACTGTCTTGGAGGGTGGTTTCGCAATCAAAATCGAGTTGAAAGTGTAGATGGTGCTTCTTGTCATATTTCAACGATTTTACAAGAAAATATTAGAATTGTTGTCCTTTTGTGCAAAAAAATTGACGGCAATGTGCCTAGACTCGTTTTGAAGAGTATAGTTAATTCGTTTGATAACGTTAATTAATACTGTCTTAGAGGGTGGTTTCGCAATCAAAATCGAGTTGAAAGTGTAGATGGTGCTTCTTGTCATATTAAAACTATTTTAGGAGAAAATATTAGAATTTTTGTCGCTTTGTGCAAAAAAAAGGACAGCGATGTGCCTCTGCTTGTTTTCAAGGGAAAAGCTTGGAGTTTTGGTGGGCGGTTTCGCAATCAAAATCGAGTTGAAGAGTAGATGGTGCTTCTTGTCATATTTCAACGATTCATGAACAGATATGAGAACTGTTGCCACTTTGTGCAAAAAAAATGGACAGCGATGTGCCTATGCACGGTTGCAAGGGAAATTTTGCTAAATTTGATACCGCTTATCAGCACAGTCTTGGAGGGTGGTTTCGCAATCAAAATCGAGTTGAAAGTGTAGATGGTGCTTCTTGTCATATTAAAACTATTTTAGGAGAAAATATTAGAATTGTTGTCGCTTTGTGCAAAAAAAAGGACAGCGATGTGCCTCTGCTTGTTTTCAAGGGAAAAGCTTGGAGTTTTGGTGGGCGGTTTCGCAATCAAAATCGAGTTGAAGAGTAGATGGTGCTTCTTGTCATATTTCAACGATTCATGAACAGATATGAGAACTGTTGCCACTTTGTGCAAAAAAAATGGACAGCGATGTGCCTATGCACGGTTGCAAGGGAAATTTTGCTAAATTTGATACCGCTTATCAGCACAGTCTTGGAGGGTGGTTTCGCAATCAAAATCGAGTTGAAAGTGTAGATGGTGCTTCTTGAAAATATTAGAATTGCTGTCCCTTTGTGCAAAAAAATTGACAGCAATGTGCCTAGACTCGTTTTGAAGAGTATAGTTAATTCGTTTGATAACGTTAATTAGCACTGTCTTAGAGAGTGGTTTCGCAATCAAAATCGAGTTGAAAGTGTAGATGGTGCTTCTTGTCATATTTCAACGATTTATGAGAGTTGGAAAATATTAGAATTGTTGTCCCTTTGGAAAAAAATGGACAGCGATGTGGCTATGCTCGGTTGCAAGGGAAAGTTTGCTAAATTTGATATCGCTTATCAGCACAGTCTCGGAGGGTGGTTTCGCAATCAAAATCGAGTTGAAAGTGTAGATGGTGCTTCTTGTCATATTTTAACGATTTTACAAGAAAATATTAGAATTGTTGTTCCTTTGTGCAAAAAAAATTGACAGCAATGTGTCTAGACTCGTTTTGAAGAGTATAGTTAATTCGTTTGATAACGTTAATTAACACTGTCTTAGAGGGTAGTTTCGCAATCAAAATCGAGTTGAAAGTGTAGATGGTGCTTCTTGTCATATTTCAACGATTTATGAGAGTTGGAAAATATTAGAATTGTTGTCCCTTTGTGCAAAAAAAAATGGCCAGCCATGTGCCTATGCTCGGTTGCAAGGGAAAAGTTTGCTAAATTTGATACCGCTTATCAGCACAGTCTTAGAGGGTGGTTTCGCAATCAAAATCGAGTTGAAAGTGTAGATTTTACTTTATGACATATTTCAACGATTCATGAGAAAATATGAGACCTGTTGCCACTTTGTGCAAAAGACATGGACAGCGATGTGCCTATGCACGGTTGCAAGGGAAAAGCTTGCTCATTTGATACCGCTTATCTGTCTTGGAGGATGGTATCGCAATCAAAATCGAGTTGAAAGAGTAGATGGTGCTTCTAGACAATATTAGAATTGTTGTCCTTTTGTGCAAAAATAATGGACAGCGATGTGGCTATGCTCGGTTGCAAGGAAAAAGTTTGTTAAATTTGATACCGCTTATTAGCACAGTCTTGGAGGGTGGTTTCGTAATCAAAATCAAATTAAAAGTGGAGATGGTGCTTCTTGTCATATTTCAACGTTTTTATGAGAACATATTAGAATTGTTGTCCCTTTGTGCAAAAAAATTGACGGCAATGTGCCTAGACTCGTTTTGAAGAGTATAGGTAATTCGTTTGATAACGTTAATTAACACTGTTTTCGAGGGTGGTTTCGCAATCAAAATCGAGTTGAAAGTGTAGATTATACTTTTTGACATATTTCAACGATTCATGAGGAAATATGAGAACTGTTGCCGCTTTGTGCAACAAAAAGGACAGCGATGTGCCTTTGCTCGGTTGCAAGGGTGAAGCTTGCTCATTTGATACCGCTTATCAGCACTGTCTTAGAGGATGGTATCGCAATTAAAATCAAGTTGAAAGAGTAGATAGTGCTTCTTGTCATATTGCAACGATTTTACGAGAAAATATGAGAAATGTTGCCGCTTTGTGCAACAAAAAGGACAGCGATGTGCCTTTGCTCGGTTGCAAGGGTGAAGCTTGCTCATTTGATACCGCTTATCAGCACTGTCTTAGAGGATGGTATCGCAATTAAAATCAAGTTGAAAGAGTAGATAGTGCTTCTTGTCATATTGCAACGATTTTACGGGAAAATATGAGAAATGTTGCCGCTTTGTGCAACAAAAAGGACAGCGATGTGCCTTTGCTCGGTTGCAAGGGTGAAGCTTGCTCATTTGATACCGCTTATCAGCACTGTCTTAGAGGATGGTATCGCAATTAAAATCAAGTTGAAAGAGTAGATAGTGCTTCTTGTCATATTGCAACGATTTTACGAGAAAATATTAGAACTGTTGTGGATTTGTGCAAAAAAATTGACAGCAATGTGCCTATGCTTGTTTTCAAGGAAAAAGCTTGCTCATTTGATACCGCTAATCAGCACTGTCTTAGAGGATGGTATCGCAATCAAAATCAAGTTGAAAGAGTAGATAGTGCTTCTTGTCATATTTCAACGATTTTACAAGAGTTGGAAAATATATCTTAGTGGTGCCGTTGGTAATAATTCCTCAACAGAAGTTATCCTGGAGGTAAAGATAGTTTTACCTCAGGTAAATTTCAGATTACGAAATTGATCTTATTAAAACTCCGTGAAGAATAGTCGCACAACTATACTAATTTGCAAAGCTGCTTTTCGGCAATCTTCGAGGCGTAACATTGAATTTTAACGCTAAGTGGCGATGTATTTGCGATAGTTTCGAAGTAGAATTCACGTGGTAAAGTGAGAATGGTTGTTCATGAGTAAGTTTTACTTTTCGACGGCGTTCAGGAAGTTTGGCCCAGTGTATCTTCAAGAAACACAGCTTGAAGCCTCCACTTTCACAAATGTAAGTCGTTTTTTAAAAATATTCTTAGAATCGGGAGAAGGTGTTACCGGTGCGATCATCATAGATCTAGAAAATAAAGTTTCTTCTTTGCAACAAGCTCAAACAATTCGTATATAATTTTTTTCCTGAAGTTTTATTGCTTCGACTGTGTCACTTTAAGTCCACAATCTTCTCTGTTAATTAACGATTACAAGTAATGCAACTAGGTTTCCGATATCACAATATCTTTCAGAGAGATACGATGTCATTTTTCACTATGATTTTTAGATTGAATATTACTTACTGATAAAACAGGAGTGTAAATCACGCAATAAATGGTTTATAACACTTTCAGCTTTCAACAGGATTTTTCGATCAAACATAATTGAACCTTGTTAACTTCCCGATTCATAGGGAAGTTACTGTAATTACCCCGAAAATCGAAAATTGATTTTTTAGCAGATCTTCACGTTTCATGGTCATTGGAGTCATTTTAGACTATTTTTATCAAAATGTTCGTGTGTGTGTGTGTGTGTGTGTGTGTGTGTGTGTGTGTGTGTGCGTATGTCCGTTTGTATGGTATCAAATTTTTCGTTAACGTTTTCTGAAAAAATAACAATGCGATCAGAATAATGAATGATGCAATCGATGTGCCCCGCTGTAACTTAGAGCTGATTAGATTTTGGTCCATATTGGTCAAGTAGTTTTTTAGATTTTTTAGTTTTTTTCGAAACAAGTTCATTCAACAATGCAAATTATACGAGAGGACGGAAATTTTCCACCGAAGAAACAAACGTAACAATTATATATAATTTTTATTTTTTTTTTATTAAAAAAAAAAATAAAAAAAATAAAAAAAAATTTTTTTTTTTTTCATTTAAAAAAAAATTTAAAAAAAATTTAAATGCATTTGTAATTTATTTTGCAACATTACTATGCTATAACAAGGAATCAAGCGAGCAACGAGCATACGATGTTGGTTCAAACATTTTGATAAGTAGAAAACTATTGAACTTCCCAAAGAATGTATAATCTTCTTAAAACGTATACTAAATAAATAATGATAATAATATATTGCAACTAACGAATCGGGAAGTTCTTTGTGTGGCTCGTGGAGAGTCACACACAAAATACCATCCGTACCACTAACCCTCTCGCGAGCTCGCAAAGCGAGCGAGCTACAACACCCCCACCTGCGAAGCTCGCGAAGCGAGCGAGCAACAATAACCAGCTAGTTTCCTATACTATTTGTATTATACTTTGACTTACCATCACGGAAGGACGTTCCAAAAAATAATTAATGGAGAAAGGATACCTGAATATTTCAGCTTCAATTGAATAAATCCAAACAGCTAAACAAACGGAAATTTATTCAAACCTTAGACTAATCTTCCGAGTCTAACAATTATAAAAAAATTATTGTTATTCATAAGTACACAATAAACCAAAACAAAAGTGACAAGATAAATTCACGATTTCCGGGAGAAATCGATGAAAATCATACCGGTAAAACATCAGAAATATTTAACATTTTTATACTAACAATAGATTCGGTTTAACAGATTTATATCCCTTAATTTAATGACTTTT
Organism: Lasioglossum villosulum; assembly: GCA_963971365.1. NCBI lineage: Eukaryota > Metazoa > Arthropoda > Insecta > Hymenoptera > Halictidae > Lasioglossum > Lasioglossum villosulum. Next base: position 21,158,132 of record OZ020495.1, on the reverse strand, counting down.
ACCCATTCCGATTTGTGGCGTTGCAATCGTATGAAACATGTAAAATCCTGTATTCCGTATACAGTGTCGAACGCTTAATCTAATCTTAAACAGTCAAAACTTGATAAATCTTCGAGAACGCTGCTTCCAAGGTTTTGCTCCACGCCTCGGCCACTTCCGGTGTGAATTGTTTTCCAAGTGCTTGACGAAGAACCTCCACTATCACCTCCTTCAAGTTCTATAAATAAATTAAGTAGATTGCAATTCTTAATACACTTTTAAATGCGGTCGCTGTATTTTACTTGAACTATTTATAACTTCTAACTAATTTTTCAAAACAATGCCGCTGCTCTTAATCTGCTAAATTGTTTTTTCCGGTTTAAATATCTTGCGCTGTAAACGGAGCACGAAGGCAACAACGGGTTGTTTCAAACAATTCGCGGAAAAATTAATATGCAAATATGATATCGGCGCTACACGTTCGATCAACAAAAAAGAATTTAGCAATTTTGCAGAATTATAATTTCGACGTTTCGGTTCAGTTTTGAAACCATCTTCAAGAAAAGTCCGCGTCTATGAAAATAATGTAATAAAATTTGTATTAATTGAACAGAAACTTTTTGATAGTAGTAACAAAAAGAATATATACATACTTGCTAAATGTGAAAAACAGACAGAAAACAAAGTAAAAACAAAATTACAAACAAAGTAGAAACAAAAAAAACAAAGGAAAAATTAATGTGTGACTTTTTTCTTGCCGTTTTGTCACACTTTAAAAAATGTTCTGTTTTTTTTTTTGAATTTCGAACATTTGTACTGTCAGTTTATTCGAAATAGTATAATCGACAAACAAAAATGAATTTGTTCAATCCATTCGAATTCTACTTTTGTTTCGCGTTCACTTTATCTCTTGCATTCGTCGTGTCACGACTTTGTTGCTCGAGTAGAAAAATAAATGATAGTTCATTCAGCCACTATTTGTATTTTTGAAACTTTCTTTACACTTGGAGAACCCCCGCTCTGACCCTCACGGATTTAGTTCAGACTTTACAGAGTTGTAGATCTCGTTCCCCTGATTACGAAAATACCTCATTATAGGCGCAGACGCTCAATAGTTTTCGAGATATTTGCAATTAAAGTTTCGTAACCGTAAAAGTAAAGGTTAGTTCAAATTTTGACGAAGCATTGGCGTAGCGTAACATCAGCGAGCTGAACTGTTACGGCGCAGGCCCGGGTTCGAATCCCGTCGTGGTAAATTATTTTTTTTGTTTTTTTTCATGGAAAGTGCATTTTTAATGTTAAATAAATTTTAAATAAAATATCTTTATTCGCTAAAGGACTAATTGAAAATGATACTTATTATTTTTTAGAGGATAACTAGGGATTATTGAATTGGATCCTCAAGAAGACTGAAATTAACTATTTAATTTTATTTATAACTTATAACATTGAAAATAAATTGTTTAAAAGTAACAATTTTAAATCTTAACACTATGACTCTTCTCCAATGAATTCAGTTTATCGATTAAACATTTTTAAACACTTTTTCAAACATTTGTTTTAAAACAAAATAATTCAGAAAGCAACTTCACAATAGTGAGAAAGTTCATATTGATGAGAGTTGACTGAAGGTAGCTACAGTTGCTACAGTTTTATAGAAGAAACACTAGATCTATTACTACATATACAAAAGATAATAATTATAAAACAATAATAATATTAAAATAACACATAACAAACAACAAATATAAATATGAATACAAATACAAAATAGAATAAATGCAATTAATAGTAGAGCGGTTAATATGGTTTGCCATCACGCTTTCTGTAGTTCGTATAATATCAATCATACCTGAAAATGCAAAGAAAGTAATATAATATAAAAATATACTACAACCGCTTTACATGGCATTTATTCTATTTTTTATTTGTATTTATATTTATATTTGTTGTTCGTTATGTATTATTATTGTTTTATAATTATTATCTTTTGTATATGTTTCTTCTATAAAACAGTAAGCATCATTTTAATTAGTCCTTAAGCGAATAAAGATATTTTATTTAAAATTTATTTAACATTAAAAATGCACTTTCCATGAAAAAAAAACAATAAAAAATAATTTACCACGACGGGATTCGAACCCGGGTCTGCGGCGTAAAAGTTCAGCTCGCTGCTGTTACGCAACGCCAATGCTTGGTCAAAATCTGAACTAACCTTTACTTTTATGAAACTTTAATTGCAAATATCTCGAAAACTACAGGGAAACGAGATCTATAACTCTGTAAAGTCTGAACTAAATCCGTGGGGGACAGAGCGGGGGTTCTCCTTCTTAGCAAGTATGGTTCTCTTAAATATTATTTAGTTTTGTTCATCCTGTGAAATACCCATTACATTATGTGTATACATATATATTTTCAGACGCAATTGCTCTTAAAGATTTTTCCACACCTGGATCGAAACGATGAGTTAAATTTAATTATTGCTAATTTGCTTTGTTTTTGCTTTTACCATTGATCGAAACCGTGCGCCGAGAACACATAACTGGTTTATGATAGTTCATTCATTAAAAATCGGATTCAGTTTATTTATCTAGCACAGATCTGAAAAATTCTTTTTCGGGACTCGACCCACAATGAATTCTAAGATTGCAGTTTCTTCTTTGCAACGCCCGTATAAAAAATCGACGTACCATTTTTTATTGCCGTTTTATAGTGCAGTGAACGCAACTGGTGCTGCAAGTTATTGTTTCTTTTTTTTTAGAAATTGTATTTTCTCGGAGAACGTTCGATCGCGATTGATTATTCGATTATTTAAGTATTCGATTGAAATACCTGAAATTCCTCCTTTCTCTGTCCGCGCTTTTTATGCCGCTCAGCCAAGCTGATTAGGCTCGCCTCCATTAATCCCGGGTCGTGCAAGGAATCGATAACAGTATTTAATGCCGCAATTATGCCCGCACAATGAGCCTGAAACCTCTTATTGGCTGGCAGTTCGGTTATTGGGATGTCCTTGAACGGTTCAAAAGATTGCTGGTACTCCGGGTATTTGGTAAAAAATCTGAAATCGTTCGTTAATTCCTATCCGTTAGAAGGTAAAGATTATGCGAGAATTGATTTTTGCAAAGTACTCTAAGAAGACTTTAGAAGGAGTCCGACGACTGTTTCACAAACTTCTAAATTGCGATTTCTGCTTGACCTCCCGGAACACGTAGTAAAGGGAATCCGAGCTGAACAACCCTAATCTAGCCAGCAATCATCCCATTTGCAAATAATCCATTCTGCAGAAAATTTCGTTTGTTAAAGTAGTTTAAGCAATTCTGCTGGAACTATTGCGTTCATCGTACTGGTCGTTTGTTTCGTGAATAATTTACGTGCCATGTGTTAAGAAATACAATAATAATTTATATTAATATTACAATAATAATTTAAAGAAAGATAATAATTTATTTCGTTAATTCTGGAGAGTAGAGAAAATGTACTTCGTGTAGAACAGAAAACAATTAACAATGTAAGATATTTAAACAACAAATATATATTTGTTGTTTATAACAAATATATATTTGTTCATAAGTAAACAACAATACAAAGAGTAATAAATACAATAATAATTTATATTAATATTGTAATAATAATTTAAAGAAAGTAATCATTTATTTCGTTAATTCTGGAGAGTAGAGAAAATGTATTTCGTGTAGAACAGAAAACAGTTAACATGTAAGATATTTAAACAAAAAATATATATTTGTTGTTTATAACAAATATATATTTGTTGATAAGTAAACAACGATACAGAGAGTAATTACAATATTCGTGCGTTGAACTTGGACAACATTAAACCCATTTTATATTAAAATACAAGAAAGTATATGAAAAATTCAAATGGTGTTTGTAATTTAAAATATCAACTGGGAATGATGGATTCAACAAGTTTGCGAAATATAAGTTTTTGTAAAAAAACACGCCATTTTTAAAACAAATAATATTTAACATTGGGAAGTTTTAAGCAAAAATTAAATGTTTTCGGCGCATTGGTTCGATCTAGTAATACTTCAAAACACTATTTGCAAATATTCACAATATTTTATCTCGACGCAAGTAAGTAACATGTTTTTTGGTTTTCTATTTTTATTTTTCTTCTTGCAACATGTTACGCGTGTGTTCAATCCTTATAAGTTTAAATAATTAAAGAATATAATTATGTTTTGGTTTCATTACAGATACAATGTTGTTAAATTAATCTCTTGAAAATGATCGAAATTCAGATCGAAACGTCGAGATAAAATATTGCGAATATTTGCAAATAGTGTTCTGAAGTATTACTAGATCGAACCAATGCGCCGAAAACGTTTAATTTTTGCTTAAAACTTCCTAATGTTAAATATTATTTGTTTTAAAAATGGCGTGTTTTTTTACAAAAACTTATATTTCGCAAACTTTTTGAATCCATCATTGCCAGTTGATATTTTAAATTACAAACACCATTTGAATTTTTCATATACTTTCTTGTAGTTTAACATAGAATGGGTTTAATGTTGTCCAAGTGCTTAAAGCTTATTACGATCGCTATACGTTAAACTGTTATTAGGAAGTTTGTGTAACACGAATTTACTAGACAGTGTTGGAGTCTGCAGTTGTCGGAGAAACAGTAGAAAAATCGTCAGAGTAACAATACTTGGAGTCTTGCTTGTGTCACGTCCGGTGGTCCTATCATAAATAATAATTAATAAACATAATCATATATTTCTTTTCTTATTTGTTTTATTAATTTTGTGCGAGAATTGTAACCAATTATTATATCAAATATTATATTGAATATTGAATTATTGTATCTTATACCGTACTGCGAGCGATCGAATTAAGAAAAGTTTGTAAGATATATTTTGCAGCGAACTACATAGGATTGTTAACTCATGCGATCTATTTCAAAACTAAAATTTCTTTTTTTTTAATTAAAAGCTTTACCGAACTAATTCATAGTGAAATTTGTTTTAAACAAATGAAATAATTCGAAACATAATATGCGAGCGATTAACTAAAAGAAACTTCCGTTGAGATTTATTCGTTATCGAAGAATATAAAAATTGATAAAAGATTGATGAACAATAGACCGGTGCAAATGAATCGAATATCAAGCGTCCGGTCAAGAGATAGACGATGGATTAAGAAGAAAAATGATTACAAAGAAATATATGATTAAGTTTATTAATTATTATTTATGATAGGACCACCGGACGTGACACTTGTGTATAATCGCATTTTAATGAAGCAACGTGTACAAATAGATAAGAGAAAGGAATAACATTTCTTCGTTCGACGCTTCGTTTTCGAGAAAATCGAGTTTGGAGATCGTAAGTAGAATTGGCTGGTCATGATCAGACTCGATTTTCTCGAAATCGAAGCTTCGGATAAAACAATGCTAAGGTAAAGGTACCAGTAGTTGACCGTGAACGAGTGGTTGACCATTTTAGAGAAAAACATAAAAAACAAGATTTTTATCTTATTCTGATCTGTTGGTTCAATTTCTCTGATACTATTCTCTATTAACTTGCAACGTCTACTCTGTTCCTCGATTAAACTTTTCATGGAATTGATTTGTTTTATTTCTTATTTCATTCTTTAATTGTAATTTCTGCTGGAAATTGTTGAAACTAAATGATAGTGAAACGATACCCAACATTATTGCTTTAACCCTCTTGCTAGTATAAGTGGTCAACTACTAACGAATAGGAGGTCAATTACTGGATTTTTCATTGTCATGTGTGGTCAACTTCTGAAGCAATTACTGAATTTCTAATTGTGTTTCTTAAATTTGTGTAAGTAAACTTTTTTTAAAAAGTGGCCTTGGTACATAATTTAGAAGTCTTAAAGAGTGTCTTCAGACATCGACTCTCTTAACTGGTCAACTACTAGTACCTTTACCTTATATCAAATTTAAGAAATGAAGTTGACCTTGGATTCTGATATTGAAAGTACAAATTTCAAAGAAAATGTACAGACTGTTACCGAAAGAAGAGAGGAGGAAAGAATATTTTGAATGAAATTCGAACGATGCGAGCAAACGATTCTTTCTCGATGTGAAGTGAATCTTTATTCAATATTAGAAACAGAATGTTTCCCAAATTTTCAAGAAATATTCTTAATTTATCACAAAAGACGTATTTAATCCATAACATGGAAAGAGAAATGAACATTTCATATCTTGTAAATAAAATATTAGAAGTCCTTTAACTAACCATTCAACTTCATCAGAAACATCGTTTGCTATGCGTGATAATAATCACGTGAATCTAGTTGGCGAAATGTGGCGACCCACCCTGTATACTGGAGGGCACATTTTTCGCAAGAACTCGTATTTTTTCGAAATCATGTTGAAACTTAAGAGTTCAGATTTGCAAGTACAAATTCGTTAAATACTGTGTTTATGAACGTGGAAAGGGGTTGGAGAGGTGCAATCGATGCACTTTTGATGCACAGTGCAAATGTCTTTGTCTGCAATGAAAACAGAGTTCCAGCAAATTGCTGCAGATCGTTGTCTGTTGAATAAGAGAAGAGCATTCCCGTTGAAGTGGTTGATGCAACTGCAGCGACAAATCGTGTTTATCAGTCAACGTGCATGACCCGGGCTTGTCAGTGTCTTCGCGTAGAAAGTAATAGGTCAGATTACATCAGATCCATGACGTCACCGGTTTATCAGAGTCTCGCGAACCCGACTGTCAAAAGCGACCAAACACGCCACACTTACGCGCTCATCACAGCGACCCCGGAGCCCACTTCATCCTTTCTGATCACGGCCCACGTGTTATGCACCAATTTCTTCTGTCTCTCCGTCAGTCCCGTCGCTTGATCCACGCGGTTGTCATCGGTGGAGATCCCGAAGAATCGCAGAAAGGCTCCCATAGCCAGCGACGTTCGAGTACCAGGATCTTTCACAAAAGAATCACAAAGTTCTACTCGAGTCAAAGCAGCCGAGAGTCTCCAGAACTTAAACCACAGCAAGAAGGACAATTTTCAGACAAACACAAGATTGGAAGTGGACTGAGAATTACTCGAAATCGACCCAAAGCCAGCAAGAAGGACAATTTTGAGACAAGCAGAACGATTGAAAGTGGACTGGGAGTTACTCGAAATCCCCAGGAAGTCAGCAAGAAGGAAAATAGAAAATTCTTCAGACAAATGCAAGAAATCCCCAGAAAGCCAGCAAGAAAGGCAATTTTCAAACAGACACAAGATTGAAAATGGTCTGAGAGTTACTCGAAATCCCCACAAAGACAGCAAGAAGGACAATTTTGAGACAAGCAGAACGATTGAAAGTGGACTGAGAGTTACTCGAAATCCCCACAAAGTCAGCAAGAAGAGCAATTTTCAGACAAACAGAACGATTGAAAGTGGACTGGGAGTTACTGGAAATCCCCAGGAACCCAGCAAGTAGGACAACAAAAAATTCTTCAGACAAACGCAAGAAATCCCCAGGAAGCCAGCAAGAAGGAAAATAGATAATTCTTCAGACAAATGCAAGAAATCCCCACAAAGTCAGCAAGAAGAGCAATTTTCAGACAAACAGAACGATTGGAGGTGGACTGAGAGTTACTCAAAATCCCCAGAAAGCCAGCAAGAAGGACAACAAAAAATTCTTCAGACAAATGCAAGAAATCCCCAGAAAGCTAACAAGAAAGGCAATTTTCAGACAAACAGAACGATTGAAAGTGGACTGAGAGTTACTCAAAATCTCCACAAAGACAGCAAGCAGTACAATTTTGAGACAAGCAGAACGATTGAAAGTGGACTGAGAGTTACTCAAAATCCCCAGAAAGCCAGCAAGAAGGAAAATAGAAAATTTTCAGACAAATGCAAGAAATCCCCACAAAGTCAGCAAGAAGGGCAATTTTCAGACAAGCAGAACGATTGAAAGTGGACTGAGAGTTACTCGAAATCCCCAGGAAGCCAGCAAGAAGGAAAATAGAAAATTTTCAGACAAATGCAAGAAATCCCCAGAAAGCCAGCAAGAAGGGCAATTTTCAGACAAACACAAGATTAAAAATGGAGTGAGAGTTATTCAGAATCCCCAGGAAGCCAGCAAGAAGGAAAATAGAAAATTTTCAGACAAATGCAAGAAATCCCCAGAAAGCCAGCAAGAAGGGCAATTTTCAGACAAACACAAGATTAAAAATGGAGTGAGAGTTATTCAGAATCCCCAGGAAGTCAGCAAGAAGAAAAATAGAAAATTTTCAGACAAATGCAAGAAATCCCTACAAAGTCAGAAATTCCCACAGCCAGCAAGAAGGACAATTTTCAGACAAACACAAGATTGAAAATAGTCTGAGAGTTACTCAAAATCCCCAGAAAGCCAGCAAGAAGGAAAATAGAAAATTATTCAGACAAATGCAAGAAATCCCTACAAAGTCAGCAAGAAGAGCAATTTTCAGACAAACAGAACGATTGAAAGTGGACTGAGAGTTACTCGAAATCCCCAGGAAGTCAGCAAGAAGGAAAATAGAAAATTATTCAGACTAACGCAAGAAATCCCCAGAAAGCCAGCAAGAAAGGCAATTTTCAGACAAACACAAGATTAAAAATGGAGTGAGAGTTATTCAGAATCCCCAGGAAACCAGCAAGAAGGAAAATAGAAAATTCTTCAGACAAACGCAAGAAATCCCCACAAAGCCACCTTGCACTTTATTTTCCACTTTCTGTATATAAAAGTGAAGTTAGAAAATTGACCAATTAAATTCTACGAAATAGCTAGCTTCCGACAGGAACAATTACCATACATTAGTCTTCGATTTTTTCAAATTTTTTGGGCAAGAATTTTACATATAGTGGTTTAAGCTTCTGTCGCTCGCGATAGCTCCATGCGATGTCGAAATAGCACAAGAATCTCCAAAACTGAAACCACAACAAGAAGGACAATAGCAAATTCTTGAGACAAACACAAAATCGAAATCCCCACAAAGTCGCCTTGCACTTTATTCTCCACTTTCCGAATAAAAGTAAAATTAACTAAAACGAATTAACGGATTTTATGAATTGAGACGTTTCCAGCACCGAAAATTGGCCAATTAAATTCTACCAAATATCTAGCTTCCGACAGGAACGACTACCATAGTCTTCAATTTTTGAATTTTCAAATTTTTTTTACAAGAATTGAATTGCGATTTGAGACTCTGTCGCTGGCGATGGCTCGAGGCGATGTCGAAATTGCACAAGAATCTGCGGTCCGAGAATCATCTCCGTGGATGAACGATCGATCGAAAAGAATGGTGTCTTCGTGGTGATTTCGGGAGGCGCGTATTGATCCAGCTAGATCGTCGCGATCGCGGGAGCGAGCGAGCGACCGTTTTGATCGGAGCCGAGGCAAATTACCGTAATTTCGTGCGATATGTCACGTGCCACGGTGTGCCGTCGTGTTTCAATTTACCGAATCGGTGACACGGTTGGATGGCGACTAGCTCGGTTCCTCTCAGTGCTGGACTAACCACCGCCTCGGGCTGTCTAATGCTGTTTTACATCTATCCCCTCCAAGGCGACGCCGACGCCATTAATGCCACGCGTTTAAACGATTAAAACAACTGAAGCGAAAGCCACCGTCTCGGCTCAGAGCGGTTTGTCAATCATTCCCGTCTCCAGACTATCTTTTGGAGTCCACCAACGAGCCACAGATTACCCTGGCACCGTACGATCACTATCGATCCTCTTAAGAGGGTACCGTGCCCATGGATATGACTAGCATATTACTAGAATATTACTAGAAAAACAAGCGAAAACCGTGTTTACGGGAAACCATTCTTTGTTTTTATACAAGCATGTTACGAGCTGTGCGAGGGCTTGTTCCTAAGAGGAAGGTTCATCATAGCCCGCTCTGCTCATGATTTAACTAGATTATGTTTATATTTAATAATATGAGCGTCCAAAGTAGGGCAAACAAGTCGAGACAACCACCGTCATGTTCCCATGTATTTTTCTAATACAAAACGGTTTTTCTGACTTGAATCATGAGCAGAGTGGGCTATGATGAACCTTCCTCTTTAGAATAAACCCTCACACAGCTCAAAATATGTTAATATGAGGACAAAAAATGTTTTCCCGCAAACACTGTTTTGTTGATGAAATTAGTTGATGAAACTATCATATTAACATATTTTGAGCTGTGTGTGGGCTTATTCTAAAGAGGAAGGTTCATCATAGCCCACTCTGCTCATGATTTAAGTTAGAAAAACCGTTTTGTATTAGAAAAATACATGGGAACCTGAGGGTGGTTGTCTCGACTTGTTTGCCCTACTTTGGACGCTCATATTATTAAATATAAACATAATCTTGTTAAATAATGAGCAGAGCGGGCTATGATGAACCTTCCTCTGTGAAAAGAACGTTTATGCAGCTCAAAATATGCTCATATGAGGACTAAAAATGGTTTCCCGCAAAAAATGGTTTCCTGTGTTTGCAGGAAATCATTTTTTGTCCTCATATGAGTATATTTTGAACTGCATAAAGGTTCTTTTGACAGAGGAAGGTCGATCGCAGGTCGCTCAGCTCATGATTCAAGTCGAAAAAATCGTTTTGTATTAGAAAAATACATTAGAATCTGCGGAATTGTTCTTCATTTTTTCCCCCTACTTTGGACGCTCATATTATTAGATACAAACATAGTCTAACAAAATCATGAGCTGAGCGACCTGCGATCAACTTTCCTCTTTAGAACAAGCCCTCACACAGCTCGTAACATCCCAGATAGCCAACGAACCTAGGACAGAAATCGAGCACGGCGTGCCAAGGGCAGGTATCGGGATTTTTACGGGCCGAACGTCGCTTGGACGTGCCGAGGGTAGCTCGTGCCTCAAATCTGCCTAGGGCAGTTATGACCGTGAGGGCTCGTAAAATACCCTCGGTAGAAACGCGGTAGGACCTGCCCTCGGCCGTCGGTCTTTATGCAATCATCATTTCTGGCATGGCAGAAACGAGAACCGACGGGCCGAGGGCAGCTTGTTGCGGGTTTGGGCCGAGTTTGGGCGGTGGGTAGGTCCTACCGCGTTTCTACCGAGGGTATTTTACGAGCCCTCACGGTCATAACTGCCCTGGACAGAATCGAGGCATTTGGCTATCTGGGATGCTTGTATAAAAACAAACAATGGTTTCCCGTAAACACGGTTTTCACTTGTTTTTCTAGTAATATTCTAGTAATATGCTAGTCATATCCATGGGTACGGTACCCCCTTAAGGGGGTAGAGTACCCACGTGACATTACTAGAATCTAACCAGAATCTAACTAGAAAACAAGTGAAAACAGGGGTTTACGGGAACACACCTCACGTCGTCATATGATTATATTTTGAGCTGAGTGAGGGCTCATTCTAAAGAGGAAGGTTAAATGAAGCGCGCGTGGGTCCAACTTTAGTTACATTATGTTTATATCCAGTAATGTGGCTGTCCAAAGTAGGGAAAACAAATGAAGAAAAATTCCGGATATTCTAATGTATTTTTCGATCACAAAAAGATTTTTCCTGCTAATTTAGGGACCCACGCGCGCTTCATTTAACCTTCCCCTTTAGAATGAGCCCTCACTCAGCTCAAAATATAATCATATGACGACGTGAGGTGTGTTCCCGCAAACCCCTGTTTTCCCTTGTTTTCTAGTAATATTCTGGTTAGATTCTAGTAATGTCACGTGGGTACTCTACCCCCTTCGATATAGTCTCAAGAAAAACATCCTGTAAACAGCAGCCAAGTTCCTGTGGCCGTAGAAAGTTGTCTGACCAAACAAAATGCCGCCAAGTTCGTTAGAAATACCTCTTGCGATACTGAAAAAAGCGTATGTAAAAATTAGTTTAAAAGAACGCTATTTAATTTTACATGGCGGGCTAAATCATTGAAACTTACCCACTACCTAACACCATTTATGGCCATTGGTTTGGACAGTGACGACCAAGTTACTTCGTGTCTAAAACAATTATTTTCTCCTTTTTAGTGCGTTTTAATGTAAGCGTGGTTCTTAAAAAGTTGTTTTATATTTTTTTTATCAATTAATTGGAGAATTGCCGTCTCGATTAATTTGCGCGCTACGCAACTTCGACACTTGCAGAATACTCGAAGACAATGAGAAATTGGCTGGAAGCAACAGGAAAGAAGAGGGACATAATTGATAAACAATTCCAATCTTGCGATCGGAGCTCCAATAATCGTGCCACGACCGCCCGCTCGCCCCGTTTCCATTTGCGGTTTCTCGATAAAGGACATTCGGTTAATCGTCCGGGACCAATTACGACCTAACTCGGCTAACCTGATGCGCCGAGTTTATTACTTTAATCGATTAACCTTGCACTGTGTTCTGGCGACGCTGCACGCTGATGCAATTTTCCTAAAAACCAGAAAACATCCGTGAGAACCGAACCGGCCTACAAATCCGTTCGAAAATTTGTGGAAAGCATGCCGCATGCGAACAAATTTTCAAACAGTTCTCGAACATTAAGGATGTTCTGGAGCTATATAAAAACGCAACAAAATTTTTGAAAATTTGACAAGATATAATTCTTACTAAATTAATGCAATTACCAAAGTTTGAGTTAGATTCGCTACACCGTTTAATATTTATAGCAACTTAAAGTTTGCACATTTTAACACGTCTTCTTACGGACAATTCATAAAATCCTACTTCAAACCCTATTATAGTTTTTTTCATTACATGGTAAAAATTATGTAATTAATTATGTTCGAAATTTATTAGGATACACTAAACAGTTCCAGAGCAAAAAATTATGAACTGTTACAAAACGTCTTTATCGTGTTGTCATCTCACTAGCAATAATTTTACTGAAATTTTACACGTTAATTTTCAATAATAACCATGAATATTGCTGTCTGAAGTATCTTTAATTTATTTAAACATTTATTTTCAAATTTATCGTGTTGTCATTTCACTAGCAATAATTTTACTGAAATTTTACATGTTAATTTTCAATAATAACCATGAATATTGCTGTCTGAAGTATCTTTAATTTATTTGAACATTTATTTTCAACTTTTTATTGCGTAAGTGTATATATTGAATTTCACAAATTTATTTTCTTCAAGTTCAAATCAGAGGGTACGATTATTCGCAAAAGTCACTTACAACTTTTTATAATATAAAGACAATTGGATTAAAAAATAAATATAACATCACATTCACTAATTAAACAAAAGCTTTTTTAATTAATCAATTTTTTAAAACGAAATATACTCTTGAATGGCTTTCATTGCCACTATATTGATGAATTTCGAATTTCTTGTACTTTTGTCTCCCATTGTTTGGAAACCTGAAAATTGCAATAAATTCGAATCAAATAAAAACTGATTTTCATTCAATAAAAAAATGATTTCTTACTGTTTCCTGTTTCTCTTACTACTTTTTGTTGTAAATACGTAAGATCCGGAGTGTTTGAATAGAATTATATTTTTTTAGCGATAGCAGTCTCTGTAAACCCTAAGCAAATAGAAATCGTAAGTTCCATCGAATTTTATATTCCATAAGGATCCGAAAACTATGAATTATTCAACACTAACGATTTTATGAAAATTACAAGGCTGAATGTATGGAATTTTTATAACAATGTGTACTTGAATGAGGAAATTTATTTTTCGAATGGAAGCATTTTTGCAATTTCAATAATTATCAAATTAAAATTGTGAATTGTGTATTGATAGTTTATTTATATTATACTTTATCTCGTTTAAATCTTTATTTATGGCGAATGTGAAACTGGCTGCGAGAAAATTATAATTTGGATGAAAAGTTTGCAACTATGGGTCAAACCGGACCCACATCCCGACATCCGAGGGTCAAAATCTGTAAAAACATAATGAAAAATTAACCAATTTCTATGACTCTACCGAATAGTTCACTGTAATTTCATCCCTTTCGTCGCAACCTTAAGTATTCGTTCACAATCACGATTTTCATTCACCGCGTGCATCTTCTGCGCGACAAAGGAAATCGGATGCACACCTGGCAGGTGCAAAGTTGCGACACCGGAGAATTTCACGCTAATCACGTACCGTTTCGAAGTTGGATGCGCTTGTTTTTTTAAGTCGACGCTTTAAGTCCAGTAGTTACATACAGGGTGTCCCAAAAAATGTATTTCCTTGAAGAGGGTAACTCCTAAGATCGTTTCAAATAACTTTTCCTTTTTCCCACGAAAATGTTCTTATTGCTTTATTAGGTTTAGATACAGATAAATTATTAGTATTTTTTTTATTGAAAACAAGAGATAAATGAAAATTCTGTCGCTGCAGCATTTTCTTCTTTGCGATACGAAGCGGTAGACCGGGGTTCGAATCCCCGTTGGGTAAGAAAGATTTTTTCTCCGTTAAAAAATGTTGCAGAATTCGTCTGCTATAACCGTGCTCTGATTGGTCTGCGTTTTCGTTAATAACTCGTTAACAGAGCCAAAAACTGACTTCAAATGAGCTCAGGAACCACCTCTTTCAAGGAAGGAGTACTATTATTTTTGACACACCCTGTATACGTATTCTTCATTAGAGAGAACATACAGTGTCGTGAATATTGTATACACAAAAACATTAAGCTTCCGATTGAATTGTTTGCAGACCAAACCGAAAGAAGAAAAAAGGTACGACGACAAAATGACAGAAACAGAAGCAGTAACCGATAACGTAGCGGAAGAGACCTATGGACAGTCACAGCCTGACGATAAGAAGAAGGATAAGATAACGATCTATCCGCAGATAATCGCCTCTGTCATTGGTAATTACGTCTATCGGTTATTTTACAGCAAGTAACTTCATATTACCATTGATTTGTATCGACTACTATTGCTCGGCGCCTATGTAATGGCATCATGTTTTGTTTACAATGTAGCAGTGTCCACCAGGAAATACTTAGGCATTCCACCCACGCGTAATACGTGTTTTTTTCAATTTAACTTGCCAGAACCGCTGCGACGTTGAACACAAAATTATTCGTTAAAAATAGACCTTTCATTTAAAAAGTCTTTTTATATATTTTTTTCATTGTGGCCTGTGGAAAGCTCTAAGGACAGCTAGTAATTAAAAATATAACTGTATAGTAGATTAATATGTCTCTTCTATATGCTAATTATCATAATAATTAATGTTATCATTCAACATTTATTATAGTAGATTAATTTGGATAATGACTCAATTTTGCTGTAAATTCTAGGTATTACTGGTGCAAGATTCAGAGACTAACTCGTTAATTGATTTCATTTAAAGTGTATCTAACGTTGCTCCTGTGCGGATTAAGTTATGCCTGGCCATCGGTCACCCTGCTCTACTACGACAAGCCCAACTCGCCTATCAAGATGAGTTCAGAACAGAGGTCCTGGGTGGTCACAGCACTATCAATTGGTGCCATACTCGGACCCAGCGCGGCTGCTTTGCTAGTGGACCGGATCGGCAGGAAATTGTGTCTCATTGCAACGTGTTTGCCATTCGTTGCCGGCTGGATGATCCTCTATTTTGCCAACTCTTGGGTGCTCCTTTTCGTAGGACGACTTTTCACAGGCATGCCCATCGGTGCTCTTTGCGCTGTCGCTCCTCTATTTGTCGGGGAAATTGTTGACACCAGAATCAGAGGAGCTGCGAACATGATGCTGGGTATTTTCCTGAACGCAGGATACATTCTCATTTATGGAATTGGACCTTTGGTCAACCCGAAGGTAATTCTGAAGTGATTTGTATTAATTGCAAGATGCAGAAGCTACATTTAACCCCTTGTCACGCGATTTATTCTTGCGGTTGTATAGATTGGAGCTTCTTTGTCATTCATAATTCCCTAGAATTTTATGTTGGTCACTAACCTGACACGATGTAGCTTCATGTGCAAATCAAAATCCGTGTTGAACATTAACGTTCATCCCAGCTAACTAGACAAATTATTCTGCTAGATGTTAGCACTAATCTGCCTGGTACCGACAATCCTCACGCTCATCTGGTTACCCTGGCTGCCAGAATCTCCATACTATTTCTTGAAGAAGAACAATGAGAAAGAGGCGAATTTATCTTTGATCTGGCTGAGGCGCGACACGGCGAACACCAAGATGATAGAAGATATGACAGAGTTCATAGAACTGGAGAGGAACGGTGGCCTGAAAGAGTTGTTCGCGAAACCGGTGAACAGGAAAGCTCTGTACATCATGCTGTTGTTGATAATGGGCCAGCAGTTGTCGGGTCTGATGGCGATCCAGTCATACGTTGGGATTTTGATCACCGAGATACAGTCGGCCATCAACACGGAAATGTTGCTACTTATTCTAGGAGCAATCAGCATGAGTTCTTGCATTGCGGCAGCATTTATCGTCGACAGGGTAGGCAGGAAGCCTCTGTATCTATCCTCGGCGTTCATCACTGCAATTTGCTTAGCCTTGATAGGGACTTACTTTCTTCTCATTAAATATGGGTTCAATGTTGAACCGTATACTCTAGTACCCGTTGTGTCGCTAATAGTTTATTATGTAGCCTTCAGCATTGGAATAGGCAGCATCTCAGCGGTTGTCTCCTCAGAGATCTTCCCCCAAGGTGTAAAGGTGTGGGCATCAGCTGTGACAAACACCGTAGGAGCCGTGCTAGCTCTTGCAGTTTCGAAATGCTACGAGCCTATAAGTATAGCTGCGGGCAAGGAGACGATTTTCTATATTTTCTGCGGTGCCGAGCTGATTATTGCCATCTTGGTCATCTTTAAGATGCCGGAGACGGCGAATAAGTCTTTCTTGCAGATCCAGAACGAGCTCATGAACACTACAAAGAAGGACATCGAGGAAAAAGAAAAAGAAAGTACCAACACCAAGGAGCAACTGGCTTAAGGACACTGCTATGATCCTGTACATTATGTAATATAATAAGAATAAAAGATAACCGGATATTTCGGGTGTGTCCCGTTCTTGAAGAGCGATTGAGGATGAATGAATTATTTATGAAAATTTTTAGTCGAAAAAATTAGATAAGTAATTGAAATTAGTGATTAAAAGTAAGTAATGCGTCGAGAATAATAGAAAGGCAATAGAACATTAATTTAATAAGTATTTAGGACGTGTTACATCCTTCTGCAACATGATTACGTCATGTACTCTGTGTCTTCGGGTGATACTAACAATAAATGATCGCGTTGTCTTTTACGCTCTCTTGCCGTGCTGTTCCGGTTGTAACTCGCAGTTGTTTCTACAAAGATAAAATATAAGACATTTTTTAAACAATACTGAGCCAAGATGTATTAATGGAGAAAGAGGCTCGATTGGACACAGTACGATTGCCCACTTACCCAGATAGCCAAGCGGGCCTAGCGCTGAAATCGAGCAGAGCGTGCCGAGGTCAGGTATCAGGATTTTTACGTGTCGAACATCGCTTGGACCTGCTGAGGGCAGCTCGTACCGCGTTTCGGTCGAGGGCAAGTTATGACCGTAAGGGCTCGAGGACGTGCCCTCGTCCGAAACGCGGTTCGATCTGGCCTCGGCAGGTCCGTCCTCGTTTCGGCCAACGCTCTAGTGTGCGTGACGCACACAGCGCTAGACACGTATACATACACGAGGATTGCAGAGGTTCCGTATATTTCGAATCCTGATGCTATAATGCACATTTCAGGGTTCTAGGTAGTCGCAATCGCTAGATAAAAGATTAATCTAGGAGGGACGGACCCTAAGAATGGATGAATTTTACGTATTCGAGGCGTAATTTACATTATTCGGCGGTTGTAGGTTTATGAAAATGTCTCTCGGCAGCCACGATAGGCGACAACACTGTCGCTTATCCCGTTACTTTTCACGGCTCCGCTACTTGTTGTCGAACAATGTAAATTATGCCTTGAATACGTAAAATTCATCCATTCTTAGGGTCCGTCCCACCTAGATTAATCTTTTATCTAGCGATTGCGACTACCTAGAACCCTGAAATGTGCATTATAGCATCAGGATTCGAAATATACGGAACCTCTGCAATCCTCGTGTATGTATACGTGTCTAGCGCTGTGTGCGTCACGCACACTAGAGCGTTGGCCGAAACGAGGACGGACCTGCCGAGGCCAGATCGAACCGCGTTTCGGACGAGGGCACGTCCTCGAGCCCTTACGGTCATAACTTGCCCTCGGCAGATTCGAGGCATTTGGCTATCTGGGTAGTTATTGGGCACATATCTTTTGGAAATAACATCATTGGACACATGAAGGATTGGACATATCTCTATTGGGCACAAGTAGGATAGAGTTAGAATAGGGTAGTTATATCTCTATAATATAACTAATATAATCTCTATAATATATATAGCTAACTAATCTATATATAACTAATCTCTATATATACATAGCTACTCGTGCTCAATAGAGATGTGTCCAATCCTTCATGCATCCAATGATGCTGTTTCCAAAAGATATGTGCTCAATAGCTAAGTGGGCAATCGTACTGTGTCTAATCAAAGGCCTCTCATTAATGGAAGCAGCATACCTTTTAGCGACTGAGGATTCGCTGACATTGACAAAGTTGGTTCATCATTCTTCTGGTTCTCTATTAGAGAATCATTCTTTTTAACCACGTTCTTGTCCTTCAGACTTTTGTCACGTTGCACCTGAATTTAGAAGAATGTTTTCATTAAATTTGATCAGACATTAACAGTGGCCAAATTGTTTACGACAAGAACAAGTTCTATTTAAAATATTTTTTACAGCGAACTGTAGTTTGGTAAATAATTGCGTGCAGAACTTCAAATGAGGCATGCAGTATACAATAAATTTATATTTGTAACACGAAAAATATAAATTTGTTTACCTCGTGAATAGTTTTCATGGGGAGCTGTCTGGGAGTTGTATTGGCATTAAGCTGATTCTTTTTAATCACATTTGGAAGTTGCCAAGTGCCTGGTATAGTCTTGCGTTTCTCCTTGCGTTTTTTCCCGTTGTTATCTTCGTTCGGGTCACTGTCGGAGCTAACACGTTCCCTCGCTGCCTCTGAACGTCGTCGTCTCTGACTTGCTCGCCTTATTTCCATCGGTCTTCGACGGTTCTGCAAGTGCATTTTGCGGTAATCGGTTATTACGGCAGCGGTGCCCACCGCTGGTCCCAATTCTAGCGACGCCCAAACGGCCTTTCGATACTCCCAATAGCGTTTTTTGTATAACCAATATTTCAATGGGTAATTATACATCATGTCTGGCTGTTTTCTGAAGCACGGACTGAAAATCTATTGAAAATGTACGTTTCATTTTAGGAGTTTTATATCTATTCAACAACATACAGGGTGCCTCAGCTAAATGTATTTAATATTTATCGCTGAATAAAAAGAAATTTCTGAGGATGATGTTATACTGCTGCACCAGGGGGTAAATATAATGATCAACGAGATTTCAAGGTCATCGATATTTTTTCAAACGGGACATTGCATGATTTTAATTTAAGATTTTTGTAGAGCGTTAAAAGCAATGTATACCTTACATTGTATAAATATATATAAAATAATCCAACGATGTATTTGATCACGAGATATTTGTGTCTGAGTTGTTCAAAATTTTTGGACATAAATATCATTGGATTCGTCTTTTTATGTTCTACAACAGCCCCATCGGGGTTGAGAAAAGTGAAGCAGATGTTGAGGCGATCTTAAATTTAGCCGTGACACTCTGTATAAGAAAATATTTATATTTGTAGACAATATAACAGTATGAAAAATACGTACTCTATCGTCTTTGTTTGCTGTAAGTATCATTTCGTCGATTTTCGCGCTGTATTGCTCCATCAGCAGTACCATTGACTCTGTCAGAATGTTGAAATACTTCATTTGCACTATAACGTTCTCCGAGGTCAGCAGTTGCGGTAGCTCTGTGCATAAAGCCTCCACGATACACGATATAAAATTCTAAAATATCGTCGATTAATCAAAAATCAATTCGAGTAAAATTCTGTAATGTTCTTAATGATTTTAGAGAATGCAATTATTTCCACGCTGTACGGACTTCAATATCTTGTATCGTCAGGCCCATGTCTTTGTGTTGCATCGCAATGTAGCCGAGGAGATAGTTCCTCTGGGCAGGCTTGTCATTATAATTGATAAACAATGCGGATATGATGTCGTAAATAATGGTGAACTTCTTTTTAACTTTAGCCTCGCGTACGAACTCCGGTATTGCCTCGTCTTCGAAGTATTTCGCGTATTGGGGGTAATTTTTAAAAAGTCTGCAAGTTCACAAGATTATTTGATAATAATTATCAACGCAAGCAGATTGTTCAATAGAATAAAGGAAATAATTACGTCGTATACATCGCAAACCCGTAGTACGCACTATCCTTTTCCACGGTTTTCCAAATTGTTTGTATTATCCCGAAGTCTTTGCTCTCGATTAGGGGAAGCTCCTTCTGGGTTGTTTTCGGTTTTGCTCTACACACAGTTTTTAAGTTCCCCATATTTTTCGTGCAAGATATTTTGACACATTTGCACAATAATTGAAAATCGTTTCGCTCATTGTGCATCATAGAAGTAAATGTATATCATTTATTTTCTACACACAATATTTACATATAATCGACTTTCGTTGCAATACGTTTATTACACAAATTTCTCGCTTAAAAGTATGTTCCTATGCAGAAACCTTACACAATGTATCCGCATATTGAAATTCGGAACTGTTCTCGTACTCGCACATGTCCAAAGCAATTATGCAGCTCTCACGCACAACTCTTTTACTGTCATCTAAATATTTATTTAAAATACTGAAACAATCTGGAGTTGCTATAGAGCCTAAAGCTTCCGCACACTCGTGCCGAACCATTTCATTCTCGTTCTCGTCTTCTAGGGAAGCTCGCAAGTAAGGTACAGTGATTTCTTCCTGCAGTTGTCCGAGAACGAAGGCTATCTCATGTCTGAACAGAGCACTGCCAGCTTTCAAACCTGTAAATAGAACATAAAATATAATATATTATAACAGAAGATTTTACAACGAGAAATGGGTATTTTTACCATCACTGAGAGCAAGAATGCTTTCAGGTGTACAGATATTCCTCAATGAAAACATAGCTTGGTATCTTTCAAATAAGGGAACATCCTCATTTAGAAGAATATTCTTTAATTTCTGGATATCAGAAATATCTGTTGGCGGAGCTGGATCCACTGACATGTAAGGACTCTTTTTAGAATTCGCTGAGACATTGTTTGACTTTAACCACTCCAGTAGGCGCAATGCCAACTGACAAGTTTCTGCAACTTCCGGTACACTGTCCTTGCTATACTCCTCCAAAACTGGAATTACGCTAATGTCTCCAATTGCGCCTAAAGCTTCCCCTGTAATAATAAAATTAAAATCTTTCAATGTTTCATAGATTGAAGATTGACGTATGAATATCAAAGTTAAATTTACCTGCTTCGTGACGAACCATTGGTTCCTGGGTAACGTCTTTTAATACTTCTATGAGAATTGGTATGGCTAGTGCATCTTGCATTTGGCCGAGGCAATATGCTAGTTCGTGTTTTAATAAGGCAGAGTCGTCTTTAAAACAATTGTGAATTTGTTCGATAGCTTCGGAACCTCCGACATTTTTTAGAGTAAACAGTGCACGGAATCTTTCTTTCAGCGGTCGATTTGTGTCGTTTAAAACGCGACCTATCGCTGCAATTTGATTATCATTCACTTGCAACATTTCTCTCTCGATTTTTGATTGAAGGTAATAACTTTAAATACGATATTTATTAATATTCATTGGTAACTTCGTGACACCTTATTATTTAATATGTGAAGACCGTATGCATGCTTATTCTAACCTAAAAAATTCTAGGTTAAGTCATAAAGTATAAAGTTCAAAAGTTGTGTTCTATGGTTATGACACAGAATATCATTATTAGCGCAGTAGAGATTTTTTTATCTATTTTGATAGACATGAAGTAACTAAAGTAATAATTGAAGACGCTATAGATTAATGATCGAAAATAATAAAAAATGATTGAAAATTAGCGAAGTCCATTTCAAACAATTTCAAACGAGCGCGCGCAATTTCTGTTGATTTTTTTCTGTTGGCAACCAGTGATGAGCCGGGCGCTTTTTCACGCATGCGCGACGATTCTTGCCTCAGTCAAGTACGAAGATTGGGTACCTTGGAGCCCTGCTAATTTCGTAAAATTTATTATGATTTGATTTTAATTTTGTTTTTCTCGCAGCCCACTCTTCATTTGCGCCTCGTGTTGTAACGATCGTAACGGACTCCGTTAGACGTTCCCGCTAATAATAGTCCCCCTCTATTTTCTCTCCAATAGTTCTCCACAAACTTCGGATGTCGAACGTTCCTGCCGAAACTCGCGCATGCGCGAAAAAAGCTTATCAAACCATTTCAAACGAGCGCGCGCAATTTCTGTTGATTTTTTTCTACTTTGTTCACTGTTGGCAACACTGACAGTGGAACCTACGTTCACTGTCGACCTACATTGTAAACATCTGAGAAGTTAACAGAAGTTAATAACATTTAATATTCAATTGTTATAGCTGTAAGTTGTAAATCATGGCACACAGTAGGCTGGAAAGGGTTGGAACCATCTTCTCAAGGTATTGTTTATATTTAATTTACTAATCATTGTAAATTTCGTAGATGCCTGGTTATAATTTTATAATTGTTATAACTTGTTAGTATAATCAATATTTTTTATCACAATTAAATCTAAAATGAAAGAAAAACGATTTACATTGAATGAAACGAAATTGAATTTTTGTGTAAACTAATAAACCAACGCATTATCTTATTAATGTAAGTGTATATGCAAGGTGATTTAATTTAATTTTATATAAATTCTAGAGTGTCGTCACTGATTAAAACTGGATCTATAACAGACCATAATATACCGATGTGGTACGAAATATACAAAAATTTTCCTCCAAAGTACGAGCCAACATATAGTAGACCTGCGTCTCAAAAGCCATTAAGAAATATCTTTTATGAGGAAGATGTTCTGAGAGCGTAAGCCTGACAATGCATTTATGCTAATAATAAAGAAACATCTCTGCAAACGTACTATTATTTTATAGGAAGTTTCATAAAAATATAACATTTTTACCGTCAGTAGATTTGGAAACTACAAGACCAACTGAAACACAATTATTCCTAGACAAATATTCCCAGTATTTACAGGTAATTTTCAATGAAGTATATTATCATAATATATTACATTTAATTGATTAATTAATTACAGGATGGGTTCGCAGAGTCAGAGGCATTTGATCAAGCACTGTCAAAGTATATGTCACGTTTCACCAGTGAAATAGAGAAGTTGAAAAAAATCCAAAACTCGGGTTCTCAGCAATTGAGCGAGAGTAAAGTTGAAACTAAGACTTAAAAAATTATATTATTACTAAAGAAATTATTATAATATATTATCGTTACGTAATACATCATCTATATTAAATTGGCCTTTCATTTCATGTTAAGTATCTCAAAGAATCAAGTTTACGAACATTATTCTTAGTTTTGCAAATCAAAATTATACTTTATCTTAAGCAATCTAGAAAATTTTGGCATATATAAGGTGGTTCAGAATCAACCGTATTAAACAGTAGGTCTTGCTGAAAATTAGATTGAAATTAGACGATAGGGAGAAATGGAAAGAAGGGGGGGTTGGGTAAATGGATTTGAGACCCTAAGGGGACCAAATAACATATACATACATAGTAGATGTCAGTATAGTTGATCGTACACTAATACTACTATATATAACACATAGTACTTATGCTATTATACTATAGTATACTATACTAGGATAATACACTATACTAAAGTGTACCTCTAATGCGTTATACACGTGGTCATATACGTGAAGGATCGAGTCTACTAATCAGAAAAGGTTTTATCCTGAAGTATACTATAACCTTCAAAAGAACTTGAGTTTACCTGCTCTAACGAGATATTAAAAATTCTGTTTCCGATTGTATAAAAGAGAATCATTTGTTTTCTAGTAGAAAATGTCCGCGAAACAATTGTTTTCGTTAGTGTTTGTTAGGAAAGGAACAGAGATTCTGTTAGGTCTGAAAAAAAGAGGACTTGGAGTAAATTTGTGGAATGGCTATGGTGGGAAAGTGGAACCTGGAGAAACGATTGTTCAGGGAGCTGTTCGGTAAATCGTTTTGAACAATTTCTGTATTTTAATGAAAAGTTTTTGATATGCACTTACTCCTCGTTTCATTTATACAACAAATTATAAACGTTATGTTCAACAACAATTTATTCATAAATATCACATTAACAATAAATTTCAACAAAATGCCTTGTTTATACAACAATTATTTACGAAAATTATATTCAAGCATTAAATTAGGTTCTCAATAATGTTGTAATCATTCATTGTCTAGGGTTTTGTTCGAAATTTTTAATTACAATCAAGCTTGTATACATGAGGTTTCAAACCTATTAATCAATTAATTATCCCTTAAATTTATTGCAAAATTTGAGTTGTAAAACATTTTACAGTTGTAATGTGCAGGTACATGCTTAAAGAATAAAATAAGTTACTAAACATGAATAAAAACCATTCCATTAAATAATAAGAATAATAATAAAGTAGCAATGGTAATCGTATAAATTTACTTTTTCTGTTTTGCAGCGAATTGAAAGAAGAATGTGGTCTGACTGCAGAGACCTTGAAAAAAATTGGTATTTTACACTTTGAGTTCGAAGGAGTTGAGACTCTGTTGGAAGTCCATGTTTTCGAGACGTTCAAGTATGATGGAGAAGTAATAGAATCTGAAGGTATTTAACTCCTACGTTGACATTTTAATCAAATAGAATTTTACATTGCTCGTTCATTCTTTACGTTATTCCTTGTCAGTAATTAATTACAGTGTGTAAAACCAGTTCGTTTTAAAAATTAAATTTCTCAGTAATCGAGTCACCTACAAAATGTAAAACTGGTTTGACACAGTGTAATTACAATGAATAAAAGAAAACGTTCGTAACAAAATAAAATCCTAACACCTAGTCTCTTACTAAACAAATTGTTCGCGTACTTAGTTTTCTAGTAAATATATCCTAGTTATAGATAAATATTTTTTTTTTGTTTAGAAATGCGACCAGAGTGGTACGATATAAAAGATATTCCATTTAAACAAATGTGGCCGGATGATGAATATTGGTTTCCTTATATGTTACGAGGAGAATTGTTCAAGGGATACTTTCTCTATCGAGGTCAAGACCTAATTGTCAAACATAAAGTTGAAACTATGGAAGAGCTACCCAATGAATAATATCTTTTAATTATATTTCTCAACATTCACGTACATTAAAAAGGAAATGCACTTTTACGTCTTTCTGCATTAAAATTCGATAGACAAACAAATTTGCTCATACTATCGATTTTGTATTAAAAAGATTTTGAAGTATTCATTGTACAAATATTTTACAGTCTCTCTACGCTAGTTGTACATTTAATTCAACGTTAAGCTACCTTAAACATATAAAAGCTTTACCAACACATCAGAGATCATTGAATAAATGTTTCAAATATACTGCAAGGCTAATAAATTAATTTGCTATTCGTCGTTAGCTTGCCATCCTAAATATTTACAAAAACTGCATCATATCGTATCACAAACGATAAAAATATCCTGCTTAATCTACCTCCGATTTCTAAATGATAATTTGCAGAAAATATTTCGGTCAAGCACCATATAGCTCGGACAGATACAAATTTTCGAGTTTTAGTGCGAGAGATCTTAGATTACAGACTAAAATTTGGTGGCGAGCATATAAATATGGAATTGTAAAGTCGTTGATTTACTTTCCTGTTATAATGCAAACTTTAAGTTGAATCGATCTTTTAAATGAAAAAAAGTTTAATAAATGCAGTTGAACATAGTATCTCTGAAAAATCAATTCAAATTCAAGCTTGTACTATTATATTTAAATTAATCGACGACTTCACGTTTTCCTATTTATATGCTCGTCACTGTATGTCATGGACGTATAGAATTGTGAATTAATTGTATCACCGTTGTTCTTTGCACCTTTATGCAGCTGACCAGTGTTCAGACCTCCATAATAAAGCGTACATGCTGTGCCTGAGGTCTTCTGCGTCTAACGAGTCGATAGGATAGTCGGTGTACCTTGAAATCAGACTCCTATACCCCTGACCAACAGTTGCCAACACCAATTTCTTTTCGTCTGATGATTTAAAAGAAATTATTTGGCAGACTTTGCCTTCGAAGGGTCTGAAAACAGTGATTGGTCTTAAAGAATTGCATTCTGCTACCACGATGCAGCCCCAAGTTGTACCAATGTACAACTGGTTCCGACAAGTTTCAAACGTTGTCACTTGACACTTCTCCGTAGATAGATTCTCCTCTATAGAGATCGACTTGAGACTCTCCGAGCAAGGTACTAGCTTCGACATGTCCAGCTTATTTATTATCTGCCGGGTGTCCACGTCCCACTGATAAACAATGCATCCAGGATACGTGTATGATAGTATGCAGTTTTCAGCACTCAGTAAATACGTAGCAAACAAATTCTTAGTAGCTGCCTCTCCGGTGACATGAAAAACTTGCAGTGTATCTATCAGGCTATTATCTTTCAGTATGTAGATGGAAATTTTGCCAAAGCTTTGCCCAACCCATAATTCGAGTATACGTTTTTTCCTGTAAACAGCTGCCAGAGAATATGTTTTAATATTGTCTTGCGTCTCAGTCACAACCTCCATCTTCTTCATTTGCGTGAAGGAGTTGGTCAACAAAAATATCCTACCGCTGTGTAGCGCTACTACGAACTGCTTCATCTGTTCCAAATAGATTAAACCAATCACCTTCGACTCCCTGCTGTGATCGGGTTCTAGATTATAGCTAGCGACGCAACCAAAGTTACTGCCTAGATAGACGTGCACTTGGCCTGTGTTGTCACCGATCCAGATGTACCCATCTACTCCGCACATTGCGTAAGGTATCACAGGAGTTTCGATCCTAACATGTTGTAACCAGCCCTTCTGTGTTCCCAGTAGCATGTCTACTTCGCCGTTATTATGTCCAAACCAGATTTCATCTCCGTTTATGTTCTCCTCAATAGTTCGATTTGTCATAGTGATAGCTGTTACTTGAGTCCTTTCAGTGAGCATTATAACGTCTATTAAGTGCGTAAATTCTGGTGCAGAAGCAATCGAGACTATCTGACTGGCCGTGGGTCTGTCTTTAGGATTCTGTGCCCAGCATATCACCATCAAATCCAGAGCATAGCAAGGATGGAATGTTTCTCTGTAAGTTAACGGCGGTCTCCCACCCTCTAAAATACACTCCTTGACTGCCTCGTGACCTTCGAACGGTTGTCTTAGAGTGATCAATTCGTATACGAACATTCCAAACGAGAAAGAGTCAACTTTCTCGGTGTACTCTTCTTCACCGTTGTACTTGATGATTTCCGGTGCCATGAATCCCTCGGTTCCGCCAAACCCTTTAGCACCCGTTGGCAACGTTAGCCTGGAAATCCCATAATCCGCTACTTTAACGTGGACAGGATGCTCGGGATGATCCTGGAAAGGCAGAGGCATCTGCCAGACCAAAACATTTTCCGATTTCAAATCTCTATAAATCACGTGTTGCTGGTGTAGATACTCCACGGCCTTCGCAACCTGCAATATTATAGTTTGCAAGGTGTACGGGTCTAATTTAGCACCTGAACGCCTGTAATTCCTCAGTACATTATCCAATGCACCTTCCGGTGCTAGATCCAGCACTAAAGCAAGAGGACTGACCACTATGCCAATCAGAGGAACGATGTTAGGGTGTCGAAGTGTTAATAGAATATTCAGCTCCTGTCTAGCGGTGCAGTAAGCTTTACACGCGTACTGCAGAGGGTCTCTGTCCCACTTGCTTTGCGCAGCTTTGTAAGCTAGCACCGCAGACTGCTTCGAATTCGGGCCTGGTGGAACTGGCTGTAGCATCTTGATGGCAACATCAGTCTTCTGATAGGACCCTGGCAAGCGACAGACCCCTTTGAAAACGAATCCGAACGCCCCGCGGCCCAGCAGCTTCCCTAATTTGATATCCTCTGACTTGATCAAGTGTTTCATCCCTAGGTCCATGAAAATAATGTCTGGAGCCACGTGAGACAGAGGTATGTCGGAGTGTTTAGGACAACTGATGGGCTTATTACTATAGGCGGACAGTATGCACTCCTCCACCATCCAGGAATAAGCCAAAATGCCCTCGAAATGGGAGTTCTGTTTCGAAATATCAGGATGACCTTCGAGAGACGGCATTCTGCTAGATGTTAAACTATCATAGCCCACTCCACTGTCTCCGTCGGACTTATAACTGTCCTGGCTCTGTCTTTCCTTGTTTACATAATATTTCTGGATGTCCTCGGCCAGCCGATCGTTGTCGCTAATGTCGTTTTCATTCTCCCCGTTGTTCAACAAACATCTAGGGCAAGGTATCAGACGCGTGACTAACAGTTTGCCTTCAGAAGTGTGCACGAAACGTGTTCCCAGCGTGGGATACCAGTCCTCTAATAAAATATCAATATGGTCGACGATCAAAGCTAATAGTTGGGGCATACTTTCTGGACGAGGCTCGACGACGATCGCTTGATACCCCATAGGTTCTTCATCGGCTGAATCAGACAATATCGGTTGCTTAATCACTAGAGTATCGACTGGGAACCAAATCTCTAAGATCGCTGAATTTTTTAAGTCCACCGTGCACCAAATCCCATCCTGCTTCAACTTAAACTTAAACTGTCTATAGTCGTACGGAACATTTTTCAAGTTATAATTGACTTCCTTGAGCCGTAGCAGAGTGATGTTAGCGTACCTCAGCTCAATCCCTGTTTGCCACAGCACCCATTCAGCCTGAGTATCCAATAAACTTATAAAAATATTATCATCCACGAAATCTTTGAACGGTGCCAAAAAAGACATCACTATCTCAACTATAGCGTCGTCAGCTAATATCCTTGTTATAAGTCTTGACCAAAAGCCACTTGGAAAGTAGGACATAAGAAGCAGCCTAGTCACGGAACAATCTGGCTGTGACCTCGACGTCAGTACACATTCCGTGCTCTGTTTATCAGCAGAGTTTTGGAAGCTGATTATGGGAGAAGTAATCTTTTTAGTTCTCACATGCCAGCCTCTTGTTTTCACAGGGATTTTGATCACCTGGTTGTTTCTCAAAATGTCCTCCTCGGTTGGCAGCAAAGAGGGAATCAGCAGAGTACGATAATCCCAAGTTAGAGCCACTTCAAACTTATTTAATAGACTCACAATGTAGCCTTGAGTGTCTATGGAGGATATCGTAGAAGATTTAAACACGTGTTGTATATCATCCAGCTTCATAATCCCAGATCTAGAGAAGGGATTGATCTCACGAATGGTCACCACGTGCGCCAACATGTCGCAGAGCCATTGAGGATCCAGGAAATACAAATCTTTCAGTGTAGCGTCATCGTAGTGCAGAATAATGCCATTTTCATGCAGAAACAGCGTAGCCTGGTGTAATTCTGCAGGGTCTCTGAAGGACCGATGCAGCTTCTGCAGTTCGTTGTTCACTGCAGTGTAGTACTGGTCCGCTTTCAGCACTGGATCTCCTCCAGACAGTTTCCTGTCGTGAGCCAATTGAATCACGACGTCCTCCAAGGCAAGGTAACTGGAAGGAACCTTCTGTTCCAGCAGAAGCTCCTTGCTGCCAGGAGATCTGAGGCTGAAGACAACGTCATAGATCAGGTTGCACAACATCTTGATGTTGTGTCTGGTCTTGCAGCTCACTTCTATGGTCTCCATGACCTTCGGCAAACCGCACTTTTCAGCATCGACCACATTTATGAACTTGTCACGAATGTACTGCTGCAACGCTTCGCTGTGCTCGTTAGATATATCATAATGGGTGCCAATGATGATCACTGGGGAATTCGGAGCTCTGCTCTGAATGTTTACTAGCCACTGGAAGATCTCTGACACGCCCTTGAAGCCATCTATGATCCTCCAGACAACCAGATACAAGCTACGCTTGGACAAGAAGTACTGATGAGTCGCATAGTATTCCTTTTGCCCTCCAAAGTCCCATGTCCTGAAGTAGACTGGTCCATGAGAAGACTGACCTCTGACTTT
Organism: Lasioglossum villosulum; assembly: GCA_963971365.1. Lineage (NCBI taxonomy): Eukaryota > Metazoa > Arthropoda > Insecta > Hymenoptera > Halictidae > Lasioglossum > Lasioglossum villosulum. Next base: position 21,128,109 of record OZ020495.1, on the reverse strand, counting down.
CTTCTCATAGATCCAGTCCCCGATGTCAACGCCAACTGTGGATATTATAGTCCCTCTGGCAGTCTTCGCGTTGATGTTCTTGTTGCCCATTCTCTTCGCCCAATGCTCGGAAGCCTTCTTCTTATTCGGAACCTCGCCCTCCTGCCTTAGCTGTTCTAATAAACTCGTTTTACCAATTCCCTGAATCCCTACGATCATCAGCTTCATTCGAGCGTAGGGTTTAGCATCCTCCAAGATCGACTTTAAATATCCAATAACGTCCATCGTTTTGTACTTCTTCGACTCGATCATAGTCTTTAGAGGCTCCTGGAGCCGGCAACCTTGCGTGTTCAGGTTCCACAAACGAGACAACAATCCCATCTGCGGAGGTAACTCCATAATATCAGGATTGCCGCTTATGTTTAACACGGAAAGATTATTCAGCTCGTAAATGTTCTGAGGTATTTCTTTCAGTTTGTTATTACTGACGTCCAACATGCTGACGTTCGGGAACAGCAAATACAACTTCGAGCCAGAGTAGGTCATCTTCATGTCTTTTTCGACATTCTCCTCGTCCAAAGCTGGCATCTCTCCATCGTCGATCGAAGTCAATTGAATTCTGCTAAGGTGATTGTTAGCCAGTATCAGTGTTCGTAGATTCTCCAGCCGAAGATGGCGCCTGTGGGTGCAGACTGACATCAGAACTACGTCTCTCAGAGACGTTGCTGTTTGCCTATTGCTGCCTGGAACTATCGGAGACTGGACATTGGTAGTGGGACAATAGCAGGCAGTGTTAGCTTGCTCCATTGCATCGGCACTGTCCACCTGCGGCAAGCTGGGCCATCTAGAGATCTGATTGTTGGACAAGTCCAATTGTTTTAGGCTCGCAGGGTAGGATGTTATGTGGCTCATGGATCTTAAAGAATTATAAGCCATGTTCAGTCTCACTAAATTAACAGCTAGACAAGGTAACGCCACTGGGATGCTGTTAAATAAGTTATGCGCTAGGTTCAACGATGTTAGAATTGATCTAGCTCCGTTTTCGTTGTCATCTGTGATCTTTTCCGAGACTTGGACCGACTTGGTCCACACATGCGGACGATTCATCTCGATGATACGAGCGTTTGCTATTTTAGTGAAGGACTCGAACTCTAGAGAGTCTTCTCGGGACATACCTAATTGCGACGCTATGCTCGGGCTGTGATTTAAAGCGTCGTCTCGCTGAGATTTGCGTACGATGTTTTGAGACACCTGACTGGGCAGGTCTTTGAGTAGATTAAAGGACGCGTTCAGCTCTTTGAGCTTCGGTGCTCGCCACAGATTGTCCGGGAGACATTGTAGTTTATTGTTGGAAACGTCCATTACTTCAAGGACTGGTAGATTCATGATAAACTCGGGCAGCTGCTCTAATCTGTTGTCTTGAAGGTATATCTCCTCCAGAACAGGACACAATTTGTCCTTCTGGCTTTTTGGATCGGCAGTTAGGCAGTCTATCTTGTTCTGAGCCATGTTGAGGTACCGTAGACTCTGTAGGTAAAATAAAGTAGAAGGTACAGAAGTTATAGAATTACGGGAAATATCTATCCTTGTAATAGCGTAGAGGACCAAGTCATTATTCTTCACGTTCAGTTTCTTGTTAACATGCAGCACAGCATCTACCAGCCACTGAGACCTAATTTGCGAGAGATGACACTGTTGATTGTGCCAGTTAATCATTGTTGGTGTGTTTGGAAACAGTGTCGAGTACGTGACATTCCCAAAAGAAGGCAAAGCTGAGAAATGAGAGGTCTGAGTGCACTCGGTCATTGCTTTTTTGTTAATTTTGTACTCGGAGTCTGGGTAAGCCTTTATTGACAGCAGTTTTGCTGTTAACGGCTCATCCCGATTTTGTGCGGCAATTTTTATAGCTTTGCACGTGTTGTCAACAGCACCATGCTTCAGTAATAGGTCGGCTATCTTTATGTCTCGCTGCAGGCAAGCTATGATCAAAGCACTGGAGAAGTTACTCTCCGCATCGCTCTGATCATAAGGAACTTTTAATGGTAGATTAGGATCAGCACCTGCCATTAGCAAAGCTGTCACTACGTCTGTGTACTTGCCTTTCACTGCTGCGTGCAAAGCAGTTTCGTTACCATTGTTACAATATAAATCGAAGTTCAAGGGACACATCATGTTATCGTCTTTTTTATCAAATGCTTTACTCCTGAAATTCAAGCTGGACATTAACCTTTGAATCCCACTGGAAATCTTTCTTTTAGACATTGGCAGCGGCTGAGTCACTCCCATGTCCTCCTCCTTAATTTTCCTTGCTTTCACTTTGTAATTTAGCAACAGTTCCACGATCTTAATATTTCCAAGCATGCTGGATATGTAAAGAACATTCTGCCCCGTAACATCTTGAGTATTTATGTCAAATGGCATATCGTATTCGAATTCCCCTGACGAGTCTTTGTAGCATTGGTACATATGTTGCGGGTATTCGAACTTCAATAATAAATCTATAACTAGGTAGTGACCGTTTATAGCCGCTGCATGAATTGGCAGCCATTTTTCCACCGTCAAAGATTGTATCTGCTTAGGAAAATGTCTGAGAAGAAGGTCTACGATCTCCACCTTGCCATTATAACAGGCAATGTACAATGGACAGTACTTAGTCACAGAGTGCGTTCTGCAATCTGCACCGTTATCCAAAAGCAGCCGCACTATGTCTCTGTGACCCATTTCGCAGGCTGTAAACAACAATGTGTTCGCACCATTGGGTGCCATATTAACGATGTATTCAACATCGGACACAAGACCCTGGATAATGTTCCTAGCTGCCACTGTATCTCCTTGGATACAAGTTGCACGCAAAGAAGCATGCGTTGCCAGCTTTGCCAACTCATACTTCTCTGCTGCAGAGATTAGTAAATTCTTACAAGCCTCCTGCTTGTTTTTCTCGACTATGTCTATCGGTTTCTCACCGTTATTGTCTGTGATCATCAGGTCTGCATTAAATTCCAGTAGCTTTTCAATGTTGGAACTGTGACCATGTTCTGCGCAGATGTGCAGTGATGTTCGGTAGTGACCTCTGGGCCCACAGGGGATGTTCGGATTAGCACCGGCTGACAATAGGACATCCAAGCATCTTGAATTCTCTGTGATTGCTGCAGCATGCAACGGTGTCCTACCCCATGAGTCCTGGCTGTTTATGTATTGCGCGTGTTCACCTCTTAGAAGGTCTTCTAACAGTTCTGCGTTGTCCCATAAAGCAGCTTGGTGCAACAAGCGGCCAGGAAAGTCTTCATCGATTGGGGTATAATCTTCCATGACTGAATCTGGAATGATTTTGCCATAAAAGCTCACCATTAAAATATAACAGCAATATTAAATTTAATACAATTATGATTATACTTACAAAATTATATCTATAAATTGTTACAATTTCCAATTGCATATGTGTTTATATGGTGCATTCTTCTTTTATGATAGTTTGCATAGCTTTTTGTTCCAGATCGATCAAAATTAAATGTTTCATTGCATAGTTATTTAGGAATTCAAGTATTTCCACTAAATATAAAGTGGAAATTGAGTTTAAAATTGTATATAAACATTTCTCAAATGTTAATTGTTTGTCACATTTTCGATCTAGTTTCTATTTTATTTCGAATTACGAATTGTTTTGGTAATAATAAAAATATCGTCAGTTAATATGGCCATATTTGGTATGCTAAATTAAATTTACACATACGAAATTTTGTGTATACCTAAAAACGTAAAGATAAATGATTGTGGTGAAGATCATGGTTCGTTTCGCAACTCACTTTAGTCATTTAAACATCCTCCATATTTTTTTGCTGTTTTTCTTGCATTGACAGGATAATAGTCACTGTCAATTGATATTGTTAACGTGAAACGTGAGAACAACACTAAACTCACTCGGTGATCGCCATTTTGTCAGACCTCTTTATCGACAGTACACACCTTTAAATGCAATCCCACGCATCAGTGACATCGAATCGATTAAAATAAATAGTATCTGATATTACGTAACATTGTTATTAGACTATACATACTTATTTATGCAAATTCCCTTTTTTATTCATTACACAAACAACAAAATAAACTAGAAGAAATAAAATGTCTTCTGCAAAAAATTAAAAAAAAATTTTATTAATTTTTATTTGTACGCACGATCGTATTGTTTGGTTTGTTCGATTTATGCAACAAATGTGTCGTAATTTAAAAGATTGCGCATGTAAATATTTAATTAAATCGAGCAAAGAGTGATTTATAGGACGATGATTAACTTGTTGTCAAGAGGTAACATAAAATATAGGAAGTATGAAATATAAGAAGTATGAAGGCATAAATATATAAAACATAAATTATAGAAGGTATAAAATATCTGTAATGTATAGATAGGTCGGTATAGATAAACTCTTGCACTGGATATATAAAAATGTAATTTTTTTAATTAGAAAATTAGAAAATTTTTATACAATACACGTTAATAAACATTCTACTGGCAGCCTTCGAGACTCAATGCTCTCGCCAAATTTCTAGCAACAGCCAGCCTAAAAATTTCAATTTCTACTTGAAATTTAGGGTCATCACCATGTGCTTCAACGCAGCGTAATAATTCGTAACAATCGTTAGAGGATATGATCACATCTTTGGCTTCCAATAATGGGATAGCATCAGACAAAAGAATCGACCAGAAGCTGAAATAGAAATTTTTTTACCGATATCTTCTAAATCAATTTCAATCCTACTTTAATCTATATTTTACTTACTATTTTGGAGTTAGATTGGAGACTAAAAGGGACACCAATAAGCTTGCTGCTTCTTTAAACTCTCCAATATTATACATTTGATGAAATTCGCAATATTTTCCTATCAGAGAAACATAATTACAATAGTTATCGCTTTATTTTAAAATTAACATAACTTTTCACATAAAAACTTCTAAAATTTATTTTATTACCTAAAAATGTAAGCCTATCACTGGCCATCATACAGAACCCTAAATTCTCTAAAAGATCGCGACATTCCAGTTTGCCAGTGTCCGCATATTGTTTTAAAAATTGATCAGCTATGTAAGTTACAAAACCACTGTCCTGTCCCTTCAATGCCCACGCAAGTGCATTTCCAAGCCTGCCGTGTTTTATACATTTTATTCCTTGGATTTTGCATATACTAGTCACTGAAAAGAAATTCTTAAGTAATTACAACATATATTATATATTGAAATAATATTTCATTACGTAAAACTACTAACCAATATGGTCCATTCTATTATCGCGAGCTATATCTATAATTTTATTTATTCTTGCTTCCGATCCCATTGGTAACGATTGTATCAACAGTTCGAGTCTTGCTAAACCTTCCATAGGACAGTGCATTAAATAACTCGCGCCACATTGCCAAAGAGAATGATGTTCCATCAATGCATTGCCATATTCTAGTATTAGAGATTCATGTAGTTGGTTCGTCACCCTTAAACAGACAAAATTATTTTCCATTAATTTCATAGAATATTGTACTTTCTTGAGGTTTCCAAAGAAATTAGACGAGACAAATTTCGTCTTGAAATATTGATGCGTTAAAGTCATCAAAGTTTAACAGGAAAGTGATCATTAAATTACTTACTCGATTTGATCTTTATCTAAAACTTTAAGTCTGCCACAAGTGTATAATAAATCCACTAAATGAGTTGCGAACCATCCATTATCCCCCATATACTGTATTTCCTTAATAACTTGGTGTAGATCGCTTTCCATCAAAGCTCGTATAGCATTATCAGATGGTCTATTAGCCTGCCATCTTTTGACGATACTGTTCGCATGGTGCGAAAGCTCAGGTTGTTTGCAACATGGAGACGTATAAAACAATTTGGCTGCTAACAGTTCATACCAAGCATCTGTATAAGATGTTAACTGCCACAGAACTTCCTGTTCTCCTGCAATTAACTAAATTGAATTTTTTAAAGAATCTAAACTGATTAAATATTAGGTCATTTCATTTATAATATGAAAATATTAAAAATACCTTCATAATCATTTCTAAATCCTGATCAATGATGAAATCTTTGCTATTCAAATGCGAGCCTAAATCTAACTGCCAGTGCTTCCAACGCATATTGAACTCGTTTACTGAATAACCACCATACACATTATACACTGGCATTGTTTTAAGTATATTGTCAGCAATAATGAAGGCAGGATCATCTGCTTTACTGTGCAATGCTAGAAGAGCTCGCACTGATTCCAATTTCCCATGTAATGTGCAACGAATGACTGTCTCCCAGTAGTTAGCATGTTTCAAGTCTGCACCAATTGTCTTCAGAGTCAGTATTTTATTTGCCATACGTTCTGTAGATGGGAAATGAAATTTGATCCATTCTAACAATTGCGGTAGAACGACGTTTCCTAAATTTAAAAGGGCAATGAATGTAATTGATATAATTAGGATACACAACAATTAAGTGCAACTAAACTCTTTACCTGGTACAATATCTATATATAAAATTTCTGTTAAATGCCAGACACATTCAATCTGATAAAATATTGTAAGAAAATTCTCCAGCGATTCTTTCTTGTCCGACAATGATTTTCCACATATATCTTGCAAGCTTTCTATACATGCTCTTAAGATAGATCTATATTGTTTGCTATGTTTCAAAAGCTCTGGCCTAATGTCATCTGAAGACGCTTTAATTTTTCGAATAGATAAAAAGACACCGTTACTTTCATTTACTAGTTTGCGTAATTGCGGAGAAAATAAAATTACTTCTGGCTTTAAAATGTGTACAGTTGGAATGTATTTAGCAAAGTCTTTGTTTTGTAAGTTTTTGGTGTTGTATATGCTGACTTTGTTGCTGTTTACCCAGTTTGCTGAGAGTCGTTCGTTTTTGTGGATATCTGGGATATCCTGAAAATGAAACAAATTATTATTAATAAATTTCTATGATTAATAGTCTCGTCAATTTAATTTTTGAATAAATATAAGTTGTGCATAAAGGAGTAATTCAATTTTCGTAGATTACGGATGCTTTTACAAAATTTCAACGAACACTGAACATTACAAAGGGGTAATTTAAATAGTATTTATTTAGTTGTATTTTTAAACATGTTTTATTCGACAAAAAAATGTTTCCAGGGTATCAAAATAATAGTGATGAGGTTAAGTATGTTAGGTTATGTATGAATTCAAAGCATGCAGTTAGAAAAATAATAATACTTACGATAGTCGGAGGATTTTCGACATCGGCCATAATTGTTAGTGAGAAACTTTCAGTTCGAAGTATTTATTTTAATTACATGAATTTTGCATTCACGGTCAATTATTCTCTATGATTTTCCCACAAATTAAAATGTAGTGTAGCGACTATCGATACTGACATGTTCGATTACGATCGTATGTATCGAGATGTGCAATATGAATTGATAATTATATTCGATAGATATACTCTACTCGATATCTCGTAATTCGAATTAAATAAAAAATTTCGGTAGTTTGGAATATTTATTATATATTATGTATATACATTATATTGAGACTTTGATTTAAAAATTTTTATTATAAAATATTTTCAAACCCGTTCAGATTCTCGTTATTTAAAAATACGCGAACATCTAAATTATTTCCGTTATGAAAAAAGTGACGAAGACGAATTTGCACGTATAGCTTCCAGTGTGAAAAGTAAGCGTGACTTTGAAGAAAAGAAGAAGAAGTGTTTTCCACGATAAGGTCGGAACAAAGCGAAGTCGAACGAGTGCGAATAAAATCGGAAAACGCGAATACGCGAGCATCGTATCGTGCAAATATTGTGTTCGGCCATTCGGCCTTATATATTTATTATTTAAGTAATTTTTTGTTATCTATAATTTAAACCATTTTTAAAGAAATTTTTTTTTATAATTTATTTCTATATTCATTATTTGAACTATTATTGCAGTAATTTATTGTTAAAATAATTTTTTAAATAAATAAATTTTTTCAATGTATAGAAATCTATTTCTATATTCCTTATTTAAATACGTATACAGTGTTTAAACAATTATTTAAATAAATAAATTTTTGTGTTTCTTCTGTTCCACACGTATCTTGATAATGAAAGGCAAATGTCGGTATATTTATAGAATTCAAAATTTATTTATTTAAACAATTATTTTAACAATAAATTATTGAAATAATAATTCAAATAATAATTATAGAAATAAATTTCTATACATTGTAAAAATTTATTTATTTAAACGATTTTTTTAACCATGAATTACTGAAATATTAATTCAAATAATAATTATAGAAATAAATTTCAAGAATTCAAATAATTACAATAATAATTACAGAAATAAATTTCTATGTATTGTAAAAATTTTTTTATTTAAACAATTTTTTTAACCATGAATTACTGAAATAATAATTATAGAAATAAATTTCTATACATTGTAAAAATTTTTTTATTTAAACGATTTTTTTAACCATGAATTACTGAAATATTAATTCAAATAATAATTATAGAAATAAATTTCAAGAATTCAAATAATTAAAATAATAATTATAGAAATAAATTTCTATGCATTGTAAAAATTTATTTATTTAAACAATTATTTTAACAATAAATTACTGAAATATTAATTCAAATAATAATTATAGAAATAAATTTCAAGAATTCAAATAATTAAAATAATAATTATAGAAATAAATTTCAAGAATTCAAATAATTAAAATAATAATTATAGAAATAAATTTCTATGCAATGTAAAAATTTATTTATTTTAACAATAAATTACTGAAATAATAATTCAAATAATGAATATAGTAATATAATATAATAATAGTGTATAGTAATATAATATATTTTTGTTCTACTAGGTAAGAGTGGTGCACCGTGCCGGGATTCCCCCTCGCCTCCTTGCCGCAACCATAACAGCAGGTATATACGCGGCGTCCCATCCGCGACAGCGGCGACCCTAAGCTCGAACAATGGGGGAGTGGGTTCGCAGCGGTCCGAGCTTGCGCAGATTCGCGAAAAGGCGCGTCCTGGCTGCGTCCGAGCCGAAGCTTTTACTCGTCGACGAGCTTCCGTGCTGGATTGTCTTTGCCGATCCCGAATAAGTCAGCGCAAGTGCTAGAACGGAGTGTTCCCCGATAGTCTCGAGTCAACCGAGCGAAACTCGCAAACGAACGTCTCGCAATTAATTCCGAAGTGTCGACCGGTTGGTTTCCGATTAAAAATGTAAGTGACCGCGCGAACTAGTTCCGGATCGAGGGGTCAAAGGATCGACGTAGATCGCCGGAGGCTCCATGGCGTGAGCGCTGACACCATTTCCACCCCTTCGTCAACGTCTGAAGCTCGACTATACTGTCAGGTATGTGATCCCAGACAGTTCTATGTTCTATCAAAACCGATCTATTTTCTTTTATTTTTTTATTTTTACGGTTCCTTAGTTGCGGCAATCAGTTAGATCCGTAGAGGGTAGCTTTTTAGAGGGTTGTTTTAGAAGGATGATTTAGGGGGTGAGGGATTTTGCTCAACTAGGCGTGTGAGCATGGGGTTCATTGGATTCAAGCTTTTTCGGGATATATCGGTTTTCGTTGGTTGAAAAGGTTTTAACGCGGGTCCGGGTTACCGGTGGATCGTTTGATCATGGTTTCTAGAGATGTTACGGGTTTTTAGAGGCTTTGGTGGTTGTTTGGTATGGGATGTGCGGCGCAGTTCTGTGGCGATCAATCTGTTTCAGACGGGAGAACGTTTATTTTGGTTTCTCGGGTCGCTCGTTTGTTTTGTATCTGTGGGGTAATAAATGTTTGTTTATCTGTAGATGGTAAATGGAAAAACCAGGCGCTAGAGATTTTAGGACGGAGGAGTGTGGGTAGCATAGATTGGGTGATTTTCGGGAATAGTATTTCTGTTATTTTATCTAGTTTAAATCGTAGCTGTTGGAAAAACCAAGTAGGTGATTAGTATTAATTTTTATTCGGATCAATTATCTACCCTTCGACGCCTCCGCGAGGTTTTCCACTGACAGGAACTTTTACTCGTTGTAACTTGTTAACGGTGTATGTTAACGTAAAATGCTTTGAGTAAATGTTTCGCGTATTAATTAGCTAGTTTAATCAGCTATTTGAACGTAAAAATTAGTATCGTATTCCATTTACAAAAATTGAGGGGAGGGGGACGTATGCCCCCAACCCCTCCACGGCGTCCATCTTAGAAAAATTTCTTGCACGCCAAATGATCAGCCTCCTTGTATCGTTTAATCAGAAAGAAAAAATTTAATCGATGGTTGCAAAATGTGGGGAGTTTAATCAGATCCCAGTTCGTTCTAAAATAGAAGGTAGAAGATATGGTTGTGACAATTTTAGAACCAGTATTTTTGTGGACATCTTATTTATCTTACACGATAGACCAATTATTGTTTATCAATATTCATTTGAGTAGATATTAACCAGTACCTAATTAGTTCCAAGACAGAAAAGAATAATTAACATAAACTGGGTATAGTTTGGGACCATTTTTTTCATGGTTACCCTGTTTAGTATAGAAAACGAACTCTATGAAAACAGTATTGTAGATGGTCACTATTAATCCATATGATTGAATATGCATGATAAATGGGGTGTTCAGTTTAGGACCTAATTAGCTTTGAGATAGGTCGGTATTAATTTATATGATTGGATGTATATTATAAATAAGTAGTTTAGTCAGAACCTGATTACTCTTGAGATAGGAGACTATAACTAGCTTATTAGATTGTGCCAATTTTAAGGTTAGTGTTTTTATTGATATCCTATTTACCTTGGAAAATACCCAATTTTTTGAGACAGTAGACAATATTGTAGATCATAAATTGTAAATAATTATTGTACATAGTAAACCATCATCCAATAGGAGATATTTCTTGGATATAATGAAAGCTTATAAGTAATAGCACATTTTGTAGAAATGTTAGGACTAGTATTTTCATTGATACTCTAATTATCTTAGAGCACAGACATTACAAAAGTATCGATACATGTATCCAACTCCAGTAGTAAATAGAGAATATAGAGAGCATAACTGGAATTTCATGACATTATAATTAGCTTAGATTGTGCAAATATTAGAATCACTTTAGATCATATGTAGTTTGCCATTTTCAACTCGCTTCTCCCTTTTCTAAAGTTTCTTATTTTCTACATTCTCTATCATAGTTATGGTTGAATTTTATATTTCAATCTTTAAACAAAGAGTCTTAAGAGCAAATTGGGGAAAGTATTAAAACAGAGCAACTGATAACTATGAAAAGCTATTAGAAGGAGTGTTACAGATTACTTTAAAAATTATATTATAGGGTTACAGCTAATGTGAAAAATTATATTAGAGGGTTACAGCTAATGTGAAAAATTATATTATAGGGTCACACATAATTTTAAAAATTGTATTATGGGGTTACAGATAACTTTAAAAATTATATTACAGGGTTACAGCTAATGTGAAAAATTATATTATAGGGTTACACATAATTTAAATATTGTATTATAGGGTTACAGCTAATATGAAGCATTATATTTTAGGGTTACACATAATTTAAAAAATTATATTATAGGGTTACAGCTAATGTGAAAAATTATATTATAGGGTTACACATAATTTAAAAAATTGTATTATGGGGTTACAGATAACTTTAAAAATTATATTATAGGGTTACAGCTAATGTGAAAAATTATATTATAGGGTTACACATAATTTAAATATTATATTATAGGGTTACAGCTAATATGAAGCATTATATTTTAGGGTTACACATAATTTAAAAAATTATATTATAGGGTTACAGCTAATGTGAAACATTATATTATAGGGTCACACATAATTTAAAAAATTGCATTACAGGGTTACAGATAACTTTAAAAATTATAGGGTTACAGAGAAGTGTAAAAATTACATTAAAGAGTAACAGATAATTTAAAAAATTATATTATAGGGTTACAGCTAATGTGAAAAAATGCATTATAGGGTTACACATAATTTAAATATTATATTATAGGGTTACAGCTAATGTGAAAAATTATATTAGAGGGTTACAGCTAATGTGAAAAATTATATTAGAGGGTTACACATAATTTAAAAAATTGTATTATGGGGTTACAGATAATTTTAAAAATTATATTATAGGGTTACAGCTAATGTGCAACATTATATTATAGGGTTACACATAATTTAAAAAATTGCATTACAGGGTTACAGATAACTTCAAAAATTATAGGGTCACAAAGAAGTGTAAAAATTACATTAAAGTGTAACAGATAATTTAAAAAATTATTTTATAGGGTTACAGCTAATGTGAAAAAATACATTAAAGTGTAACAGATAATTTAAAAAATTATATTATAGGGTTACAGCTAATGTGAAAAATTATATTAGAGGGTTACAGCTAATGTGAAAAATTATATTAGAGGGTTACACATAATTTAAAAAATTGTATTATGGGGTTACAGATAATTTTAAAAATTATATTATAGGGTTACAGCTAATGTGCAACATTATATTATAGGGTTACACATAATTTAAAAAATTGCATTACAGGGTTACAGATAACTTCAAAAATTATAGGGTCACAGAGAAGTGTAAAAATTACATTAAAGTGTAACAGATAATTTAAAAAATTATTTTATAGGGTTACAGCTAATGTGAAAAAATACATTAAAGTGTAACAGATAATTTAAAAAATTATATTATAGGGTTACAGCTAATGTGAAAAATTATATTATAGGGTTACACATAATTTAAATATTATATTATAGGGTTACAGCTAATATGAAGCATTATATTTTAGGGTTACACATAATTTAAAAAATTATATTATAGGGTTACAGCTAATGTGAAAAATTATATTATAGGGTTACACATAATTTAAAAAATTGTATTACAGGTTTACAGATAACATTAAAAATGATAGGGTCACAGTGAAGTGTAAAAATTATATCACAGTAGATAAATTGATAGATACTATAAAGAAAAAAATAATAATATACTATAAAGAGTGTTACAAATAATAAAAGAGTTACTACAGAAGTACTATAATGTGTATAAGATATTATAAGCGAATTGATGCGCAGTTATAAGAAATCAGAATTTTCGTACGTCTCCATTGCTCCCCTCCCAATCGAATAGAGGTCAAATTCACCTATAAGCTCTGTTGCTGTAGTACATAACGTATTACGCCTCGGCTTTTCTCGCAACAGGTTAGTCAACATTATTTCGTGTGCTGGAGGAATACGAAAACACTTTGGGGACTTCTGAACTAACTTGGGTCGCTACTGGAAACATGAATCTTCGGGTTATGATGTTTCGTTTTCAGAAACCCTATATGTATTTTGAACATAACAGGACAACAATTTTATTTCAGACACTTTTTGTTTGGACCTAATTTTTACTTGGACCTAATTTTTACTTGGACGAAATCATTTCAAACGGAAAATCAAATTATCATTTCATTCCAATTTCTGTAAAATGAAATTTTTATTTCACTTGGCACTTGATAGAATTTATAATAGAGAAATTGAATTTCTCCTTATTACGATTTCGAATCCCTCTTTTACTTTCCATCTGAGTTTTACTTTGAGCATTTATAGTGACAAAATAAAACTAAAAACGAATTTAAAAGCAAGAGGCGAATCTACTGATAAAAATTATATTATAATTTCATGAATATATTTGGTCGAAGGTTTAGTAGCTTTTATTTTATTTAATCTCTGACAGAATTTCAACCGAAAGAGTTTAATAGCATTTTCCGTGAATTAATCCCCAAAAATTAACGTTCGCATGATTGCCCGCAATTAAAATGTTTGTCAGGGTAGTAAGCGTGGTGTCCTTGGGCCATAGTAATTTAAAAGTATCACGAATGCGTCGCGTTACGATTTTACTGTACGTCGATTTCCCGATTTAACTGCTTTCAATTTTTTTTTACCGCCGGGGGAACACGCCTTTGCAGCCGTCGTTATTTAATAACGTTGAAATAGCGATCGCAATGCAATACAAGGATGAAATTACATTTCATGCAACGGACGTTTCCGTCTTCTCGAGGGGGTGAGAGAGGGAGGGAGATGATCGACCGGAGCAAATTCATATAAAAGTTTCCGAGTGCTCTTTCCGAAAACTATTATATGCGGAACACGAACGTGCTCCTCGGTTTCAAACATTTCTACGAAGCTTAATCAATTTTTTCGAGACTACTAGCATAAATTTGAAGATTGAAATCGCTCCCTCACAAAGAGCCGAGGTAATTTGTTTCTCGATTTTTTTTTCGTTGCAATTGTGTTGTGCTTTGAACGCTGTCGGCTAGCTTTTGGAGCTGTTTCCTGCGTTTGACACGTACAATCGTTTTTATAGAGCATTGAACACTTTTTCCCGTGGCTCTACCTAGCATGAATTTGACGATCGAAGTTTTGTCTTGCCCGAACAGCTCAGAAACTTCGGTGTTGAATTTTTTATTGGAATTTTGTTGCACTCTGTGTACGCGGTAAAACTATATTCTGCTTTCGACAGATTCAAACGTTCCCTATAGATGTAGGGTAACTGCACCAGTGAATGAACATTTAAGAAATTGTTCAGGAAAATATTTTATTTAAAAAAAAACTATGTGAATTAAAGGAATCTCATATATGCCAAATAGCTCCCTATACTTCATTTGTCAAAAATAAATGAACACAAATACAATGAAATTATTATTATTCTTCTTTATTAAACGTTAAATCAAAAATATGAAAAATACCAGTGAATGAACACTACATTCTAGTAATTGAATAATGCTAGTCCAATCAATGAACAAAATTACTAAACAATATTCTCCTATTTATTTAACTCTTTAATCACAATTTTATCGCTAGTATGCCGTCCGGGTTAAAATTTGTTGAAATATACAAAAGCGTTCATTTACTGGTGCCCGTTCATTCACTGGTGCAGTTACCCTATGATGATTTTGGCGCACAGGTTCGATAAATAATAGAACAATAGCAATTTTGCAAATTAAAAACTCAACGTTTCGATCCTGACGAGAATCATTCTCAAGAGTGAGATTTTTTGCGTCTGTAACTAATAGAATAATACGATATTTGAAAAGTTGTCGCCTTTTTAAGAGTGTGCCAATGCTTTTTTTACCCACTGTACATTTTTGGGCAACCTCTGTATTGGAGTGGACCCGTTCTAATTCATTATACTTGTTCTAATTCGTTACGCATAAGCTTGCGAGTTCTCACTAAGCTGTCGAGGGCAATACCTGCTGCTGCTATTTGGCTGCAGCCCTCTTTTTTCGATTGTCTCGTTTCTGTAGGCACACGACCGCTTGTTGTGACTCAAGCCAGAAAAGTTCGAGCAAAAAGTGCATGCGGAACTAGCTTGCATTCGGTGGAAATCTATCTCCAAGTATCTTGTGATTAACGTGTTCTCATCACGAGTAAGCCAACTTGAAATTGTGTCTAAATAAATTCTATACAAGAAAGACTCGACAGATTCTCGACAGATTCTCGACAGATTCTCGACAGACAGATTCTCGACAGACAGATTCTCGACAGACAGATTCTCGACAGACAGATTCTCGACAGACAGATTCTCGACAGACAGATTCTCGACAGACAGATTCTCGACAGACAGATTCTCGACAGACAGATTCTCGACAGACAGATTCTCGACAGACAGATTCTCGACAGACAGATTCTCGACAGACAGATTCTCGACAGATTCTCGACAGACAGATTCTCGACAGACAGATTCTCGACAGACAGATTCTCGACAGATTCTCGACAGATTCTCGACAGATTTGCAGGATATGAATTGTGTGGCGCCACGAGGGGCCAAGGGCGAGGGGGATGGTTGGTTGTGTTCTTCGAAGATCCCAGTCGCCCTCGAATAGCCTAGGGTAGGTTGTCGTGAGTTTTTTTTAGTGCGGTACACCCCATGGGAAGTCCGTAAAAGGATTCTTCCTCGCGCTAAAAAAAAGGATATAAATTGTGTAGCAGTGTACTCGGTGTCCAAACGTTTTCGGTAACAGCACGCAAGTCAAGCTTCCTTTCAACTAAAAGCTCCGTGTCGAAAGTCGAGTGTTCGGCACACATATTTCCGTTTGTAATAAAAGCCTCCCCATGACTTGGTATCTCGCTGCTTTTAACTGCTATGTACACATACCTCTTGTTCGTGTTTGATACATATCGCTGTTTCGGGTTAATCAGGCTCCCAGCATGTTCTTAAATACACCTGTAGTCTGGTAAAAAAAAATTAAAATTTATTGAGCATTAAATGTATACACATATATTTACACTTGTCATAACTTTGTATACCGTTAGGTGTATAAAATAAATTTAGTTCCGTACAGAACTGTACGAACAACATTAATTTCGTTTCGTTTAACTACGAAGAAATTCAATGCTGTAGAAAATTACATTTTGTGCGAACAATATTCATTTCATTCCATTCTTTTTTAATTTTGTTATTAATTTTGCACAGAATTGGACCGATGGACTGAATTCAATCGTGTACGAAGTCTTGCAGGAACAAAAATAATTTCGTCCGACAAGAATACGTAAAATCAATTCAGTTTTATTGAAACGTCATTTTCACACGAATCAAATGAATTTTATTTTGCACGTCTTATTCTAAACCTACGAAATCTCGTTTTTATACTTGTGAATTGAATTTGCCAGATCAAATTTGCGGGGCATTCAGAATATTTGCGTTTTTCAGACTATCTAGTTACAAGTAAAATGACTTGGAACAGTTCTAAAGCTGGTAATAAATGATTTGAAGCAAATTCGAGGAAGATAGTAAGCAGAAGGCAGTGCGTCTGTTTTTTAAGAGGTGCATTAAATGCAAAGCATAAAGAGCTGGCAGGTTTCCAGTCCGAAAATAAATGAAAAATAACTAACAAAGAGAACCATGTAACGGAAGCTGCTATAGTCCATTAAGAGAATGAAAGTTTTTAGAGACTGAATGACCGGTGTTTGGCGGCAGCCATCTTGGCATAGGCCCATCGAAATGGCTGAGGAACTCTGGGAACGAAGTAAAACGCTGTCTGTTGGAAAACACGGAGCATCGTGGAAAAATAAACAGGTCTATTTGCGTGGAACGCTGACAGTTTGTTATCCACGCTAAAAACGGATTTCCTTCGGCACCTCTTGTGCACAAGACTTCCTGTAAAATTCCACCTTTCCGCAACCCTTTTACTGCCTTTCTGCAGCACCTGGATCGCAGATATTTATACATATTTTCGTCTTTTTATAGTCGAACCAAGATGTTAAACAATCTCGCTTTCTGTGCTCAATAAATCTTGGGAAGATAGTTGATACTCAATCTGTTGTAGCTTCGCGGAAAGAAATCGGCGAACGATCTACCCGGGCTCATTTTAAAGAGTGCACCTTCCACTCTCGCGACTGGCAAATTATTTTCGCGGAGACATTTCTTCAAAAAAAAAAAAAGATGGAGATGGCACCTTACGTCGAAAATTCTAGATTCAAAGTCTCTAGGAAGAAGTTTAGGCTATTGTAGCTTCTTAGTTTAAAAAATCGTATCGTGATGTATCCAGGCTCATTTGAGAACTTTGAAAATTCACTTTCAACGACACGTACAAGAATGCATGAGACCATACAAGAACATACAAGAATGTACCAATAGAATATGCAAGAATAAACAAGAATGTACAAGAACATGATAAAATATACAAGAATGTGCCAGAATATACAAAAATGTACAAGAACATGATAAAATATACAATAATATACAAGAATGTACCAGAAGATAGGAGAATATACTGGAATATGATGAAATGTACAAGAATATACAAGAATGTACTGGAATATGATGGAATGTACAAGAATGTACTGGAATATGATGGAATGTACAAGAATATATACCAGAATGTACAAGAATATACAAGAATGTACACGAATATACAAGAATATACAAAAATGTACAAGAACATGATAAAACATACAAGAATATACCAGAATATACAAAAATGTACAAGAACATGTTAAAATATACAGGAATGTACCAGGTTATATAAAAGTGTACAAGAACATGATAAAATATACAAGAATGTACCAGAATATACCAGATTATACAAGGATGTACTGGTATTTGATGAAATGTACAAGAATATACAAGAATGTACAAGAATACACAAGAATATACAACAATGTACAAGAACATGATAAAACATACAAGAATATACCAGAAAATACAAAAATGTACAAGAACATGATAAAATATACAAAAATGTACCAGATTATACCAGAATATACAAGGATATACTGAAATATGATGAAATGTACAAGAATATACAAGAATGTACTGGAATATGATGAAATGTACAAGAATATACAAGAGTATACTAGAATATACAAGAATATACAAAAATGTACAAGAACATGATAAAACATACAAGAATATACCAGAATACACAAAAATGTACAAGAACATGATAAAATATACAAGAATGTACCAGAATATATAAGAATGTATTGGAATATGATGAAATGTACAAGAATGTACTGGAATATGATGAAATGTACAAGAATATACAAGAATGTACTGGAATATGATGAAATGTACAAGAATATACAAGAATTTACTGGAATATAATGAAATGTACAAGAATATACAAGAATGTACTGGAATATGATGAAATGTACAAGAATATACAAGAGTATACTAGAATATACAAGAATATACAAAAATGTACAAGAACATGATAAAATATACAAGAATGTACCAGAATATACTGGAATATGATGAAATGTACAAGAATACACAAGAATATACAAAAATGTACAAGAACATGATAAAACAATAAGAATATACTAGAACATGATAAAACAACAAGAATATACCAGAATATACAAAAATGTACAAGAACATGATAAAATATACAAGAATGTACCAGAATATACTGGAATATGATGAAATGTACTAGAATATACAAGAATAAACAAGTATGTACAGGAATAATTGTTTTCTTTTGGGGGAATTTTTGGAATGAGAAAATAGTGAAGCAACGGGACAGTTCCAAGATGAAAACTTTCTAGAGAAATGGTTACGTAATTAGTATAGCTCGTTGTCCAACTATTTCTGCCGGGAACTGTACAATCTGTTTGCTCACTTCTGGGCGTGGCTGTTGACAAATAGACGAAAGTAGATTCGCGCTTCCTGGCCACAAAGCCGATTTCACAGTAGTCCGACGCCAGTAATCTCCATTCTATAAGTTCGGCTTAATCTTTAATAACATTAGCGAGGCAAACGAGGCCTATTCCGTGGGGGACGACGTCGATTCAGATAACAGTACAATGTGTTTAAATCCATTCACGCCGACGTTATCCCTTCAACACGTTGTACCAGCGAGACAATGGCTGCATTCTCTTGCCAAATCAACGATTTCGCCTTTAAGACAAAACCTCGGTCACTGAAATAATGTTCCTCGCGCCGAGCGACCCTATTGTCCACCGAAATAGAAAATATTTCACCTGTAATCACAGTTTATAATTGGAAATATTGTTCAAATTTGCCGAGTAAAGGAGAAGACTGAAATAGATAATGTTGTTGTTGCTCGTTTGGAAATTTAGTTCTGCGATTCAAGGGAAATTATGTTCGAAACTATTTCGATGGGGTAAACTCGATCTAAAGTCGCAAACTCGACAATGCAGCGAGAACTATGTGTATCGGCAGGCTTGTTTGTCGATCGCAGAAACGACTTGCTTTAAATAGAAAGTTGAAAGTCCATCTTGCTCCCGGCGGCCTCTTTGTTTTCTTTTTTAATTCACGCTCCTTTGCCTCATAAATTGAGGGATGTGAATCGATTAAAAGCGAATAACCCAGTTACACTTTGTGCCAATAAATCGATTCAACGGCGCATTTCGTCCAGATTCCACGGGAATATCGGTGATTCGGTGGAATCGGAGTGAACGAAATACTCGGCGAAAAGAACAAATTTTGTCTAAAACTATTGCTAAGTTCAAACTCGCAGAACCTAGAATTGCACAGAAATTCCAGGTCGAATAACTCGACCAATTTTGCAATACTCCGCGAAAAAAATTCTCAAAATACCCGTTGCTCCTTGGAATACGATAGTCATCTAGGTGGAATAACTCTGTTATTTTGCAAAATTTTATCTTCCAAAAAACTGCTACACAAAGCTGAAAGATTCATCAACATTTCATAAATAAATTGGAATTTTTTAATTATTTATTATCCGCGAAAAAAATTCTCAAAATACCCGTTGCTCCTTGGAAGATGATAGTCATCTAGGTGGAGTAACTCTGTTATTTTGCAAAATTTTATCTTCCAAAAAACTGCTACACAAAGCTGAAAGATTCATCAACATTTCATAAATAAATTGGAATTTTTTAATTATTTATTATCCGCGAAAAAAATTCTCAAAATACCCGTTGCTCCTTGGAATACGATTGTCATCCAGGTGGAATAACTCTGTTATTTTGCAAAATTTTATCTTCCAAAAAACTGCTACACAAAGCTGAAAGATTCATCAACATTTCATAAATAAATTGGAATTTTTTAATTATTTATTATCCGCGAAAAAAATTCTCAAAATACCCGTTGGTCCTTGGAAGATGATTGTCATCTAGGTGGAATAACTCTGTTATTTTGCAAAATTTTATCTTCCAAAAAACTGCTACACAAAGCTGAAAGATTCATCAACATTTCATAAATAAATTGGAATTTTTTAATCATTTATCATTCGCGAAAAAAATTCTCAAAATACCCGTTGCTCCTTAGAATACGATTGTCTTCTAGATTGAATAACTCTTATTTTGCAAAATTTTATCTTCCAAAAAATTGTTACCCAAAGCAAACAAGTACGTCTACATGCTATTAAAAAATTCGAACATTTCGTTCACCGGTTCCTTTTGAAAAGATCCCGAAGATATCTATGATCGATCCAATGTACTGTTCCCTAATTTACCCGGGCTTGCTAAATCTGTGTCAAAGTAGATCCAGACACCATTCTGACCAGATCATATGAAACGTTTATCGGCTGGAGTCCTCGTTCGTTTAAAACCGGCCAGACTCGGGGTAGAAGGTATTTAGGGTGGAAAGACAACGGAAATATGACGTCGGGAAGACGTCGTCGGACACTCTGCGATGGTTTCGCGATTACGATGCGCGGGACGCAGAATCGTTTCCTTCGCAGGCGATCAATAAACCATCCTCATCCCACTTTGCGGAACGCAAACGCAAAATAGACGGCGTCGGATAGTGCGGTACGTGCAACGAGGTCATGTGTGCACGTGCACATGCACCGGTGCGTAAACGTGTATAGGTCTCCAGGCGCCACGACGGTCCGTTTAGCCGATAAAGAAGGAAATTAACGGGCAAACCCCCTGCGACGACCTTAATACGCGTTCCTCAGGCGCGACATCGGACCCTCAAGGTGTTCCCACGAATTATCGTTCAATTAGAGCAGATATCATTGCTAATTGGATCGATTATTCCGTATTCGCGAAAGGAACGTACCCCGGAAAGCACAGACACAGATAATTTATTCCTCGGCTCCATCTACATGCTCTAATAACGATCAACTGTTGAATATTTGATTCGATGGAGGACTTAACATAATTTTGAAGGCATCCTTAATTGGGAGGTGGAATATATTACAGTTGAGAACCGAAGAGAAAATACTGACAATCTGGACCATAGAAAATGCTTAGGTAATCATTTACTTTAGGGGCTTCCTCACCGATTTTGATGACTTTGAAATATGTTGTCAACATATTTCAAAGTCATCAAAGTCGGTGAGGAAGCCCCTAAAGTAAATGATTACCGAAAATAATGATAATCTAGACCGTAGAAAATGTTTATCGTAGGTCAACATACTTTTACCTACTGATACATCACTTATGTAATTAAGGCTTTGCGCTTGTTAGAAAAGTTATCAAGTATAGAGCAATGAACTCTCCATTCTTTTTTTAATACAAAAGAGAAAGCAAACATTGTCGAAGATGCACATGAAACTCTGGCCAGCATTTCCATCTAGATCTCCATGAATGAACTATCAGATTTAGAACACCTTCCTCGGTTAATACAAATTACTAGTCTTGTAATTGTCCCCTCAGGCACTGCATAGATAGCCATGCAGTATGGAAACCAACCACCCCGAGATACCTTTGACGGTCCACCAAGCTCAAGGTTCCTAGTCTGGGAGAATGGATAAACCAAGTCCTAAAACAGTACTCCGGAGAGAGATGTCTCACGGGAGTTTTAATCTGAGCTGCCTCCAAGGTCTTCCAAGGTCCAAGAGTCAAGGCTATTTAACTCTCTCTATACCCAACTGTGAAGTTGGGCCATCCTGATGGCAGTTGGTAAGCCCATGACGCAGAGTAGGCTAGTCCATAGTCCTTCGCAGAGCCTTAGAAAGAATTAGGTGAACCGTAGCTGCAGCGTAGGCTAGTCCATAGTCCTTCGTAAAGCCTTAGAAAGAATTAGGTGAACCGTAGCTACAGTGTACGCTGCTTTTGCAGCTGCCTTGAGTTAGCGTTACATGTCCTTTTTCCAAAGATAGTTCCTTTTTGTTCAGCAGTATACTGAAATATTATACTGAAACTTGGAGTCCATAGAAGCGATAGTGTGAGCATAGGAGAAACTCTTACGGAATAATATTAGGATGCTGAAATTATATGCAGAGATTTAGAACCTGTTGCATTTTGTGTGTGTAACTTTGTTTGTTATCCTTTAGCGGTAGCAATCTAGTTTCACTAGTTTACAGAAATATGCAAAAGCTTTGAAAGATTAAATATTCCTCTCCAATAGGAGATCTTTTAATAAAAAGATTTCTCTTTGTTCTGAAGATCTTCTTTATGTTTTACAAGTTCTTTCTCCTATCCAATTTTCTTTTAATTCTTTTATATTTTCTCTTCTGCATTTCCATTTCCAGTCTCCATTTCATTTATATTACTTTTCTTTCCTTTTTCTCAACCTCTTTCCTATCAATTAGCTAATTGTACTCATCGCTGTAACTCCACTGCTCTCACCTGTGTTTCATCCTTTTTCTTTTGACTGAGTTCAGCAAATTTAACTATATGCATACTATATGCATATCGGAGACAAAAGAAGCATATTTCACTGCAAAATATTCAGTAGTG
This sequence comes from Lasioglossum villosulum, assembly GCA_963971365.1. Classification (NCBI taxonomy): domain Eukaryota; kingdom Metazoa; phylum Arthropoda; class Insecta; order Hymenoptera; family Halictidae; genus Lasioglossum; species Lasioglossum villosulum. The sequence continues at coordinate 21,105,015 of OZ020495.1, read as the reverse complement.
TTATTTCGAGGCATTGCAACTGCAGAAACTCGGTTTCCACTCCGATGGGAGTTCATTTTTCCTCGGGTTTCAACCCCGAAATGGTTTTAAAAGTGAAACCATTCACATTTCCCGCAGCAAAAACTGTTCTCCATTTATTTGCGACCGCATTTCGGTGATTGCTTCTCGAGATAACGCTATGGTACCGTGCAGAAACGAGAAGAAAAGTGTTCATGGGTTAAAAAATGACTCGTTAGGTAGAAGATCTGCACTCGGGCCTTTGGGGATAAGGATCTCTTCATCGATCGAAGAAGATAAATATACTGGCTGGATGATAAAAATCTTATCTACTAGTGGCTTGTCTAGCCTCGTAGGGAGGGTTTACCCTTTCGTATCAGGACTTGACCCAGATTTCGTGTACATAAACCTCGTTATGCATTTGAACAGTCTTGGTAAAAATGATTTCGAGTACCAGTGGGCTGTTTGTTGGGAGAACTGTTTGGTTTAGTCGTTGCTATTTACATTGGCAGAAGCGGGAAAATGTATTAGAAGTTATCTTATGTTTGCGACTTCGACATTTGAATTTCCCGCCTTGGGTGGAACTAGAATTAGGTGCGTTACCACATTAAGAAATTGAGTACAATCATTTTACTGATAATAAAAAAAGAATTTTTATGTGAATAAAATTAAATGTCTTTGTTTACTTTTTATCCTGTGTTATTCTTTATCTCAAATTTGTTAAAACCGAGGCTATTTATGAATTCATTTGCCGGGATCTGAGAGACCCCCTCGCTATTTATTTGTTATTACTTTGCAAAGGTTAAATTAAGTACAGTTTTCTTAAAGGTTCAGTATAGTGTTACGTGAATAATTCGGGAGAATTTTACTGAAGTCGGAAGAAATAAAAAGCATTCAGAGTTCAGTTGTTTTATGTTCGCTGCTTCGAAATTTAAATTTCCCGCCTTGGGTGGAACAAGAATTAGGTACGTTACCACATTAAGAAATTGAGTATAATTATTTTACTGATCTTAAAAAAAGAATTTTTATATGAATAAAATTAAATCTGTTTACTTTTACTATTTATGAATTCATTTGTCGGGATAATAAGAGACTCCCTTGCTATTTATGTGTTATTTCTTTGCAAAGGTTAAATTAAGTAGTTTTCTTAAAGATTCAGTATAGTGTTACGTGAATAATTCGGGAGAATTTTACTGAAGTCGGAAGAAATAAAAAGCATTCAGAGTTCAGTTGTTTTATGTTCGCTGCTTTGAAATTTAAATTTCCCGCTATGCGTACAAGAAAAGACTCCATTACCAACGCATAAAAAATGAGCATAACAGCGTTCTTTTGCGTTAATAACGCGGGGGGCGGAGGATTTAAAGAGAATATAGCTGTTTTCTTGGCGCGTGTCGCAATAAGTCGCAAGACTCCCGTATAAAAGTACACGTCTAGCGTGAAGCCTTGAGGGAACCATCGTCGAGTCGCCATTAAAAGAGTGGCAATACCAGGGGATTACCCGCGGAGAATGAGGGCACATACTTCTCGGGTCGCAAAGTGGAATCCCTTTCACGGGGAAGTAATGCTGTTCCGTGGTGCAAAAATGCATCGAGGAGTTATTGCTTCTTGGAAAGGTCGTCGATGAAACTTCTAAATCATTAAATCCGTTCAAATTGTTTCACGACCGTCTCAGCTTTAGCTTCAGAGACCATCTGTGCTATGCAGAATCTGTTTGCAGGACTATTTTCAGAAATCCAATGCTGATTGTTCTCGTGAACACATCTGTGTTATTCGACAGCGGCATTAACTGCTAACAATGTTTCTCTTGTTCCCAATTAAAGTATTCGTTACTCAATATATTCCAAATCGTTTTGGAGCGCAGTATTTTCAACTTAACAAGAAGTTAGATATAAAAACCGCTCTACAAATTGCCTTTTAAACGCGCTGCTCGCGATTTTAAAAGCAGCCTTAACGTTATTATATATAATGCAATATGACATCACAAAATCGATATATAAAAGTGCTTTTTACTCTCTTGCGGCGGTCTGGAGGGTATTATAATTGATACATCGAGTTAACAATTTTTTTCCTTTGTGCCTACCATTATTAGCAACTACGTTACACGTATACAACATTAGCGTGTCTATGGTGATACAGTTCGATGTTAAAAATTTGATAAAACATTAAATAAACAGTTTATATATTTCAAATTAATCGAACGATAACAGTCGATTAAAATGCCCTTTTTAATCGGTGTCGTAATTCGAAATATACTTGCAGCTTAGGTTTAATGGAGTGTAAGATCAGAAGTGTTTATATGGGTCGATGTATAATGTTTTGGGTGTCGAAGGGCTGTGATTTAGGGCAACCTCCGTCTGATCCGTCTGAAAGCATCTAAAGTAGGCAAACAATCTGCTAGAAAGCCGGATCGAACAACAAGAGCCACTACTCCCAGGGTTCTTCAAGCAATGGAGCACTTTCCTACCTAAAGAAAAGAAGTTTCGGTGGTTTTCGCGGACAAAAGGCGTCACTTACGACTTACACGCTTACTTGCTAAGGACTAAAATAAAAAGCTGCCTGTTTCACCGATGTAGAAAATAACGGACATACATTAAACCAACACACTGCTAACATTTCTCTTGGTGTTTCTGAAACAATCCTAGAGACAATCTTTTCAGACAAAACTTGTGTACTTTTTAATGGCGCATTTAACTGCGTATATTAAATACACTACGTGCTAATTCTGTTCTATTAAATTCCCAAAATAATAGTAATACCCACTAAAATTTTATCACATACTACGTATACTGTGTAAAGTAGGGTATTCCCAGAGATTCAAAGAGCATGGAATGTTTGCACGTATACGGAGAACGTATCCAAAATATTTGCATAGCTAAAGGATCTTCAAAATGGTAGTAAATACGACAAAAATTCTCGCACACATACTTCAGCATGTACACCAAATATTTCGCATGTGCACTAGTAGTAAAGTAATTCGAATCGAAGCACATTAATCCAAATAAAGTAAAACGAAAATTATTCATGATTTGAGTAACTTAGAATATTGTTTTTTTTTAAAGACGTAGGGCCATTTACAAAAGCATAGGATAAAACAATTCTTATTTTGTAAGGAGTTAAAAGGTCTGTGCAAAAGTAATTGTGATTTTTGCTAGTCGAAATTCCAGCTCAACGTTAAGGTACAAGTTAAACAAATATTTGTTGAACGTAGGTTCAATAGTTGCTTTAGTAACAATTTTTTGCATGTAAGGAAGGTACTGATACGTGAGGGGTACACACCGATGCACATTCTTTAGATTTAATTAGAGAATTAATTGTAGATCCCTACTCTAATCCTAGTTACTTATTTCTATGAAAACTCACTAGCATCTGGTCTCCATTACATCCTAAAAAGGTTCAAAATTTTGCATGCAATCTAACCTCGATCTGAACCAGTCACATAATTTCTGAAGTACATAAAATCATTGAAAAATAACATCCTAACCTCGATCTGAACCAGTCTCATAATTTCTGAAGTGCCTAAAATCATTGAAAAATAACCTCGATCTGAACCAGTCTCATAATTTCTGAAGTACATAAAATCATTGAAGAATAAGATCCTAATCTCAATCTGAACTAGTCTCAAAATTTCTGAAGTACATAGAATCATTGAACAATAACCTCCTAACCTCGATCTGAACCAGTCACATAATTTCTAAAGTACATAGAATCATTGAAAAATAACCTCCTAACCTCGATCTGAACCAATCTCATAATTTCTGAAGTACATAAAATCATTGAAAAATAACCTACTAACCTCGATCTGAACCAGTCTCGTAATTTCTGAAGTACATAAAACCATTGAAAAATAAGATCCTAACCTCGATCTGAACCAGTCTCATAATTTCTGAAGTACATCAAATCATTGAAAAATAAGATCTGAACCAGTCTCATAATTTCTGAAGTACATAAAATCATTGAAAAATAACATAATAACTTCAATCTGAACCAGTCTCATAATTTCTGAAGTACATAAAACCATTGAAAAATAACCTCCTAACCTCAATCTGAACCAGTCTCATAATTTCTGAAGTACATAAAACCATTGAAAAATAATCTCCTAACCTTGACCTGAACCAGCCTCATAATTTCTGAAGTACATAAAATCATTGAAAAATTACCTCCTAACCTCAATCTGAACCAGTCTCATAATTTCTGAAGTACATAAAATCATTGAAAAATAACATCCTAACCTCGATCTGAACCAGTATCATAATTTCTAAAGTACATAAAACCATTGAAAAATAATCTCCTATTCTCGATCTGAACCAGTCTCATAATTTCTGAAGTACATAAAATCATTGAAAAATAACCTCCTAACCTCGATCTGAACCAGTCTCATAATTTCTGAAGTACATAAAACAATTGAAAAATAACCTCCTAACCTCGATCTGAACCAGTCTCATAATTTCTGAAATACATAAAACCATTGTACAAAAATGAATAGTTACAATAGATACTAAAACAGTAATTCGTAAATTGGTTAGACCAATCAGATCACCGCTGATCGCTCTCTTCTAGACTCCTAGCCACGCCTACTCCCCCAACACCCGTAGTTAGCCAATCAAGTAGTTTGCTAGCCGAGTGCCATTGGCGTGCACGAAGAAATTTTCACAGGTCCAGGAACAACAACGCGGGGACCGTTGGTAATCCATTAGTGTGTAGCCAATTAACGCGTGATTCTATCGCAGTGCATCCTGTGAACCCTGTCGGCGAACCTTGTACAGCTTTTAGAATTCCAATATTCTCGAATCAATTTTCGAGGGAGAGAGAAAGAGAGAAAGAGAGAGAGAGAGCAAGAGAGCGAGAGAGAGAGAGAGAGAGAAAGGGAAAAGAAAAAAACATACCTCGACGGAGACACGAGCATTATTGAACTCTAATAAAAATTGATCGGAATAATTCGCTTTGCCAGTAGATTCACTCGGAGAGAATCGACCTAGCCTGATGCATGTAGACCAATCTCATTAGAACTCTGCCAAACCAGCTGTTGAACGTTGCTGAATCAGCTGAGTATTGTTCGTTAACACTAGAAGCACCAATCGGTCCAATGTTGTCAGTGCGAAACTGCGTTCTCGGACACTTGAATTGACTGCATACGAGCAAACGAGAAATCTAAAGTAATTTGATCCATCTGGTAGTTCTAGTGTTAAAGAATTGAGAAAATACTTGTCGGGAAGAGTCAGTAGTGCTCGTAGACAGTAGTAGACGATGATTCACTGAGCAAGGGTTGTCTTTCCGGTGTTGCAGGATGCACGCGGTTGGATTGCACTCTGCGCTGGCCATCAAGCGTCAGAGAAAGCGCCGGGACGAGCAGCGTCGTGCCCGTGAACGTCGTTATAGTGCGCAATCGGGTGACAGTGGGTTGACGTCGCCCAGAGCATCTACTGGTTCCCTGGATCATCACTCGAGACACCATAAATCAGGCCACTCTAGCCATGCAGCTGGCCAGGGGATGCTGGACACGAAGGTGGTCACGTCGATTGGGATGCTGCACATCGGAGTGGTGTTCCTAGTGTTGGGAGCCTTCTTTCTAATGAGCGGAACGCTGCCCGGAGACATGACACAGTGGGGAGCGAAGTATACCAAAGGCTGGTGGAACGAGATGGTGGCGATTGGGCTGTTCGCGGTGTTCGTCGGCATATTCTTGATCATTCTGAACCGCGTGATCGCTAGGAAAGAAGAGAACGAGTTAGTGGAGTACGTTCAACGACAGCTGACCAGGACCAAGTCGGGTCACAGGCTCGAGAGGGATGCGGAGACCGGAGGACTGACCACCAGAAGCGGTAAGAGGGCCAGACAGATGCAGCAGATGGCCGCTGCCGTGTCCATAGAAACCGAGAACGAAAAGGACTCCGGATCTCCACCGAGAAGTCCTCCGCCAGCTTACTCACCGCCTCCCATAGTGAACGGGGATCACCAGAACATCCAGTCCGCCGCTCTCTATCTCGAACAGATCACCGAGGAAGAGATCATCAGCGATCGCGTGGAGACCTCTACTACCAACAGTCTCAGCCCAGGCTCTCCCAGCGAGACCAGAGAGCTGCTGCAAAATCCTCGCTACTCCAAGCAGAACGGAAATCCACAGCAAATCCGCCAGCCTCTCTACGTCTCCAGGATCTAGACTACTTTTGTAATTCCGAACTGTGGAACCGTGCTTTCCGATTTTTTCACACTACCTTCCCGTGGTCCAGGTGAGACGTGGATCATTGCCGAAGAAAAAATGGGACGAAAATTTGCTTGCAGAGTCCTTAGAGACGACGATCTACATGTAAACAGAGATTAGACAACATAACAATAGAAAGTTGACTCCGCCGAACAGTTTACAGTTCAGTGAGCTCGGATTTGAGTTGCACGGTAGCCAACGTGTCACGAGCATACCCTGAAATGGGACTTCCCCTCACGCTCTATCGATAAACAAGTTTGGGATCTTGTCTATGTCCCAGGAAAGTTACTAGAACCCGTCATCTTCCTGTACCGTTGATAAAATCGTCTAAACGACGTGTCCAAAAAGAAGTCGTTTACGTACAGCGGCTTTCTTCGGCGTTCACTGCTGGAATAACGCAACGATACATATATACAGTCTTTTGATATACGCCCGATCGTCTCGTTAAAGGGTCAGAGAGTCTTCTTTCTCAGTATATACACTTGTATTATATTAAAACGTAAAAGCTGTTCGAGGCAAGATGGACATACTGTTTGCGGGTAAACCAGAGCCCTGTAGACGCCGACTGGCTCTCACTGTTGCTTCAACGAAAAAAATACTTTGCTTCGAATCTGCTCGTTGCTTGATGATGGGAACCAACAAGGGGAAGCCAGGGTTGATGGGCGACGGATTTTTCTGAAACTTGCAGCATTTGAAGGTGTCGCACAGTGCGGCATGTAAATGGACATTCGAGACAAAAATCATAACTTCTATACTAATCAATTGTTGACATAAGTACCTTAATAATTTTTTAAAGGAAATACAAAGATGCATCGATTAATGCACCAACAATATAAGGTTCCGTTAGTAAAAAAGTTTATTTTAATTTCTTTTTTTAATGAAGAGCTTTTTATGATTAGTTGTTATTGCAATTTGTTGTCAACTTTTGTTCGAAATATTTTTTAATTATACAGTTAAATTTAATTATATCTACTATAAGGCATAATTATTTGACAATACGCAACACCGTATTTTTTACTAGTATTAAGTAATGGTTAATACCAACTGCTAGATAAATCCAGAAATAAACTAAACGACATATTATTCAGGAACCATAATACTTTTAATATAAATTTAATATATGCATGTAAGTAAAATGTTTAATTATATAAACAAAAAATATTAAAAAATTAAATTATTTGCTATTCTTAATATAAATATAAATAATATATAAATATAAATAAAAAGTACATAAATGAAAACTATTCAAAAATTAAATTATTCCTTACAGTTTTTGTGTGACTTTTGATAATTTCTGGGAATAAGTGTGTTCGGACATTCAAGCTTCAACCAAATCGCGATTATAAATGCATTTCTCTAACAAAAATTAAATAGCATCGAGTCTTGCAATTTATCGCAGAAAAAAATTATACAGCAATATACTACAACATCTTGTTGATACAGAGCAGCCAAAATTATAGGATGTTTTGAACAGTTCCTTTGTAAATTGCATTTTAAGGAAAAAATGCAATTCCTAAATTGCCAGTTAAAATTATGTATACCTCTGGTCAAATTCTCCACACCTAAGTTGTAACAAACAGTTTAAACAAAAACGAACCTAGAAGAGCAATTAGGGCAGGAGTAATCTAACTTTTTAGTATTTCTACTACAATAAACTCTTGGTTGTTACTGATCCCTCATTGATTTTCTTGAATACTACTTTTTACGTACATATTCCTTACTTACTAAATAATGATTTTGTTGGATAATTAGATTAGAATCGAACCATGATTATTTTGATTTTTGTCCATTGCATGCCGCACTGTGTGTCGTCTCGAAATGTACTAACTTGTGAATAATAGATTTTAGGCTTAAAATTGAGGGAGGAGTATCAATTTCTAGAAAAAACGAGCCACACAAAGAACTTCCCGATTCGTTAGTTGTAAGCGGTAACATTAGCATTAACTGCATAATTAAAAAAAAATGAAATATATATAATTACGTTTGTTTATTTGGTGGAAAATTTCCATCCTCTCTTATAAATTGCATTGTTGAATGAACTTCTTTCGAAAAAAAACTAAAAAATCTAAAAAACTGCTTGACCAATATGGACCAAAATCTAATCAGCTCTAAGTTACGACGAGGCACATCCATTGCATCATTCATCATTCTGATCGCATTGTTACTTTTTCAGAAAATGTTAACGAAAAATTTGACACACACACACACACACACGCACACACACGGACGCACGCAAGGCACGAACGCACACGCACACGCACACGCGCACGCGCACGCAGACGCACACGCAAACACACACACACAAACACACACACATACCGACATTTTGATAAAAAGAGTCTAAAATGAATCCAATGACCATGAAACGTGAAGATCTGTTAAAAATTCGATTTTCGATTTTCGGGGTAAAAAAACATGAATAGCTGTATGCCCCACTAGCAATGCGTACCACTAACCCTCTCGAAAGAGCAGCCCTACCCGCGAGCTCGCGAAGCGGGCGAGCAACAATAACCAGCTAGTTTGATTATTGTAAGCGGTAACATTAGCATCAGTTGCATAATGGAAAAAAAAAATTTTTTTTTAATTAAAAAAAAATTTTTTTAACCCTTTGAACTCGAGGCCGTTTTCGCTTGCGCGAACCAGCAACTCGAGACGATTTCGGCCAAATTAGGTGAACATTTTACAGGTACTTCAAAAATATTTAATTTTTAAAAAATTAAAAAAAAAATTTCACCAGTTTATTCATTTATATGTCGAAAACAACAAATTTTGATAAATATTACACTCTGTAATTAGTTTTGGTGTGATACTTAGTAAAACAATAGCCAAGATGCATCCTTGCCACTTCACATCGGCCGGGCGCCGTATCGGCACCGCTCGAGTTGCTACTTAACATCGGCCGGACGCCGTATCGGCGCCGCTCGTGTTCAAAGGGTTAAATTTAAAAAAATTTTTTTTACATAAAAATGAAATATATATAATTACGTTTGTTTATTCGGTGGAAAATTTCCATCCTCTCGTATAAATTGCATTCTTGAATGTACTTCTTTCGAAAAAAACTAAAAAAACTAAAAAATCTAAAAAACTACTTGACCGATATGGACCAAAATCTAATCAGCTCTAAGTTACGACGGGGCGCATCGATTGCATCATTCATCATTCTGATCGCATTGTTACTTTTTCAGAAAACGTTAACGAAAAATTTGATAACATAAAAACGGCCATACGCACACACACACACACACACACACACACACACACACATACTAACAATTTGATAAAAATAGTCTAAAATGACTTCAATAACCATGAAACGTGAAGATCTGCTAAAAAATCGATTTTCGATTTTCGGGGTAATTACAGTAACTTCCCTATGAATCGGGAAGTTAAAAATATCGAGAGCGAGACTCGAACCAGCAACCGACAGATTACTAGTAATCCTCCACTAATCATTTTTGTATTCAACCCCTTAACGCGAACTCCTTATGAATGCGTACACCCATTTTGAAATGCAATTTTTTTGGAAAATATTGAGAAGAGCGTCCTACTGCTTTGCCAAATTACATTTTGGGCAATCGAATCAAAGGACATCGTCGAATACCGCAAGTTTCAGAGAAATCCGTCACCCATGAACCGTGGCTTCCCCTTGTAAGGGAAAACAGGTTCAGGAGAAGGGGAGATCCTATCGGTTACACTTTTCGTCCATTGAAGCTTTCATAGGGTGGTGTTTTTTGCTAGGGGAAACTCTGACCTGAGAGAATAACCATAGGTAAATAGGTACTCGAGGTTGCAGAGTAGGGAATGCCGGTAGGAGTTTGATCGGGAGGTTAATTAGGGATGATTTACTTAAGAAATATACGCTCAAGGACCAAGATTTAATTAATCCGAAAAGAAGGGTTTTAACAGGAACCGAGGGTGAGGAGAGTTGTGGGCTGGCGTTTCCAGAGATATCATTAATTAATTCACTGATTAACCATCCGAGAATGTTCTATGAAGATTCAGAAAACACTAGAAAGGGAGATGCGAGGGAGAGGGTGAGAGTTTACAACGCTAACATACTCATCGCACTTAGTATTTATCGGAAGCCAGTATCGTGTGTCCAAACGAAGTATAATCCGTGGATTATTCATTAATTAGTAAGGAAAGTGGTCCCGATATTAGTGGTCTGATATTAGTCATTGCACCTGAAGACGAATTTTGGAAAAGTTCACACCGCGAAAATCGTCCACCTGTTTGAAACGCACTATGGATAATTCGAATGTACTTATAACCAATATAGAAACGTTATAATTTCATTGATATATTATACAACAATCGATAAATACAAAAGCTTCGTGGACTAACAACAAATGTACAGTATTATAGATATACGTATTTGTATATAATAGTGATCATCGCACTAGGGGTCGTCCATTTTGAAATTTACTTCAACAGTTTTCATTTCGAGATCACTTTTAGCGCAGCTTGCTTCTCGTAGATTTCTCTGGATATTCTTTTAGATAATTGTACATTCAACAAAGTGGTTGCAGAGTTTTTCTACCGACTAAGAACGTTGCATATTTGTATATTACACAAGCAAGATTAAAGGGACGAATATGGCGGACGTTTTTGTTGCGTGAACTATGTAATAGTGGTTCGGCCCTGAAGTGCATTCGAATGCATTTTGCTAAATAGGTAAAACTCGAATTTTAGATTGTTTTTTACCGGATGGTGTATCTCTTTCAATCACTTGCGATGGACAATTAATTTGAGCTCTTACTGTTGGGTATCTGCGTACTCGTTCCGTATGTAAACTTGAATTTAAGTATCTACCGAATATAACTGCATCGAGGTCCTGCTTCGAGTGTAAAATTGAATCTGAGTACTCGAGTACTCGAATTTAACTGTCGTTACTCGAGTATCCGGATCCGAGATTGTGAACTTAACAAATTCAACCTTCAATTATCAGTTGTCTTGTCAATCGAGTGAGCACTTGATGTAGAATTAAGCGAGTACATCGTTTTCACTAAAGTGGGTATTCAGTATCGAATTAAGCGAGCACTTAATTGCCAAACGAGTCGTAAATTGTACGAGTACTTAATTTTCAATTGGATATTCGATTGAGTGAATGTTCAAGAACACGATCGTGAGTTATTCGAAGTTTTGGTTCGAATGAACGGTAGGAGTTACGTCGAGTAATAAAACTGAAGTAACAACATGGAATTATGCATCCACCAGATGAACGAATGCAGTTTTTGCTAGTTTCGAGACGTTGAACCGATTACCATCAGCTTAGAGGACAACCTTCAGTGGACAATCACGTTCAATCATACTTTTCCTCGTTAAAGATAAGTTCGTCAGCTTCGGAGCTAATTACCTGTTCAACGGTTTTCGATCCTATTGCGTTTCAGACGGATAGACGGGGGACAGCTTCGATCCGTTCGGTGTTTCGAGGTCAGTTGTTGGGAACACCCGGTGTCCAGTGACTGATGAAAACAGTACTGTTAAGATATATCTTGTAATTTTAATATTCTATATTCCATTTTATAATGTCTTGGGTATTCGATACATATGCTAGCTTTAGACGGCAGGATTTTCGGAAACAACTCGATCGAACACCGTGGAAACGAACGCTATGCGTCGTTTTGTCGGTCGTTTTCGAAGATCTTCAATAAAAAAAATTGCCACGCTCGGGCGCTACCATTCTGTGATCCAATGAAAAATTAATTAAACTCATACCGAGAAATGAATAACGTTCTTTCGAAGAATCTTACTCTGTACATATATATTATTATACATCTCTACCTTTTTTAAATTGGTGCACATTAATTAGTGAAACAGTGAGATCGAATGAGAGCGAGGGAGAGATAGAAAGAATGAGAGAGAGAGAGAGAGAGAGAGTGAGATGATTAAAGATTTCGTGAGAATGAAATAGAGAAAGAGAGAGAGAGGAGAGACAGTGTACTAATTTTTTGCACTCTGCGCATTAAACAACGTTCTGTACGCTACCACGGTAGACAGAAAGTATATATCTTCGCCACGAACCATTTTTGGCGAACAAAATAATACGGAAAGTGAACGGCGATTCGGTTCGATTGAATGTTGAGTGAAAGTGCCTTTTACTATGCGTTTCGTATCCGTAGCTTTTCGGTATTGAAGGGACAAAACCGGTTTTCGATTAGTCAGCTGAATCTTTTCCCTTATCAGGAATTGAACCGATAATATTTATCGGTCTGCGTGGAAAGAAATTGTTAATATTCTTTACCTTCTTAATGTTAAGTTACGACGTTGAATTATATCGAGGAAGAGTGCGAACGAGAGTCGATCGAACAGGTGCTAATCCAAGGTTTATTACGTACATTAATTCGGGGAACAGAATATTTACAGATCGTATATTATCGTACATCCATCTATATTAGTTGGTTAATTAATATTTAAGCGCGCGCGCGTTGTTTAGGCGGTCGATTAATTTTAATTCTTCCATTCCTTCGAAACTGAAAGGCTGAAACTTGCAATTCTATTCAAGTATCGAATCTACACCGGTGTAATTGAACTACCTGCTGGTGGACTTGCTTTGATTGCTTTGGTTGCGTTACTTTTCTATTGCGAAAGATTTTTAATGCACGATTGAAGACGCTGTTGAAAATATTTTCAAATTATTCGATTACGGACGATCTCTAGATCAATTCTACACTTGAAAACAAGACTGTAATCAAGAGTGACGGTGTGTCGATTAAGAAACGCGCTAAGAAAATATCCCCGAAGTATGGCAACCCGCCGACCGCGCCGCATGTAGTCTCGCTAGGGGCGGCCAGGAGTTATTCGCGAATTTTTTCCGGGAGAACCATAAGAGTTATCGAGACGAAAATTTACAGGATCGTTACTCGCACAGGGTGTAAAAAAATGTTTGGTCCTAGCTTCCATAGGCGCATTCTACATCTTCGGATCGGTGAAGATCTTATTCTTATTTATTGCATCTTATTCTACGCATCGTGGGGACAAAAAGTGTCGAGGGAACCATGGGTGAGATGAGTTTTGACCCATGGTTCCCTTATTCTCAATTCTTGTAGAGCATGAAAAGAGGAATCCAACGAGTACAAACACCACACACTTACGATCATTCAATCTCGAGATATTCCTGTGTGAAAGATAAGGGTTCGATTAGGTTTGTTCCATTCGAACACGAATATCTCGAGATCGATTGATCTTAAGGATACGGTGTTTGTACTCGTTGGATTCGTCTTTTCACGCTCCGCAAGAACATCTAAGAAAAAACACAAGGTGTCGGTGGAAAATATCACGTTTGCGGCAACTTTTTTCACAGATCGATCCGAAAACGTAGAATACGCCTACGGCAGCCAGGATCAAACATTTTTTTCCACCCTGTACATTGGGCTACACCTCTGACTTCGTTTCGTCGTCGAACACGTTATCGTTTTTGCGGATCGTCGATAATCGAACAATTTGTTTGTTTAACGTGTACATACATATAATATCTGTATTTACTCGTGAACGAGGCTGTTAAAATCGCTGGAGTACATTGTACATTGAGTTCCGGGTACAGAAATATTTTGACATAAGTGGTACAATCGTTTATACTTAGTACGTCACGCAGTGAAGCTTTCAAGATCAAGTAGAATCGTTTTGAATATTTTATTATCGTAGTTTTATTTATCGAAGCATTAGTTTGCGGTACAAAAAGACATTCCAAATCGCGATGAACGTTGATACAACGCGCACAATAGGTCTTTTTCTGCGATTCCTGTACCCAAATTTCTATTTCTTGGGTCCACGGTAAGAAACGAAATTTTCGCGTCGTCGTCGGATGAAATAAATTTTTCGAACGACGCGCGAAAAGAAGAAGTTCCGAGCGTTCGCTTCTTTCGCAAAATCGGGACGTGGATCCAGGATGAGATGTTGGACGAGCCAAATCCTCTAAACAAGTAATCTAACGCGTAATCTTATCTGTACGTACAAGTTCTAGGATGTAAGCTAGATGGTAAGGGCGGAAATGGGTGTTTAAGTGAGCAGCGACGATCTTTATCATTGTTACAATTAGAGCTCTCGCATTGTACTACCGCAATACTTTTACCGATAATTAACGCAACTACTATGAATAGGACGTTATTAAGCTTTCTTATGCCGTTTCTCTATTGTACCACTTATATACACCTGAGTGCACGACTTTTTCGAGAATAAATCTTTATGAAACGCTCCAGTCTATGCGACTTGGTTTCCTACATTGCCCCGACAAATGCGTTACAGACAATCTCGAACACGTTTCACAGATATGTTTCCGTTGATTTTGCGAACGAACTTCAATAAATCGTGACACCGACTGTTCTACCACGTCATCGTTTGTGTCCTTCATTTTCCTCAGCCGTCATCACGAGATTATTTCATTTCGGATAATTCTTTTACGTTACCTCAAGGTTTGATGGATTTTATAAAAAAAAATACCGCATGTTCGTGTCTGCACAGTTTGCATGCGAAAAAAATTCACGAAGATCAGGGTCTGTTTCGATGTCTTTCTCCAACGCGCACGAGCATTCGCTTCCTCTGGTACAAGTCTGCTCGTAAAATCGATCCTTCCGAGTGGACTTTAGGCCCATGCGCGATGTGGACTTGGCCGAGTAATGCTACGGGCTACACTCGCTTTTTTGTATCTGTTAATTAACGATCAATTAAAATAATGATCGACCAGTCGCTCTTGGCTGGAAGACTCGATATTCAAACCTCTGTAACCTCTTGCGAGAGGATTCGTCGATCACTTGCCAAGGCTCGTTTTAAAGTACAAAAGATCCGCTTTCTTTTTTAATTTTAATACTCTCGATAAAAATGTTAGATTTTACCTTATAAAAGATTGTTCAACGAAACTACCATGGATTTAAAGACTGAAGTCTGCTCCTTGTAAATCAAGTCAAGAAAAATTGCTGTACCATTTTGAATATTTTCAAACCAAACGGAAAAGCGACGATAATTCGTCTGCTACTTGTACATGTCCAAGAAAAATTGCTGTACGTTGTTTTCTTACAATTTTATCGAACTCTGAATGAAAAGTGTACGAACATCATTCTTCGACAAATCCGTACATTATTCGTGGAGCCTGGAAAATTTTCCCTGTGCTTGAACCACCGTGGATTTAACGATCAAAGCGTCTTTGTAACGAGCACAGAGAATTTGTCGTACGATTTTGTTTCGCTTTTTTATCGAGCTTCGAGTAAAGGGATGTTCGGCTAATAGGGGTCATATGCATTAAAACAGTATACGGATAGCAGAAAGAAGCAAAAGCAGTGGAAATGCATGGAACTCCGGTGCGTTCGAGCATCCCGGTGAGCTCGCCGGGTGCAGAGGGTGGATATAGTGACGTATCGACCGGCGAGGTCACCCGGGGTCACCAAAGTTCATACTGTCTCCCGGTTTATGAACTCGATGAAATTGCAGCAACGATTGCGTAATGGTAAACGAACCTTTCGGAAATACAAAATGTTCTCTGACCAAAAACCTATCACAATATATCGATACCATTAAGTTACGAACGTCGGGAACTCAAAATATACAATTTAAAAGGTTCTCCAAATTGCCATTTCAATTTCTTTCGTGTAGAACGAAAAATATCATTAACAACGTTTCCAACTATTAAACAATAGTAAATTTTTATAAAAATTTGCTGATTACCATTTTAAAAACTGTTCCGCATGGTCGTTTTTAATTTCAGTGACATTCAATTTCTGAATAATTATTACGTATTTTACTTCGGTAGATTTTTTCCCTTCGAGGGTCAAATTTATGGGGATGATTCTTACGGGATACCATTCCTTGCATTCATCTGTAGACCATTTTCAAATTTATTATGAATTTATTATTTATTATAAATAAATTATCAATTATTACTAATGGTTGGACCACCGGACGTGATACAAGAATATAAATTTTCTGTCATTCCTTGCATTCATCTGTAGACCATTTTCAAATTTATTATTTTTTATAAACAAATTATAAATTATTTATCAATTATTACTAATGGTTGGACCACCGGACGTAACACAAGAATATAAATTTTCTGTCATTCCTTGCATTCATCTGTAGACCATTCTCAAAATTATTATTTATTATAAATAAATTATAAATTATTTATCAATTACTACTAATGGTTGGACCACCGGACGTGACACAAGAATATAAATTTTCTGTTATTCCTTGCATTCATCTGTAGACCATTTTCAAATTTATTATTTATTATAAATAAATTATAAATAATTTATCAATTATTACTAACGGTTGGACCACCAGACGTAACACAAGAATATAAATTTTCTGTCATTCCTTGCATTCATCTGTAGACCATTTTCAAATTTATTATAAATTTATTATTTATTATAAATAAATTATCAATTATTACTAATGGTTAGACTACCGGACGTGACACAAGATGATAAATTTTCTGTTATTCCTTGAATTCATCTATAGACCATTTTCAAATGTATTATTTATTACAAATAAATTATAAATTATTTATCAATTATTACTAATGGTTGGACCACCGGATGTGACACAAGAATATAAATTTGCTGTCGTTCCGTATGTAAGAAATCTTCGCAGAAAAAACATCAGAAAGCTAAATCGAAAGAAATATATAAACTCAGTTGCTTAGAAAAATTGTTATAAGTATTTGAACATCTTTCCCAGGATGATTGGCGCTATGCCAGCGGTGGCAGTACGCCACGAACGGAAACGACAAGAAAAAAGACTAAAACGTCCCAGTCAGCTGTACTTAGGGGCTCAATGGATGCCACCGCCACAGGGTTCACCCCCAACCCCCAGCCCTCATGGACACAATAGCCATCTGGACCCCTTACCGGAGCTGTATCTTTGCGGAAAGGTAAAATTTGCCGACGATTTCGATATAGGATACGATTGCAGAGAGGTAAACATTGTTCGCAGATATCGGGACTGCACGCTGTGGTGGTGTGCCTGTTGCTGGGCGCAGTGGTCCTCGTCGTTGGTCTAGTCCAACTCGTTCCGGGTGCAACGACCACCGACCATAGACTCGCCCTGCTGATCGGGGGTACACTCCTTCTCTTCCTCGGTAAGAATTCCATTGAAAATGCAACGTTATAAATACGGCGACTCCCAAAAATATTCGGACACTAGATACAACTAATTTTATCATTTAATAATTCGTTTGTTGATAAAGCAATCGCCCTGGGAATTGTTTCCAGCAATAAAACATTTATTAGTGTCGATAAACATTGAAAGATATACATATACGTTTAATAATAAAAATTATTAAAAGAAATCATGTATTTTTTAAATAAATGATATATGTTTATCAACATTAATAAATGTTTTATTGCTAGTGCCCGAATATTTTTGGGAGTCACTGTACCTACAAATCGCGGTATCACCTAGTTTAAATTTAATTAAAATATTTCTGCAGAATAAAAATATCGGATTTTCAACTTTAAAACGTGTAAAAATTACGGAGTATAATTGTTACCTGAAACGAGTCTGCACAGACTCCGGAGCACGGTTACATATTTTTAGAATGTTATAGACATTGATATTAGTTTTTTTTTAAGTTAATTAGAAACATTTTTCCATTATTCCCGAATAGAACGATATTATAAAAAATGTATGATGTTTTCAGGTTCGATCAATTGTTAAAAACAAGCAATTTTGCAATTCAAAATCCTATTACATTATTATTTCCATGATTTACATTGAACATAGCGTTATATTTACTTGCAATAGTGTGAGTATGCATTTGGTTCAAATATTTTGATTGTCAATTATTAACGTACCATAACTATTCAAATTTACCGCCTAGTATTGATTTGAGAATTCTTAGATCGCTGTGTCCTGATTGGTCATTGTTGAAGTACGTTACTTGGTTCTTTTCTCAACGCTAACCCGCCAACTTTAATTCAGTACATTATCTACCAGCATGAGGTACCACGTATTTTTGAATTTACATTTTTTCTTTCACACACAGCAGGTATGACTTAATGTTTTACTGCTATTACTTCACAGTTTTTTGAACTTATATTATATTTTATATTAATTTACAGACGCAACTTTTCTTTTAAAAGTGGTTCGGATCTGGATCGAAACGTCGAGAATTTTTTGAATTGCAAAATTGCTTGTTTTTAACAATTGATCGAGCCTGTGCGCAGAAAACATCATACACTTTCTATAAAATTGTTACGATCGACAAAATTTAATATTTAGAACGATATTGTTTATAACATTACAGCAGCATTAACCTGAAAGCCTCGTCTGGTTTTGCAGGTATCATCTTAGCAACCATAAGATGCTACGTCCTGCATTGTGTGCCATTACCAACGGAGTCGCCGGTAGCAACATCGTTTGCACCTCCTGCGAACGAGCCAGCTAGCCTTCCGAGGGGCACCCTGGACTTGTTAGTGGGCCACCCAAATCAGCCCGAGACCGATGCTCTCATGCACCACCATCCTCACCATCATCATCATCCTACCAACTACAAGAAGAAACGCAGCTCCCATGGCTCGCATTCCGACGAAGCCTAATGACCGATGTACAGTACAGGCCAGGACACAGAGCCGGCCAATTAATCGCTGGCGATTTCAATGAATATACTGACAGTCAGCGGTGAAAGTACTTTCGAGGTCAGAGAGGAACTTCGTGTCGTTTCAGACCAAGTTAGATCACGAAGTAGATACAATGATTAGGGGTTCGGGAACGATCTAAACCGAAGGGGACTGTCTAGTCTCCTCTAATAGTCTGTACGTGTACATTATACCCGATTCTTTTATCGTTTGTAACTTTCTATATAATATACAAGACGTCTCAGCTGAACGGGATCAACTAAATATCTGCCTCATTTATCGATGTATTAAAAAACTTCCTAGGTCGAAGTTATTCTATTTGAAGAGGTATAATTAATGGTAGAAGGAGTTTTTAGTCAAGGTCGCTCTTTAATGAGATTTCAAGTGCATCAGTAGTTTTTCAAATGAGACATTATAATTTTGATTCTAAATTCTCGTGGATCATAAAAAGACGAATCCAATGGTATATATAAACATACTACTTCAATAGCTTAATCTCGAGATACTTGTGTCTGAAAGCTTTGAGTATTCGAGGACTCGAGAACTTTAGTATAGTCGAGTACTCATACCTTTCAGACACAAAAATTTTCATATTAAGCTATCAAAATAGTATGTTCATATGTAACATTGGATTCATATTTTTATGCTGTACGAGAATATAAAATCAAAATCATCTCTCATTCTAAAAAATACCAATGCTTTCAAAATGTCATTAAAGAATGAGCTTGACAAAAATTTCTTTCTATCATTCTATTTACCGTTTGATACAATATAACTTTGTCTTGTCTCGAAATTAGATGTTTTTTCATTTAACAACAAATAAAGCAGATATTTAGACGATCCTGTTCAACAGAAACACCCGGTATATTCATACATATACAATGCGTGTTGTCAACGTGTACTCAGCCAGTCGGCGCTGAGGAAAGTGCACTTTTCTATCTTGTCTGTCTTCGATACCACTTTACAGTAAGAAAAACAACAAAAAATCTCCATAATATAATATTAAACAAATTCTAAGGCATCACGCGATAGCTTGACGTCAGAAAAAAAGATATACAAAATTTACATTTATTTCTACATACGAGCGTGTTTGTGACCTGCTAAATAGGTCACCGGAAATTTTGGATTTTGAACCGAGATTCGAATGATTTTTTAAAAGCATGATTTATTCTATACCTAGTAGTCTTCTAAAAATATAGATTACGATAAACTATTAAATTGTTAGAGGATTAAACAAATGGCCTAGCGTCGATAGATCTAAAATAAACGATCATAGACATTTTGCAAGTTTTTAAAAAATTTCTGTTTCACGCCAATAAGCCTAAGTGATTGAACGGAAATGATTGTTTGTTGTTTCAGGTGATTTTTGAGTAATCAAAACATTTCTAAATAATCAAAAAGGCGATTTGCAAAATGTCCATGAAAGATACAAATTCTATCCAGCACTTTCTCCATATAGTTAGTAATTGTTTTTCTACTATGGGATAATTTCGAGAAGTATCGAAGGAACTTTGATAGAAACTTTATTATGCGATAAGCTCTTGATAATTGCAAGGGCCTTGAATCAAAGTACTGTGTTTGTTTTTCGATGGTTTTTTAACATGGTTGAAAGGTACAAGTTTTAATGTCTTCTACGAACGACATATTTCATTTACGCATACGTATATCTATTTACATATATACATATGTGTATGTACATATATGTATGTGTTTATATTTATGTGTGTATGTATGTATTTTGCTTGTAAATAAGCTGCCTGCTTCTTGTCGAGATTCATTTGATCGTTCGTCATTCTTTCACGATGATTGATGATTAGATTAATGAGAAAGTAATGAGTTCGCAATGAATTGTCTATTGTAGTTGGAAAGTTTGGGTACACGTACTAATCGACGGAGATCATTAATTAATCTCGCAGAGATTTATCACAGCACGGGCAGCGCAATAATTGATGATTCAAAATCATTTGTTCATTTCAATGAAAACACATGTCTTTCAAACTGAAAGTATAAATGTTTTACATAGCGTTGGAAGAGGGGGGAATGAAATTGTAAAAAGAATTTGTGATAAATAATGGTCTAATGAAGGAAATTTAATGTTTAACACTAACCGTACCACGACTGGTCAATTGACCAGTGTCACATTTATTACTTAATAATTATTGAAATTGCAAGTATAATTTCATTAGAAATTACTAAATGAATTTCTTCATTCAAGCACATATTGTTATAAAAACTGCAATTTATATAAAATTAGTGTTGTCATTTTTATAAAACAATGTATAGCACTCGCATTTCGTGCTCGGTACGGTTAGTATTGAATAAACAAGTGATTCGTGCCGTAAGAATAAATTATTATTGTTATTAATATTAGACAATTAAAAACTATTAGACAATGTTACTGAAAGAGTAACAGTTTTACCAACAGAAGATCGAACATGTTAGTTTCGAAGATAATTGCAAGATGGCGTAATTATATGATGTCTAATTAATTTGAATTCGTTCATTTGTATTTTAGGGAATAGATGAATTAGAGACAGTGTAGATAAGTGTACCCAAACTTTCAGGTCGATGAGAATTTCCTATTTCGACCAATTATGTGTCTAATAGGCCTATTAAAACGTATTGTGATTATTTGATAAAATGGTACTTGGAAGAAAAAAACATTTTTACCACTGCACTTAGTGCACTATTCCCTTCAATTGTTGAAATGATCTTTGTATATCGATACAGGGTGTTTCAGAATAAGTGAGAAGTATGAAAGAGGCTGATTTAGTATGATAGATTTTCGAGTTAAAGCTCATTTTGTTTTGTAATATTTTCTTACGTATCTTAGAAGAAGTGGCTTATAATACAACATTTGTATGGCACAAACAGCACGATTAAAAACGGCGAACCAACGTACAATTCCATCGAGAGATTGTTGGAATGCAAAATAAGCTATAATTAAAAATATGATATTACGTATGTGTTTGTATAAGTCTTTATTTTTATGTTGGTATGGTGAACCAGCCTCTGCTATACTTTGTACGAGTTCGAAAACGGCCTGTATATTTAATCTTTATGATCCGTGTATTATGATCTTCTTCCCTCTATATTATATATTGATATATATCATAATTACATATATTATTTCATGCATAATAATAATAATATAATTCTAATATATGATTATATTATTAAATTATACATTATTATGTATATGAATATTATTATACATATATATATCTATATATAAACACGAAAACGTTGTTGAATTTCTGTCTCGACCAATTAGACGCATACATAAACAGTTTGATCATGATTTAAAATCTTTACTATACGAATGTAGATATGTGATATATAAGGAAATTTTTCATTTCTTCCCTGAACTCGATCTTCAGAGCCTTATGTAATTAATCATTCTACTGTTGAACAAATTTCGTTAAAAGTGATACCTCTATGCATAGAGCCCTAAAAAGGAAAATCCTTGTACCCCTTCGATTATTATAGTCCAAAAACAGTAAAGAATGCTACGTGAACATCGGATTATTTATTTAACTATTTTAAATAATTAAAGCTTTATTTATTCTATATTTACAAATAAAGAGTCTTAGAAATATTTCGAACAAAGAAACTTTATTGAGTAGAATTAATACACAAAATTGAAAATATTGTTTGTACGTTTAAATATTCTCTACTTTGTTAGTTTGTACTAATTGTTATGTCCACGTAGCATCATTTGCCACTCAGTATATATAAGTATTAATAAATTTCCAAACGCTTGTTTTCGCTGTATAAATAAAAAATGGCATTCGTCTCGAGAGAAAATGGACTAAAAATAAACAAGGGGAGAGAAG
The DNA here is from genome assembly GCA_963971365.1 of Lasioglossum villosulum. Lineage (NCBI taxonomy): Eukaryota > Metazoa > Arthropoda > Insecta > Hymenoptera > Halictidae > Lasioglossum > Lasioglossum villosulum. The sequence continues at coordinate 21,082,417 of OZ020495.1, read as the reverse complement.
TCGCAGGAGAATTGAGAAATGTCGCTGATAAAATATTCACTACTTGTAACGATAAGCGTCACACAGCACGAGCACCCAATTTCGATGTTATTTTTTTGAGAGAAATTTTCGAATCGAGATCGTAGCTAGCGTTTCCAAAACAGATTTTACGGAGCAATGTAAAACGCGATCTAGATGTATCTTTCGGGTAACAAATATTTAAATTATCTATTTATAATTATGTAATATTTATACTTAAACGGTTAAACAAATTTTTCTATGCCTGTGTCCCCAGGATATTTTAAAACTGATTTATTATAAAAAGAAATCAATATGTGAAACCGAGTATGAAATATAGGTTCTTATAAGATTATTAAAAATTACTTATTAAAAAGGTAATAAATATTAGAAAGATTCGTCACAGTAAAACTTCAAAAGATTTATGTCCAAGCGTTTAATCAACAAAGTAAGAAGTTATACTTATCTTTTAAATATACATAATAGGAATGTTTTGATAATTTCATTTTTATGGATATAAGTGAAATAGTGATCTTGGGGCACAGGCACGTATGTTCGACTACCGTTGGGGTCCACTTAAAATTATTATATACTGTTACACCTACATGTATATGAAAAGTTATAAGGTATTTTACTAACAATAAAATAAACAGTTTGTCCTCGCTCGCCAAGCGCAGAAATATTTGACGCAGTGTAACATGATATAAAACACAATATAACATATATTACGGTATAATATAAACTAATATAACATAATTTAATTTAATAGAATAGAAAATCGAATATAGCGTAATCGCAACTCTAACATTTATGACTGTAAGGCGCAACAATGTGAGCTACCACCCCCTAACAAAATTGTAATTACACCAGGGAATGATGTTAAACAAATAATATCGAGCACATTCTAATTACAGATCAAAGTAATAACGGAGTTCAAACGTCTAATGGCCGCCATTGTTGGTCCAACAGTCACAGAAGCACCGAAATTTCTGTTCGATCGAGCGTAAAGTATCTATGTATACATACATTTAGGTTATAAGTCATTATACTTGAATAAGAAGCCTGACCTTCCACTCGAATGATGTATAAATAACAAAAGAATTTACAATGCGATTTTTCTATAAGGGTCTCGGAAACTTTTTACTATTTTCACTGTCTAATGCTTGTTGAGCTAATTACTGTTACTGCGCCGAACTGTTTTACAAACTGGACTGTTGTGTACCTTGAAGATTTCTATACGATTACGCTTAGATCGAATTGTTTCCATTTTTTGTATGGAGTGTTTTCTTTTTGGGACGTTCAAAAAGAAAAAAAAAGATCCTTTCAATTCTCTCGAACAAGCATTAGAGAAAACGATGATTTGACGTTGTATTTTCGTTCAATCTAGAGTGTTTAAATGAACATTAATAGCACGTAAGGAGTAGTCGTTAGTTTTATAAAAACACCTCTACGACGACGAATTCGTGCTACGCTGTTTTCCTTCAGTCGAATGTTTACACTAAAAGTAGGTCGACCGGATTCTACGGGGTTCCATGGGACACTCCATGGGGCTCCCGCGTTGGACACCATGTGTTTTGAAGAATAGCGAACGAATTCATATGGCGTGAACGTTTGTACGAGTCTCTTTTCTAATTTTTTAATCTCTTCAGTCACGACAATTTACCAGTTCATAATATATTCTTCTGAATACCCTTCGGTTTCCTATTAACATTGTAATTAATTATACATATCTGTGACTACGTCTTTAATAAACATGATTATTCTGTTATCAGTTTCAGGTTTGTGGGTTTCGTGTTTTCTGTTTCGAGTTGGTGTTTATTGCTTAGAGAATTAATATAAGGATACAAATATGTTTAACACTAACCGTACCCACACCCGCGGTCAGATAACCGTTTTTATATTTTTCTTATTCAATTATTGAAATTATAAAGATGTTTCTCCATCAGGAATTATTACATAAATTTATTTATTCGAGCACGCATTGTTATCAATATTCTTTTGTACTCGGTACGATTAGTGTTAGTGAGTGAGCCAAGTGTTGGCCGTATACATGCACAACGTTCAGAAACTCTATTTCTCGTAAGATTATGTGATCTGCTAGCTTCTAAAAAGTATGTTATATTTTATATATACTCGCATCATATACAGACATGCTCTCCGAGTTCTTTCAGGGACGCCGAAAATGTAGGAAAATTAATAAAAGTTCAATCAAGGTCGACCTGTGATTCAGAGAATTTTTAACTAGTCCAACATTCGCGGAGTATTTAAGTTTGAGAGTTTTTTGTGCTTCAACGATGAAAGCATATTTTTACGGAAAAGCATTTCATAGACTTGCCTGAACATAATGATTTTTTTTTATAGGATTACACACTGTCACGTCGCTCAATTATCGGTTCCCCTTCAGAAGGCAACCCGCTGCATAATTTTCCTTTCCCCTGAAGAATGCAACCCGCTGTACAACTTTCGGTTCCCCTTCAGAAGGCAACCCGCTCCACAATTTACGTTTTCCTTGAAGGATGCAATCCGCTGTACAATTCTCGGTGCCCCTTCAGAAGACAACCCGTTGGTCATTGCTCGGTGCCCCTTCAGAAAGCAACCCACTCCTCAATCGTTGGTGCCCCTTCAGAAGGCAACCCTCTCCTCAATTGTCGGTGCCCCTTCAGAAGGCAACCCTCTCCTCAATTGTCGGTGCCCCTGAAAGATGCAACCTGCTGCACAATTCTCGGTGCCCCTTCAGAAGACAACCAGCTGCTCATTGTTCGGTGCCCCTTCAGAAAGCAACCCACTCCTCAATCGTTGGTGCCCCTTCAGAAGGCAACCCTCTCCTCAATTGTCGGTGCCCCTTCAGAAGGCAACCTGCTGCACAATTGTCGGTGCCCCTGAAAGATGCAACCTGCTGCACAATTCTCGTTGCCCCTTCAGAAGACAACCTGCTGCACAATTGTTGGTGCCCCTTCGGAAGGCAACCCTCTCCTCAATTGTCGGTGCCCCTTCAGAAGGCAACCCTCTCCTCAATTGTCGGTGCCCCTTCAGAAGGCAACGCGCTGCACAATTTTCGGTTCCCCTTCAGAAGGCAACCAGCTCAACATTTTTCGTTTCCCCTGAAGTATGCAACCCCCTGCACAATTCTCGGTGTCCCTTCAGAAGGCAACCAGCTCAACAATTTCGTTTCCCCTGAAGTATGCAACCCGCTGCACAATTCTTGTTCCCCTTTCAGAAGGCAACCCGCTCGGCGTTTTAGGGCGAATGAAAACGCGGAAACTGGTAATCGAACGTGACTGATATACGGTAAAATACTTTTATGTACAATCAACAAATAAAGGGAATGTAACAAAATAACGTATCTGTGAATTTATTTATTGATTCACCAATCCTTACCCAAACTTAAAACTTGTAGTTGAGTTATACGAATGAATTTTCGAAAATTTCCGCCTGTCTGACTTACCATTGACATATACTACTGAATTTCGTGCGGCCTCCTTTGATATCATATTCTCCTAATACAAAACTCATTTTTTGAGTGTTTCGAAAATTTTCGGCCGTCTGACTTGTCGTTGACTTGTACTACTGAAAATTGGGATACCTCCTCGGCTATCATGTTCTCCTAATACAAAGTTCAATTTTCGAGGTTTTCGAAAAATTTTCGCCAATTTTCGACAATCTGACTTGTCATTGAGTTGTACTACTGAATTTTCGAAATTTTTCGAGCGTCTGACTTGTCATCGACTTATACTACTGAAAATCCGGATACCTCCTCGGCTATCATGTTCTCCTAATACAAAGTTCAATTTTCGAAGTTTTCGAAAAATTTTCGCCAATTTTCGACCGTCTGACTTGTCATTGAGTTGTACAACTGAATTTTCGAAATTTTTCGAGCGTCTGGCCTAACGTTGACTTGTACTACTGAAAATTCGGATACCTCCTTTGAGATCATGTTCTCCTAATACAAAGCCGAAAAATACCGAAAATTTTTTGAAAACCTCGAAAATTGAACGTTGTATTAGGAGAACATGATAGCCTAGGAGGTATCCGGATTTTCAGTAGTATAAGTCGATGACAAGTCAGACGCTCGAAAAATTTCGAAAATTCAGTAGTACAACTCAATCACTAGTCAGACGGTTGAAAATTCGCGAAAATTTTTTGAAAACCTCGAAAATTGAACGTTGTATTAGGAGAACATGATATCCGAGGAGGTATCCCAATTTTCAGTAGTATAAGTTAATGACAAGTCAGACGGTCGAAAAATGGCGAAAATTTATTGAAAACCTCGAAAATTGAACTTTGTATTAGAACAACATGATAGCCGAGGAGGTATCCCAATTTTCAGTAGTACAAGTCAATGACAAGCCAGACGGTCGAAAAATTGGCGAAAATTTCTTGAAAACCTCGAAAATTGAATTTTGTATTAGGAGAACATGATAGCCGAGGAGGTATCCGGATTTTCAGTAGTATAAGTCGTTGACAAGTCAGACGCTCGAAAAATTTCGAAAATTCAGTAGTACAACTCAATCACAAGTCAGACGGTCGAAAATTGGCTAAATTTTTTGAAAACCTCGAAAATTGAATTTTGTATTAGGAGAACACGATAGCCGAGGAGGTATCCGGATTTTCAGTAGTATAAGTCGTTGACAAGTCAGACGCTCGAAAAATTTCGAAAATTCAGTAGTACAACTCAATCACAAGTCAGACGGTCGAAAATTGGCTAAATTTTTTGAAAACCTCGAAAATTGAACGTTGTATTAGGAGAACATGATAGCCGAGGAGGTATCCGGATTTTCAGTAGTATAAGTCGATGACAAGTCAGACGCTCGAAAAATTTCGAAAATTCAGTAGTGCAACTCAATCACAAGTCAGACGGTCGAAAATTGGCGAAAATTTTTTGAAAACCTCGAAAATTGAACTTTGTATTAGGAGAAAATGATAGCCTAGGAGGTATCCGGATTTTCAGTAGTACAAGTCAATGACAAGTCAGACGGTCGAAAAAAGGCGAAATTTTTTGAAAACCTCGAAAATTGAACTTTGTATTAGGAGAACATGATAGCCTAGGAGGTATCCGGATTTTCAGTAGTACAAGTCAACGACAAGTCAGACGCTCGGAAAATTTCGAAATTCAGCAGTAGGATTCAATGACAAGCTAGGCGGTCGAAAAATTGGCGAAAATTTCTTGAAAGTCTCGAAAATTGAATTTTGTATTCGGAGAATATGATATAGAAGGAGGTGGCACGAAATTCAGTAGTGTAAGTCAATGGCAAGTCAGACGGTCGGGAATTTTCGTAATTTTTTTATAGGGACAGAGAGTAGGAATGGAATTATACCAAAATGCAGTGTATATTTTTCTGAAAACTTGTCTTTTATTGTATCGTTTGCGAACAAAATCTGATACGCGTACAATACAACTTAAATATTACAGTATATGAACTTGAACTTTCTTTACAAAGTCATGATTGGTTTGGACAATCATACATACTCGCTGTTCATACTTTTTACACTCTACGAATTGCACCCCCATGTTCCTTCAAATTTAATCATTAATTTCGATCTTCTTTTGCTTTCTTTAAAAGAACATGACGTCAATTTTAAGATTGCAAACAGTGCCATCAGCAATTTTAAATTACTCTTTATAAACCTCGATTCAAAATCTAGGTACGTTCGCTTATTATAAAAACCTACGATTACGTTGTCTTCCTATTTACTTCTTATCTTTTTCAACGTTCTCGTAGTTTTACATTCTTATAATCACATATTTACAAACAAGTTCTTTTTTAACACGTATCGCGGTTCTTATTATCTACCAAAATGCAGTACATTTCGTGAACACATATGGAAACTGAGTGTTGGAAAATTATGAATTCTGTAGATTGTAATAAAATTCATTTTTGTTGGAAGTGCACCAGCGAGAAAGTTCCATTGTTTATACGAGAGAGATACGTGGAAAAATGTTTGTGGTTTTTATATACATCCTAAAAAAATATACGTTAGCTATTACATTAAATAAAACACAAAATCTCTGGAATCTATTATAATTATTGAGTAAACCGCGAATTTTGCGTATTTATTAAAATAAATAGAATCATTCTCAATTTATTATAACGATTAAGAAAAAAAATTAATTCTGTTTAATCCCCATTGTTTCAAATCGATATGGACAATTTTAATTGAATTGTCTAATCATAATAGGCATAATTCATCCATGTTATACATAATAAGGGGTGCAGAAAGACCCACACATTACAATAGAATTGGTCGTCAGAAAATGGCAGTGGAATATTCCCTATTAAACTACTCTATTTTTAATCCAAATTTCATATTATTAAATCATAATAAAGTTAATTTTTAAAAGTCTAATTAGGATGCTGCTGAATTAAAAACTTTCTCGCAAGTATTCGGAAAAATTACACTGATCGTCAGCGAAAATACAGAAGACTTGATCAGAAGCAGTTGTCGGAATGGAAGTATTTAAAGTTAGTTTGTGCGAACAACAAAACTTGGTAGAAAATCGAAAATATAAAATCATACATCGTATATCCTAATTACATTCTTTGTATACTTTACATTTCTCTTTATAATATTTAATACATACTTTAAAAGCAACAAATATATATATATATATATTTATATATATTTATAAAATTCATTCTGTTCAATTGAATTATTAAAACTCATATGGAATTGTTTGTAGCAAGCAACGTATATAACATACAAAATCATTGTTATACAAAATCGAAGAACGTAGTAATAATAATATCATTAAAATCTGTTGCATAACATACATACTGTAAACCAAAGAATTGCAACTAAACTGCGGATCCTTATACAAAATGAAAATTGCAAACATTAGATAATGTTGTTCAATATTCTTAAATTCTTTTCACCTTTTAATACGTAATTACTTTCAACATTAATGTGTAAATATGGGAGATAAATATTGAAGATTTTAGTACAAAATAAAAATGGAATGCATTGTTGAGAACGAACAGGAAGGAAATAAAAATTTATACTGCATCTCATTAATTTGAATAACTTGCAAATACTGTTGCAGTGTTTTTAGATTCTTTTATTCCCTTCATTCCGTATTTTAATTAATGTTTTCATAAATACAAATAAATATCCTCAATCAAAAGTAGATTAAAAATTTCAGTGCAACATAAAAATTGTCTACACTCAGTTCTCAATGCACAGAACTTAAATGAAAATTGATTTGGCATCTAAATAATTTGAATGAACTGCGAATTAACATGACTAAAAATTCATAATGCAACTAAACGTTTCTACATTTAGTGAATCGATCTATCCAGAAACGCATAAAGATCCGCAGATTAATTATAAACGTTCCAGGCGTTACATTAAAATGTTTAAATCAGTCTCCACGATGAAATTCAGGTTACGTCGATCAATATCCTTGAAGAATGATTAACCCTATCGAACACTGATAGTTCCTCGGTGTTCCATTTTCACTATGTCTTTTCGTTCATCGGATTAAGACCCACCCGGTGGCCGGATGGGGTTCGTTCATTCTACTTTACACCACACATCGAAGAGCATAATAGGGTCTTACGTTTATGAGAAAACGGTTTAGTAGATCCCGCGAGCAGCTGGACGCGCCGCCTAATCACGTCGTGATCACATCAAACATAGTACTCGTTGATGTTCAGCGCGTCAGGGTCGCAGCCCTATACACAGCTCTCCTGAGTGGAGATCAGTGGGGTGCGAACGGTCACGATCTCTATCGAAGGATGATGTTTACCGACGTTTAAGTCCTGAAACGCACTCTTCGCCGAGAGGGGCGTCGGTGTACAAGACGGCGCACTCGACACGTCGATTTTCGACGGCCTGGCGTTGTGATCTATGCACGCGTAGATCGTCGACTCCTTCGCGAAGGGCTTAGAGCCGCCGTAGCCTTGAATGGTGCTTAAACTACCCACGCCGCTTATACTTGTCAGTTTAGTGTCGTTCACTAACGTCGACAGGGTTGCCGGTCGTGTGATGCAGAGCTCCGCATACGTTATCTCACCTGACAGCTGCAACATTTAATCCATCAATTTACAAAAACTTAACAGACGTGATCTATCCAGCCCCCCTCCCCTTGAACATCTTGTTTATCATTGGTGATAAGTAGACTGCGGGTCTTGATGCATTTATAACAAAATTGAGTACATGAAATTCAAGTTAAGTCAATTCAAGATAAGTCCGTAAAGTCATACTGTGTGAGCTTCGAGTGGCCTCGAGTATAAACAATGAATGGAACTTGACAATGAGACTGTGTCTATTTGTTTTGTATTGTCAATAATAAACTTGCCATTAGAGGTGTTCTAGCTACGTGGTTTACTAATATCTATTTACCGGTAACGTAGGGTAATTATTATACTCGTGCGAGTATGGTTGCAATCCTTGAAGGTGATTTACTTGCTGAACCGACAGTGAAGAGGGTGGAAGACCGTCGGGAGTGCTCTGCACTGCCAAAGGCGTCCCGGATATTGATCCAGTTAGTTGATAATCCGAGCCTGTTGGTTCCATTGAATTGTTTCCATTAAATATTTGCTACTGTAGATGATGCGCTTGTTCTTGGAAATATCGTATACCTTTGTTTATAGGAACCACGTCAGGATTTCTGTCGTCAGTGTCATAAAGGTCCTCGGAGCTTGGCGCTGTTCCCTTTTTCAGTGGTAGGTCATTTGGCCTTTGTGTTCTTCTGTCACTTCTAATCTTCATCGCTGCTAGAATGGTTATGGTGATCAACAGCAACGCGGTGACCACTCCGATCAAACCCCCTAACAATGGGGTGATCTCGAATGGCACCGGAGTACCTGTGAACAGAACACGCACTGCTCTTGTGTCAGTATGTCGAGGAACTTTGCTCGTTGATTATATTAACCCTTAAGTGAAACCTCATTGTGAAGCTGTAACTATTTACTGTTTGTAGATTTAGAGGAACCTTATGTTGTAGCATATGTGCAAAGCAAAATTGAGTACCTTGGAATATCAAATATCTTCCATACGATACATTATGCACATTAAATGCATTATTGTATATTTATTTTATATTTAAAATATTTCATTTTGGAAGTTCACTTAAGTGTTAATATCCACAAACAATTTCCAGATCCACAACCAATGTCTGTTGGGTCTAGTAGCATTGTTTACCAGTTTGCTTCTCAGCAATTTTCAAAGTGAATCCTTCTAGCAAGGTAGGATCGCTTCTTCCCTTCGCATTCACAGCATATAAGATCATATTCAGGACCTTCCCTGGTTCTAGATCTTGGACAGTAAAAGCTGCAGTTTCCCTAGACGTGACGTTAGCTTGCAGCTTTCCCGTGACTTGGTCGAATACCTCCAGAAGAAAGTGTTGCGGTTGTCCTCCATCGAATCCGGCGAAACACTCGACTGATAACGACTTTGTTGTTTGGTTTGATAGCGTACAGTTGTAGGGCGATTCGGGTTTGCCTGTTAACAATGTAATTGTGTTCCTTAGAGTAGATTCAATCTCAGTGTGAGAATAGCCTTCCAAACATACTTAGATTATATTGGACAAGCAGTGCTTTCTTGATCTACTATTAACGTAGAGTATGTTTGACTTGAATATTGTATTGCAAATCTTATGATTCTATAAACGTAGTATTTTTTGTTATTAACTCTTTGCATTCCTTCATCGAGTGTAATTCGATACACGAGTTTTCCTATCCTGTCCCAACCATCAGGATTCGGGAATTCCCGGGATCCCGTACACATCTAGTAAACAGTCAAGAGGAACTGTCTTTTGAAGTAAATTTCAAATAAAATTCTTAAAATAGTAAGGAACTTTTGCCAATAAAATCGAAAAATAATTCGGAGTGCAAAGGGTTAAGAAGACTGAATGAACGACGTGGTCTTTTACTAAATGAGAATGCTGGCATACAGCATTTAACAAGCTTGACATTTTCGAATAACTCAGGCGTCTAGTACAACAGCCATAAATATTCTTTGACAAGACCATACCAGCAGGAATGATATGGAACACGCAAGCATTTTTCTGTTGGCCAGCGGTGTTACTGGCCGAGCAGAAAACCGTTCCATAGTCCATTTCAGTGATCGGCCTGTACGTGAGAACGCTTTGCATGTGTCTTGTCGAATTCTTGTAACGCGCCTGAGGCACGTCCATCATCTCTTCAGTATTGTTGAAAGTCCACCGGAAGCTGTCCGGCGGTGGATAAGCCTCCACCTTGCAAATTATATGAGCGTCTTCCTGCCTCGTCACACCATAAATTCGCTTCTGATCCGGTACGCAGATTGGTTTGTCTGTAAATGAAAAATATTGAGAGGAGGGCTGTTTGATTTTTTTACCCGGGAAATTAGAATGTGGATATAGCTTACACATAATTTTCAGTTCCACGTTGTTGCTGTAACCATCTCCTTCGACGTTGCTGGCAATACAAGTATAATTTCCGGCCTGAGAGCGATTGACCTCCCTCAAAGCGAGGCCGTACTGCTGCACTATCACGCCGTTCTTCGCGTTATTTTGAATCACGTTACCCTGAAAAAGTACACACAGATTTACCGGATAATAGTCGTGTTGCAGCACGATGTTAGAAATTATATTCTCTATCACAGAATTCAATTTGGTGCCTGAATTACGCGATTGCAAATGATGTTTATGTAATTTTCAATTTTCCTAGACAAATTTTTAAAAAGCGTTACCAAATGAAATTCTATTTTCATTGGTAATAGTACTTGCAGATCCAAAATAAATAAAAACACACAGGATGCAACGAAATATTTGATGTTGGCTACCATAGGGGTGTGCTACATCTTCAAATCTATGAAAATCTGTTTTTTCTAGTTTCAAGGATAGGTCTCTGTGATTCATTAATAAATTGAGACCTGATTTACATGGAGTAAGTTAATATTGAATTGCGTTATCCTTTAAATTGGGAATTGATGTATGAAACCAGCTAATTACAAATTATATTGTTCTTTAAATTGAATATTGATTTCGGTAACAAGCCGATCAAGCTTTTTTTAATTGAAAATTGGTTTGTATAATAAGCTAAATGAATTTTATCATTTTAGGAGATTATACTTAACCAGGATGAAAATATAGAATGTTATTTACTGGAAAATAGTGGATATGTGTACTTGAACTAACATTATGCTTCCACACTACTTTGTAAGGGCCGGGATTAGCATTGACTTTGCACTCAAAGTAGACGTCGTCCCCTTCTTCGATGTCGTCCGGGTTCATGTTCGACCCTAATTCCAGATGTAAAATTGGCACAACTGAAACGAGATGAAACGGGTAGGGAGTTATGGCAAGTTAGAGAATTATTTTGTATATTATTCTATTTTGAGTTCGTATTCTTACTGCTACTCAATTAGGGTACAAGACAAATTCCTTAAGTACTTGATTTAGCTATGGATATCATTCAGATACCGGAGCAGTAAACATTCTACTTTGTTTATAAAGTTGAATAAGATACTCTCTATAGCGTACTTACAGAACACGTTTAATTTCCATGTATCCTCCAACATAGCCCGTTGAACTTTCGCGTTCTCCGCCCGGCAAGTAATTACTTTGTCGTGATCTAGTAATGTCGGTTTCAAAATTAGCGTGGAACTCGTCTTGTTGCCGTCCTCGGATACCTTTAACGTCAAAGTTACATTTCATGTTAGTGGTATGCGCAACCTTCCTTTCAAAAACACTGTGCCAAGATATCGAAGAAGTATAATCTACAAACAAAATAACTGAATGAAGTAGAAGTAGAATAATATAGAATACAGTACACTTGTACAAGAATTGCTGAAATGCAATGAAATACTGAAATAGAACGAAATGTAATCATTTACAATGAAATACTATAAAATATAATCAAGTCTAATCAAACACGAAGAAGTACAATGAAGTAGAATGAAGTACAATAATATATAGGAAAATACAATGAAATACAATGAAGCGTATGTCAGTGTACAACAAAATGCAAACAAACATTCAAATACAGTGGAATATGTACAATTAAATACGAAATAGAATGATATACAACACAGCACAATGAAGTGCAGTATGGTATGGTGAAGCACACTGCATTGCCACTGTAGTGAAATAAAATAAAACACAATACGCAGGTACACAGCGAAGTAGAAGGACGTACAATAAAATTTCATGGATTTCAATAAACTACAATGAAACACAATGAAGTACAGCTAAGAGCAGTTCAGTACAGTGTACAGAAATGCAGTGTAACGAAATACAAATTAGAAATGAAATTAAGAACAAGAAGAATATCAAAGTACGTTGAAGTACGTTGAAGTACATTGAATGAAAATGCAATGGGATGCAACGAGACACAATGAAATACAATCCAGTATGATAAAATAGAGGAAATTAAAAGAATCGCGATGAAGTGTATAGTGAAGTATAAGATAATACTAGTACAATATAAAATGATATACAACAAAATACAGTCACGTGCAGTAGGGAACAATGAAGTACACTGTAGTGCAACGACATGAAATGTTATAATAATATAAAGAAGTACAACAAAGTTCAGGTAGGTGTAATCGCATTTTCTGAAATTCGATGAAGCACTATTAAATATCACAGAGTGCAATGAAACGCAATGAAATATAATGAAGTGTAGTGGAACACAATAAAATACAATGAAGTGCAGTGTGGTGGAATGAAGTACATAACGCAACGGCATGGAACGAAATGCAATTAAAGAAGCATTGGGTTGGAACGAAAGTTCGTAGAGTTTTTAAATTAAAATTCACAGAGAAAATTATTTATTCAATGTACACGGTTTATTCGTAGATCAAATCAACAACATATTTTTCTGATCTATTACGTTTTGCTATTTTTGAGGTAGCTTAACGTGTTATTGAATGAATATCTTAATTCCTTTTTTGAGTTTTAATTTAAAAACGTTACGAGCTCGATGCCAATATAATAAATGAAGAAAGTACAACGAAGTTCGGGAGAGTGCTACGAAATTAAGTGAAATAGGCTACTATGAATATAAATGGTGTGCAGTGAAACACAAAAAAGCTAATGAAGCACAGGGGAGTATAAGAAATGCAACAAAGTGTACTACTAAAGGGGAGGAGCTCGATTAGACTCAGTACGATTTCCCACTTGGCTATTGGGCTCATATCTTTTGGAAACAGCATCGTTGGACACATGAAGGATCAGACACATCTCTATTGGGCACAAGTAGGATAGAGTTAGGATAGGGTTAGTATAGGGTAGTTATATCTCTATAATATAAGTAATATAAATCTCTATATATAATTAGCTACTTGTGCCCAATAGAGATGTGTCCAATCCTTCATATGTCCAATGATGATGTTTCCCAAAGATATGTGCCCAATAGCTAAGTGGGCAATGGTACTGTGTCTAATCAAAGTACTCTCCTACTAATGTAAGTGGTATTGAACTAAATACGACACAGTACAGTGAAGTATAGAGAAGTTCAGTGATCCAAAATGGAGGACAATGTGACACAGTTGAATAAGCTAAATCATAACGCAACAAAGTGTACTACTAAAGGGGAGGAGCTCGATTGGACTCAGTACAATTTCCCACTTGGCTATTGGCGTCATATCTTTTGGAAACAGTATCGTTGGACACATGAAGGATCAGACACATCTCTATTGGGCACAAGTAGGATAGAGTTAGGATATGGTTAGTATAAGGTTGTTATATCTCTATAATATAAGTAATATAAATCTCTATAACTAATCTCTATATATAGATAGCTACTTGTGCCCAATAGAGATGTGTCCAATCCTTCATGTGTCCAATGATGATGTTTCCCAAAGATATGTGCCCAATAGCTAAGTGGGCAATCGTACTGTGTCTAATCAAAGTACTCTCCTACTAATGTAAGTGGTATTGAACTAAATACGACACAGTACTTTGAAGTATAGAGAAGTTCAGTGATCCAAAATGGAGGACAATGTGACTCAGTTGAATAAGCTAAATCATAACGCAATGGAGAACACTGGAATGCAATGACACACTTTTCAGTAAACGGTAATAGCACCTTCTCAGTATGGTTGATCAATATTTTGCCATCCATGTACCAGGACAACTTCGCAGGAGGCCTGGATCCCATGGTCATGCAGTTTATGTCGTACTTTCGATCAGCGCTTAGGGGTGCGTTATCGTTGCTCAGTATCGTCACGCTCAGCGGCTTCACTAAAGCATGAAAACGTGCGGAATTATTAATAAAAGTCGAAGATCGCATCGATGTTCGGTATCAACGTGATCTGCGAAATTATAAACGAACTCACGGTGCATTTCGATTGCCACCGACGCGGAAACTGGTTGGCTGATGTTGTTGTTCGAGGCCTGACACGTGAACACAGCATGCAGGTCGGCTCTCGAAAGTTGTTTGACGATTAGGGTGTTCCTGCGAAGCGCTGGGAACTCGCCCTGCTCGTCCTTCGAGTCCAGCAGCATCTCGCCTCGCCACCATCTCACTTTCGGCTCCGGTCGACCTGAAAAATTATACAAAATCATTGTCTGAACATTTTTCATGCAGGTAAAACAAGACCAACCCGATACTATAACAATTGTCACGAGATTGTTCGCATTTTGTAAACAAATTGAACATTGTACGCATACAGTTTTGGTCAGGATCTTGGCAGGGCTGGTCAAGGAACAGTGGTGATGGAGGAATACTAAAGCTTTTTAGTTGCATCGTGGACTGTGTCAACAATTGTCGGAGGACACCAACGCTACAGAAAAAGTACCATCATGGTGCCCATGTTGTCGAGCCGGAGAGATCGCACGGATTGGAAAGACTAGTGTTTGCAAACCATTACCGACTGTTTGAACAGGCGAAATTTATCGGTGTGTACTAAACATCAGGCGATTACGATCATCGGGAGGATCAAAAAAGGGAAACATGGTCGCGCGAAGAAAGTTTTCCAGGTGGAAAACGACGGGATACTCACCTCCGGTGACGAGGCACTGTAGTTTCATGTCTCCGCCTTCTTCGTACGGCCCTGCTACCGTTGTCACGGTCTTGCCCAGCTCGTCGATTATGTTTGGCTTGTGCGGCGGCACTGGAGAACAAGAAGGGATTAATTAGTGGCGTAACAAGCCCTGGGAAAGTGGGCGATTAGATTTTCAAATTGTAATTCAGGTATAATTTTCGGTGACTCCATGATTCGATATTATCGATCGATGGTTCGAGATATTAACCCATTTCGTTCTCTACATTCATTTAATTACATTGCAGTCTACGTTTTCAATTAGTACTTTGACAAGGAACTACTTATTCGAAGCTCCATCATCGTCCCGGAGATTAATTGATAGATTCCGTGCCTGCTGCAGCAATTTTTGCACCGCCGACGTCGAAACACGATCGCATAGAATTGTTCTTCAGCGTTTTAACGTTCTGTTTTCGTGTGAATCCAATGATCTATTTCAACAAAGCGATGTTACTTTCGAGACTAAATTTTTTTAGACTTTGCTCGATTTTTGATCGCAATGTGTGCTTGAAGAAAGACATTTATTCGATTGTAAAAACATTTTTGTAATTTAAATAACACAAAGCAAGCTTCGACAACTTTGATCTTGACAGAAACAAATTTTTAATGGAATTTTTGACTCTACCAAATTTATTCGATCAATAATAATTAAATAATTAAATGGGCGTTTGTTTGTAATAATTAACTAGCTTTCCCCCGCCACGCGTTGCTGTGGCAGTCTTTTTTAGAAGCATGTACGTGCTGAACGTGATTGTGATAAGCTACTTCGATCAATGCCATTTCGCTTTTCGCGTTGCTCTGTAGTTCTCCCTCTCTCGCCTTATCTCTCTCTGTTTCTAGAAGCTAAGACATCTTATGGTAAAGAGCTTACTTCCGCACCGTGAAACAAAGACTAACTATTACTTTAATCAAATTTTGGAATTTGAATTTGAATGTGAATGTGAATGTGCATTTGAATCTGAATTTGAATTTGAATGCGAATGTCAATTTGAATGTCAATGTGAAAGTCAATGTGAATGTCAACGTGTATGTCAACGTGAATGTCAATGTCAATGTCAATGTGAATGTCAACGTGAATGTCAACGTGAATGTCAATGTCAATGTCAATGTCAATGTCAATGTCAATGTCAATGTCAATGTCAATGTCAATGTCAATGTCAATGTCAATGTCAATGTCAATGTCAATGCGAATGTGAATGCGAATGCGAATGTGAATGCGAATGTCAATGTCAATACGAATGTCAATGCGAATGTCAATGCGAATGTCAATGCGAATGTCAATGTCAATGTCAATGTCAATGTCAATGTCAGTGTCAGTGTCAGTGTCAGTGTCAATGCGAATGTCAATGTCAATGTCAATGTCAATGTCAATGTCAATGTCAATGTCAATGTCAATGTCAATGTCAATGTGAATGTGAATGTGAATGTCAATGTGAATGTGAATGTCAGTGTCAATGCGAATGTCAATGTCAGTATCAGTGTCAGTGTCAGTGTCAGTGTCAGTGTCAGTGTCAGTGTCAGTGTCAGTGTCAGTGTCAGTATCAGTGTCAGTGTCAGTGTCAGTGTCAGTGTCAGTGTCAGTGTCAGTGTCAGTGTCAGTGTCAGTGTCAGTGTCAGTGTCAGTGTCAGTGTCAGTGTCAGTGTCAGTGTCAGTGTCAGTGTCAGTGTCAGTGTCAGTGTCAGTGTCAGTGTCAGTGTCAGTGTCAGTGTCAGTGTCAGTGTCAGTGTCAATGCGAATGTCAATGTCAATGTCAATGTGAATGTCAGTGTCAATGTGAATGTCAGTGTCAGTGTCAGTGTCAGTGTCAGTGTCAGTGTCAGTGTCAATGCGAATGTCAATGTCAATGTCAATGTGAATGTCAGTGTCAATGTGAATGTCAGTGTCAATGCGAATGTCAATGTCAATGTCAATGTGAATGTGAATGTCAGTGTCAATGCGAATGTCAATGTCAATGTCAATGTCAATGTCAATGTCAATGTCAATGTCAATGTCAATGTCAATGCGAATGTCAATGTCAATGTCAATGTGAATGTCTGTGTCAATGTGAATGTCAGTGTCAATGCGAATGTCAATGTCAATCTCAATGTCAATGTCAATGCGAATGTCAATGCGAATGTCAAAGTCAATGTCAATGTCAGTGTCAGTGTCAATGTCAATGTCAATGTCAATGCGAATGTCAATGTCAATGTCAATGTGAATGTCAGTGTCAATGTGAATGTCAGTGTCAATGTCAATGTCAATGTCAATGTCAATGTCAATGTCAATGCGAATGTCAATGCGAATGTCAAAGTCAATGTCAATGTCAGTGTCAGTGTCAGTGTCAATGTCACAACTTTTGAACGAATAAACTTTTTCGAATGCGGTTTGTTCCTAAACCTATTCCAAGAAACGCTGCGTGTAACAGTCCAAACCGCAGCTTTCTACGTTGAGCCGTTCTCAAGTGATGAGGTAACAAACATACAGACAGACAGACACGATTTTATTATATACATATTGTATTGTATAGATATATAGAAAATAGAAATATAGAATAGATATAGATATAGATAATCGTCTAAGGAACATGGGGCTTATGTGGTTAATAAGAGGATTAGCAATGTGTTAAAAAATGAAAAATGATGTTCCTTCGAAAAATAAATACGTACATCTTATTATATGGTAATTAAGAAATATTTTCTGAAAAATTGACTGTTGTAACAAATTTATAGGCGATGCATGGTGTGGTTGTACTTTGTTTCGCGTTTGATTATTATTGATAAGAGAACGTTATCTACGAACCTATCACCGTGAGATGGATTCTGGAGTTTCTGGTAGGGCTTTTGGAAAAATCCACACGACACCTGTATTCGCCCTCGTCTCTCTCCTCGATGTGATTTATATTTAAGGTGGCTGGTTCCGTGACCGTTCTGAAAAATGCCCGGTCGTTCAGGTGATCCTTATCGTTCCAATGGGAGGCCTCCGAGTGTTTGCCCCTCATGTCGTAACTGGAACAAAGTATTTCCGTATCCTTCATTAATTTCGTTGCATATTTAATAAGAGACCACCGCGAAAACCTTCTCGATAAATAGAACCGATGGGATCGATCGTAACAGATATCTTATACGGTACAAATGGAATTTAGTTAAGTAATTACATCAGTTTAGACGAGTTAATTTTATCTGTATATAATGACTGTTTTGTAATATTGAATGCTAATTCGATTAAATCAATTTTGCTTTAAATAATTTCCTATTCGTGTTTTGGTTTCAATTATTCCAACTCCGTATTCCAATTTCAACTATTACAAATTCATATTTCATTCGCAATTACTTCGAATTCATATTTCGATATCCACTATTTCAATCTCTACGATTTCAATTCCGATTTCAACATTTCAAATTCATATTCTACTTTGAGGTATTTCACATTTCACTTTTAACTATTTCAAAATGCAAACTGTCTCATAATTCAATAATGCAAGATTTCTGAATTCATGAATTTTGTACGTAAGAGTATTTTCTAGTACACTGTACTAATTGAATATCGATTGTTCCAATTATGTTACTTCAAATATAAATTTTAATTAAATTGATACATTAATGTTCAACTATTTCAAACTTCGATAGAAATCGTGTGCAATTTTTCAACTTCAAATTCAATTGAATTTATACTTTTAACTTTTGGGTCCAAGTAGACCCAGGCATCGCCGAGAGTTAAATCCGGTTTTTAAAAATGAACTAATAGCGTGAAAATGTAATTACTCGGATTTTAGGCACTTTTAGAAAAGTGACCCTAATCTCGCCAACATTCGCTGCAGCTTTATCAGAGGCTCGAGTATCGCACTAATACCAACACGTGTCGCGTGATGGTTCACTATTAGAGTGTACCTGCTCTCGTTCCGGATCGATAGTCGTCAACCAGAGATTTTAATTGGTCAGCTGGACAATTAAAAATCGGGTGGAAACCTAGCCTGACCTCGACTTTCGACAGCAACTTTATTTACAGTACTAAAGCGATCAACAGGAACATTTAAAGCATCAAATTTCTATGAATAATTATTCGAAGGAAAACAATGATTTGTGATCTCTAGTGTAGGATATTACAGTTCTGCTGTTCTTGTCACGATGACTGTTATGCAATCACGGCTTAGCGACGGCATCATGGTAGTCATTGGATACTGATAATGAGGTTAACACTGAACCTACCGATCATTAAAAGTGACTGCTGTCTATACCTTTCTATTATATAAAACAGTTTTGTAGCTTCTGTCGCTCTAAACACGCCGAACGGGTTGCCTTCTGAAGGGCAACCAAAAATTGTGGAGCAGGTTGCATATTGAAGGGGGACGGAAAATTGTTGAACGGGTTGCCTATTGAAAGGGGAAACGGAAATTGTGGAGCGAGTTGCCTATTGAAAGGGGACGGAAAATTGTTGAACGGGTTGCCTATTGAAAGGGGAAACGGAAATTGTGGGTCGGGTTGTCTTCTGAAAGGGGAATTAAAATTGTTGAGCGGGTTGCATATTGAAGGGGAACCGAAAATTGTGGAGCGGGTTGCCTATTGAAAGGGGACGGAAAATTGTTGAACGGGTTGCCTACTGAAGGGGAAACGGAAATTGTGGAGCGAGTTGCCTATTGAAAGGGGACGGAAAATTGTTGAGCGGGTTGCCTATTGAAAGGGGAAACGGAAATTGTGGAGCGAGTTGCCTATTGAAAGGGGACGGAAAATTGTTGAACGGGTTGCCTATTGAAAGGGGAAACGGAAATTGTGGAGCGGGTTGCTTATTGAAGGGGGACGGAAAATTGTGAAGTGGGTTGCCTTCTGAAAGGGGAATTAAAATTATGAAGCGGGTTGCCTTCTGAAGGGGAACCCATTCTTGTGGACTGGGTTGCTTATAGGAGGGGACATTTATATTATGAAGCGGGTTGCCTTCTGAAGGGGAACCGATTATTGTGGAGTAGGTTGCCTATAGAAGGGGGACGGAAAATTGTGGAGCGGGTTGCCTATTGAAGGGGAAAGGAAAATTATCTAGCGGGGTTGCCTACTGAAGGGGCAGAAAAAATTGAAGAGCGGGTTGCCTATTGAAGCGGAACCAAAAATTGTGGAGCGAGTTGCCTATTGAAGGGGGACGGAAAATAGTGGAGCGGGTTGCCTATTGGAGGGGAACCGAAAATTGTAGAGCGGATTGCCTGTTGAAGGGGAACCGAAAATTGTGAAGCGGGTTGCCTTCTGAAAGGGGAAACGGATATTGTGGAGCGGGTTGTCTTCTGAAAGGGGAATTAAAATTATGAAGCGGGATTGCATATTGAAGGGTAACTGAAATTGATGAGCGGGTTGCCTTCTGAAGGGGAGCCGATTATTGTAAAGTGGGTTGCCTATAGGTGGGGAACGGAAAATTGTGGAGCGGATTGTGAAGGGAAGCGAAAATTGTAGAGTGGGTTGCCTATTGTAGGGGATGTGAAAATTGTGGAGCTGGTTGCCTATTGCTGGGTACCGAAAATTGTGGGTCGGGTTGCCTTCTGAAGGGGAAACGGAAATTTAGCGACGCGACCAACAATGTTTTTGATATCATGTGGAGGTAAATGATTAATCGTTATGTTCACGATGGACAGATTTGTACCAGGACTTTCTTAAAAATTTGATCTTCAGATCCTCAGAGGTCCTGTAAAGATATCATCTCTCGAGAAGACGTTCTGAAAGTTTCAAGTTAATCCGATTAACATCTACCCAGCCGAGTTCAGTCAAAACGTTGATGCTGGACGGGGAAGGATTGTAAAAGTTTGAATTTGTTTACCGCGGAATCACGTTCCCAAAATATCTCTTCTGCTAAAAGAAGATGTAAAAATACTTTTGAAATTCTGAATTTAGACCTTCGAAAAAGTGGTTGGAGCTTCGACGATGTTTAATGTTTTTCAACAAAAACATTGACTGCTGCTTAAACTGCATATGATCGTTCGAATGCACAAAGATTGATTGCAAACAATTTATAACATGCCTCTAAAAAATGACTGCTAAAATTTATTTTTAAAACGACTCGAATTCGAAATAATTGAGAAAAGAGCCCCTGGACAAATGACGATATCTGTGACAATTATTCATGTTTTGTGATAAAAAAATGTTCACTGCTGGTCCAAAGTACGATCTTTTAACAGCAAAAGGATTGATTGGATGAAAAATGCGCGTAACGATTTATTGTTAAATCCATTCAAATTCGAAATAATTGGAAGAAGAGCCTCTGGAAAAATGGCGGTATCTTTAACAACAATTTACAATTCAAATGCTTTGATAAAAAAAATTTGAAACACAAAAGGTTAACAAACTTTCTTCAAAAAAATTCTTGAATGTGTACTTCCTCGTACACGTAGAATGTTCTTCCTAATTAATAATAATTGTTTTGTTTTCGTATCACTTTTGCTCGTAATTTATCATTTTCAATGTATTGATTAGCTGTCACGGATGCAAACAGTTTCTTTGATCCTCCTGCCCAGAGTCGCCAGATGAGGGAAACTCTCGAGCACACAGGAAATGTTAATGTAAGAGGATCAACGTAAGATCTTAAATTCGTTGATAACAACAATGAAGAAAAACGTCTGGAAGTATCCGGATTACCTGTAAATGGGCGTGATGTCGCTCTTGTACCACACGACCAAGATGGCGGAGTCATTATCTCTGGGCGGCTTGATGTCGCAAGGTAGTTCAGCAGTGCCATGAATCACAGCCCTGGCTGCGACAGTTGGTCCTGTAACAGAAAACAATTTTCCGTGAGCACTACGACATAGAAAACACGATAATTTTGTTGCTAGTTCCCGTTCGACGTCAAAGAGCAAATATATTAAAATGTTATTATTCGGGTAGTGCAGTCGCCGCCGACGCGACGTATCTTCAGGCGGATTCGCTAAAGGCAGACACGCTAATTCATACCCTGTGAATTGAGTTTTCTCGTCAAACGAATCCTCCCATCACTCTTCCAGTAATATAACCGTGTGCTCTCTCGTTAATGAGTGAAATGTTTTCATTACGGTAATATACCCTCCGCTTTCCTTCGGTTTGCAATGATTCCTTCCTTCATCGATGCTCCTCAATTAGCTGACATAATATTTGCAAACGACACCGTCGGTTTGTATTTATTCTTGATCGAAGACAAACCGACAATTTTACTTAACACTTTTTGGTCATTTCTACTTTTCCCGTTTCTTAATCGTTCATTTCCCAGAGAACCGTGAATTAATAAAATTCTGATTGAAACAGCTTGGACGTTAATCTAAACTGACATTTATATATTATAGCAATAAATAAATATATTTCTTGGCAGAGTAGAAAAATGTATAAATACAGAAGAGCACATACAATTTTTTGTAGGAAATTTGATTCCAGTTAAAATTGAATGTCAAAAAAGAAAAAATGTGATTTACCATTAATGGTATTTTACTGGGTGAGTTAAAAGACATATTATGATTTTTATATATTATATAATAATGTATTTTATATATTATTATTTAATATCTTTCTATTATATAAAATAGTTCTGTCACGCTGAAACGTCGAGCGGGTTGCCACCCGAAGGATACGATACGATATATGTATATACGATACGTATGCGATACGTATACGATATATATACGATACGTATACGATACGTATGCGATATGTATGCGATACGTATGCGATACGTATGTGATACTACGTATCCGATATGTATGCGATACGTATGCGATACGCATCCGATACGTATCCGATACGTATGCGATACGTATGCGATACGTATGCGATACGTATGCGATACGTATGCGATACGTATGCGATACCTATGCGATACGCATCCGATACGTATGCGATACGCATCCGATACGAATGCGATACGTATGCGATACGTATGCGATACGTATGCGATACGTATGCGATACGTATGCGATACGTATGCGATACGTATGCGATACGTATGCGATACCTATGCGATACGCATCCGATACGTATGCGATACGCATCCGATACGCATGCGATACGTATGCGATACGTATGCGATACGTATGCGATACGTATGCGATACGTATGCGATACGTATGCGATACGTATGCGATACCTATGCGATACGCATCCGATACGTATGCGATACGCATCCGATACGTATGCGATACGTATGCGATACGTATGCGATACGTATGCGATACGTATGCGATACGTATGCGATACGCATCCGATACGTATGCGATACGCATCCGATACGTATGCGATACGTATGCGATACGTATGCGATACGTATGCGATACGTATGCGATACCTATGCGATACGCATCCGATACGTATGCGATACGCATCCGATACGTATGCGATACGTATGCGATACGTATGCGATACGCATCCGATACGTATGCGATACGCATCCGATACGTATGCGATACGTATCCGATACGTATCCGATATGTATACGATACGCATCCGATACGTATCCGATATGTATGCGATACATATGCGATACGCATCCGATACATATGCGATACGTGTACGATACGTATGCGATACGCATCTGATACGTATGCGATACGTTTACGATACAATATAAAATAATATAATATATTATCTTTTCTTTCTTTTCTTTTTCTATTATATAAAATAGTTCAGTACATATGTATTTTTCAGAGAGAGAGAGAAAGAGAGAGAGAGAGAGAGAGAACGTGGCGCCGCGGGGATTGGCGAGCGAAGCGAGTAGAAGGCGGAGCCCTTTGGTAATATGTATGTATATAGAATATATTTTATATATTATTATTTAATATAGTATATAGAATATATTTTATATATTATTATTTAATATAGTATATATAATATATTTTATATATTATTATTTATTTAACCTAGATCTCTTTCGAGACGATCAGTGTCGCGAAAACAGACACGGTGAACACACGTGTTTCACGAGTCTCACGACTCTCATATTACTGTAATTAATCAAACCTGAGCAAGCGAGTGAAATTTTGTGGACATTTTGTTTCCCTTACATTTAAACATTCAATAGTTTTTTGATTTTGAAAATTGTATAATTATTTTATTTTTTCTTACAGACGCGATTCAAACGAATCTTGAAAATGGTCGAAATTAGGAACGAAACGTCGATTATTTGATAATTAGCAAAATTGCTTATTAAATTTTTGTATTAAACGATCGAAACGTAGCGCCGGGAACATTCAGCATTTGTTATTAACAATAATACGATCGATGTAAGAAGCTTAAATACAGAAGAGAATAGGAAGAATATAAACAGCTCACGCAAATGCAATTCAAAACGAGTTCTACTTCTAGAACAGAGTCTAACCCAGCATACAATTGCTCAGGAAGCCACGATTCAAATGGTCTTTAAAATATTCTAATGCGTACTCGAGAATAAAATTTAACGACATAAGGGATAAATAAAGATCGTAAAGCTTGATCCAAAAGTACCAGGTGGCATCCCGCTTAAACAAGCAATCGTTAAGCTATTCCTGGACAATGATCCTTCGGCAATGTCCGGCAAGTTTATCTTTCTTGACCGATAGAGCCTTAACTATCCTCGTACTTTGAAATTAGTTTCGACTGAGAGCCCCGCGGCGTTTTGCAAAAGTCATTAATTGGAATCCAATAACCTTGCTCGGTATGGGAGAAGTATGGCAAAATTGTCCACTGTAAGCATCAGAACTTCCGCTACCTCCCGCTTGTCTCTGTATTAATATTCGACTGCGCTATAACTAACTTTACAACTATAAAATTTAATCAACGATTGACGAATGAATTTCTACCTCAATCTTAATTCTAATCGAATCAACGATTGAATTCCCAGTTTGTACACATTAATCAATCAATCTTGGTTAGAACTTTAATCGATTAATGCCCAACTCTGATTTTTATCAATCATGGGACGATCCGAGGAACTGATCACTGCCAAAAATATGTGTCGAATGCAGCAAGTTTCATTTCCAAAGACCTAAAAGTCTCTCTTTTCATATACTTTTATTGCATCAATTTAGGCTCGAAGTTTGAATAGTTGCCAACACGACCTGTGAATGGCTGTGACGAATCACTATACCTTCCACGCTAATCTTTTTTTCGACGGAATAAAGAGCTGCCCAAAAGTATAATCTTCCAAACGCAAAAATTTCGTTCCGATAGACACCAAAATTAATATCGTGACTCTTCTATTTTTGTTAATTCGACAAGAGCCCCAAGAGTGATTCGCAGTTGGAAATATTGGCGTGGCTCTCGCCGTTAAGTACAATAAATTTTCGAAGTTGAAGACCCGATCCCCATGAAATTGTACGTGACAGAAAAATCGAATGTATCAATAAAATTGGAGGTGATAAGGTTGATTGACAGCGTCGAGGGAAAGTGATCACGATGTGGAAAAGGAGGGAGCACGAAGAAGTATAATAACCGGCCTTGAGATCGCAGTTACGTCACTTTATTCAATCTCACGCAGTACGGATAATCCCATCAACCGGCGTTTCCAGCTTAATAAACCTTCGTAACAGGATGCCCGGAAGCTCGTGGCCGATGATATCGCTGCTGACGTCAACGGGAATATCCATTATAATCGGTAAACACCCTCGCGAATGTATAGGCAATAAATTAGAACGAACTCGATATATCTAAGGCAATGGAGGATTGATTAGAGCCCCAAGCTGCCTCAGAAAGTCAGTTGCATCTCGTCGACTACAATCAGCTGCACATTCACTTAATTTTAACAGACATGTACGTTGCAACATGTGTCCACTAAATTCTGCGAACTGTAATTTCACGTTTAACGCGTAGTTAACAGTTTTATAAAACAAAGACGTAATTTATACTGACACTTTAAATATTGAAAGTGTGATAAACGGACTGGGGATTTTTATGTGAAATGAAAATCGTCTGTATTAATTGTCAGATACAGGAGAGAGAATTTTAATCAGCTGGAAATAATACAGTTACATTTTTATGGCAAACAAAACATTTTAAATCTAAACGTGATGAATTTTTACATGTCTATGCATTTGTTACTTGAAGAGTTAGAAATGTTCTTACAATAATAACGTAGAAGCTCTACAAAGCTCTATTGTATTGTGAAATAAATGGAATTGTTAATACAAAGACGTCAAATTGATTTCAAATGGATTTGAAAATTGGCTTTCGTCGAATCCAATGTAATTTAAAGCAATAGATTTCAAATCTAAATGTCTTGTGATGAATTTTTACATTTTTATGCATTTGTTTCTTGACAAGTCAGGTAATGTTAATACAAAGACGTTAAATTGATTTCAAATGGATTTGAAAATTGGTTTTCGTCGAATCCAATGTAATTTAAAGCAAAGATTTCAAATCTAAATGTCTAATCACTAATTTTTACATTTTTATGCATTTGTCACTTGAAGAGTCAGGTAATGTTAATACAAAGACGTTAAATTGATTTCAAATGGATTTGAAAATTGGTTTTCGTCGAATCCAATGTAATTTAAAGCAAAGATTTCAAATCTAAATGTCTAATCACGAATTTTTGACATTTTTATGCATTCCTTACGTGAAGAGTCAGGTAATGTTAATACAAACACATCAAATTAATTTGTAATGGATTTGAAAATTGGCTTTCGTCGAATCCAATGTAATTTAAAGCTAAGATTTTACTTCTGAATGTCTAATGATGAATTTTTACATTTTTATGCATTTGTTACTTGAAGGGTCAGGAAATGTTAATACAAAGTCGTCAAATTGATTTCAAATGATTTTCAAAATTAGCTTTCGTCGCATCTAATGTAATTTAAAACAAAGATTTCAAATCTAAATGTCTAGTGATGAATTTTGACATCTTTATGCATTTGTTACTTGACGAGTCAGGTAATGTTAATACAAACACATCAAATTAATTTGTAATGGATTTGAAAATTGGCCTTCGTCGAATCCAATGTAATTTAAAGCAGAGATTTCAAATCTAAATGTCTAATGACGAATTTTTAGATTTTTATGCATTTGTTACTTGAAGAGTCAGGTAATGTTAATACAATGACGTCAAATTGATTTCAAATTAATTTCAAAATTGGCTTTCGTCGAATCCAATGTAATTTAAAGCAAAGATTTCAAATCTGTATGTCTAGTGATGAATTTTGACATTTTTATGCATTTGTCACTTGAAGAGTCAGGTAATGTTAATAGAAAGACGTCAAATTGATTTCAAATGAATTTCAAAATTGGCTTTTGTCGAAGCCAATGTAATTTAAAGCAAAGATTTCAAATCTAAATGTCTAATCACAAATTTTTTACATTTTTATGCATTCCTTACTTGAAGAGTCAGGTAATGTTAATACAAACACATCAAATTAATTTGTAATGGATTTGAAAATTGGCTTTCGTCGAATCCAATGTAATTTAAAGCTAAGATTTTACTTCTGAATGTCTAATGATGAATTTTTACATTTTTATGCATTTGTTACTTGAAGAGTCAGGTAATGTTAATACAAACACGTCAAATTGATTTCAAATTAATTTCAGAATTGGCTTTCGTCGAATCCAAGTAGAAATGAATTAAAAGTGATTTTCTTTTATTCCGTTGCGATCCTAAGTGTAATTCCTTCTAATTCTCTAAAGTAGTAAACTTTATGTGAAGCATAATTTGCTCCTTTTTCGTTACGAGTTCAACCAAGCGATTATTTCTGTGAATTTTGTCGGGCTGGTAAATTATATTTTAAAGCAGCGGTTGTCATGCAAAATATAATTCTCTGTACTTTTATTGCGAGTTAGGTGAAGCGATTATTTCTTGTAATTCTCTTTACAAGTACTTTAATTTTATTAACTCCTCTATTATTATAAATCAAATGAAACCGAGTCACTAAAAATCACAGATTTGTAACGTACGAATCTTCACGCAAATAAAATTGAAATAAAAACTAGACACATGAATCATAACACAACAGAAGCGTCGAAAGATTTTCAGAGAGGTTCATTGTAGCTGTGTAAAAAATTGTCAGTTTAAAATTGAAGGTCCAGTTTCGTCAAATTCCACCTAGAAATAGATTGAGAATATTTTCCTTTTGGTTTATCGTGCAATTCTTCCCAGTGACAGATTGTATTTCCAGATTCCAGGTGAAACTCGCGAGAATATCGTGTTTATGGGAGAATCGTTTCGCAAGGTTGCAGCAATTCGAAATCTGCGAGTCCGCATTAAAATGATTACAAACGGAAATCCATAAGAAAAGGCGCGACGATAGACGGCGGAAAAACAAAGTCCCTCGTAGATAGACTTCTCTTTATGGGAAATGGATCCCGAGGAAGAACTGATAAATCTTCCTGTCGTTCTGAACGACGGCTGAATCGTTTATCTGGATTTAATCGTTCTGAACACCTGGCATGCATGGATCCATGGCACTTTAATTTTGCCTTCCAGTTTTTACCGTCTACGATCCCTTTATACCCTCGTTAATTTTCTTGAAATACTTTCTCGAGGCGGCGAAAAAAGGCAAACAATGATCGAGAAATTTTAATCAACTCCTGATCATATTTTTTCCAGGGAAATGCTTCTCTTTGATTCGGTCCGAAAGGACTTTCCCTTGTAATGGACTTACGATGTCGAAAGAAACCGCATGTAATCAGTTCATCGTTGAATTTAATTTTAACAATCGATTTTATAAGCAATTCGACTGATTCGAATAAAACGTATAATGAAGTAAGACGATACTTACGGGGAATGTAATACATGTTTAAAATTTCCCCTCAAATTTTAAAATTATTTTGTAATTTTCATTTTCTATGTATACACATATTGAGTGATCCTGGGAACTGCGATAGTTAATTTTTTTACTTAAAAAACAGCAGTGACATGTCTTTTATAAAATAATATATATTAAATGTAAAATATATTTAATTCATCAATATGTCTGTGACATTTGTTTCATTAAAATGACTTTAACCATGGACGAATTTGGATCGTATTTCACGTGAATTAAACAAACGGTATCGCGTTTGGTATCGTTTCAACCAGAAAAGTATCATGAATATGTTAGTGAAAGCTTCATGAAAGAATAATTAACAGCAAAAGAGACCGAGTCAAAAAACCGTGTTAGACCTATCAGCAAACGAGCGTTCGAGCCCACAAGGGCTACAAAGGGTCTGGCAGACTAACAATAGTGAATCGGCCCCCCCTAGATTTTTATTCAAATTCTTTCAATAAATTAATGAAATATCTCATTTACACCTACATAATGTCTCTCGCGGTTAAAAAGAAATAATTGATTAAGAAGGGACTTAATCTCCTGATAAGAATTAATTAATTGTACTAATATAATGGCGTAATTTCATTTGTTTTTCAATATTTGACTAAACAGACCATCTTGCAACTTTTGTGTATATTAGATAGATAACAAAACATTGTTGTTGAATTTTTTGAAAGTGGTCACTCGAAGGGTTGTTTGCAATTTCCACCCCTAAAAAATTTAATAATTTTTTCTACCCCTAATAATGTGATCACAATTGTGAAAAAAATATATGATATGAAGGACGTAAGTACGAGTATTTTCGTATTTTTTTTATCTGAATATCCTAATTAACAAACGAGAAAAAAAATGATATAGTTAAGGGTATTTACCCTCACATAATCCTTATATGAAGGGTTTGCGACTTGAAATTTTGGGGGGTTATCTTTCAACCTAAAACCAATGTTTTTCACACAATTTCAATAAAAATCCAGTGGAGGGCCGATTCACTATTCTTAGTCTGCTAGACTCTTTACATGAATACCGTGTACATACATCTTTTTCATCCTGACAAGGGACCATATTCAGGTGAAACAAACCAATCTTGATGAAACTTATGCGAGATGTAGTTCTTCGAAAAATATTTGACACGTATTTTCTTTTATTGGCAACCATCCACTTTGAAGGGGTGAAAACAGCCCTCAAACTTCGCTGTCAGATCCATATTTTTTTAGATATTTTGGAAACCAGAGATCGAAAAATTTGATTTTTCAAAAAATTGTGTTTTTCTTTTAATGGAGAATGTTGTAGTGCAAAAAATTTTAACAAAATATGTTCGTTCAAACAATACATTAAAAATTGCATGTTTTCTTTCGGATTCTCTTATATATCGTTAGTTAATTTTAATGTACACTCTTCTTCTTTTTCTATTTAACAATATTTATGCATAATGAAACATGGGCTTGCACCTGGTGTGCGGAGGAAGGAATTCTGGCTTGTTTTACAGAAACATAAGCGTTTATTTTTAATTATTTAAACAAATGTCTTTTGTTAAAATTTTTTGCACAACTACGTTTCCCATTAAAACCACACAATTTCAAAAGAAAATCAATTTTTTTCAACCTTTGGTTTCTGAGATATCTCAGAAAATATGACTCTGACCACGAATTTTGAGGGCTGTTTTCACCCCTTTCATAGTGGATGGTTGCCGATAAAAAGAACACGTGTCAAATATGTTTCGAAGAACTACATCTGACATAAGTTGCATCAAAATCGCTTTGTCTCATCCGAATAGGTTCCCTTGTGAGTCTATAGGGTGTCCCAAAACTAGTGTAGGAGCGGAAAATGGAGGTTCCTTGGATCATTTGAAGCGACATTTTTCTATACAAAAATGGCGTTCGCAGCTTTGATTAGGAGTTACTAACGAAAAACACGAACCAATCAGAGCGTGACCTAGACATGCGATGACACGTTCGGCCAATTGACAGTTGGCGCGTCGGGTTGACTGTGCTGACCCGCGTCTAGGTCGCGCTCTGATTGGTCCGTGTTTTTCGTTAATAATTCCTAAACAAAGCCGCGGACGCCATTTTTGCAAAGGAAAATGTCGCTTCAAATGACCCAAGGAACCTCCCATTTTCGGCTCCTAGGGTAGTTTTGGGACACCCTGTATAAAATATTAACCAATAGCATCAAAAACTAGTGGGGCACACAGCTCTTAATGGTTTTTTTATTTATTTTGTGTGTGACTCTCCACGAGCCACACAAAGAACTTCCCGATTCGTTAGTTGTAAGCGGTAACATTAGCATTAGTTGCATAATTAAAAAAAAATTTTTTTCAATTAAAAAAAAATGAAATATATATAATTACGTTTGTTTATTCGGTGGAAAATTACCATCCTCTCGTATAAATTGCATTCTTGAATGAACTTCTTTCGAAAAAAACTATAAAAACTAAAAAATCTAAAAAACTACTTGACCAATATGGACCAAAATCTAATCAGCTCTAAGTTACGACGGGGCGCATCGATTGCATCATTCATCATTCTGATCGCATTGTTACTTTTTCAGAAAACGTTAACGAAAAATTTGATAACATAAAAACGGCCATACGCGCACACACACACACACACACACACACACACACACACACACACACACACACACACACACACACACTAACAATTTGATAAAAATAGTCTAAAATGACTTCAATAACCATGAAACGTGAAGATCTGCTAAAAAATCGATTTTCGATTTTCGGGGTAATTACAGTAACTTCCCTATGAATCGGGAAGTTAATTAAAGGTGAAGGGTAGCTTGAAATAATTTCCCAATAATTTGATTTATTCCTTTAATAATGAAATAATTTTTTCATTTCATATTTGAAATTAATATTCTTAATTTTAAGTGGTTAGTAAAATTTAACTTTTGACCCTGTGGAATACAGAATTTGAAACCCGTCATTTTGACGGATCCAGTAATTGTAGTGTTAATAATAAAATGTTTTTTAGAGACAATACTGAGGAGAATTCATCTTATTTGTACCATTAGAAAAATTCCTCTGCAGCAGAGAATTGGGGAAAAAACGCGGTTTGCGTCCGTCGGAGCGTGTTGTTTAGAGTAATTATTGTGGAAGAAGCGTGCGGGCGTGTTAATTATTCTGGCAGAGTATGATAGATTCGTTGGAGGGAGGGGGAAAGCTGTCGCAGTCGCATTCGGTCTGGGAAGACCATTCCGCCTGATCCCCGAAGACGGTCTATGCAAATGGCAATGAATATGCATCGATAAGTCGGCAACCAACCGTTGCGAAAATAATTCCTTCGGATTTATCGACTCGAAAGCTGCGACGGAGTGCGCCGACACGAACTGCGAGTTCTTTCTCGCAGTGGTTCGAACAGCGTCGTTCGGTTCTGATAATTTTTATAATACGATTCTCTTTTCTTTTTGTTTCGCGTTTCAAACCGAACGCAAAAAGTAGAAAGTTCGCGGTCCTTTGGACAGTTGATAGGAAACAGGAAGGTGGATTAAAACTTGCGTAATTAAAACTTGTACCTTTGCAAAAGTGCGACAATAACTCGACTCGTCCGAACCGGGCTTTTAACGTTCCTCTCTTTTTATCGGGTCACAAAAGAAACACGTTCGGAGGGACGCGATGCAAAAACGCAGTCTGGACTAGAAATTCGATCTTTCATTGGCTGATAGCTGTCTCGACCAATTAAAGCTGATTCTGGGTCGTTGGCGAGCACATTGCCGCCGGGTTTTACATGATCGGTCAAAATTGTTGTGTTTCCTTGAAAGGATTCCCGAGGATATTCGAAGTAACTTTTTCCTTTGCGAAAATCTTGTCTGCAGCTTTGTCAACGAGTTATTCGAGTTGTCAGTTATTAAAATGCACTAAAAAGGAGAAAATAACTTTTTTAGACATTAGTGACTATAAATAAAAGCGTGGAACGCTAAACTACATTGACGTAATTTTCGTGGGCGCTCCACGCTTTTATTTATAGTCACTAATATCTAAAAAATTATTTCTCCTTTTTAGTGTATTTTAATATAAGCGTTTTTAAAAAGTTTTCTTGTATATTTTTTACTTTCTGTCTTTTTTAAATGAAAGGCAAGATATAGCAACACTGGAATGAAATAGTAAGATATAGTCACGCAAGATAGAATGAGGGATGAGTCCGAGAGACGAGACGTCTCTCGATAGAGTCCGAAATGGAACTGAATGAACGGAACACCACACTGAGCTCCTTCGGTGCGCAGTGGGTCAGTGGAGTGGGGATGAGTCGGAGTGGGGATGAGTCGGAGTGGGAACAAGTCAGAGTGGGGACGAGTCGGAGTGGGGACGAGTCGGAGTGGGGACGAGTCGGAGTGGGGACGAGTCGGAGTGGGGATGAGTCGGAGTGGGGATGAGTCGGAGTGGGAACAAGTGGAGTAGGGAGCGCTGTCGCGAGAGTGGGGATCACTAAACGCGATGGCTGAGATCCTACATGTTATTATCTCCTAAACGCACAGTTTTTTGTTTAAATTTATCTTTTAACATTGCATTGTCATCCAGTTCTGAGCTGTGTATAAAGTTTCAAGTCTCTCTAGCTCATCGAGAAGTGATTCAAAATTCGATTACAAGATTCGACGCATCAAAATGGACAAGATGGACTACTACAGTGAGGCGTAACCTTGCTGTTACCCGTTTCAAGTACAACATTTTCGAGACACCCTGTATTACGTCAACGAACGCAAACACTTGCTCCAAACACCGCGTTGCGTCGCCCGAAATTTTGTTCCCGCAATTTCGCTAAACTAATTCACCTCGTTACGAAATTTTTATACCCCCGTGTATTTCCCCGCTCTCGAAAATAATTTTTTCCCATCGCGCTGCGCTGCGGCCGTGTGATCATAAATTCCGCGGAGCAAACAATGCGAGCTTTAATTTTTACGCTTTCATTTGCGAAATGGATATTTATTAACGTCTGACGGGCGCTGCTGTTCTGAATTTTTTATATCGGCCTCGAGTGCGTTTAAAAATCGCGAGATTTGTCAAAACTCGATGCAAAAACGATTACGAATTCCGCATCGCGAAATCATGAACGCGTGAACGCGATAGACCATTGCGGGGGTTGGTAAGGGTATAAATGGCGTGCAGGGAATCGCGCAGAGAAAGTGCAGAGGCTGCACGATATAGAAGAACTTCGAATACTAGGATCAGCATTGTAAGGGTCGCTGGAAAATACGTGTGCCACGCCTAGTGTCCCGAACCACGGATACGGAACTAAAGTCCGGTCCAACTGAACTCGCCGCTCAAAACCATCGAGGGCTGCTACTACACCACTTAAGTTACTGGTCCACCTCCACTGGTTAGGTTTCCTCGTCATTGCGAAAATTACATTTGGAATTGAAAGTAGGTCTTACCACCGCCGAGAACACGGCAAAAATGTTTCAATAGTTCATTGCTGCGTCTGTAACCAGCACAGTTATAGCTCTTACGATTATGTGATAACAATGGCGAAACTTCCGTTTATAGCAAAAATCAGAATTCGATGAAATGTTGAAAATAGGTTCTGTTTTGACTAAAATGACGATTGCCAGATGGATTTTTGGCGCATCGAAAAAATTTTTTTTATCATTTCAATGTCGCGCTCTACCTTACCGACTTACTATTTTATATAGAATATCTTCAATTAGTTGTAAAAAGGGATGGGGTTAGGATAGGTTACAGAACGTTCGTTTTACGTCCAGAATTAGACATTTTGAAAACATCTTGGCGGAAATTCCGTTTATAGCAAAAATCAGAATTCGATGAAATTTTGAAAATAGGTTCTTTTTTTACTAAAATGACGATTGCCTGAAGGATTTTTGGCGCGTCGAAAAAAATTTTTTTTATCATTTCAATGTCGCGCTCTACCTTACCGACTTACCGACTTTCTATTTTATATAGAATATCTTCAATCAATAAAAATTCACATATATCATCTATAAACGAATCCTCTTTAGTTTAGAGTAATAAATATACAGGGTGTCCCAAAATTCCTTCAACATCCGGAACTGGGAGGTTCTTGAGATCATTTGAAGCGATATTTTCCTTTGCAAAAATAGTGTGCGAATTTTTGGGACACCCTGTATAAAGTAAACTTGAAATTTTTAAAGACTACTCCTGGATTGTCGTGTTCGTGGTTTCTTTGCCCCCACCGTGACCAACTCATTCTAATCACATAAATAATAAATACACTTTTCGGGTTAACCTAATCCAAATGAATTCTCATCGCATAATCTTCCCATTGTAGATATTGGTTTAACAATTGAAATTTTCTATACATTTTACATGAATTTCCAGAATATATATATAACGCATGCGCACAGCACGAACATAAAGTAAAAAGTCGGTAAGTGAGTAGTCGGTAAGGTAGAGCGCGACATTGAAATGATAAAAATTATTTTTTCGAGTCGGTAAAAATCCTTCTGGCAATCGTCATTTTAGTAAAAAAAGAACCTATTTTCAAAATTTCATCGAATTCTGATTGTTGCCATAAACGGAAGAACAGGCATAACAATTACGTAATAAAATGTGTGGAAAAGTATTTCATTATAGGTTTTCCAGCGGACTTCCACATTGACCGTCTTTGAGTGAGTGACGAAATAGTAATAAGGCAGTGGGTCAAAGTAGGCTAGTGAGTCAAGGAGCATAGCCGTTGTTACGTGGTTTCCATTCAACAGCCGTTTCCGGTACTCTCTTTGCGCCACTCAAAACGCTTCGCGACTAAAAAATTTAACCTCATTGAGCTCGGTCCATGAAAACTTTCCTCATCGTTTTAATCTTACAAATTGACCTTCCGAATATACTCCATCATCGATTCGGCCGCACTCACCCTCAAAATTAGCTTCAACTCTCAACCGTACTGAAATAAATTTAGAAAATTCTGCGTTTTCTATAGCTTCGCGTTTCTCTTATTGACGTTCTCGTAAACGCCATTTTCAAGTGAAACTCCTTTGCCGACGGGGTTACAATTTTCTAACGTTACGGAAATTTTTTAACGGAGAAAAAAATCTTTCCTCACCCACCCAGTAATCATAGCGAACGTTTCGGTATATATCGCAAAGACTAAAATGCTGCAGCGACAGAATTGTCATTTACATCTTGTTTTCAATAAAAAAAAATTCTAATAATTTATCTGAAATACCTAATGGATATCTAATAAGTAGACTGCGGATTTGATGCATTTATGACAAATATGGGCGAGTGTAATTTAAAACGGTAAAAACATTAAGACGATTTAAGAACATCCATGTGTTATTTTCAATTTATTACAATTATTAAAGATTGGAAGAAATTTTTACATGGTTCTTGCATCTTGTAATTGACGTAGCAATTTTTTATATATGTAATATATGTAAATTATTATATATGTAAAAATATATATTTTATATATATTTTAAAAATATATATTTTATATATGTAAAAATATATATTTTATATATATTTTATATATATTTTTATTTAATATATATTTATAATATATATTTATTTAATATATATTATATAAATATATTTATTTAATATATATTATATAAATATATATTTTATATATATTTTTATATATATTTTTATATATTATAATATTTTAATAAGCAATAAGTTTCACTTCCTTTATTTAAAGCTGTAGCCTACAAAAATAAATTAGGAAATATCAGGGGATTGAAGCTACCCTATTGTCGCGTGTACAGTAGATTTCAATTTGAACAGAATCGAGAAACGTGTAGAAAAATGATCGATTCGGCTCGGAATGACCGCATGTGCGTTGTTCGTTAAATACAGGGCTTGTGACAGAAGGTTATAAATCATCGGCGGTTTGATACCTGACCGCCAGACAATCCCCTAATCTGCTGTCGTTTCTTGCTTGCGAGGAAGCGCCGATTAAACCTAATCGAAAGTCGAAAGTTATGAATGTGTACGCACTGTGCCAGATCTCTTGGAATCGTTTTACCGTTAACAAGAATTTTTCTTGCGATACGAAAGAGTTTTATAACAATGTCGACACGAGATTCACTCTTCAATCAACAGTTATTTATTATTATTTATTAATTATGAACGGACCGAAGCCCTCTTGCATAAATCTTTACAATAGAGAGAGAAAAAAAAGAAAAATTTTTAAGGACTACTCTTATAATAACATAGAAGGGACATGCACAAAAACTAATGGTACTAACTATATGATATTATCCTATAATTCTGCGTAATTGTTTTTTAAGGATGTTCTGGAGGTACAATGGGAGACAAAAGTACAAGAAATTCGAAATGCATCAATATATTGGCAATGAAAGTCATTCTCGAGTAGTTTTTGCATTAAAAAAAATAGATTAATTTCAAAAGCTTTCGTTTAATTAGTGAATTTCATGTTTTTTATATTTTTTAATCAAATTGTCTTCATATTATAAAAAATTGTAAGTGACTTTTGTGAATGATTGTGCCCCCTGATTTGAACTTCAAGATAATAAATTTGTGATATTCCATATATGTAATTACGCGATAAAAAGTTAAAAATAAATAGTTAAATAAATTAAAAATATCTCAGAAAGCAATATTCACGGTTATTACTGAAAATATACGTGTGAAATTTGAGTGAAATCATGTTCTGATAATAACAAAAATCGTGACAGCACTGTACTCAGCTGTCTGTTTCTGTATTTGAGAGTTGGTAGTATTGTGTACGTTTGAAAACTATCGTGATTTTGACAATATAAAGCAATTACGACGCATAGTAGATCTAAAATTACTTGGTGAACATCTGTACATCTTGTAAAGAAGCATTATCTTTATCTATAATGTCCAACGTAATGAACCAAGTGTATACCAACAAGTATTCAAACCTCGCGCGCAATCATCGTCTGCATCATAGATAATATGGTAAATAGCTATATTCAGTGGTCTATTTAGAGGATAACTAGGCATTATTGAATTGGATCCTCAAATAAATTTATAAGACTGAAATTAACTATTTAATTTTATTTATAACTTATAACATTAAAATAAATTATTTAAAAGTAACAATTTTAAATCTTAACACTACGACCCTTCTCCAATGAATTCAATTTATCGATTAAACATTTTTAAACACTTTTTCGAACATTTGTTTTAAAACAAAATAATTCAAAAAGCAACTTCACAATAGTGAGAAAGTTCACATGACTGAAGGTAGCTACAGTTGCTACAAGCAACTTCACAATAGTGAGAAAGTTCACATGACTGAAGGTAGCTACAGTTGCTACAAGCAACTTCACAATAGTGAGAAAGTTCACATGACTGAAGGTAGCTACAGTTGCTACAAGCAACTTCAAAATACTGAGAAAGTTCACATGACTGAAGGTAGCTACAGTTGCTACACACAATAGTGAGAAAGTTCACATGACTGAAGGTAGCTACAGTTGCTACAAGCAACTTCACAAAAGTGAGAAAGTTCACATGACTGAAGGTAGCTACAGTTGCTACAAGCAACTTCAGAATAGTGAGAAAGTTCACATGACTGAAGGTAGCTACAGTTGCTACAAGCAACTTCACAATAGTGAGAAAGTTCACATGACTGAAGGTAGCTACAGTTGCTACAAGCAACTTCACAAAAGTGAGAAAGTTCACATGATTGAAGGTAGCTACAGTTGCTACAAGCAACTTCACAAAAGTGAGAAAGTTCACATGACTGAAGGTAGCTACAGTTGCTACAAGCAACTTCAAAATACTGAGAAAGTTCACATGACTGAAGGTAGCTACAGTTGCTATACACAATAGTGAGAAAGTTCACATGACTGAAGGTAGCTACAGTTGCTACAAGCAACTTCACAAAAGTGAGAAAGTTCACATGACTGAAGGTAGCTACAGTTGCTACAAGCAACTTCACAAAAGTGAGAAAGTTCACATGACTGAAGGTAGCTACAGTTGCTACAAGCAACTTCACAAAAGTGAGAAAGTTCAC
Source organism: Lasioglossum villosulum (assembly GCA_963971365.1). Classification (NCBI taxonomy): domain Eukaryota; kingdom Metazoa; phylum Arthropoda; class Insecta; order Hymenoptera; family Halictidae; genus Lasioglossum; species Lasioglossum villosulum. The sequence continues at coordinate 21,043,836 of OZ020495.1, read as the reverse complement.
ATGACTGAAGGTAGCTACAGTTGCTACAAGCAACTTCAAAATACTGAGAAAGTTCACATGACTGAAGGTAGCTACAGTTGCTATACACAATAGTGAGAAAGTTCACATGACTGAAGGTAGCTACAGTTGCTACAAGCAACTTCAGAATAGTGAGAAAGTTCACATGACTGAAGGTAGCTACAGTTGCTACAAGCAACTTCACAAAAGTGAGAAAGTTCACATGACTGAAGGTAGCTACAGTTGCTACAGTCTACACTGTTGTCGCGTTTCCATGCTAGTAAGATAACAACACGATAAATTTGAAGTTTTGTAACAGTTTATAATTTTTTGCTCTGTAACTGTTTAGTGAATCCTAATAAATTTTGAACATAATTAAATACATAATTTTTACTATATATAAAAAAAATTGGAGTTTATAGTTGCGTTTTTTTTTAAATAGGGTTTGAAACCGAATTTTATGAATTCTCCATAAGAAGACGTGTTAAAATGTGCAAACTTTAAGTTGCTATAAATATTAAACGTTGTAGTGAATCCAACTCAAACTTCGGTAATTGCATTAATTTAGTAAGAATTATATCTTGTCAAATTTTCAAAAATTTTGTTGCGTTTTTGTACAGCTCCAGAACATCCTTGAACACGTGCAAAGACTCCATGAAAAAATCAATACGATTATACAGAGTGCTCGAGTCATTGATAATACGATTTGTTGGATTGATTAATCCATAGGTAGATCTGGCTTTAAGGGTTTGGAAATTTTTGGAAGTTTGTTAGTTAGTGCATCTAATATCATTGCTTTAATGTCTCGAGAAAGTCCACAGTCTAAGAACTAATTGACCCGTTGGCAATTATTAGCACACAATTTTTACGATATTCATGCAAATCGGCGCGAAACTAAATTTAAATACGACAGCTCGAGGATTGGAGGTTGAATGGAGATCGTTCAAACAACGGGCGATGCATTATGCGGTTGCACAAACACGGTTGCGTCGCGTTTGAATATCAGCGCGCGCGAAAAGTGTTTGCCATAAACATTCGAGTGTCGGTGTTCCTCTTTTGACTTTCGAGCGCGGGATACACGCTATCATAAATACAATATTCCCCGTGAATGGCTCGCGGAAATGTTTGCTGTTCGGACCCGTTAATGGCTGTAACGTTGATCTGCTCGTTTGCGGGACACGCTCGCAAATTCGTGTTTAAAAATTTGATTATATTTCATATTTATTGAAACCCGTGGATCGGCGATTGTTAGCTCGAAAGCATTATGGTCGCCGGTGTCTTGTTCGGAGAGTGAGACCCTATACAGAATCCCCGGGAACTTTTCACGTTGTATACGAGAATCCGGAAGTACTCGGCGACTACCAACAATGCTTTCTTTAGAACGCGTCTGACATTGCTTTGTCTTCTGTATTTACGGCCGACCTAGTGCTCTATCGATTCTCGCCGATCGATAATCCCTTTATCAAATTTTTAAGCGGGTCTTGCTCCGAACCCTGCACTTGATAACGCGATTCACACCTACCGGAACGCGAACCGTGTATTTGGTTGTTGCACGCGAAACGCTCGATCGTTAACAGTTTTATCATTTCAACGATGATTCGATATCGATCGAGACGAACGCTATCGCGGAATTTATCTGTGACCTTTCTCTGCCTAAAACGAGTCCAAACTCGGCGCAATTCGGGGCTCATTTGTTTGTGTTAAATCGTATTTGCGAGTGCCGTCCGGTTCTAGGAATCGAAGCAAGCCAAATGTTTGTTGTATGGTATAGCCACAGTAGGGTGGACCTTATTTTCCGACCATAAAATTTTGGGCAGGACGCCCCCTAATGTTGTTCCATTTCATGAAAAAATGATATATCCAACGTTTTAGATCAATCGAACGTCGGGAAGGGGTGGCGCATTAGGGTGGGCCTTAGGTACGCATACCACGTGACATCTTTTTTACGACACCCCTAAAATTCTGCCATTGGGTAAGAAAATTATTCCTGCAGAAGATGAAGTTGATCGGATAAGAGAAAGACGTGCCACATTGAGGTTGAATGTGCTAGAAACATGAAACTCTATGGGAAAGGGAAATATTTGTTGTTTTTCGCAACTGCAACGGCATTGTGGCACGTCTTCCCCTTGTCCGATCAACTTCATCTTCTGTAGAAATTATTTTCTTACCCAATGGCAGAATGATAGAAGGTGTCGTAAAAAAATCTCGCGAAACATATTTCACGTGGTATACCTAAGGTTCACCCTAATGCGCCACCCCTTCCCGACGTCCGATTGATCTAAAACTTTGGGCATATAATTTTTTCATGAAATGGAACAATATTGGGGGGCGTCGTCGAAAAGATCTCGCAAAATAATTTCATCAGGTATAGCTAAGGTTCACCGTAAGCCACAGCCTACTTTAATACTAGCCGTGCTGAACAAGTTGGCAACACTGTCGTGTTTACAGTTTGGGAGCCCTATTTTCAAGAATGAGAGTCTTGTGGTTGAGATTATAAAATGATGTTAAACTACACAATTGGTTGTTAATTATGTTTAAGCAATATGTAAATATTATATCTATGGTAAGTAAAAGTGATATTAAAGCATATAGATATGTACAAATGCGGTATATTTCGTGGACTCTCGGAACAGTTTGGTGTTGTGATACATAATATTTAATATTTACAGTGGTTTTAAGAAAATATAAGCATGAAGCAATTTGAAATCATCTTTGAAGTAAAATGCAACATTTAAAATGAATGGAGGAATATATAAGTTAATAGAAGCCTAAACTAGACGAAATTATTGCGACGAGGTCGAAGAGGTTAAGTGACTACATGGTACGTCAAAGAGGTTGGGTAATTAGTTACTGAAGAGAAAAGTTGTGCAGGTAATATAGTATTATATTTATTATAATATCGTCTTATAAAGGATAATTTGATAATTGTAAAGTTTTAGAAATGATATGTGTATTCATTTCTAATTTCTAATCATTCAGTAAAATATTAGAAAGAATTGATAATAATTTAAACAAAATACTGTGATGATTTTTACCACAAATGCATTTATTTAAAAATGCTAAATGATGTATATCTGGTTGTCTACTAATATATATTATTTATATAAAATATTTTTATGATTTACAGATTTTAGAAAATCTGATTCCAAATTAGGAACGTTTATTACGGCATTCATTATTACACACATGTGAGTAAATACAGTTGTTACTTTATCCTCCACAATTAATAATTTACATATATTATAATTTAATTTTTCTGCAACAGAATGGGACCAATAACCGGACACATAAATCTTAATGGAATCATCAACGATGCAAGTGGATAAATAATCAGTGTCAAAAATTTCTGAAGAAACTGCTGACATTAACAGAGAGATTTTCACGAAGATCATTCCTATCAGCAATTCATGAATTAATAATTACTAAATTATTACTAATTTTTTTCAAGAAAGAACTACTTTCTTGAAAAACTTGTAATTTCATGTTATCACTATTTATTATTATAATACTCCAATGCTCCGAAATGACATGCTTTTCTTTATAATTGTTTATTAAATTTAAGAAACCACTAATTAGATCAGAATCAATAAACTAAATCACCAAAAATTCGATCAAATACAAACTACGTCAGTGAACAATAATCTTTTATATTATATTTGTAACACTTAATCATTATATTAATAAACAAGTAGTCAGTATTATAAATTATGTTTTATTTACTTTACTCAACTATTTAAAAGTAATTTTTACATAATTTATTCGCACTAATAGTACAAATAATAAAGTGTGAATATCCTCTTTCCTCAAGCGATTCAAAATTCGAATTTCCCACGCAATCCCATTACTCGAGGTTCTATTTGAACGGTTTGTTTAATCCACGATTTACACGTTTTACGAACATCAATCGTTCGTTCTTCTTAAGCGTGTTCAAATAATGAAGTTGTTCTCGTAGACAAATTTCTGAGAAAAACGTTCGAACATGCAGTCAGAGCAGACAATAGACTGTTCCGAGAGACTGTCCAGAGTTGGTGCTGTACAGCTGGCGTTCGTACGTGCCAGCTACCATCGCAGACTTCCAGAACAACACGCTCATAAACTGTCGCAAACTCGGGGCAGTTGTGGTCAAGTTGAACTTTGACCATCTTTTTAATTATTTTACGCGTGGATGCCACTCTCCACGGAGGTCCAACCAATCTTTCAGGATCCGACAAATCACAATTTCGAGGTGAAATCCTTATTATCCCCATTAAAAAAACTGCCGAATCAGAGCATCGAATCTTCGAGTAATTCCATCTAACTAGGAAACATTGAAATACGTTTTGGATTCACTATGATTCTCACAAAGCGACGATATCATTATAGAAACATGACTTTTCAAAAAGCACATCAATGACAGAAAAACAAACAATTTTAGGCTGTTCTTCCGTTTATGGCACAAATCAGAATTCGATGAAATGTTGAAAATAGGTTCTTGTTTTACTAAAATGACGATTGCCAGAAGGATTTTTGGCGCGTCGAAAAACAAATTTTTATCATTTCAATGTTGCGCTCTACCTTACCGACTACTGACTTACCGACTTTGCACTTTGTAGCCGGGCTCTCCTAACTCCTAAACAAAGCCGCGGACGCCATTTTTGTAAAGGAAAATATCGCTTCAAATGACCCAAGGAACCTCCCATTTCCGGGAGTTACTCTTATTTTGGGACACCCTGTATATATTCTGGAAATTAATGTAAAATGTGCAGAAAATCTCCATTGTTAAACCAAGTGAACCAATATCTGTAATGGGAAGAGTATGCGATGGGAATTAATTTGGATTAGGTTAACTCGAAAAGTTTATTTATTATTTATGTGGTTAGGTCGTGGTGGGGGCACACGACAATCCAGGAGTAGTCTTTAAAAATTTCAAGTTTACCTTATACATACAGGGTGTCCCAGTTTTTTCCGGGCAAACTTTGCCAGTGTGTTCTACACGCAAAAGTAAGAAAAATATGTTACATGAACATATGCTCTTAAATGTTTTTTTGAAAACAGAGATATTCATAATACGTTCGTACGCTGTGTCGACGAAATGCCAGTTCATTATCATTTTGTATTATTAGTTATAACTCCTTAATAAAACATTTAAGAGCATATGTTCATATAACATATTTTTCTTACTTTTGCGTGTAGAACACACTGGCAAAGTTTGGCCGGAAAAAACTGGGACACCCTGTATATGTATTACTTTAAACTAAAGAGGATTCGTTTATAGATGATATGTGTGAATTTTTCTGGCGCTGTAAGGTGAACTAGGCTGCTGATGATCCCTTTTTGATTGAAGATATTCTATATAAAATAGAAAGTCGGTAAGTCGGTAAGGTAGAGCGCGACATTGAAATGATAAAAAAATTTTTTTCGACGCGCCAAAAATCCATCTGGCAATCATCATTTTAGTGAAAACAGAAGCTATTTTCAACATTTCATCGAATTCTGATTTTTGCTATAAACGGAAGTTTCGCTCAATTTTGCGTTAACAAATATTTCAGGAATTGACAAAGTTGGGAAAACATGGCTGTACAGACTTACGAAGATTTCGCCCGGCGCCGGCATTAATCAAAGCGTTTCCTTTCGAAGAAAATGGGAGTATAATGAGTGACAGCGTCTCCGTAGCAGTTGTATCAATCGCAGTATAAATCAGGAAACCCGAAGCGTTTAATAATTCTTTTCCCGGTATCGGGTGACCGGTAATTTACGGGTGCGGGAGGCGTTTCGTCGATTTAATTTGCTGGTTAAAATTTATGGAAACTCGGGGCAGCATTTATTAAAAGCTTTCTCGTCGTCTAGCTCGTTAATTAGACCACGGCTCATTATCCTTCATATTTAAGTGAAACATTGCGCCTCTTATTAGAAGAAAAAAATGATTTCCTCCTCGCAGCAGGTGGAGGAGGTGGTGGAAGCAAGAGGAAGAAGAGTAGGAGTAGGATGGTGTGAACAATACGATGACACAAATCCGAAGGAAGAGAAACCCCTTTTAGAATGTCCCGCGATGAAGAAATACTCGGTGATTTTTAATACCGGATCGCGTCTCTATCTCTCTCTCTCTCTCTCTCTCTCTCTCTCTCTCTCTCTCTCTCTCTCTCCCCTAGCATTCTTTTCTTCCTCGGTTAATTATCTTCCGTATCGAGGAACGATTTTATATTCTTTTCAACGGCTTCTCCACGCGGAATCATCGTCCGCGCGCTGTTTTCACTATTTTCATTTTGTTACCGAACAATAGCGCGATTCTTCTCGGCGTCTTCTCAAAAAACTGTACCGGTCGCTCCATAACACTGGAATCGTCTTCACTGTGGACCGTAGTATACTGTAGCAGCCATGTCTAGTAACTCGTACGAGCAATTGCACTTTGAAGCACGTTTCGCTACTCCGATGGTACAATAAAATGGATCTGAAATTTCAGTTTGGATAAATTCCCAAACACGCATTCGATTGCACGTAACGATTAATGAAATTTCATAATCATTTTTGTTCCTGATTTCTCAACATTTTGCATTTCTTGAGAAATGAGCAATAAGACTATACTTCTCGAGAATTCTCTAGAATTTTGAATAAAATAAAAAAAATTGGGAAACTCATGATATTTGGAAATATTTATCGAAAGCGCAAAAAACTTTAACTCAATGTTTATTCCTGTCCAATATGTACATAACATTAAAAACAACGAAAAAATAACCGATAAAATTATTAATCTGAAACCAAACTTTTATAAAACGAAACATTACGCTTTTGTTTGGAAACGACTTCGTCTAATGTAGGATCAAGCAATCTACAGTAAAATATCCATGAATGTCTTAAATGTGTGGCCTTTAAGAGTCCCGGAGCTATCCCCACTACTATACCCTCTTGAGGGGCCAAGAAACTCGAGAGGCCTTGGTCGCCGAGAAGTATGACATCATGCGACTCGGGTGTCTCGGTGAGACCGCCTAATCCAAATTTCCAACTTCCTTATTTTTTTATGAGACTGCGATTACCATATTTGTGGCATTTTTCTAAGAACAATGATACCACATATGATATAATTCTTACCATATTTACTTGTGTAATAGACAGTTAAAGTTTCGGGCGCGTAGGATAGGGTTAGGAAATCCAAATTTCCAACTTCCTTATTTTTTATTATTTTTTTCTGAGACTGCGATTGCCATATTTGTGGCATTTTTCTAAGAACAATGATACCACATATGATATAATTCCGATGATATTTACTTGGGTAATAGACAGTTAAAGTTTCGGGCGCGTAGGATAGGGTTAGCAAATCCAAATTGCCAACTTCCTTATTTTTTATTATTTTTTTCTGAGACTGCAATTGACATATTTGTGGCATTTTTCTAAGAACAATGATACCACATATGATATAATTCCGATGATATTTACTTGTGTAATAGACAGTTAAAGTTTCGGGCGCGTAGGATATGGTTAGGAAATCCAAATTGCCAACTTCCTTATTTTTCATTATTTTTTTCTGAGACTGCGATTGACATATTTGTGGCATTTTTCTAAGAACAATGATACCACATATGATATAATTCCGATGATATTTACTTATGTAATAGACAGTTAAAGTTTCGGGCGTATAGGAACTGTCTATTACTCACGTAAATATCATCGGAATTGTATCATATGGGGTATCATTGTTCTTAGAAAAATGCCACAAATATTGTAATCGCAGTCTCGTAAAAAAATAACGAAAAATAAGGAAGTTGGAAATTTGGATTAGCTATGTTTACATTTCTCGGCGACGGACGCCTCTCGAGCTCGGCTGTCCTTTTCTATGTTCGGCAACACTCAAAGAATAGTGACTGTGGTGCATAAATGTCCCTCGGCAGACCCGTGCTAGGGACTTGTATGGATAATTTACTGTACTTCTTTTTTTCTTGTAACAAAAGCCGTGGAAAAATTTCATTCATTTTGTGTGGATGTTGGCTTTACTGTATATAGAACATCCAAAAGTTGCTGCAGATTGGGTTATGCAATAAGTAATATGCAATTTGAGTTAACTAAAAATTCATTTCCGAAAATACGTTATAAAACCAATGAGACGAACGAGTATTTCTTGATGAGAAATAAATGATAATTTCCTACAATATTTTATAAAATAAATGATGAATTTTCCTAGATTTCAATTTCTTGGGAAATACCGTAATTTCTCGAGAAATGAGAAATAACCGATTTGAAAATTTCTCAAGAAGATAGGCTCAACCCACTAGCTGTAAAATTCTCAAACACGCATTCGCTTTTATTTCTTGCTCTATCAAAGTTTTAGCGTGATCGTAACGATTAACGAAATTTCGTAATCAATTTTGCATGTACAGCTATTTTCGACTAAAAAGATACAATTTGTTACTTCGATGGTGTGGTGAAACGGCTCTAAACTCTCGAAAGGATTGGCTCAACGCACCAGTGGTATTAAATTCTCAAACAGTCCACATTAAAAATCATTCAACGCTCGCTGTTTGCAAAATTGCTACTCGGATCGTAAATGTTTGACGGGATGAAAGCTGAACGAAAAATCGTAACCGGCTATCAAAACGAAAAAATGTATGCCGGAAGGGGCGCGTGAATTATTTCGAGCTCTGTTTGCACTTACAAAATCTCCCCCAGACTCCCCGGTTCCGAGGTATCCGGTCATGCTAAATTCTTAATTACTACGCAAATGAGTTTTGCATCTTTCATAAGACTTAGAATTTATAATGAACATGGGTTTCATATGCATTTCGCGGAGTGACTGCGACTCTAAGGCTCGAACATTCCTTTAATTTTTCATTCCTTACTTTTGATCGCGAGACGTCACCTCCGACCAGGTTACAGAACCCGTGTCGAAAAGTTTCCGATCGGAGGCGTTAACACGGATTTTACAGAAAACATTCGTGTTCTAGAAGTATAAAATACTATTCTGTAGAGTCAAAACTGATTGGAAATTAAAAGTGGCTTATTAAAGCAGGAATACGACGAGACGAAACTCGCGTCGAGCGAAAATATTTTGCTTTCTGGTTCGAAAGGAACGTTGTTAACGTCAAAGGGAAGTTTCTCAAGATAAAAGTCTGCTCCATCGCGTGATGTAGTTCGATTTTACGCTGAGCCCTTATTTTTTAATATAAACTGAAAAATATCCTCGCAAATTGGCGCAGAAGTGACGTTTCTCCATCTTCAAATCGTTTCAACATGTTTAATCATTGATAACGTATTAATATTTGATATCACTGTATTCGGGAAAGTCTACAGAATTTTTTGCTGCAAAAAACAATTCAATACCTTTGATAATAACGTCACAAAATTTGTTTTTTTTTTTAATGAAGGACAGACTCGGAATCATCACAAAAAACTCTATAAGAATCACCTGACAGTAATTTGTTGAACAATGAACATCGTAAGGGGTAAAGGGTTGAAACTCGAATAAGTTAAAAATCTTGAGTATTCGCGGATTATAAATTGGTAACGACATAGGAAAGGATTCGGGGGTTCGGCGGTTACCATGAAAAATCGCGGAATGCGGCGTTATTAATGGTTTCTCTGGGCCAAGAAAATTTCAATGGCGGCTGCTTTGTGATTACGTCCGTCACGCCTCCGCGCCGGCGTTCACTTCGATTAATCAGCTTTAAGCTGCGCCTTGATTGCTGGCCTGCAGCTTCGCCTACACCAACATTTACGCTTGCACCGTGCACTTGCACTTGCACTTGCTCTACCTGCTGCAGGTATGAGTTTTCCACATAAGCTCCTGGCGTTGTTCGGGAAACGGAAGAAGAACACGTGACCGTCGCGTCGTAATAACCGAAACGCTGCTCTGTGCTACCTTTCGAACGTAGAAATGGAGATTCATGTAAATTCGCATGCATCCCCGTCCTGAAATCCGATGCATATTTCCGGAAATTGAAACACAAGATGAACGGAACGTCAAACTTCTTTTACAGTGGCCATTGAACCATTCGAAAGCTGATCAAGAAAAACCCCTCTAGTTACAAGGTAAATTAGATTTTGCGCTTTTCTGTGCATTTTCCCGCCTTCAATGCGCTTTTCTGCGCATTTTCCCGTCTTCAATGCAGTTTTCTGCGCATTTTCCCGTCTTCAATGCAGTTTTCTGCGCATTTTCCCGCCTTCAATGCGTTTTAAAATGTGACAAATCTTTTATCCGGAGGCGCATTTTTGAGAATTTTGAGAATTTTGAGAACTACGGCTGTTAAACAAATGATTGTTGCATAGAGTGATTCCACAGATTTCCACTAATACAACGCTACACTTTCAAAACAACTTTTGAATCAACGTTTGTTACCATTTCAAATTATGTTTGTTGAATCATGATCGAACCTGTGCGACGATAACATCAATTTCTATTATATTTCAAAACAACCTTATGAACATTACTAGGGGCGGCACACTCTCTCTCTCTCTCTCTCTCCCTCTCTCTCTCTCTCTCTCTCTCTCTCTCTCTCTCTCTCTCTCTCTGAAAAATATATACTGTCGTGGCGCTCAATTTTCAGTTCCCCTACAGTAGGCAACTCGATTCTCAATTTTCAGTTCCCCTTCCGAAGGCAAACTTCAGAACTATTTTATATAATAGAAAAAGAAAAGGAAAGATAATATATTATATTATTTTATATCGTATGGCATACGCATCGCATAGTATCGGATGCGTATCGCATACGTATCGGATGCGTATCGGATGCGTATCGGATGCGTATCGGATGCGTATCGCATACGTATCGGATGCGTATCGCATACGTATCGGATGCGTATCGCATACGTATCGGATGCGTAGCGTATCCTTTTGAAGGCCACCCGCTCGGCGTTTTAGCGTAACAGAACTATTTTATATAATAAAAAAAAAGAAAACATGTTTAAATTTAAAGAGACTTCAGTTTGATTTAAATTTACTTTGAGCAGTGCTTCGACTACGGAACATTTTTCGTGGTTCGACGATTACGATGCAAACGATTCTCGTGCATAGATTCTCTAGACTCTCTCGATCGCAACGGTATTTTTCTTACGACATCGTAGCCACTTGAACACGATTAAATCGTGTCTGACGTGCCTTCTAAACTAATTTCAATCGATGCCCGGTAATCGACCGCGCATCTTTAGCATATAAATTGTGACATTACTCGGATAATTCTGACTCCATAGCTGGAAGATCCGGCAGTCGTCGACACGGCGCGATGGAATCCCGGCAGTGTCGTGATGGCTTCGCCTAAGGCATATTTTCTCGTCGGCGAGCTCAGTCGGCGACTTGCACAGGCTCATTCATAACGGATGAAGCGGCCAGATTTGTTATGATTGCCAATCAACCTTATGGTACGCCAACGACACGCATCATCCCCTAAAAGTAGACGGTCGAGATGATGACACCGACTTACTATATCCTCCGCAAAATGGAATCCTTCATACCAAACGCATCTCCCTGGCTTTATATCGCCCTTTTATCATTGCTCGATCCTTTCATCGAAGCTAATTGAGCACTACCATTGGCAAAAGAAAAATATAATTCATCCGTGCCAACAACTCGTGCGCGCTTCTTTGATCGTTTATAACCGCCCGATAGCGAAAATTTTTTAAGCGAACAGAAGCTCGGTGAAAATGTGAATAATTTTTCATACGGATTCGATCGACACGGTTCATTCCCCGAGCGAATGGATGATTGAATAGATGCCTGTTTAAATGCTTTCACCGGAGTTATTAAACGGGCTTTTGCATGCTGTTAGCTCCTTCCGTGGAAGAATTCCATTTCCTTTCGAGATAGATTCTCCCGCTATAATATTGGAATCTCCCCTGAAGAGATATCCAAAGCTTCGGCAGCTAGATCAGGAGGCGAACGCGAGGTTCATGAAGCCGTTAGCTTTGTGCCGAACGGTGACTCCGAGTGCGAATTTATTTTTGTTACAGCCGCACAGTGGGCTCGATTGAAAAAGTACGCGACATTTTGCGAAAAAGTCAACTTTCGAATTTTGATATTTTTTCAATTGGTATCGATTTCTAAATGTCCACCGAACACGAAAATGATAAAATTAATGAAATACAATAGCAGTTCTAGTTGTGATACACGCATAAAATTAGACAGTTTAGGAATATCGAATGTCTCTACATAATTTAGCTGTTCATTCTTAAAGTGTCCTGATAACTGTGATCAACTTCTTGCCCTGAATTTTTTTCTACATCAAAGTGCACACTTTATTGATAAGAAATCATACTTTTCATTGACAATTATGATATATAACATATTTTTAAAAAATACTGAACAAAATGAAAATAATCGTTGAAAATTTGACATGCGCGATCTTTCAGGTCTCAGGAGATCCCAGTTTTTAACAAGTAAGGATCTTTTCAGTGAACCTTCCTCTATGTAATGTGACAAAAATCATTGCCTCCTTCGAGTCCCTTTTCGAGATATTATTGTTTAAAGACATCCGCGTCGCGTTATCTTGTCCGCGCTTGGACGCGCGCTAGGCGCTGAATTCGTCAAGTATGCAGCCTCTGAAAGTCTGACACAGAACTGTGTTGAATATTTATATTTATATTATATTTTTATTTAATATTAATTTATATTTTGCAGTAAATAATTAAAGTTAAAAATAAATTACAGTAACTCCCCTATGAATCGGGAAGTTAATAAAGTCTTTCATCTCTGATATTTTGACTGCGTTGAGTTTGACGATTTCTTTTCGACAATGCATAAGTTACATTGCAATTGTTTACGTGCATCCATCTTCAAATGTTTTAGACCCTGAAGCTGCGGAACTTATCATGACATAACGGAAGGAATGTTTAGGAAAGAAGTCGGAAAAATGCATTTGGTCAGAATTGTGAAAAACAATGCTAAAAATTGATTTTTACAACTTTTTTAGCTGGCCCAATAACGAAAATTTAAAAAATGTATTTTGTCGACTGTTATAAATTATATACGCTCTGAAAGTTTCATTGAAATTGGTTAATTGATTTACGAATTATAAATGATCAAAAGTGGTAAAAATAGCAATTTTTCAATATTTTCGGCCTTAACAAATTTTTCTCAAGAATGTAAAACTTAAACATTGTATCTATTTGCATTAAATAGCGAAAATATTAAATACATTATAGAATAAATAATTTATAAAGCTGTTTTAAATGAATAAAAATGGTTAAACAAATGTGAAATATATCAAGTTAAAAATCATTGAAAAGGAATTATTTTTTTATATATTCAGTTCAAATTTCATTGCAATATCTTCAGTGGTTTAAGAGTTATTCAAAAATGTCGCGTACTTTTCCAATCGAGCCCACTGTGAGCCGCCGCGCCGCGACGCAGACTTTTTCGACAGGGTTCGTTTAACCCCGAATGTAGAGCTCTCAAATAGTTTCGGTCGATGATTCTTTTCTTTTCCGATTATGCGATGGCGGAGCCGACGTATTTTCCGAAGTTGGAGGTGACTCTGTTTCGAGCGCACGCGTTGCCGTTACACATGTAATATTCTAACCAGGAAATCCATTTCACGTTACATTGCTCACGATGTCGTTGCGTTTTGCGTTTACATGATCACATGTTAGGCCAAATCCGCACTGTAAACCCGTGCCACGGACTGTTCACACAGACACGATTAGCCGAGGTCGTTAGTGTTCGGACCCGATCATTGCAGCCGCTCGTGGAAACCTTGCAGATGTTCCTACTATTGTCGACTTGCGATAAGGTGCACGCAAAAATGTCGAATTTCTGCTTTTGATACCGAAGGTCGAATTGTCTCGCACGGTTTCCAGTCAAGCTTTAATGTCACGCTAATCGTCACGTGATCTTAACGGAGTTTAATGGTGGAATGTTAGTGACGTAATTATAGAATTAATTATACAGGGTGTTTCGTTTGAAACAGGCCACCTGAATATCTCCTCTGTCTCTGAAAATACAAAAAATGTTTCTAACGTAATCTAAATTGTTTCAAAAGACGAATCGGATGGAAGAATCGTTTTTTATGAATTGTAATTTTTTAATCGTTTTTTCAAGGTCACTCGTGTTTTTTTACATATATACGCACATTTTTTGTTGTTGTACCTTATAGCAAACATTATTGTGCTTTCATCCGTGTTTAATAGCACGACCTTGAAATGACCGTAAAAATGTGTGTATATACAGTGACTCCCATTAATATTCGGACGCTCTAAAAAAACCGATAACTGGTTTAACATTGAACTATACGACTTGAATTTTTGTTGGAAAGCTAGAGCAAATAGTTTGCTACAGAATGTGGAAAAACATTTTTTCAAAAATTGCAATAGATCGGAGTTGTTGAAAAAATACTAAAAGTTGCATTTCACAACTTTTTTATGTGGGCCTATATTGAAAATTTAAAAAATAAGTTTTGTAGATCTGTGTCAATTATATGCACTGCGATAGTTTCATCGAAATCAGTTGATGCGGGAAAAAACGACAGGCATTGAAAGATGTGTGAATCTATAGATTTACTGCAGTTATAGCTCGAAAATCGTGAAAATCTGAAATTTTTACCATCGTTAAACGTTTGTAGCTCATTGCAACGTCGAACAATATTGACGAAATTTTCAGAATATGTTTAATTGACACAGATCTACAAAACGTATTTTAAAAATTTTCAATATAGGCCCACATAAAAAAGTTGTAAAATGCAACTTTTAGAATTTTTTCTACAACTCCGATCAATTGCAATTTTTGAAAAAATGTTTTTCCACATCCTGTAGCAAATTATTTGCTCTAGCTTCCCCAAAAAATTCAAGTCGTACAGTTCAAAGTTTAACAAGTTATGGTTTTTTTAGAGTGTCCGAATATTAATGGGAGTCACTGTATGTAAAAAACAGAAGTGACGTTGAAAAAAGGATTAAAAAATTACAATTAAAAAACCATCTGATTCGTCTTCTGAAACCATTTAGATTACGTTGGAAATATTTTTTGTATTATCAGAGATAGAGGAGATATTTAGGTTGGCCTGTTTTAGACGAAACACCCTGTAGAATTAATTATACAATTTTGTTTATTATATGGGTCGAATGTTAACAGCCTTTCGATATTACTTCCGTAGAGTAGTAATGGAATTTTAGTATTATTATAATAGGGTTTCAGGCAAGTTTTAGTAGGATTATTATGCACAGAATTCTTTTACGGTATTAGTAATACCGTAGTGGAATTTTAATAGTATCTTGAGATCTAGAACCATTTTCATTGAATTTCGATACTGTTACAATGGGATCTTTGTTACTATTTTCGTATAATTTTGAATATTGATTTGTAACTGCGAGAGACTTAAAAAGTCAGTTGGACGTGTTTGATTGTCTACAATGTTATATGTAAATAAATATAGCAAAAAATTATTATATATTGAAATAGTTTTGCGATCGAAAAGAATTGATAATAGATAGATGGTTTCGGCGCACAGGTTCGATCAATTATAAACTAAATTTCCATGTTTTATAAAAAAATTTGCAAGTTGAAATCTCGACGTTTGCAATGTTACACTTTGTTACGGACGCAAAAATCTCTTGAAAATGATCCTCATCAGGATCGGAACGTCGAGATTTCAACTTGCAAATTTGTTATAAAACATGGAAATTTAGTTTATAATTGATCGAACCTGTGCGCCGAAACCATCTATCTATTAAAAAATTATTATTTTCGAAAGTTCGGTTTTTCTGTCCAAGGACTGTTTAAATGAAACTGTTCAGACCTTAAATTAAGTTTAATCATTAGTACTCGAGAGGCGTCTCTAGGACGTCACTAAAAATTGCTGTACCATTATTGAAACTATTGTTCACATTATTAAATATGTCGGTATCTAACCAATTATTACTAAACATTAAGTATCGTATGAGGTATTTTATCAATTTCATATCTACCAAATTTGAAGAATCATGGAGAATGGAAATACGTATTCTAGGTCGGAAGAAACGTTTGATGTCAAAGTTAAAACAGCTCGGAGTGCAAAGTATGAAAAAGTAGCCTAACCCTATCCAGAATCACCTCAGGCAAGAATCACGTCCACAGCATCGGCCATTAAATAACAAAAAAATTTCGGAAACACCGGTCTCCCTAGCTGGATGATTTCATGGGTTGGCGCGATAACAACAGGCTGTCGTATGTATTTACGGGAGTGGAGACAGCTAATTCGAAGCAATAATTCCGAGAACTTAATCGCCTACCTCCGAATGAGGTTTAACAGCGCTCTCGCCCTTGTTTGCGCCTCGAAAGGATTAAGACTAAAGACGAAGAGCTTCTGTCAACAAGGCTGGTCGCCGAAAGACATTTAACAGTCAAGATATCCCTCTGGCCTCTGCGCCCTTGTTCTCTCTCTCCCGGGCGCGCGTCTAATCATCCGCATCGATCCCCGGAAACAAAGTTAATCATCCAACAAATCCTTCGGAAAACATCCTCGCAATTCTATTTTTAAGTGAAACTTCTTTAAGTAAAACCGATCTGCCGATGAAACGGAAATGCGTAACGGAAGTGGCTCTCGTGCGATTCGTAGTCTAAGAGAAAGAGAGAGCACGGCTGTTCTTCCGGTTATGGTACAACTCAGAAATCGATGAAATTTTGAAAATAGGTTCTTTTTTTACTAAAATGACGATTGCCAGAAGGATTTTTGGCGCGTCGAAAAAAAAATTTTTTATCATTTCAATGTTGCGCTCTACCTTACCGACTACTGACTTACCGACTTTGTACTTTATGTTCGTGCTGTGCGCATGCGTTATATATACAGGGTGTCCCAAAATAAGTGTAACTCCCGGAAATGGGAGGTTCCTTGGGTTATTTGAAGCGACATTTTCCTTTACGAAAATGGTGTCCGCGGCTTTGTTTAGGAGTTATTATCGAAAAACACGGACCAATCAGAGCCCGGCTATAGCGAACGCAGTCCGACTCGGCGACAGGTCCCGCTTAATGTGGTGTCGCTATTGGTCGAACCAGAATCAATCCGCTGTAGCAGCGCTCTAATTGGTCCGTGTTTTTCGTTAATAACTTCTAAACAAAGCCGCGGACGCCATTTTTGTAAAGGAAAATGTCGCTTCAAATGATCTAAGAAACCTCCCATTTCCGGGAGTTACACTTATTTTGGGACACCCTGTATATATATATATATATATATTCTGGAAATTAATGTAAAATGTATACAAAATTTCAATTGTTAAACCAAGTGAACCAATATCTACAATGGAAAGATTATGCGATGAGAATTAATTTGGATTAGGTCAACCCGAGAAGTTTATTTATTATTTATGTAAAAAAATTTTTTTTCGATGCGCCAAAAATCCTTCTGGGAATTGTCATTTTAGTAAAAAAAGAACCTATTTTCAAAATTTCAGCGAATTCTGATTTTTGCTATAAACGGAAGTTTCGCCCTTTTTTGTAACAAAATCTGTAGCCGCAGAAAAGTTTTTCGGTTTTTGTGTGAATGTTGGCTTTATCGTATATAGAACATCCAAAAGTTGCTGCAGATTGGATGTCCTTCTACCAGTGGACTGAAAAATCCGGATTTTCTTTTTCGTTGCAGACATGCATACGTAGGCATCGATATGCTTAGACGTACGGAATTGTTTAGTGATACGCAAATTGACTTAACTAAACAATTCATTTCCAAAAACATGTTATAAAATAAATGAGATTCATAAGAATTTTCCTGAATTTCAAATTCTCAAGAAATACTATAATTTCTCGAGAAATAAGAAATACCCAATTATAGAATATCTCGAGAAATCCTCAAGAAAGAAATCCTCAAGAAAGAATTCTCGAGAAGGAACACTGCACACGCTCTCCTTCTTTGCATCGCAAATTTTGACCGTTCGTTAATTTTTTTCTATGATTTTCTATTATTTGTATATAACTCGCGTCGGTTTGGTACAAACTGTGACGCACCATAAAATGACAGTAAGGCTTTTGCTTTCGTGCTCTCGGCGAAACTTCCGTTTATGGTACACCTCAGAATTCGATGAAATTTTGAAAATAGGTTCTTTTCTTACTAAAATGACGATTGCCAGAAGGATTTTCGGCGCATTGAAACAAAAATTTTTTTATCGTTTCAATGTCGCGCTCTACCTTACCGACTTTCTATTTTATATAGAATATCTTCAATTAGTTGTAAAAAGGGATCATAACCTGCCTAGTTCACCTCACAGCGCCATAAAAATTCACACGTATCATCTATAAACGAATCCTCTTTAATTTAAAGTAATACATATATAAGGTAATAAATGTGAGATGCTTTTGGCACACAGGTTCGATCAATAACATAAACAATAGCAATTTTGCAAATTAAAAACTCAACGTTTCGATCCTGATGAGGATCATTCTCAAGAGTGAGATCAGGATCGAAACGTTGAGTTTTTAATTTATATATATTTATTTATATATATTTATTTATATTTATTTATTTATATATATTTATTATATTTAATTTAATATACAGGGTGAGTCACCAAACGTTACCACCTCAAATATCTTTGTTGTTTCTAAAGATACGTAAAATATGGTAAGGACAAAATTGAATGGTACAATGGGGCTGACACAATGCAAAAAGAAAATTTTGTTTTTATGTCATTTTTTTGTAGATATCAAGGTCACCTTGACTTTTTTAAATGGAACCACCCTTTTTTAAACACCTACAATGATAATCCCTTTCAATAGGAATTCAGTGACTGTCATTAGTCCAAGGTCATTCAAGGTCAAGGTCAGAAAAAACGTATCTGATAACAGTATCACAACAATCATGTTGGTACCACATATATGTAGTATCACTATGATATATGGTACCAACATGACTGTCGTCATACGGTTGTCAGATACGTTTTTTCTGTCCTCGACCTTGAATGACCTTGGAATAATTGTAGTCACTGAATTCCTAATGAAAGGGACTATCATTGTAGGTGTTTAAAAAAGGGTGGTTCCATTTAAAAAAGTCAAGGTGACCTTGATATCTACAAAAAAATGACATAAAAACAAAATTTTTTTTTTGCATTGTGTCAGCCCCATTGTACCATTCAACTTTGTCCTTACCATATTTTACGTATCTTTAGAAACAACAAAGATATTTGAGGTGGTAACGTTTGGTGACTCACCCTGTATATATATATATACAGGGTGTCAATTAAGTCCCGGGACGGCTGAATATTTTCTCATGTAAGGTATTTTTGAAAAAGGTCAAGGTCATTTCTGAAGTAATTTTCAACGAGGAATTCAACGGTGACCTTCAATTTGACCTTGAGCTTGACCTTCAAGGTCATTTCAAGGTTAGGTTAGGTTTTTTAAATGGAAACCCCCTTTTTTGACACCGGCAATCGAAAGAGCGGGAAATTTTACGTTTAGATATGTACTAAGTCATTGGTAGTGTTTGATCTTGAGGGTCACTCTAAGGTCATTTAAACTCGAGCAAGGTCTGGATATCTTTTGGAATAGATGGTTTTCAGTTTTTTTTTAACGACCAAAACTAATAACTTTTTTAAATAGGTCACTACTAAATACGCCTTGTTAAAGTTATTAGTTTTGGTCGTTAAAAAAAAACTGAAAACCATCTATTCCAAAAGATATCCAGACCTTGCTCGAGCTTAAATGACCTTAGAGTGACCCTCAAGATCAAACACTACCAATGACTTAGTACATATCTAAACGTAAAATTTCCCGCTCTTTCGATTGCCGGTGTCAAAAAAGGGGGTTTCCATTTAAAAAACCTAACCTAACCTTGAAATGACCTTGAAGGTCAAGCTCAAGGTCAAATTGAAGGTCACCGTTGAATTCCTCGTTGAAAATTACTTCAGAAATGACCTTGACCTTTTTCAAAAATACCTTACATGAGAAAATATTCAGCCGTCCCGGGACTTAATTGACACCCTGTATATATATATATATATATATATATATATATAAGGTAAACTCATTCTAATCACATAAATAATAAATCAACTTTTCGGGTTGACCTAATCCAAATTAATTCTCATCGCATAATCTTCCCATTGTAGATATTGGTTCACTTGATATAACAATTGAAATTTTGTATACATTTTACATTAATTTCCAGAATATATATATATATATATATATATATATATATATATATATATATATATATATATATATATATATATACGCATGCGCACAGCACGAACATAAAGTACAAAGTCGGTAAGTCAGTAGTCGGTAAGGTAGAGCGCAACATTGAAATGATAAAATTTTTTTTCGACGCGCTAAAAATCCTTCTGGCAATCGTCATTTTAGTAAAAAAAGAACCTATTTTCAAAATTTCATCGAATTCTGAGTTGTACCATAAACGGAAGAACAGCCGAAAAAAGGAATAGATTGTCTGATTCTACATTAGACGCATTATGCTTACTTAAGAATTTTCTCATTTCAAAACAAAAGTGTTCATTTGATAAAAGTTTGGTTTTAAACAAATACATTCGTCGGTTGTATTTAGTTATATTTTTGAAGTTCCTTGCGCTTTCGATAAATATAATCAACGGTATTCCAAATATCATAAGTTTCCCAATATTTTTTTTTTATTAAAAATTCTAGAGAATTCTCGATAATTCACGAGAAATATAGTCTTATTTCTCAGTGTGAAAGAGACATACGCTTTCCGTCTTTGCGTCGCAAATTTTGATCGTTCATTAACTCCTTTCTATGATTCTATCATTGAAACAATTGGCTTGTGATAGCCAGAATATGATATAAATATTCTTCATTCAATTCTGTCTAAATCTCTTGCGAATACTGCGTCAACAGTTGTTCCTGATCTTGTTGTCGCTCCATTAGGATTATTTTCAAATTTCCAATCTTAATTTACTTCTAAACATTACTCGACTCCAAGAAGTTTCATTTCCGTCGCGCGTGGCTTTTCAACTCGAGCGAGAACAAAACGAACAAACGCGGCGCAGGCAAATCCTCAGTTTTTAATTCGCTGCAACAAAACTAAATTGGAGACAATGCTCTGTCGCTATCTGACACTCGAGAGAGGGCGGAAGGGGAAGCTTTAGTTGCTCGCGTTAATGCTCATAATTAGAAACAATGAAACAGATGGTGTTGCGAGCGAGATCCGCGGAAACTGCACGGCCGAAGAGAAGCGCCCGCGTGAAAGGGAATAGTGAAAAGCAAACATACAGAATACATTTGCCTGCCAGTAGTTCCATTCATAGCCAGAGTGCATCGACGATAACGTCGTAGTAAGCTGCATCGCCTGTTTGTTTATTGGGATCGTCGACCCAAAGTTCCAGCCTCGAGCTGTTTTCGAGCCCAGCAGTACCTTCTATCAAGGTATCTCGATGTTTCTTCGAAGTGGAGCTTCCTATCCCACTGAAAAAACTGTTCGCGGTTCGAAAATGTGAGTCACTCGCTTCTGCAATTCTTTTGAAGTGAAACTTCTTTCCTGAGGGTAACAATTTTCTGATGTAACGGAAGTCGATGTTACGGAAGTCGCAAGTCGAGTGGCGCGAAAATTTAAACTGAGAATGAACGGAGAAAAATAATTTCTTACCCCGACGGGATTCGAACCCAGGTCTACCGATTGGTAGTCCAATTTCTTAACCGCATGGACAACCAACGGAAGTGGCAACGGATCTCAGAATGGTAGCGAATTGTTAGAACAGCACGTGCAACCACGTTTTTTATTTTTATTTACATGAATTAAAGTAATATAATTAAATATATTATAGACATATTAGATATATATAATATGTTTTTAAACTACCGTGTGTGGAACAGAAAAAAAAATCGTGTGCATGAACTTCCTTATTTTTCATCATTTTTGTATGAGACTTCGATTACCATATTTGTGGCATTTTTCTAATGCAAAATGATACCAAACATGATATAATTCCGATGATATTTAGGTGTGTAAGAGACAGTCAAAGTTTCGGGCGCAAGGAAGGACAGTTAACGGCTACTAATTGTGCTAGCGACTACGACTCTGCGTCTCTTTCCTTCCCATACGCTATCCTACGCGCCCGAAACTTTAACTGTCTGTTACACAAGTAAATATCATCGGAATTATATCATATGTGGTATCATTGTTCTTAGAAAAATGCCACAAATATGGTAATCGCAGTCTCAGAAAAAAATAAGGAAGTTGGAAATTTGGATTTGCTAACCCTATCCTACGCGCCCGAAACTTTAACTGTCTATTACACAAGTAAATATGATCAGAATTATATCATATGTGGTATCATTGTTCTTAGAAAAATGCCACAATTATAGTAATCGCAGTCTCATAAAAAAATAATGAAAAATAAGGAGGTTGGAAATTTGATTTATAACATTGAACATTTATTAATTTCTACGATTTGTTAAACATTAATCTTGACTTTAAGAACGATCTAGAGTAATTTTGAGAATTTTTAAAAAATGATTAATGATTTAAAAACAGTCAGAAATTGGACCCACATTTTAAAACGCGTTGGCGTAATAAATTAACTTGCTCTTGGACTGAAAAGACGGGCAGAGGTTCCAAAAAGTGAACCACAGACATTTTTTGAAGATCGTATTAAATGAAATCAGTGTCGAATGATCATCATGAAATAATTCAAAGTCGGATTTAAATGACAGAAAGCTTTTGCAACGCTTTGGTGTACGTTTGAGTGGAATTTCGACGTTTCTTCGAGTAGATACAGCAATGATTAAAATGGCCCTTGTAGTTTCGATTGGACTTTTGATGCCTATTCAGTACGAAATATTACACTGACAATTCCAGCATTTGCAAAAAGTTATACGAACATCGAAAATGCTATGCAATAAATTTTACAATTTTGAAAACGTCTAGAAAAGACCGGAAAAACAATTACCTTTTTTAGCCAATTGCTGCATTTTCGAGGTGACTTTTTCAAGGGGAAATCATAAATTACTAAAATTTAGGAACACCGACGTAGGACCCATAAATTGTTCAACAATTATTTCCACAATTTTTAAAAAATCCTGAAAAATTTTATACGCGAATAAAAATTGTTGAATTTCCTGTAGTTTTCAACCGTTCAACCCCATTAGGGAACGGTACCTTTAGTGATCGGTACAAACTGATTACTTTAATCGAATGAATCGCAGATCACAGAAAATAGAAAAGCCACGATACGCAGAAACAATGAGTTCTCCCCTCGTAGGGAAGACTATGGCTTCAAGTTTTGTCCCTGGCCAACGATGGCTTCGTTCTCTCGCCCCTTAACCCTCTCGGTTTCAGCTCGAGAGCGGAGAACGGAATAGTTTTGCCACTTCCGGCCATAAACTCCATTGCAAATTCAACGGATTACCAGAAACAACGATCGACGTCTGTTGCCCATTATATTTGGACGCCGCATTATTTTCCACGGAGATTCAATATTAGCAACACTCGACCCTTCTGATCGTGTTTGTGCTAATCGAGCTAATTTTTAGTCGCTAACTTCTGCGAACTCAATTTGTGCGAAATCGTTCTCGAAATTAGCTGAATCGAATCAAAAAGGCATTAACGAACCTCCTATCTCTATACTTAATCCTCGAACGATATTTTCAACGTTTTAACAAACTCTCAAATTCTGAATTATGATTAGTGACATGAACATAGACGTGCAAATATTGAGAGAAATTGATAAGTTGATTATCAAAATCGAGAGGATGCAATTTTAGGAATGCTAAAATTTCTTTCATGAATTATAATAAAAAATATATTATAAATTTATTATGATAAAAATTATAATAAAAATCGTGGGAAATCTGAATGAATCCGATCTCCTATTATTATAAAACAAATGTGTACAACATATCAGTCACGATTAAATTAGCGTATTAACTGATTTTTTTAAGGTGCACTTAGCGTATATATAGCTTATGTGCACTTAGCTTATATATATATATATATATATATATATATATATATATATATATATATATATATATATATATACATGATAACCCTGGGGAACATTATTAGTTCATTAATAACAATTTGTTGTTGAAATAATAGTTAAAATAATGAATATAGACTTGAAAGATGCAAAGCTCGTTCATAGGCGTGGGGGAAGACTTGACCTTGAACGTGTCCGAACGTGTTTTGCAGTATAAAATACCTCGTGTTCAAATACCTATGTATACCAATTTTCATAGCGATAGGTTCAACGGTATAGAAGTTGATGTATTGCAGCGCCATCTACAGCGGCGAGTTACAAAAAAATGTGTAGCGTAAAAATCTTCTCCATGAAAAAATACATATATGTGCCAAGTTTCATGTTGATCGGTCAAACAGTTTCGAAGTCTATTAATCATATATATTTTCTATTAATCATATATTATATATATAGAAAAAATTAAAGTTATTATAAGAAAAATAAAAATAATTATATATATATAATATTTATTTATTAATCCTATAGAATTGTTAGATCCAAATCTATGAAGAAAACATAAATGAATAATAACTAAGAATAAAATAATTAATGGTAAAATAAACTGAAAAGAATAGAATCGGTTTAAAGTTGCATTATTAATTGAAAAAATATATATATATATAAAAAAGGTCTCTTGATATTTTGCCATATCTTGCATAGTTTGCAAGATATTTGGAGTTTTATGAAAAACAAGAAATCTACTTTACCGGCTAAACGGAGCCCATTGGACACCTGTTATATACACATTTTTTTCTTAAAATGATCCCAGGAACACAAATATAACCTTCAAAGTAGGGGCCACGGTTATCGTAATCTCCCCTATTAATTGATAAATATAAAAAAACAGGCGATTTAGACTTTTGTCCAGCTAAAACGCTCATTTGGCACACTGTGCGCCGTAAGTTCAAAAATTCCCATGGGACGGCTTAAGTAATTCACGTAAAGCAACCATATACTCTTGAGCCACGACTGCCTAGTCCTACTGATAGTTCTACAATTATCTGCAATTATTAGACTGCGGATTTGATGGATTTATAATAAAAATGACAAAGTCTAATTTCTGACAGTAAACAAATTTGAAGAATTCAAATATACTATTACATTATTTTCGGTCTATTAAACATGTTCAACAAGGAATTAAATGTTTATTTCAGTTTGTTGCAATTCCGGTAGAAAGTTTTTATTTTGCAGTCTAGTACACCCCGTGGCAGAATGTTTCCGATCGGAGGCATTGAAACGGGTTTTAGAGAAAACATTCACAATTTAGAAGTATAAAATAATACTTAACGGGGTTCAAACTAATGGGAAATGAAAAGGGGCTTGTTGAAGAATTGAAAACAACAAAATAACATAAGCATCCATTTATTATTACAAAGAACAGAGAAAATAAAGAAAATGTTGTACGGAAAAATGTTTCCGATTAATAGAACTGCTGGAAGAAAGTTTCCGATCCGATTTACACTGTCCAACACCAAATTTGTTTAACAATTACTGTTGGGTGATTCTTACAGAGTTTTTATACGCGCCGCATGTCGTCGTATCTGGTGGCACCTCATGTCGAGCGGAGCTATTTTGCTTTCGGGTTCGAAAAAAACGTCGACTTGTTAACTTGAAAGGGTTGGGGTTGGGTTTGTCTCAAGATAAAAGTCTACTCTATCGCGTGATGTAATTCGATTTTCCGGTGCACCCTTTTTTTTAAGGCAAACTGAAAAATGTCCTCACAAATTGGTGTAAAAAGGTTGTCTCTCCATATTTAACGATTGTTTAAACATGTTCAAAGATTCATAATGTATTAATATTGGATATCAATGTATTCGGGAAAGCCTACAGAATCTATTGCTGCAAAGAACAATGCAATATGTTTTATAATAACGTGACACTATTTGTTCAAAATTGAGAAATATATTTTCTCTTTCAAATTAAGTTTCTTAAAAACTATATGTCTAAGGGAAAAATTAAGGGCAGAATCGGAAACAGCGCAAAAAACTCTGTAAGGATCACCCAACAGTAATTGTTAAACAAATTTGGTGTTGGAGAGTGTAAATCGGATCGGAAACTTTCTTCCAGCAGTTCTATTAATCGGAAACATTATTCCGTACAACATTTTTTTTATTTTCTCTGTTCTTTGTAATAATAAATGGATGCTTATGTTATTTTGCTGTTTTCAATTCTTCAACAAGCCCCTTTTCATTTCCCATCAGTTTGAACCCCGTTAAGTATTATTTTATACTTCTAAATTGTGAATGTTTTCTCTAAAACCCGTTTCAATGCCTCCGATCGGAAACATTCTGCCACGGGGTGTAATTATCGATAGATTTATAAATCTAAATGATCGTATCCTAAAGTGTGTTTCTTAATTTTCCATTCGAGTCCTGAAAAGTCGACATGTTCTCATGGATAAAGGGTGGTGCAATTACTTCGAAGCAACCCTATAACTCTCACGGTGTTCGAGTTGCATTATGGTTAAATGTCGTCGGGAATACAAATTGGTAGGGCTGTAGCGAATGGAGCCATAAGAAAACGGCAAAGGTGAGCACTGTCATGGAAGTTAGCGCGGTTGGGCACAGTCGTAAGATTTCTCGACACTGTCTGGCCCGCGGATTATCGGCTTAGCCAGCTACCTCGGCCGGCTGAGTTGTTTCCACGAGCAAAATCGAGCCTGACGAAATCGAATCACCGCTATTCTCTGTCTTTCTGTTGCGCGAAAACCTGCTCTTTGTTCGCACAAAAGCTTCCGCCTATCTGTTACCGAATATCTGTTTGAAAGGGCTACACGCGTACCTTTGAACGACTGAAAAATAACCTCTGCCTCGTTTTTGTATAAAACGTTGTGTAACTTTTCCACTTTCAACGAGTTTCTAAACAAACTTCTACTGGCATATTCGTCACACTTTTCTTCGTAAAATGATACCAAACACGACACAGTTCTGAAACCTCGATTATCCGAACTATTCAGTGGAGCATTGGCTATTGATTTGTATAATCAATTGTTCCAATAAAAAATATTGTTCCAATTTTACAGTTTTTAGGCTCATTTTTATCAGAAAGACGTCGCGAATACAGTAGTAATGTTTCATAAGAAAATAGTTGAAAACAACAGACTTACGTCAATGCATTACAGCTTCTGGCTTCTTCGAGAAGTATTTGTATTGGCACTAATTTTTCACAAATATTGTGCACACCTCTCTCACAATATACAGGGTGGTCCACGCAACTTGCACACCTATAATAACTTGCAAAGTATGCGTTGCACAAAATAGTTTTGTATACAGAAGTTGCATGGTCTGAAGGGATACATTATGTAGTGTATGTATTCTTTTTACAGGTGGAAGCGTGTCGGAGATTTGAAGGTTTGTTTTTGTTTTTCGACTTTGTTTTTTTGAATGGAATGCTATATTTTCTATACCAAAATATGGAAGAATGTTAACCCTTAGCACTCTAATGGTGACTCTGAGGCACCATTAAAAATTGCTGTACCATTATTCAAAATATTGTATACATTATTAAATACATGGGTGTCTAATCAATTACTAAACAGTTAGGTATTGTATGAGGTATCATATCAATATCATACTCATACAATTTTTAAAATCATAGGTAATGGAAATATTCTAGGTAGGAAAACATGTTTAATTTTTTAGTTAAAGTAGCTCAGAGTGCAAAGGGTTAAACGCTGAGTAAGAAAGTATTGACCTTCATTAGTCCTAAACCTAATAATTAACGAGTAATTGCACTTTATTTCCTCAACATTTTCTTCGCGTAATATCAAGTTAGAGGAATTCTGTGATAAGGTTGAATTTCTAACTTGATATTACGCGAAGAAAATGTTGAGGAAATAAAGTGCAAGTACTCGTTAATTATTAGGTTTAGGACTAACGAAGGGCAATACTTTCTTACTCAGCATTTAACATTCTTCCACATTTTGGTATAAAAAATATAGCATTTTATTTAAAAAAACAAAGTCGACCTTCAAATCTCCGACACGCTTCCACCTGTAAAAAAAATACATACACTACAATAATGTATCCCTTCAGACCATGCAACTTCTGTATAGAAAAGTATTTTGTGCAACGCATACTTTGGAAGTTATTATAGGTGTGCAAGTTGCGTGGACCACCCTGTATACCCTAGTAGCACACAAATATTGGGTAAATGTGTGTTTCAAATATTGAAAAAATATTTTTTAAGCCACACTTTTTCATATGAGAAAAATATTAGATCTGAATATTCTATACATACGTATACAAGAAATGTAAATTCAATGTTCAGAAAATATAAGCTAAATATTCAGAGAATGTAAATTACATATTTAAAAAACATAAAGTAAATATTTAAAAAACGTAAAACTCCTATTTAGGTAACGTTCGATTAAACCTTCAAATTTAAGAAAAAGTTATAACAAAAATTAGAAACTATAATATAATAACACTACTTTCTGTGCACTGCTCGAGGGAATATTTATCTTCGTCTTCGAAAGGGGTTTATTGAAAATACAGAATTTTTTTTTTTCATAGATTTTTTTTTGTGCAACTGTGCATGTGCAATTAACAATTGCATCATTTCTTTAAGTAGAAATGCATATTTTTTGTTGTACTAATCGATTTCACTGTTTATTCTGTATAAAAAATGATTACCATAGCAAAAAATTATTAAATTATCTTTTTTCAAGATACTTAAAAATTTCTATTTCTGATATTACATAAAGATTTATTTTATGAGAAAAAATATTTTTTTCATGGTATGAAATAGAAATATTATTTTTATATTAGGAAAAACTATTCTATTTTTAATATTAAATAGAGATTCGTTTTATAATGAGAAGAAATATTTTTTTCATAATATGAAATAAACATTATATGTATATTAGGAAAGAATATTCTATTTCTAACATGAAATATAGATTCATTTAATATTTAGAAAAAGATATTTTTCTCGTAACATGAAATAGATATTTCCTCCATATTTATAAAACAATATTCGTTACTTAATATAAAATAAATATTGTATGAATATTTGAATATCAAAAAAAGATTGAATCTCTTTTTAATATTATATGAATGTGTATACAATGTTTTGTGCTACTAGGGTGTATCAAGCGAATTATGTAAATTATGTTTTAAAAAAATCAGTAATTATTTTATAACAGAAATAAAGACAAAGCAATTTTGCAAATTAAAAAATCCTCCTTATCATTGACCTTGTGAAACGCTGAGTATATTATTCAGTATGATTCAGACGCAAAATTTCTCTTGAAAATGATATTTTAATATCATTATAATTTTATAATAATATTATAAAATCCATACTTGGATCGAAACGTTGAGGATTTTTTAATTTGCAAAATTGCTTCGTCTATATTTCCGTATAAATTAATTTATATTAAATTTTTACGAGGTTCGCGAACAGTTCAGAACAAAGTATACTTGATGTGAAAACTAATCTTCGCAGCAGAAAATTAGTGCTACTCTGATAAACTTAATTAAATCTACAGTATTAAGGACGTAGATTATTTTCCACGATCGTAAAAAGAACGTTAGCAGTAGGCAGTTCAACCCGCGCGGATTGCATTCGATCTATTTTTATTAATGTCGTCGTATCGGTCACGAAAGCAGTGCACGCGACTATCTGTCCGAATGAAATCTAGATCGAAGATTACCGGAGATCTATGCGCGGTGATCGGCGTTTGTATTAACACGCGATCTCACACTCTGCCTTTTCTCGACAACTTTACTTCTTCTATCTTCCGATCGGAGACACGGTCCATTAAGAAGAGTATGAAATGGCCTGTCACAGGTTGTAGACATTCTGAATTTATTCAGGTGTCCGCACGCCCCTGGCAAAATAAAAATAATCGATTCATCCAGCATATTCTTTAACACGATCGTACTGGAATTATGCTTTTCGTCCAGAAAATCTTTTATTAATTAGAAAAACGTTGGAACGTAACGGCTACCCTGAAAGCTTCACGTCTAGTATCATCAAGGAACGTATATATACATATATATATTTTTATATACATATACATATACATATAATTTTTAATTAAATTTATATTTACACTATTTTATTTTTGAACCCCTTCAAATGTATGTATATATATATATATACACATATAATTGAAGGGGTTCAAAAATAAAATAGTGTAAATTTAAATTTAATTAAAAATTCAATATTATATTTATTTATTAATTAAATATTATATTTATTTTTTACTAATCTATACTTAAAAAACCAATTTTAAAAAAGTTGCAGCTCCTGCACGTATATTGCGAGGCTAAATATGGACAGCTGTCATGACTATGTTACCTATTTTTGAAGGGGTTCAAAAAATAAATAGTGTAAATTTAAATTTCATTAAAAATTCAATGTACAATATATAAATAGTGTAAATTTAAATTTCATTAAAAATTCAATATGCAATATATAAATAGTGTAAATTTAAATTTCATTAAAAATTCAATATATATATATATAAATAGTGTAAATTTAAATTTCATTAAAAATTCAATATATATATAAATAGTGTAAATTTAAATTTCATTAAAAATTCATGTGTGTATATATATAAATAGTGTAAATTTAAATTTCATTAAAAATTCATGTGTATATATATATATATATATATATATACAGGGTGTCCCAAAACTACTGTAAGAGCGGAAAATGGGAGGTTCCTTAGGTCATTTGTATATACATTATATCCATGAATTTTTAATGAAATTTAAATTTACACTATTTATATATATATTGAATTTTTAATAAAATTTAAATTTACACTATTTTATTTTTGAACCCCTTCAAGAATAGGTAACATAGTCATAACAGCTATCCATATTTAGCCTCGCAATATACGTGCAGGAGCTGCAACTTTTTAAAAATTGATATTTTAAGTATAGATTAGTAAAAAATAAACAAAATGCAGATTAAAATGTGGATATAAATTAAATATCATTAGTCCTGCTCGTTTAAAATATTCGACGCAGTTTTTAAACAAATACTGTTCAGAGAATAAGATGTATCTATTGCTTTTTTAAAGAAGCATGATAATAATTTTATATAAAATAAAATTATGATTTTATATAAAATAAAATAATTTTATATAAAATAAAATAATTTTATATAAAATAAAATAATTTTATATAAAATAAAATTATAATTTTATATAAAATAAAATTATAATTTTATATACAATAAGATTATAATTTTATATACAATAAGATTATAATTTTATATACAATAAGATTATAATTTTATATACAATAAGATTATAATTTTATATAAAATAAAATTATAATTTTATATACAATAAGATTATAATTTTATATACAATAAGATTATAATTTTATATACAATAAAATAATTTTATATAATTTTTTATATAAAATAAAATAATTTTATATAAAATAAAATTATAATTTTATATACAATAAGATTATAATTTTATATACAATAAAATTATAATTTTATATAAAATAAAATAATTTTATATAAAATAAAGTAATTTTATATAAAATAAAATTGTTGAGTTTCCCTCAGCTTTCGTCTGTTATTGATCTGGACTTTGACTGAGCTACCTGTCCGAGAACGCAAGTGCGGTCAGGATTTTTCTGACAGCTCGAGCACGCGTCAATTTTTTCGATATCCTCATTAAATATACAGGGGCGTAAAAGGAAGGTGAGAAAGTGGCCCCGAGACAAGATTGCAACGATTTAACAAGCAGAGTTTGAAGCGCATCGGTTCGTTGGACGATGCACATTGCTGCAGCTCCGCATATATTGTACAAGCACGGTCAGCTTTATGGAAGCTTGTTAATGCCAACAAGAGCTGTCCTTCCCGCTATGAGGTTTTCATTTCACCGTTGTTCAACGATGTACGGGATGGTTTGATCGACGGGGCGCCATTCGAAACTGCGAATCGATTCTTTAGAATAACGTCGCCTGTTGACGTTACATCAAAACCCCACAGGCTTTCTCCTCATCTCTCTCTCTCTCTCTCTTGCGATTCGGGTGATTTCTAACGAAATTAATGCTAAGACAACATCCGACCACCATTGACAAACATCACCGGACGTCATGCTATCGAATCTACAATTCCATAAGCTGCAATCAACCAAATTACTACGATGTCGTTGCTATTCCAAAGAAAAGTTTGAATCTAGATCGAGCGTGGGACTTTATGCATTTATGGCAGAAATTAGTAAGCGCAAATGATAGCAGGAACGTTCAAATAACCGATGAATCTATTATTTGCAATTTCTGAACTTTCTCCAAGAAAGGATCAAATGGCTTCCGTCTTTTGCAGACAACTTTTATTTTATTGCGCGTGAATTCTATTATGCAGAATAGAAATTGTACAAGTCAGTCGTGGGCAACTGAAATTAAATAGTATTTTCTCTTTGAATAATTTATAACAAGTAACAATATTTTTAGACTCTTCTAATGTTTTCACTTTTTCATTTCTGCTATGAATGCATGTATAAAACGAACAGACAATATGAAAATTGTAGTGAAATAATATTTTTTGAAATAGTGATAAAAAGTAGCAAAAATTCTAATTAAATGGAATTATAACTGCACTAAATAAAATTATTCAATTACATAGCAGTACTACATTCATGGAGTAGTATTTAGATAATATTGAAAAACCACGTAAACAGTATTAAAATGTTCTTGATGTTCTGCTGAAATAATATTTAAAAAGTACCACTGCAATCTCACAAAGTGCAATTCATCAAATTATTTCTCCTTCGTTGGACCTCGCAATAAAATATATGTATATTGATTCTCAATTTAATTTGTTGAATAAATTGTTTGTCGGTGGATTAGTAATGATGTGATAATTAATTTTAAAGTTAATTGGTGCAACGAGATCACTGTTTTATAATTGTAATTCTAAATAAAAACGGAATCCCCTAGATTTTTGAACGAAAATTATGCAGGAGGAAACAATTTCCAGCCTTGTTCATTTTAATCAAAAAAATGTGTCTCTTTCAAATTCTGCTAATGAAAAAGGTAAAGCCTTCATGAAAATTTTTCGATAAATTTTCCATTGAAACCGAGCCCCTTGAAAAACCGCAGTTCGAAGTAAAAAGTTAAGAACTGTACGAAAATGTATACGTAACATGCATTTGCTAATTAATGATTAAATCGATCACGGACGGATCATTAATTTCTGTTTATTAATTTGTGAAATAATCGTTGCAACAGGGTAAATATTTCCGTAATTATTTTGAGAATCTTGGAACACCGATAACAATTAATAATAAATAGACTGCGATGTTTAAATATTTAAAGAGCGCGCGGCGAACAAAACGAAATCCGTTAACGAGAGTTTAATAAATTTTTCACGTTGATTATGCTGCCAGAGAAATTCTCAATGTAAAGTATACGTTACTAATTAATTTCAGGAACCCAAAAAGGAGACCGGAGGAATTTTAATTCGCACAAGGTAATGTGCAATAAAAATCTGGACGCGAGGTAGAGAAACTGCATTAATTGACTTATAATTCAATTAAGCGATAGAGGAATACCGTGATCGCGTGGAAAAACTTATAAAATGATTAGGCGAATGTTCGGAAATTAATTTTCGCGTGACGAGAGAAAAATGGAATTCCCGATTGCGATGCAACGTTTGATTCGCAGCTTTTCGCCAGAAGGTGGAACAGCGACATCTCTATTCAGCTCGCAATAATATCAAATTGAGCTGTATTTTGCAGTTCTAATTGCTCCTGAAACATTCATCGTTATCTCCATTGTTGCCGGTTCTGTTCGCGTATTCGTAAATTTCGCGCATTCGTAAATATACCGTAAAGAGACAATTGATGACCTATTTGGCGAAGTGGCTGGCAATATTAGCCGCCGCTTCCACCAGAAATTGTTCTACCCTCGTTATCAACTGCATTAGTGGACGAAATAAGATACATCACACAATTAATGAAATATGCACCCAGTAATAATTTCGGTTTATCGTAACTCGAATTATCATACGTTAAACGAATAATTCCAGAAATCATCTATTCACTTTATCTACCCGTGGCTTATTAATAGCCTTTTCAATAATTCTGCTGCAACAAATGGAAGCTTCGGTTTCCCTTCAAAATGCAACCGCTCCTCAATTCTTCAGGATGCAACCCGCTGCACAATTTTCAATTCCTGTTAAGGATGCAACTCGTTGCACAATTTTCAGTTCCCCTTAAGAATGCAACTCGCTGCACAATTTTCGGTTCCCCATAAGAATGCAACTCGTTGCATAACTTTCAGTTCCCCTTAAGAATGCAACTCGATGCACAATTTTCAGTTCCTGTTAAGAGTGCAACTCGCTGCACAATTTTCAGTTCCCCTTAAGAATACAACTCGTTGCACAATTTTCAGTTTCCTTTCAGGATGCAACTCGTTGCATAATTTTCAGTTCCCCTTAAGAATGCAACTCGCTGCACAATTTTCAGTTCCCGTTAAGAATGCAACTCGCTGCACAATTTTCAGTTCCCCTTAAGAATGCAACTCGTTGCACAATTTTCAGTTCCCCTTAAAAATGCAACTCGTTGCACAATTTTCAGTTCCCCTTAAGAATGCAATTCGTTGCACAATTTTCAGTTCCCGTTCAGAAGCAACCCGCTGCACAATTTTTTAGGATGCAACCCGCTGCACAATTTTTTAGGATGCAACCCGCTGCACAATTTTTCTGGATGCAACCCGTTGCACAATTTTCAGTTTCCCTTAAGAATGCAACTCGTTGTACAGTTTTCAGTTCCCCTTAAGAATGCAACTCGTTGCACAATTTTCGGTTCCCCTTAAGAATGCAACTCGCTGCACAATTTTTCTGGATGCAACCCGTTGCACAATTTTCAGTTTCCCTTAAGAATGCAACTTGTTGCACAATTTTCAGCTCCTGTTAAGAATGCCTCTCGTTGCACAATTTTCAGTTCCTGTTAAGAATGCAACTCGTTGCACAATTTTCAGTTTCCCTTAAGAATGCAACTCGTTGCACAATTTTCAGTTCGCCTTAAGAATGCAACTCGTTGCACAATTTTCAGTTTCCCTTCAGGATGCAACTCGTTGCACAATTTTCAGTTTCCCTTCAGGATGCAACTCGTTGCACAATTTTCAGTTTCCCTTCAGGAAGCAACCCGCTGCACAATTTTTTCAGGATGCAACCCGCTGCACAATTTTTTCAGGATGCAACCCGCTGCACAATTTTCGGTTCTCCTTCAGTTTCCTTAACGAAATCCTTGAAATTATTATTGATATAATTATAATATTGCCAAGATGGATATCATCGAAATTTCTTATTCGTTTTATCGATTGATTTCAGACTTATAAGTCAGATTTAAAAATAATGCTTCTTAATTGAAGCATTATTGCAAGATTGCAAGTCGAGACAAACAATTTGTTTAATTTCGTGGCGAATACATATAAACGTCGTGAAGATCATAAGTAGGTATTTTCAATTCTTCTTTGAAATATTACCACGTCTTCGTGACGTATATATTCGTCGTACAAGAATCCGTAATTGTCTCCGATTTGTCATATATACTTTAATTCCTTCTCGTCTTGGACTGCTATAATAGCTGCTCTGTGTCGAGTATACTCGTCAGAAAACGTTACGTCTCCGCGACGAGTATACTCGTCTGAAACACGTCCAAGAGTTTAATCGCCGTTCAGCGCTCAATGCGTTACACTCGGAGTGTAATAAATCACGCTTAAACGCGTTTGAAAATAAACTTGCTGTTCAAAGCGTAACGCAAACTGCATTGTATCGACTGCAATTGACTCCTCGCGCAATGTTTTCTTTTTCGCCGCAGCACTCGTCGCTGAATCACGCGTTTTCTGTCACGCTCTCGGCCATCTGTCCGCTATTGTTGCGTGTCGTTAATGCAGTTCGTCAAACTTCACGCCGGAGAACACTTAAAATCAGCTCTCGACTGAATAGAGGAGCCAAATCACAAAGAATCACTTATCAAAGAGAAAAAGAGAGTCTCGCACTCTCTTTCTCTGCTCCCGGTACCTTTGAAACAGAGGGCCGGCGTTACCGAACAATACATTTCAAGGATACTAATTGGGCACCGACAGTAACACCAATTGTTTCGCGTTAATTACACTTTTTTCTGCAAAAGCAAAGCCTTCGCGGCCCTGTCCGTGTTGCCGCTGTTACCAACAGAACATATTATTAACGATCCTATTATATGCAGCCACATATTATTTTTCGTTCGCCGAATTCTCCTCAGTATTATCTCTAAAAAACATTTTATTATTAACACTACAATTACTGCATCCGTCAAAACGATGGATTTCAAATTCTGTATTCCACAGGGTCAGAAGTTAAATTTTACTAACCACTTAAAATTAAGAATATTAATTCCAAATATGAAATCGAAAAAATGATTTCATTATTAAAGGAATAAATCAAATTATTGGGAAATTATTTCAAGCTACCCTTCACCTTTAATTTTTGATGCTATTGGTTAATATTTTATACAGGGTGTTTCAAAATTCCTTCAACATCAAATTGGAGGTTTCTGAGATCATTTGAAGCAACATTTTCCTTTGCAAAAATGGCGTCCGTGGCTTTGTTAAGGAGTTATTAACGAAACATATGGAGCAATCAAAGCGCGACTTACAAGGAGAACCCCGCTCTGTCCCTCGCGGATTTTGTTCAGACTTTACAGTTTTATAGATCTCGTTCCCCTGATTACGAAAATACCCCATTATAGGCGCAGACGCTCAATAGTTTTCGAGATATTTGCAATTAAAGTTTCATAACTGTAAAGGTTAGTTCACATTTTTACCATGCAGTGGCGTAGCAGCAGCGAGCTGAACTGTTACGCCGCAGGCCCGGGTTCGAATCTCTTCGTGGTAAATTATTTTTTTTGTTTTTTTTTTCATGGAAAATGCATTTTTAATGTTAAATAAGTTTTAAATAAAATATCTTTATTCGCTAAAGGACTAATTGAAAATGATACTTATTATTTTATAGAAGAAACACTAGATCTATTACTACATATACAAAAGATAATAATTATAAAACAATGATAATATTAAAATTGACATTAAACATGCATTTTCCATGAAAAAAAAACAAAAAAATAATTTACCGCGAAGAGATTCGAACCCGGGCCTGCGGCGTAACAGTTCGTAACAACGCCACTGCTTGGGAAAAATCTGAACTAACCTTTACTTTTACGGTTATGCAACTTTAAATGCAAATATCTCGAAAACGTCTGCGCCTATAATGGGATATTTTCGTAATCAGGGGAACGAGATCTATAACTCTGTAAAGTCTGAACTAAATCCGTGAGGCACAGAGCGGGGGTTAGGACAGAGTTTTAGGACAGACTTTACAGAGTTATAGATCTCGGATTCGAATCCCTTCGTGGTAAATTTTTTTTTTGTTTTTTTTTTCATGGAAAATGCATTTGTAATGTTACTTTTAATATTATCATTGTTTTATAATTATTATCTTTTGTATATGTAGTAATAGATCTAGTGTTTCTTCTATAAAATAATAAGTATCATTTTCAATTAGTCCTTTAGCGAATCAAGATATTTTATTTAAAACTTATTTAACATCAAAAATGCATTTTCCATGAAAAAAAAACAAAAAAAATAATTTACCACGAAGAGATTCGAACCCGGGCCTGCGGCGTAACAGTTCAGCTCGCTGCTGTTACGCTACGCCACTGCATGGTAAAAATGTGAACTAACCTTTACAGTTATGAAACTTTAATTGCAAATATCTCGAAAACTATTGAGCGTCTGCGCCTATAATGGGGTATTTTCGTAATCAGGGGAACGAGATCTATAACTCTTTAAAGTCTGAACTAAATCCGTATTTTTCGTTAATAACTCCTTAACAGACCCGCGGACGTCATTTTTGTAAAGTTGCTTTAAATGATCTCAGGAACCTCCCATTTCCGGATGTCGAACGAATTTTGAGACACCCTGTATATGAACACACGTATATGTATTATTACGTCGAATGGTGAGTACTCTTATCTGACGAAGGTTACGTATTAAAAGATTGATTTTCGCGCGGTATAATAGCTAGAACAACGTCGAGAAAGCAGTGATTGCAGAAGGGACCGAATTCCGATGAATGGGTTAATGACACGTCGGTCGTAAGTGAAAAGTTTAAGGACGATATCGCGATATCGTGAAGGCCGTCGGATTAATGGAAAGGGAGGAAAGGGAACGAAACTTTAGAAGCACCTTCTGGAAAGAACAGGCGTCGCCGGACCTCGAATTTCGCGGCGCTAATTGCGCGCAAATGACAAAGACTCTACTTCCTGTAAGTTAATTGCATTTATACCCAAGATTCTATGGTTGCAAGTGGCCGTAATTTCAGGTTCCTATTGTTTAAGACGAAACAACGGCAACTCTCTCTCGGCTCTCCCTGTAGATTTCAGCGTTGCGCGTTTCCACGCGGCCATTGTCGGCCCACGACTGAAAGAATAAACAAATCAACTACATTTGATTTTGAAAGGGCCGGGGCAAACATCGCGTCGAATATTATGCTAACAAATGCTACCGGTGTCTGCATTTTTTACCCAGCGAAAAAGACATTGTTTATTCGCGCTGTACCACAAGAGAACACTGTAAAATCACGGTTTGTCTGTGGAATATTCATTGTTCAATATAATTTCAATTATTTCAGATTAGTTTGCAATCTGCTCGTATTGTTATCTCTTGAACGCTGTTTCCACTAATGCTTTGAAGTATTCGGTAATTGTATGGAAAAGGTCTGCGTACTCCGATTTCGATGAAATTTTAATATTTTATAGATTTCGACATTTTCAACAACTTTTTCCTTTTCCAATATAGGGGGGTCGCTTTTAGTTTTCGAGATATTCGCAAAAAACTGTGGCTAATACTAACAGCAAATTTGCAAATTGAAATCCCGACGTTTCGATCCTGACGAGGATCATTTTCAAGAGATTTTTGCGTCTGAAACAAAATGTAACATTACTAAAATAACCGTGTTTTAAAAGAAAAAGAAAAAACAATGTTTTAAACTGGAAAATAAACTTATTTTTCTCACGTGTTATGTAGGATAGAAATTTAACTTTATGAAAAATGTATTATTTCCATGCTGGTGGATAATGGACTGAATCCTTGTTGAAGGTTACAATGTAAACAGCGAATATAATAGGACAAAAAATTGGCACTTGACCAATTGGAAGCAGACGATCTATGTTTGCTACAATCAATAATAGGCGGCAAATTCAAAACTCAATATAATTCGTCTCAATCACACGGCAACACAGCATAATACCTCAACATTGTTGTGGTAACAGAAAGGAATTAACATTCAACTACATTTGAAATTTAAACGCAAATAAATCAGAATCGAAATTATAGTGAATACTATATATAGAATACTATTCAACAATTTTAGAAACTAATTAACTACTTAACGTTTTCTATTTCTTATTAACCCCTTGCCATGCTTTGACGAGCCACTCGCGATGAAAGTTGTTAACAAAGTCTAACAAATATAGATGTTAGATATTTGTCGATCGTAGATGTTTAATTAAAAATTTAGTTTATGTCATCGGTGCACAGAAAAGACAACCCGCCCGGCGTTTTAGGGCGACAGAGACTACAAAACTATTTTACAGTGGGTAAAAAAAGTATTGGCACACTCTTAAAAAAGCGATCACTATTTAAATATCGTATTATACGAAAAAATATTTTGTCAAAAATTGCAATTGATCGGAATTGTAGCAAAAATACTAAAAGTTGCATTTTACAACTTTTTTATGTGGGCCTATATTGAAAATTTAAAAAATACGTTTTGTAGATCTGTGTCAATTAAACATATCCTGAAAATTTCATCAAAATCGGACGACGTTGCAATGAGATACAAACGTTTAAAGATTCGGCAATAAATCATGAAAATCTGCAGTTTTTACCATCTTTAAACGTTTGTATCTCATTGCAACGTCGACCGATTTCGACGAAATTTTCAGGATATGTTTAATTGACACAGATCTACAAAATGTATTTTTTAATTTTCAATATAGGCCCACATAAAATAGTTGAAAAATCAACTTTCAGTATTTTTTCAATTCCGATCAATTGCAATTTTTGACAAAATTTTTTCCTGTGGCAAACTACTTGCTCTAGCTTCCCAAAAAAATTCAAATCGTATAATACTATATTTAAAAAGTTATCGCCTTTTTAAGAGTGTGCCAATACTTTTGTGCGCTACTGTACATTATGGCTAATACCGTATTGAATTTTCGGTATTCTTGCACGGCGCGTCGTCTGTTTACTTTTGTTTTATTATTATTTATTTTGGTTTATTAATTATTAAATTTTATTAGTAAATTAATTTAATAAAAAATAATTTCATTAATTATTAATTTAATTAAAATAATATTATTAATTATTAAATTTATAATTATTAATTTACTTTTGTTTCGTAAACACGTTGTGGGAATAAGAGAGAAAACAGGGTCTCGCTTTACGTATAGAATATTAGCAATAGTTTTTTGCGAATATCTCGAAAACTAAAAGCGACCCCCTATATTAGAAAAGGAAAAAGTTGTTCATAATGCGTTGCTGCACAACATATTAAAATTTCATCAAAATCGGAGTACGCAGACCTATTCTATATAATTACCAAATATTCAAGTGATTAATAATACAGAATTAGTAGGAGGAGGTTTGAGAGATTAGCACGGTAGGGAGATTATGAAATAGTTAATAATGATCGGCCTTTTGTGAAATATTGATTCGAAACAAAACGACAGCTTAAACTTCAGAGAACTTAATTCGGAAATAGGGATTTTTCGAAAATCGACATTTTCAACATTTCCGAGCGTACACAGCCCCTGTTTGTAGATGAATGTGGTAGAAGTTGTGCTCGCAGCAATCCGTACGAATCACTACCTAAAAATTCCAATTTGCACAATAAATCAATTGACAACAAAGGAAGAGATTCAGCAGAGCCGAGTTTTATTATCAAACGAACAAGAGGTAGATAGCGAGCGGCGCGGCGGTTGCGCAAAACCGGGGAAAAATGGGGAGAGTCGATGAAAGATTCAGACGGTCCACAGAGGTTTAGGTTAACAATGAGAAGTGTCTCGCGATGACCGGTGGTTAACGGGACGTGTAGAGGGTGGCAGAGGGTCGGTGCTATTGTGTGCGAACCTACAGGGACGGCTAGGCTAGCCAGTCATCGACAGTTGGCCAACTATTCTCCATCGAAATTAGACCAACGGTTCCTATCCCCCGGGACTCGACTTACGCGGTCCCCGGCAAATCTGTTAATGTGAATCTCCTTAGGATTCTCTGGCGAGAGAATTTACAATTTTAATGTCCCGACGGATAATTTATGCCCCGAATTCTACATGCACAATTACGTTACGTCATACCTTTCAATTATTTCGCCGAACTCTTATTATCTCGACACTCGTCCCCAACAAGCTCTGTAATCGCTGGCAAAATTCACGCGAGCACCACCTCGAAATTGTCAATTTTTTTCAAAAGCAGAGCAAATTTTTGCAAAAGCCTCCTAGAAATATCTTTCTCGGCGGTTCTTCCGTTTATGGTACAACTCAGACTTCGATGAAATTTTGAAAATAGGTTCTTTTTTTACTAAAATGACGGTTGCCAGAAGGATTTTTGGCGCGTCGAAAAAAAAATGTTTATCATTTCAATGTTGCGCTCTACCTTACCGATTACTGACTTACCGACTTTGTACTTTATATTCTGGAAATTAAGTGAACCAATATCTGCAATGGCAAGATTATGCGATGAGAATTAATTTGGATTAGGTTAACCCGAAAAGTTTATTTATTATTTAGTTATATTATTATTTATATATATATTTAAATAGTTTTTCGATCAAAAATTTGATAATAAATGTGAGATGATACGAGAATGATCCAAATTAGGATCGAAACGTAGAAAGTTTAAAATTTATCTGTAAGATTGCTTTATTTTTTGTTTTATTTGATCGAACCGTTGCGCCGAAATCATTTTCTCTTTATGTATCTGTTTTAATACATTAAAAATTTTATGTTTTCTTTCGGATTCTCTTATATATTGTTAGTTAATTTTAATACACACTATCTGTGATCTTTTATCCAAAATAGGGGATACATGTTTTAGGATTTTCTTCTTATTCTATTTAACAATATTTATGCATAATGAAATATAAGCGTTTATTCTTATAACATATTATTTAAACGAATGTCTTTTGTTAAAATTTTTTGCACAACTACGTCCCATTAAAAACCCGCAATTTAAAAAGAAAATCAACTTTTTCGACCTTTGATTTCTGAGATAGGGTAACTGCACCAGTGAATGAACATTTAAGAAATTGTTCAGGAAAATATTTTATTTAAAAAAAAAAAACTATGTGAATTAAAGGAATCTCATATATGCCAAATAACTCCCTATACTTCATTTGTCAAAAATAGATAAACACAAATACAATGAAATTATTATTATTCTTCTTTATTAAACGTTAAATCAAAAATATGAAAAATACCAGTCAATGAACACTACATTCTAGTAATTGAATAATGCTAGTCCAATCAATGAACAAAATTACTAAACAATATTCTCCTATTTATTAACTTCCCGATTCATAGGGAAGTTACTGTAATTACCCCGAAAATCGAAAATCGATTTTTTAGCAGATCTTCACGTTTCATGGTTATTGAAGTCATTTTAGACTATTTTTATCAAATTGTTAGTATGTGTGTGTGTGTGTGTGTGTGTGTGTGTGTGTGTGTGTGTGTGTGCGTATGGCCGTTTTTATGTTATCAAATTTTTCGTTAACGTTTTCTGAAAAAGTAACAATGCGATCAGAATGATGAATGATGCAATCGATGCGCCCCGTCGTAACTTAGAGCTGATTAGATTTTGGTCCATATCGGTCAAGTAGTTTTTTAGATTTTTTAGTTTTTTTAGTTTTTTTCGAAAGAAGTTCATTCAAGAATGCAATTTATACGAGAGGATGGAAATTTTCCACCGAATAAACAAACGTAATTATATATATTTCATTTTTGTGTAAAAAAAATTTTTTTAAATTTAACCCTTTGAACACGAGCGGCGCCGATACGGCGTCCGGCCGATGTTAAGTAGCAACTCGAGCGGTGCCGATACGGCGCCCGGCCGATGTGAAGTGGCAAGGATGCATCTTGGCTATTGTTTTACTAAGTATCACACCAAAACTAATTACAGAGTGTAATATTTATCAAAATTTGTTGTTTTCGACATATAAATGAATAAACTGGTGAAATTTTTTTTAATTTTTTTAAAATTAAATATTTGTGAAGTACCTGTAAAATGTTCACCTAATTTGGCCGAAATCGTCTCGAGTTGCTGGTTCGCGCAAGCGAAAACGGCCTCGAGTTCAAAGGGTTAAAAAAAATTTTTTTTAATTAAAAAAAAAATTTTTTTTTCAATTATGCAACTAATGCTAATGTTACCGCATACAATAATCAAACTAGCTGGTTATTGTTCCTCGCCCGCTTCGCGAGCTCGCGGGTAGGAATGCTCTTTCGAGAGGGTTAGTGGTTCGCATTGCTAGTGGGGCATACAGCTATTAATGTTTTTTTACCCCGAAAATCGAAAATCGAATTTTTAACAGATCTTCACGTTTCATGGTCATTGGATTCATTTTAGCCTATTTTTATCAAAATGTCGGTATGTGTGTGTGTTTGCGTGTGCGTGTGCGTGTGCGTGTGTGTGCTTTCGTGCGTGCGTGCGTGCGTGCGTGTGTGTGTGTGTGTGTGTGTGTGTGTGTCAAATTTTTCGTTAACATTTTCTGAAAAAGTAACAATGCGATCAGAATGATGAATGATGCAATGGATGTGCCTCGTCGTAACTTAGAGCTGATTAGATTTTGGTCCATATTGGTCAAGCCGTTTTTTAGATTTTTTAGTTTTTTTCGAAAGAAGTTCATTCAACAATGCAATTTATAAGAGAGGATGGAAATTTTCCACCAAATAAACAAACGTAATTATATATATTTCATTTTTTTTTAAATTATGCAGTTAATGCTAATGTTACCGCTTACAACTAACGAATCGGGAAGTTCTTTGTGTGGCTCGTGGAGAGTCACACACAAAATAAAAAAAAGCCATTAATAGCTGTATGCCTCACTAGCAATGCGTACCACTAACCCTCTCGCAAGAGCAGTCCTACCCGCGAGCTCGCGAAGCGAGCGAGCAACAATAACACCATCCGCGAGCTCGCGAAGCGAGCGAGCAACAATAACCAGCTAGTTTAACTCTTTAATCACAATTTTATCGCTAGTATGCCGTCCGGGTTAAAATTTGTTGAAATATACAAAAGCGTTCATTTACTGGTGCCCGTTCATTCACTGGTGCAGTTACCCTACACTATCTGTGATCTTTCATCCAAAATAGGGGATACATGTTTTAGGATTTTCTTCTTATTCTATTTAACAATATTTATGCATAATGAAATATAAGCGTTTATTCTTATAACATATTATTTAAATGAATGTCTTTTGTTAAAATTTTTTGCACAACTACGTCCCATTAAAAACACGCAATTTAAAAAGAAAATCAATTTTTTCGACCTTTGGTTTGACCTCAGAAAATATGACTCTGACCAAGAATTTTGAGGGCTGTTTTCACCCATTCAAAGTGGATGGTTGCCAATAAAAAAAAACGTGTCAAATATTTTTCGAAGAACTATACCTGACATAAGTTTCATCAAAATCGGTTTATCTCATCTGAGAGGTTCCCCTGTAAGAGCTGGTTCTTAAACGGTCGTAGGCAACACATTGGCCAGTAGTAGCGATCCTGATCGAACAATCGGCCGTTTATTATGTCGACCGTATGTCGTGAATGAAGGCTCTGAAAAGGCCGGAAGTGGCGAACCCGTAAAATTAACGACAATGACGTTTTTTCGGGCCCGAGTGCCAAATGCTCGAACAATGCGAATAATGGAACGCGGCGGGGTGTTCAAGGCTAGGGTGCTAAAAGCGAGAATCTCGAGAGGATAAT
Organism: Lasioglossum villosulum; assembly: GCA_963971365.1. NCBI lineage: Eukaryota > Metazoa > Arthropoda > Insecta > Hymenoptera > Halictidae > Lasioglossum > Lasioglossum villosulum. The sequence continues at coordinate 20,999,003 of OZ020495.1, read as the reverse complement.
GCGCGCAAAGATGGCGATTTTGATAGTAACGCATCGAGGGCTCGATAAAACTGCACCGACTCCCTCCCCACCTCCCCCAGCCCTTGTCAACCGCATTCGCACGCTACGAAACATTTTTATCCTGTAATTTCTTCTGTTAAATCGTCGCCTCCATTGTTTTTCACGCGTTCCCGATTTTTCCCCGATGCAACGGGCAACTGTAAAGTCTTTCATTTCTTCGTTTTACGCCGTCGAATATTGCAAACGCTTTTTCGATATTTAATCATTATTACACCGTGGATGCAAACATTTTTGCAAATTTATTTCCTTCATTAACTGTTTCAATACGCTGCAATTTTTATATCGATTTACTTCTTTCACCGTTTTAAACTGCAGTCATTGTCGTCGTATGTGCTTCACTGTTTACAAGCTGATATGGTTGGCTCTGAACCTCCATATTTATGCAAATAGTCGAATTGGAATTCTTGTATTTTTTCAACAATTTTTATACGAAAGTTACTACATTGAATTCTTGTTGTTTTTACGAAGTACTTTATGAAGTTTCAATTTTGCACAGGTAGTTATTACTTCTCTGATTACTCAAAACGTGAAATTAATTTTTATACGAACAATTTTCTCTTAGCATTATTGTGTGTTTATGCGAGTACACGGATTACGAGCTTTGCATCTTGTCGATTTATGCTAACGAACGTGCTCTCGTTATTTTTCAAGTTATTAAAAATGTGAAAACGTTTCTTCTCAAGGGATAATTTCTTTTAATATTATTATTAACCAACGGATTTTATGCCTTTACAAAAAAAATTGTGTTATTTGAACTTGTTCAAATTATTACAAGAAAACATGAATTTTCATTTAAATTCTTGTGTTATCTTCTTCAGTCACGTGTCCATATAAATTATTACCAACCTTCCCGCCTACTCGTTCTTTATTGTTCTAATTAGTAAAAATGAGAAAACAAATTTTTAATAAAAACAATTCTTTTAATACTTTTGTTGTCGGCATGTGTTCTGATATTCACACATTTCACAGAGTGCATGTTCAAGCAACAATTTTTCTCTCACAATTTATACTTCTTATTTTTTTTCAATTACTAAAATCACAAAATCAATTTAAATGTTTCCGTATAGCGTTATTATGCGTATTTTCGTTATTACGTATTTTTAGCTCGGTTCTACAGTGTGCCCGATGCATACACGTATACGCACCAATCAACGAGTTTGCACTCTGGAAAAGTGTGATTATCTTATAGCGATTTCGCAATAAAGATAACAGTTTATTCCAAGCAAATGAAACCGCGTTCACGCGCTGGCATAAAAACCTCGTGGGGAAACAAGAGCGGGTTATTTGCAATATTTACAGAGATTTCTGATAATAAATTATCGTTACAACCCTCGGCCACAACGACCGATCCTTCAACTGTGTGATAAATTGGCAATAACAAATATACGCCATTACCTTGAATTTAGAAAAATAACACCTTCGACTCTGTAATAAAGTGGATGCAACAAAAACGTATTCGCAGCAACTTAATTTCACAGAAAAATACAATTATCCTCAGGAACATCTGATCACTATAGTATTTCTACATGATTTAAGTAATAGATTGCTATTACAGTAGACTGATTGTTAATTATTTAGTTGAGGATATTGTACTGGCTTATTCGTCACGTTTTTCTGATTAAAATGAGTACAAACATGATATGGTTCTCTTTGTATAATTTTTTCTTGTTGAATAAATGATTCGGATAAGCGAGGTTTTACTGGATCGTGGATTAAGCGAGTATATTTTATTGAAACTGTATCGTCTTCGGACTCATTTTAATCAGAATAATGTCGCAAATACGTAGCCTAAGGTTTCGTAAGGAAAAATGGCGGCGGTTCAGTATAGTGAAAGAATTATTTTGCGGAAATGATCGGTTACCGAAATATTAGCAAAACACTATTGCTAATACTCGTACTGTATTGAATTTTCAGTGTTCTTGCACGCTTCGTGGCAACGTAAGGCTGATCCGGCGCGTCGTCTGTTTACTTCTGTTTCGTAAACAAAGACTACTCCCGGTTGTTTGTATGCGTGGTCGAGCCGGCCCTCCACGACCTAATAACAAATTCTATTTGCACGAATTTTCCATTACTAGTTCAAATTCTGGGGGAGATTCCGATTTCCGTGGCTCCTCATTTTGAGGTTATATTTGTAATCTTGGGATTATTTCAAGCAAAAAATGTATATATAACATGGTGTTAAATCGGCCTGGTTTAGTCGGTAAAGTAGATTTCCTGTTTTTTATAAATTTGCAAATATTTCGGCAACTATGCGAATTATGACAAAATATCAAGAGACCTTTTTTTGTAGAAAATTGAATTTCCAACAATCTGTCCTATGACATTTTTTTTATCAGCTGCGCAGTCTACAATGGGAAGATTATGTGAAACCAGGAGTATTTAGTCTCGAATATCTCGAAAACTAAAAGAGATCCACTCATCTCCAAAAAGGAAAAAGATGTTCGAGATGTTTTTTATAGGAAATTCAATTTTCTACAAAAAAGGTCTCTTGATATTTTGTCATATTTCGCATAGTTACCGAAATATTTGCAAATTTATAAAAAAACAGGAAATCTACTTTACCGACTAAACCAGGCCGATTTGACACCATATATATATTTTTTTGAGGTTATATTTGTGTTCTTGGGGTTATTTCAAGAACACAAATATAACCTCAAAACGACGGGCCACGGAAATCGTAATCGTGCCAAATACTGGATGATAGGTACGATGCAAAAATTATGCGAATAAAATTATTTTTCGACACACGCGCTCCCGACGCAGTAGCAGTTTTTTGCGAATATCTCGACAACCGTTAATTTCCGCACACTAATTTTTTCGGTTTTGTATTATCCTCCTCCCCCTCGCCATACGTGCTTAACACAAACCACCGCAAGCGTTGTCATTATACTAAACTTATGCCGAAATAATTGAAAATAAAACAGCTCTATCAAAGAATTAGTGCAAACTTGTCTCACAAATATCGGCACATTACCTTATTGGGGTCCCATGGAAATCACCGATGTAAACTTCCTCGACACACTTTTCACTGACTCTAGATTTGTCCGACAACACCTTTAACCGACAACGACTGTGACCGACAACGACTTTGACCGACAACGACTTGACAACGAATTGTCTCAAGACCACTGTTCCGATCAGTGATGCCAGATTCGTGGGTCTTGGGACTTTTCCCCTCCACTCGCTCAGCCGGCTCGACCCCCACTCTGACGCACCGTCGTCGCTACGTTGCTTCTACTGCGCACGCGCCACACACGACGTACCTCTGCTCTGCCCGAGTGAGTCACGTTTAGAGGTACGTTCGTATATCGCGCGTGCGCAGTAGAACAAGTAGAAGTAAGAGTGGGGGGCCTAGCCGGAGGGGAAAGTTCCTCCATTTGGCATCTCTGTCTCCAGTCGTCGTCGGTCAGAGTTGTCGTCAGTCAGAGTCCTCGTCGGTCAGAGTCCTCGTCGGTCAAAGTCGTTATAAGTTGAAGATGTTGTCGGTCAGAGTCCTCGTCGGTCAGAGACCTCGTCGGTCACAGTCCTCGTCGGTCAGAGTCTTCGTCGGTCAAAGTCGTTATAAGTTGAAAATGTTGTCGGTCAGAGTCCTCGTCGGTCAAAGTCGTTATAAGTTAAAGATGTTGTCGGTCACAGTCCACGTCGGTCAGAGTCCTCGTCGGTCAAAGTCGTTATAAGTTGAAGATGTTGTCGGTCAGAGTCCTCGTCGGTCAGAGACCTCGTCGGTCACAGTCCTCGTCGGTCAGAGTCTTCGTCGGTCAAAGTCGTTATAAGTTGAAGATGTTGTCGGTCAGAGTCCTCGTCAGTCAAAGTCGTTATAAGTTAAAGATGTTGTCGGTCAGAGTCCTCGTCGGTCAGAGACCTCGTCGGTCACAGTCCTCGTCGGTCACAGTCCTCGTCGGTCACAGTCCTCGTCGGTCACAGTCCTCGTCGGTCAGAGTCTTCGTCGGTCAAAGTCGTTATAAGTTGAAGATGTTGTCGATCAGAGTCCACGTCGGTCAGAGTCGTCGTCGGTCAAAGTCGTTATCAGTTGAAAGTTGTCGGCCAAAGTTATTGCCAGGGAAATTTGTGTCGATGATTTCCATGAGACCCACCTTATTGAGCGCGAATATTACGTAATTGTAACCTCTTTAATACTGAAGTTCGCGAGCAATTATTTTTGCGAGCTTCGCTTTTAGAACCGTCGGTGAACTTTAATAAAAACAAAACAGAGAATTACCGAGCGGGTTTTTCTATAAAATGACGCAGCCTTAACGCGAGCAGTTTATTCCCCGAGGGCGAAAAAATTGAACGAGAGAGGCAAAGAACCGTGCAAGACAGGTATCCTATCCCCTTCCTGGCGTCATTGTATCATCGTAAGTGTGTCTCGCGCAAATCGTAGTCCATTTTCCATCGTGGCCTTTTCGGGCCGCGTTCTACGGTGCGGAAAATTGCGCATCCGTTGATGGCGTTTTACCTCTTGCTAACTTCGTCCGATGGAATTTTTGCAAGAACGTAATACCGGGATCCCTCCGCGATCCTTCATATGGTCCGAGAGTCTCGTACCCGAAAATATGAGCGGCCACTGGCCCGATGTAATGAGCCTACAATCGCTCGTGAAACCATAATCCCCTAAAAAAGTCGCGAATTTTAGACTCGCGACTCGACCGTTGTTTTCCTGCGCATATTTGAAATTGTACGACAGAAAATATATTTTATCCTAAAATGTTAAAACGGTCAACCTCAATTATCCGAAAATTCTTTATAAATTACAATTCGTTTATTTATAAAATTACTTGTTAAATACAAAAGCACTACTGCTGTAATTAGAAATGTGATATGAATATATACAGGGTGTCCCACATAAATGATAACACCTAAATATTTTTCGTATTTACAGTCCTATCAGAAAACTTCAGAGGACAATGTGACGCTATTGCAGGGGGGCAATATAATAATGAAGAAAAACATTTTTTATGTCGTGTTTTTAAATGAAATTGCAATGTCACCGATGTCTTTTTAAATGGAATAGTATATTTTTTGCGATAGCATGATAGACAATAAAAAACTGAATTTAGTGGATACCACCTTTTTGACATTGAAATGACCTTGAGCAAGAATAATCATGTTGAAGCGGATGAAATGTGGAAGTTTAAAACTTTCGTGTTTCAGCAAAGATGGCGCGTTGTTTACGTCGGGTTGACCTTTACATATCTTACGCTTCAACATGATTATTCTTGCTCAAGGTCATTTCAAGGTCAAAAAGGGTGGTATCCACTAAATTCTGTTTTTCAGAAAAATTTTTTTCAAAAAAAAAATACTATTCCATTTAAAAAAACATCGGTGACATTGCAATTTCATATAAAAACACTACATAAAAAATTTTTTTCTTCATTATTATATTGCCCCCCTGCAATAGCGTCACTTTGTCCTCTGAAGTTTTCTGATAGGACTGTAAATATGAAATATATTTAGGTTGTATCATTTATGTAGGACACCCTGTATATATATATCTCCCAAAATATTATATGTACGTATATATACATATACAGTTAATGTGAACAAAATATATTTGATAAAGTACTTTTTAATTTTTTAACCATCGAAAACTTTTTATTTGATAATAAAAATTGATACTGAAATGTCCACTTAATTTAATAAGAGCACTACTGAAAATGAACTATGTTACTTGTTGGAACAAATTTTTTATATAGTATTTGGTTAGACGGATTCTCAAATAGTGGTGCTTTAATTTATTCTAATTTATTTTTTTCTTATTCGTACCGATCAGATATTTTTTCTGAATGTAATTTTTAATTTTAGATTTTCAAAACGTTTGAATTATTGTTTCTCGAAAATCCTATCTAACTCTGATTAGATCGCTAAACTGCAAGACCATGAGAATATCCAAGAAAATAAATACTACATATTGTACCATTTTTGTTGTATCACAATTTTTAAAGGCAAGATTAAATACCTGTTAACTGTTGTGGGGCTAAATGGATAGTCTAATCCCATTACAAAACTTCTTTATACATCATTATTATTTTTATGGGACTTTCACGAACTTATTTCGGACATTTTTCTTCTTAAAATGACACTAAACACGATATTATTTAAACTGCATTTAGTGGCTTAATTGATGTAATGCGCGTGCCACGTTGTACGTTCGGCGAGGTCACAAGAAATAATCCTTACCATAAATATTCCTCACTTTAACAGTATCTACAGATAGCAAAAGATTTTTTTACCACAATATTCTTTCGTAGTATGTATAATTTAATTTGTAACCAAATCGGAGAGATAGGAGATAGTATATTTTTACTAGAACATGCTGTTCATAATATCACTTAATTAGTAATCACACATCGGAAAAGTGGAAAATAGTGTATTTTTACCGCAATATCCTTGCACAATATAATTTCATTTTTAATGGAATTTATTCGAAGAAGACCAACAAAATCTGCTTTTTAATGCAACATTCTTTCACAATTCAGTTTCGTTTACAATGGAATTAATTTGGGGAAAGAAACCCGTAGATTCCATCATACGATTCTCTTATGATACAGCTTAATTCCTAGCCAAATGAATCCGAGAATAAAAAATAAATAAAATATAAATGGATGCACTAGCACGTTCAATGCAGCCATGACAAAAACCGAGGTTCTACTAATAGACTGGAGCAATACCGTAACTTTGTGTCTTTCTTCGAAATTGGGCTGATTTGTCAGACGCTTTCTCCTGGAATTATCCAGTTGCATACTGTGTAACATCGCAGAGTGCAGTTTCCGCGAGGTGCAACTAATCTCGAGGCCATGTCCCCGCGTTACAAGAATTCATCAACTTTACGACGTGAATTTTAGCGTCGAAGTTAAATTAAATCCGAGCTAGCGTGAAACAGAAGATTTTTAACGACTAAAAAAAATAGAAATTATAAACGAACGAAAAATTAAACCTGAAATAGCCGATTCGATAGTGTCGTGTTTAGTGATAAACATTCCATAATTCGCTTTGTAAAACACGTACACATAATGCTGCGTTAATTATGCTCGACAATAATGCACGCAGAAATAATAATTAAATTTTGTTAATCATTATTAGTCTACAATGCATTTAATGGTCAGTTAATCAAAACTTCCACGAAGGAACCAGTCTGCAAACTACCATTTGTTAATAAATCCTTCGGTAATAGTAACAATTTAATAATTCTTTATTCGTTATCTAATAAATTTTTATTTTTTCAGACAGCGCAGTCATTAAAATTACGAGACTGCGGATTTTTATGCAAAATAAATCTGGTCGAAATTATAATAATTACTCCATTTAGTTTCCAACTAAATAATATTTATAATAATACAGGAGGCTGCCATCTTCGTGTTCGAAATTAATTTTCCTATAAGTTAAATTAAATCATGGAACTGAATTGTTATTATGAAATCTGCTGTTGCCGACAAATTTTTAATTATCTCGAACGAATCGTACCCGCATTACCTATCATTAAAAATTTCCCGGACTCATTAGTATATGAAAGTTGCACTCAGAATTCACAGAGAATAATTCACTCCGCGTAATAAATTGATAAACGTCAGATAAAAGAGTAGAATTCACGAGAAATCGATGCACGATTTATGACAGGATTATGTCAGATGAGTTTACACCATAATTTCGACTTATGGGACTTAGAAAATGAAATTCTTGAGTAATTTATTCATTCTGGCTTACTTGTTATAATCGAAATTAAACTTATAATTGGAATAAAAGACCTGGAATCGAAACAAGAAAATTTCAATTATGCCTCGTTTTTATTCGTTGTACCTTTCAACTGCATATGACGAATCTAATTCTCGAAGAATTTAATCTCCTTTCGTATTATGTTCTCGTAAAGCATCGACGTTTGAAAATAACAAACACGCATTTAATAGTGTATTGTGGCTCTAACAATGATGTACTGTTATGTAACAAAAGATTGAAAAATCTGTGGCAACGTTATCTTGTATATGTAGGAATGATTAAGGGAAAAAATAAAATGCAGCTTTCTTGTGAATGACACTGAAAATGTTTATTTTGCATAAAAGTCCACAGGCTGGTGATCAGCCAGCATATTTGCAAACTTTTACGACCCCAACCCAGGAGGTTAAATGGAAAGCATACTTCGGGAGCATTTTTCATTTAGCCTTCCCTCGTTACGAGGATTTCTATTTTTTTTATGGGAAGAATGGTGCATCGAATGCAGCTGATACATGCACTAGAACGTTGCACGCCGCCCTGCAGCGTGGTCTAATCGTGCGATGCGACGTCTACGCACGCCTGCGTTTGTATATTTGTATTCTTGTTGATGCGAACGAGGCGCTCGACCATGAAATAAAGAACTACACCGCGCCGCGTTTCGTATGTAAACCTGGAAGAATAGCTTATTTTAAAGCGATCACGAAACGCTTTTCATGTCCGCCTGGATGATGGAATCGTGCTTTCATTCGACCGTCTCGTTGTGAAAAATGATCCACCGCTACCTACCAACCTTCTCTGCTCTACCCTGCTGGCCTTTTTTCCACGTTTTTTACCTCCTTCCCAGCGTACATGCATGCTCGAATGCAGGGTAAAGCACTCAACCTTGCAAATAATGCTTTTATTTTTCTGGCTACGTAAGAAAATTTTGCGAGAGCGCATCAGGATTTATCTCCCGGGCCAAACTTATTCGAAGCTTTAATCGTTTTCAGTATTCTCCGAGGTTTATTAGCATTGTGTACAAGAAAATGGCTGCTCTTCCGTTTTTGGTACAACTCAGAATTCGATGAAATTTTGAAAATAGGTTCTTTTTTTACTAAAATGACGATTGCCAGAAGGATTTTTGCCGACTCGAAAAAAATTTTTATCATTCCAATGTTGCGCTCTACTTTACCGACTTTGCACTTTATATTCGTGCTCTGCACATGCGTCATATATATATTCTGGAAAGTAATGTAAAATGTATAGAAAATTTAAATTGGTAAACCAAGTGAACCAATATCTACAATGGGAAGATTATGCGATGAGAATTAAATTGGATTAGGTTAACCCGAAAGGTTTATATACCTTATATATGTACAGTGGGTAAAAAAAGTATTGGCACACTCTTAAAAAGGCGATAACTTTTTAAATATCGTATTATACGATTTGAATTTCTTTGGGAAGCTAGAGCAAAACGTTTATAGCTCATTGCAACGTCGACCGATTTTGACGAAATTTTCAGAATATGTTTAATTGACACAGGTCTACAAAACGCATTTTAAAAATTTTCAATATTGGCCCACATAAAAAAGTTGTAGAATGCAACTTTTAGTATTTTTGCTACAATTCCGATGAATTGCAATTTTTGACAAAATTTTTTTTCACATCCTGTGGCAAACTAATTGCTGTAGCTTCCCCAAAAAATAAAAATCGTATAATACGATATTTAAATAGTTATCGCCTTTTTAAGAGTGTGCCAATACTTTTTTTATCCACTGTATTACTTTAAACTAAAGAGAATTCGTTTATAGATGATATGTGTGAATTTTTATGGCGTTGTGAGGTGAACTAGGCTGGTGATGATCCCTTTTTACAACTAATTGAAGATATTCTATATAAAATAGAAAGTCGGTAAGGTAGAGCATGACATTGAGATGATAACAAATTTTTTTTTCGATGCGCCAAAAATCCTTCTGGCTATCGTCATTTTAGTAAAAAAAGAACCTATTTTCAAAATTTCATCGAATTCTGATTTTTGCTATAAATGGAAGTTTCGCTCAAGAAAATTTCTACGAGAGAAAAACGATTCTTCTGCAATCTATTTGTCAGGTTTCGAATTAACTGCAGATTCGTATTAATTTTCAGTTTTGATTTCCAATTAATTACCTGATTTGACAAATAATCTTTTTTAGAAATATATTCTTGTATGGTACTGACAATTTTGCAAGAGTTCATCAGGATTTATTCGAGGGTTTTTAGCATTGTATACAAGAAAATTTCTACGAGAGAGAAACTGGAGATTCGTATTAATTTGCAGTTTTGATTTCGAATTAATTACCTGATTTGACAAAAACTTTTTTAGAAATGTATTCTTGTATAGTACTGACAATTTTGCGAGAGTTCATCAGGATTCATCTGAGATTTATTAGCATTGTATACAAGAAAATTTCTACGAGAGAAAAACTATTCTTCTGCAATCTATGAATTGTATTTCGTATTAATTTTCAGTTTTGATTTCGAATTAATTAGCTGATTTAGCAAGTAAATTTTGTTAGAAATATATTGTTGCATAAAGCAAAATTTTCACAGAAAAATTGTGCATGTTGGAGATGTTGTAATTACACGGTCCAACAGCCCAAAAACGTTTCGACTCTCGCTATGCGATTCTGACAGACTTTTTGGCGCTGATTCCGAATCTGTTCTTAATTTTTTCCCAGACGCACATTTTTTGAGAAATTTGAGTTTGAAAAAAGACACATTAATCGACTTTGATCAAACATTGTGATGTTATCACAAAAGATATTGTTCTGCTCAGCGAAAGGTTCAATTATTCATCAAACACTGTATTATTCGATAAAAGCCAGAATAACGTGAAAATTAATTTTTACAAATGAGGGTTTAAAATAGAAGTGAAATGTCCGTGTAACCAGAAGTTATTGCTGCGAGAGTTTCGTGAAACCTAATAATTTTTCCAGGACCCCGGAGTGCACGAAAATCCTCGTTGTAACGTCGTCGCCAGCAAGATCGAATATTTAAAATAAAGTGGTTCGTACGCGATTAAGACTGTCGAAGGTTCGGCCCTGCCTAGGTAATCGGATTCTCAGTAAATTAGCGGATTAATCGACCGAATGGCGGATCGAGAAGCGAACTTGCAAGGAAGCATATGGTTGCAGTTAAAGCGAAGGAACGCGGGAGAAAAGCGGAGCAAAGGTAAGCGAGCTAGGAATCATGAGTAGCGTGCAATCTATACAGCTCTCCGGAGAGGCTTTTGAGCAAAGAGAGAAGCAATGATCTTACTCAAGGGAAATAACATATTTATGGGCTGCGAATGGCGGCTCTCTTGCTGCTGCGACATCGACTACTTTGATCTCCGCCGCCGCGCGCATCAAAGTATACCGAAAATCAAAAGCAGTTTGCTGGAATATGTAAGTGGATTTTCGGATACTTTGAAATCCGACTACCCTCATCTACAATATTCGAAGGCCTGCGTACAAACACGCACGAACTCTCCCTCGCGCTCCATTTTTCCCTTAAAAACTCCGTTTTGTGCAACGCATGCCGAAAACAATGCATTTTCAGTGTCATTACTCAGATTGTTGCATATAAAATGTACGACAGGTATCAACACTATCGTCAACATTTCAAATTTTTCATTGCATTTTACTGGTGAAATGCCTATTTTGTAAATTTCTAATTTCCCTGATCAATATGTAATAACAAATGCATTATGTGCAGTACCCTGTAAATAGTCTGTTTCTGAGAAAGAAATTCTTGAAAGTAGCTTTCTCCAGCTTCCTGACAAAACACCCTAGTAGCACAAAAATATTGGGTAAATGTTTTTTTCAAATATTGAAAAAATATTTTTTAAGCCACAATTTTCATATGAGAAAAATATTAGATCTGAATATTCTATACATATACAAGAAATGTAAATTCAATGTTCAGAAAATATAAGCTAAATATTCAGAGAATATAAATCACATATTTAAAAAACGTGAAACTCATATTTAGATAACGTCCAATTAAATCTTCAAATTTAAGAAAAAGTTATAACAAAAATTAGAAACTATAATATAATAACACTACTTTCTGTGCACTGCTCGATGGAATATTTATCTTCGTCTTCGAAAGGGGTTTATTGAAAATACAGAATTTTTTTTTCATAGATTTTCTTTTGTGCAACTGTGCATGTGCAATTAGCAATTGCATCATTTCTTTAAGTAGAAATGCATATTTTTTGTTGTGCTAATCGATTTCACTGTTTATTCTGTGTAAAAAATGATTACCATAGCAAAAAATTATTAAATTATCTTGTTTTCAAGATACTTAAAAATTTCTATTTCTAATATTACATAAAGATTTATTTTATGAGAAAAAATATTTTTTTCATGGTATGAAATAGAAATATTATTTTTATATTAGGAAAAACTATTCTATTTTTAATATTAAATAGAGATTCGTTTTATAATGAGAAAAAAATTTTTTTTTATAATATGAAATAAATATTATATGTATATTAGGAAAGAATATTCTATTTCTAACACGAAATACAGATTCATTTAATATTTAGAAAAAGATATTTTTCTCGTAACATGAAATAGATATTTCCTCCATATTTATAAAATAATATTCGTTACTTAATATAAAATAAATATTGTACGAATATTTGAATATTAAAAGAAGATTGAATCCCTTTTTAATATTATACGAATGTGTATACAATGTTTTGTGCTACTAGGGCAATAACTACTTAAAGAATGTTTAAACAATTTTTAAGTGTTCAAATTAAATAGAAGAGGAAAACAAATTTTACGTAAATCCATGAAACAGATGATGAGTTTCTATGCAGGAAATTTTCGTGCAAGAAAATGTGTAACAATTTTTCACAATGAAGGTTGAACAATGTATTATGCATATTTATGTTTTCGCGGTTCTTCGAAGTTCGCTGCCAGTCGATACATTGTTTATTAGAAGGCAGAGTTCGATATAAATATTGATGTATGGTAATGCGAAAGATAAGTAGCGTCAGAATTTTTTGTATTATTTCTCGTCACTGTATCTACGAGGTGAAGTTGAAAGTTTGGAAAAGAAAGAAAAAAATATATAACCAAGACAGAAATTAGTTTTCCCAGACGCATCTGAACTGGAAGAGTAACTCGTTCGCTAGAGAATATCTCGTTTGTTGCCAAAGTTTCCGCGATAAGAAGCCAGATAAGCACAGTTGTCCTCTTGCCTCAGGAAAAAACTTGCAAACAGTAACCGAAGAAACGCCTGGCTTTTTCGAAAGCTTGATTCTAAACGTCCATAGTCTGTCCGACAACTCAAATTTTCTGAAACTCATTACTGGTCTGCGAATTTGTGCCTTTAAAAGGCCATTCTCGATTGGGAGTGCAGGAAACGTTTAAAATTATTTATTCAAAATGGTTTGTCTTAGATAGTACCTTCTCATTTTTTAATTTAAAGATACTCATCAAAGTTGTGACCGACAAAAATGGTCTTATGCAAAATAATTATTTTTTATACACAAAGACTGATTTAAAAAATTGTAATATTGCTTAATTGCCAACTCAATTGTTACCAAATTAGTTTAAAAAAAGCAAATTAATGAAGGACTTGGAAAAAACTTAAAACTTATAACTCAGTATTACCGAGAGCTTACGCTCTACCCAAAACACACAAAGAAAACTTATCATGGAGAATCATAGTCTCATCTATATGTGGTCCCACATATAAACTTTCAAAGTTCTTTTCTCAAATATTATCCAAAATTATTGGGAAATCCCCATACCATACTACTGACAGTTAGCAACTTGTCAAAGAAATCAGAGAAATTGAATTTACAGATGATTCGTTGTCTTTAGTTTCCCTTAACGTAACAGCATTGTTCGCTAATGCACCAATAGATCTAGGATTACAGGTCATTGATAACAGATGGGATGAAATAAAAGAACATACCACCATACAACGAAATGAATTTCTCCATGCAGTCAAGTTTATATTAGAATCAAATGTTTCTCCGTTTAATGGAACATATTACAAACAGGTATTTGGTACCGCTATGGGTTCTCCCATTTCCCCAGTTATTGCAAACCTGGTAATGGAAAAACTGGAAGAGGTTTCTATTTCAAAATTACCTTTTCAATTAACTTTTTACAAGAGGTATGTAGACGACATTATCACTTTCATAAAACCTGAGCAGTTATAAGTTGTGTTGGACACATTTAATAATTTTCATGAAAGATTACAATTTACCCATGAAATTCAAAAGGATTCAAGCCTAAATTTCTTAAACGTTAGTATAATTAAATGAGGAAATAAATTTATAACAAACTGGTTCCACAAATCAAGCTGGTCTGGCAGATATGTCAATTTTTACTCGTTTCACCCAACACCACATAAAGTGGGTTTAATTAAAGGTCTTGTGGATCGTGCAATCCTGCTATCAAATCCAGAATTTAGGGAAAATAACCTAGCGTTAATAACCAGCACATTAAAAAGAAATGGTTACCCAAATTGTCTTGTATCAAATATTATTAAAAAACGTATTTTTGAAATTTACCATCCACTTCTTGTCCAAAAACATAAAGAAGAAAAATTCTAAAGGACTGGTCCTATAAATTGGAAGAACAGTGTTGTTGTTCCTTATCTTCAGAACATTTCAAATGATATAAGAAGGATTTTCAGAGAAGTGGGAACCCACACGATCTACAAAGTGCCACAATATCTCAAAAGTTACTTTCCAACTATTAAAGACAAATTACCACCACAAAAGAGCCATAACATAGTTTATTGAATACCTTGTAAGAGTTGCGATCAAGTTTACATAGGACAAACGTCCAGATATATAGAAACACGAATAGGTTACATTGTTTCTAAATGCTCTGACATTATCGCAGTCTTACGGGCTAAACATATGGTTATACCAATGTCAGTTATATCTATTATAATTATATTTTAATTTACACTAAGCAAGTGAGTTTATAAAAAAAAGGTTTATAATTATATTTGCTCCACAGTACTAATAGAAACTGTCGGTCAATTTACAGACGCAAAATTTTATTAATTTCTTGAAAATGATCTAAATATAGATCGAAACGTCGAAATTTTGTGATATTTTGCAAATAGTGTAGAAGTAGTTTTTGATCGAACCAGTGCGCTGATACCATTAAAAATTTTGTTTAATATTGCTTAATATTTCGAAAAGTCCTTAAGAACCAGATACATAATGCAATGAATTATACAGTGTGTAAACCCACTTAAACTTTTAATTTCTAATAAAGTTGCTGTATCGCAGTTGGCCAATATTTTTCAATAAAAAAATTACGATACTTTCTGAAGTAATAGTATTTTAACTATTAAAGCTTCTGTAGAACAAAGTCTGACGGCTTTCGAGAAAAATGTTCCTGAACATGGCGTCTTGGGTTTCCCTTCTGAGCGTTAAAATGTTTAACTGTTTCTTCGTGTTTGGACTCTTCTTAATCAGAAAAACAGCACCAATACGATGACGACAGTTTTGCAAAGAAATGATTAAAAATGGAAAATTTTTGCCATTGATTTGTTGCTTCCAGGCACCTCGAGCCTCATTTTCCGTGTCCTTGTCGTGAAATCGAATGGTGATCCTCCATCGGGTTCGATATTCCTTGTCTTGGGCGGTTTTCCTCGGGCTCCACGCCCTCGCCCTCGAATACAGAATTCCTACAGCCACTCTGCTCGTAGTTTTCAACGAAATCCGACGTTCGTATGCTGTGACCAGCCCTGATCGGTAAACACACAAACGCGTCCCGCCTTGAGAAACGGAAAACTGTTTTATAGTCCAGCCATCCCCCACACTAAATCATATTAAAACTCACATTGTAGAGCGAACATAGGGAGGGCTCGAGTATGAAACTGATTTTAAAAGCTTGCCAAAAATAGAAACAAGCTTTCCATTCAATCAATACACCGTTAAAACACGCCAACATTAATACGTTTTCATATACAGTGGGTAAAAAAAGTATTGGCACACTCTTAAAAAGGCGATAACTTTTATTTTAATTATTATACTATACTTGTTATTATACTTGTACTGAATTTTTTTGGGAAGCTAGAGCAATCAGTTTGCCACAGGATGCGAACAAAAATTTTGTCAAAACTTGCAATTCATCGGAATTGTAGCAAAAATACTAAAAGCTGCATTTTACAACTTTTTTATGTGGGTCAATATTGAAAATTTTAAAAATGCGTTTTGTAGACCTGTGTCAATTAAAGATATTCTGAAAATTTTGTCAAAATCTTTCTATAAACGTTTAAATATGTTAAACATGCAGATTTTTACGATTTTCGACCTACAACTGCATCTTTCAATGCCAGTGCATATAACTGCATCAATTGCAATTTTTGACAAAATTATTTTTCGCATCAACCGATTTCGATGCAACTTTACCAGTGCATATAACTGACACAGACCTACAAAACGCATTTTAAAAATTTTCAATATTGGCCCACATAAAAAAGTTGTAAAATGCAATTTTAAATATTTTTGCCACAATTCCAATCAATTGCAATTTTTGACAAAATTTTTGTTCGCATCCTGTGGCAAATTAATTGCTCTGGCTTCCCAAAAAAATTCAGTACAAGTATAATAATAAGTATAGTATAATAATTCAGATAAAAGTTATCGCCTTTTTAAGAGTGTGCCAATACTTTTTTTACCCACTGTATTAATAGCTAACTAAGCAAACGTTTAAGTGTCTCTGGCAAATTAAAATTATTTCAGGAAAATCCGAGTAAGGGAAACATTTTTCTTTTCAAGTAGGAAATATTATAAAGCAATATTTACCAGTACTGAATAATGTTACATACAGGAGCTGCATAGCATACTTTTTCTGTCAATAATATCATAATAAAAATAACAATTTCTCCATTCCTTGTGTCTTTGTATGTCTATTTATTATGAAAAATGGGGAGCTTCAGCTTGGAAAAAGAGATTTGTTTATTTTCGGGAATGCATAGTATTCGAAACAGAAATTCCACGGCACATCACTATAAAAACTGGACGCGGTATAATATTATTCCAGTAGAAAGTTTTCGGTGTCTCTGGCCCGGATGTTTCGGCGTGCATGTTTTATCGGTTTTTGCATTTCCGATCGGTAAGCCGGATCGTCAAACTCCGTTCCTCGAAGTTTGTTTGCGAAACAATTATCTGTTGCTGATGCTAACTGAACGCTAAGGTAATTGAATTTGTGCAGTGTAGGATGCAGAAATACGTCATGCGTGAAGCAACGAGCATTCTAGTATTCTCCTGGCCACGGATCCGACTGCTAGCCGAGTTAAGGTTCGGCAAATTGCTAATCCGCAGATTATGTCTTCGCGAATCGAGCATTATTACCTTATTTCACAGTGAGTACCCGTTGGTCCGGGCTTGCTAGCTTCTGCACGTTCGCTGGCAATCGAACTTATAGTTGCCCGTTCCATTTTCGACCTCGCATGACCTTGAAGATCACTGCTAGTGTCTAGACACACGCTTTCATATGTGACAAAAAAATATACAGCAATCCGTTTGAGAAATTCAAGGTCACCTCCATATCCAACAAAATTGGGCGAAACTTTCGTTTATAGCAAAAATCAGAATTCGATGAAATTTTGAAAATTCGTTCTTTTTTTACTAAAATGACGATTGCCAGAAGGATTTTTGGCGAGTCGAAAAAAAAGTTATCATTTCAATGTCGCGCTCTACTTTACCGACTTAGCGACTTTCTATTTTATATTTTACATTAATTTCTAGAATATATTCATGACGCATACGCAGCACGAACATAAAGTACAAAGTCGGTAAGTCAGTAGTCGCTAAGGTAGAGCGCAACATTGAAATGATAAAAATTTTGTTTTCGACGCGCCAAAAATCCTTCTAGCAATCGTCATTTTAGTAAAAAAAGAACCTATTTTCAAAATTTCATCGAATTCTGATTTTTGCCATAAACGGAAGAACAGCCCAAATTTGTACAAACACAAAAAATCACACCAGCCATTGCGTTGCGTATAAGATACGGTACTACTTTTTCCTCTTACATTCTGTTCTAATAATATTCACCATTCACGAGAAAAAGCACGCTAGTAATAGCGTGAATACCCTGTATATATTAAAATATCGAAATAACATATCGAGATTGTTATTAAATTAAAAACATACGTGTGGAAAACCACGTGCGGTATAAGTGAAACTTCTTGCAGTCTAGTAATGTTTAGAAGTAAATTAAGATGAATGATCGATCAAAATTTGTGAAGCAAACAAGAAATGGCATAGTTCAAAGCATGTCAAAAGAAGCTTAAAAAAAAACTGCTCAGGCCCACTTGAAAAAAATTTCGCAGGTGCAACTGAAAAAAACCTGCGTAGGCGGAACTGAAAAAAATTGCGTAGGCGCAATTTTAAAAAAACCTGCGCAGGAACAACTAAAAATATCTGCGTGGTCGCAACTAAAGAAATCCTGCGCAGGCGCATTTGAAGAAAATCGCGCAGGTGCAACTGAAAAAAACCTGCGCAGGAGCATCTAAAAAACCTGCGCAGGTGCAACTGAAAAAAGTTGCGCAGGTGCAACTGAAAAAAAACCTGCGCAGGCGCACTTGAAAAAAATTGCGCAGGCGCATCTGAAAAAAATTGCGCAAGAGCATCTAAAAAAACCTGCGCAGGCGTATTTGAAAAAAATTGCGCAGGTGCAACTGAAAAAAACCTGCGTAGGCGGAACTGAAAAGATCCTGCGCAGGCGCGTTTGAAAAAATTGCGCAGGCGCAATTAAAAAATCCTGCGCAGGCGCAGCTAAAAAAAATTGCGCAGGTGCAACTGAAAAAAACCTGCGCAGAAGCAACAAAGAAACCTGCGCAGGTGCAACTGGAAAAAGTTGCGCAGGTGCAACTGAAAAAAAACCTGCGCAGGCGGAACTGAAAGAAAAATTGCGCAGGCGCAACTTAAAAAACCTGCGCAGGCGCACTTGAAAAAAATTGCGCGGGTGCAACTGAAAAAAACCTGCCCAGGAGCAACAAAAAAATCTGCGTAGTCGCAACTAAAAAGATCCTGCGCAGGCGCGTTTGAAAAAAATTGCGCAGGCGCAATTGAAAAATCCTGCGCAGGCGCAGCTAAAAAAAAATTGCGCAGGTGAACCAAAAAATTTGTTCTATGCCATTTTCCATCATTGAAACAATTGGCTTGTGATAGGTAAAATATGAATAGGTAAATATTCTTGATTCTTCCATACGTTCTTTAATAATGTTTGATATAAGACTGACTGGGTACCCATTTTATTTAAATATTTATTTATTTGTCTCAGTCCTAGTTTATAAGTTATCCTTGCAATGTTAGCGTGGACAGCCATGTGCGTGTTGCTAATAATCCCATGTGTGGTTTTATAGCTCAATAAAAGAGACAAAAATCAGTCACAAGTTTGTTTGACCTTTACTCGTCACTGTTGTAGTTTCCTTGCCTAATCAGGGTGATGCGGCGCCTAATTGGTGCAGGATGCCCGTTACCGACCCAGGTGAACGTGCCTGATCAACGCATCCGGTCAGTCCCTCCGCCGGTTTATCTTTTATCCGTTGATTCGACCCGCAGGACGAAATCCCGTTCCCGTGGCCGCGCGCGCGCTCAGGTTTTCCATCGAGCGTCGGTCGCACGTCCTCCAGGTTGAAGACCGGCGCGATTCAGCGCACGTTTCGCGGAAAAGGAAGCGGGGAGGAAAGTGGTCGGGGATGACGAGGAAGAAGCAGAGGTAGGAAGGAAGGAAGGAAGGAAGGAAGGAAGGAAAAGGTGGCTGGCGCAAACTCGCAGGAAAAACCGTAGGGATCCCCCAGCAGGAAAATCTGCGGGAAGAGCGGAGACAGAGGCATGTCGCATCGGCCAACAACAAGACAAATGATGATTGCGACAAACATTTCGAAGCATACTGGCCAATCCCGACGCCGGCAATCTCTGTCCCGTGGTAAACGTTCAATTTCATTCCGCCGGGGAACAAGTCTGCGAAACTTTCCTTCGTTTTTCTCTCTTCCCACGGACGCGGAGTTCATGTCGTTTGACAAGCAACAACCATCGTAACTTCCCTCACTTTCCCCCGTAATAAAAATACCGTGCCCGTCGGCCGGCTTTCGGGGATCATGCACGCCCTTTCTTTGATCTTTATTCAGTGCTACACGTTTCTCTATTTAGAAGACGCTGCGGGGATTCCGAGACGGTTCTCGAGACGCCTCTCCTCTTCCGGCCGCTGCAATTTCGCGATGGAGGAACTTTACCGGGTTTCTAAATTTTACCGGTGTTGCGCTACAGCGGATCGAAATAATATTCGCACGCTTTTCAAGGCGGGAATTTCTGCTCTTTTCTGTCAAAAAATCGATTTTTTTGTTTCTTTGCAAAATGTAGGAACATCTTCGAAGTTATGGAGGCTGAACTTTGGAAAACCACCCCCCTCCCTTTCGACATGTGACATACGTCATTCTATTCGTTTTGACATGCTGAACACAAAATGTATGTGTGATTTTTGGATGAAACGAATAGTTTTCGAGATATTCGTGAAAAACTGCAGTTACTACACATTGAATTTTGTGATTCGTGCATGTCAGTGCTGTGCGTGTGCGTTAGGGTGGACCTTAGCTATACCTGATGAAATTATTTCTGGTTACCAGCTGGTTATTGTATTTAAATTTAAAAAAATTTTTTTTTAAATTAAAAATAAAAATGAAATATATATAATTACGTTTGTTTATTCGGTGGAAAATTTCCATCCTCTCGTATAAATTGCATTCTTGAATGAACTTCTTTCGAAAAAAACTAAAAAATCTAAAAAACTACTTGACCAATATGGACCAAAATCTAATCAGCTCTAAGTTACGACGGGGCACATCGATTGCATCGTTCATCATTCTGATCGCGTTGTTACTTTTTCAGAAAACGTTAACGAAAAATTTGGTAACATAAAAACGGACACACCCACACTAATAATTTGATGAAAATAGTCTAAAATGACTCCAATGACCATGAAACGTGAAGATCTGCTAAAAAATCGATTTTCGATTTTCGGGTTAATTACAGTAACTTCCCTATGAATCGGGAAGTTAAAAATATTTACCCAGCGACTTTTGTCTCTGTATTGGAATTGTGAAACTACATCAATTCATTTAAACAAATTAAACGTATTATTGTGTTCATAATTTGAAAATAATATACCCATTTTAGTATACGATACGATTATATGCTGTTTGGATAACTGTTTCTTACTTTAACGTTAATTACATGTCGAAATCGATTTTTCACTATAACTTCTTTATTTATAATTTTTTTAAATAATACTTTAGCACAACCTAGCACAACTTAGCACAATTGAGAAAATTGAAAAAAATGAAATGTGGGGGGCTACTCAAAAAATCGATTTTTTCAATTTTTCATCTTATTTCTTATATTACAGTTATAACCCTAGTAGCACAAAATATTGTATACGTATTCATATAATATTAAAAAGAGATTCAATCTTTTTTTAATATTCAAATATACATACAATATTTATTTCATATTATGAAAAAAATATTTTGTTCTAAATATTCAGGAAATATTTATTTCATATTATGAAAAAAATATTTTTTTCTAAATATTAAATTAATCTTTATTTCATATTACGAGAAAAATATTTTTTTCCAAGCATTAAATGAATCTTTATTTCATATTATGAAAAAAAATTTTTTTTCTCATTATAAAATGAATCTTTATTTAATATTGGAAATAGAATATTTTTTTCTAATATACAGATAATATTTATTTCATATTATGAAAAAATATTTTTTCTTATTATAAAATGAATTCTTATGTAATATTAGAAAGAGAATATTTTTTTTTTAATGTACAGGAAATATTTTATGTTTATCATGGAAAAATATTATTATTCCGGAATATGCTGGAAGACATACACACCTTACATATTACAAATGAAGTATTGGTTTCAAATATAAAATAAATCGTCATTGAATATTGGAAGTAAAATTTTTACTTCCAATTTACTTTGAATTCGTGCGTGTCATTCGAGCACAATATAGCACAAACATAGCACAATTCAGCACAACTGTTGAAATTGTTTAATTCCACAAGTGGGGGGCTAACTTCTAGCAGGCGATTTGCCTGCTAGATCCGGAGCACTGTGCGACGCCTGGATTAGCTTACTGTCTCTGAAAGGACAGCCGATTCGATCGAGCCCGCGTCGAACTCCGTACGACAATTCGTTAGCAAGATGTATCGCGTCGAAGCGTCAACAATGTGAGTCTCTTGTGTAATATTGAATCGCAGGTGCATTACGATGCAGCCCGCCAAATGCACCGTGAAATTTAGAGTCGGGCCGCCACTCGAAGGGAATGTGGAGCGACCGGAGGCTCCTAGCGCCGCCCTTATGGTTTAATAGTGCTGGTTTGCGTGGTGGGAAAGCCAGAATGCGAGGCACGTTACGAGCCTCATGAATTGCGTATACACGGAATTATGCGTGTAAAAACCTTTCCCTCGAAGAGAGAGAGAGAGAGAGACGAGCCCGACTCGACCCTCTGCCTTTGCGTTCGCATAAATTTCCCCCGGCCGAGGTTTTCATTTAACTTCACAAACAATGTAACCCGTCCGCAATGAATTACTAATAAAAAAGTATAATGCGGCGATCGACGAGCTTTCTCTCTTTCTCTCTCCCCCCCCCCCCCTCTGTGAAAGCGTATTCATCACATCGCGTATTCATTTATGCGTATACGAGTATTCATATTAATTCGCCGCCGTAATGATCGGTGCATTATGCAACGTAACTAAACTGCTTCGATTTTCAAGAATTCACGCTGTGCTCCAAGTAATTACATCTGAACGCTAATTGCGTCGGGCATTTTTAACGAAGATACAAGATAAATTATTAGAAGAGATGTACATGTTGCATTTTCTTTACCTCGTTTTTCATCTTATAGATTCTTATAGATTCTAATTCTGCTATTTTTAAGCTAATATTAATTTTAGGCGACCTACTTTCCTCCAATTTCAATTTATACAAGGCTGTTTTTCTTGAATTTTAGTTTTTACAGTTAACTGCGACCATAAAGAATTTACGTAAAAATCCTATTTATTGTTCACTAATTTCGACGAAATTTCCGTTTATGGTACACCTCAGAATTCGATGAAATTTTGAAAATAGGTTCTTTTTTTACTAAAATGACGATTGCCAGAAGGTTTTTTGGCGCGTCGAAAAAAATTTTGTCAATGTCGCGCTCTACCTTACCGACTTACCGACTTTCTATTTTATGTAGAATATCTTCAATTAGTTGTACAAAGGGATCATCACCAGCCTAGTTCACCTCACAGCGCCATAAAAATTCACACGTATCATCTATAAACGAATCCTCTTTAGTTTAAAGTAATACATATATGAGGTAAACATGTATGTATGTATGTATGTAATAGTTTATTTGTTCCCATTACGGGTTACAAAGAGTCCCGTTCCCTTTACAATTTAGTTTCGTTTTAACTTTCTGCCTAATCTATTAGAATCTATCAAAATATAATAAATATCAAAATATAAAACACAAAAATATCAAATATAAAATATCACCATATAATTTATATAATATATCAAATATAAAGTATAAAAATATAAAAATATAAAAATATAAAATATAAAGCAAAAATAAAAGTTAATTATAATTCTAATTCTATTTTGTATCTCACACTCATTCTCTCTCTTTCACTCTCTCCCTCTCATTTCCCTTTCATCCCTCCTGTCCGCGCTTTCTTTTCTCTCCTTATCCAGTTCCCATATATGAGGTAAACATGAAATGTTTAAGGACTACTCCTGAATTGTCGTGTGTTCCCACCCCGACCTAAGCACAACTCATTCTAATCACATAAATAATAATATAACTAAATAATAAATACAATAATAAAGTACAAAGTCGGTAAGTCAGTAGTCGCTAAGGTAGAGCGCAACATTGAAATGATAAAAATTTTTTTCGACGCGCCAAAAATCCTTCTGGCAATCGTCAATTTAGTAAAAAAAGAACCTATTTTCAAAATTTCATCGAATTCTGAGCTGTACCATAAACGGAAGAACAGCCCTAATTTCTTTATTCGATTTACTCTAATCGCTTCATTTACTTTATTATGTTTTATATTTGAACGATTTATAGGAAGAATGAACCTTTTAGAATTTAATAGAAAATTTTGTGTATCTCTAAGCTGTATTAGACCCCGTAATCACAAAAAAAGAAATCAAAGTTCAATAGCGTCATAGTTTGATAAGAACTCATAACAGTATAATATGTACGAAGGTATGGAAACAGGTCTAAAATAAACTAATAAATTCAAACACAGCTGGATAACTGCTGATGAGAATGATATCATAGATATTCGGCACGCCTTAAAGTTTAAACATTTCGTGTAATTGAATGTTTACCGGTGATATGATTGAAGCGACGCGAGTACACTGTTCTATCGCGTTCGCGTGCATCAGTGCCGGTGCATTCGCAATTTCTCAACCTCTGATAAGCGTGCGTGTCCGTTCCGTCTGTTGTACGCATGATCAGATGTGAACTGCTTCAACGCATCGCTACATAGGATGTCCCATTTGCCTTGCCAATGTGCCGTTTTAAATCCAGAAACGCTAAACGCAGGAATTTGTTATACTGAAAATCGATTCAGTTTGAAATTCATTCAATAAAACTAATTATTTCGCATCAGTGTTGTTCTGATTTCGCAACATTTATCATTTCTCGAGAAATGAGAAATAAGACGTCGAAAATAAGAATAATCTAGAATTTTGAATAAAATAAAAAAAATTGGGAAACTTATGATATTTGGAAATATTTATGAAAACAAAAAATTTTTGCAAAAAATTTTAACTCAAAGTTTATTCCTGTTCAATATGTACATAACTTTAAAAACAACGAAAAAATAACCGATAAATTTATTCATCTGAAACGAAACCTTTATAAAACGAAACATTACGCTTTTGTTTTGAAACTTCTTTAAATACTTCTTTTTTTCTTGTAACAAAATGTGTTGGCTTTACTGTATATGTATAGAACATCCAAAAGTTGCTGCAGATTAGATTATCCAATTAGTAATATGCAATTTGAGTTAACTAAAAATTAATTTCCGAAAATACCTTATAAAATCAATTTAGATGAACGGGTATTTCTTGATGAGAAATAAATGAGAATTTCCTACAATATGTTATAAAATAAATGAGAATTTTCCTAGATTTCAATTTCTTGAGAATTACCGAAATTTCTCGAGAAATGAGAAATAACCGATTGCAAAATTTCTCGAGAAGGAACGCTAATCGTAGGCGATGAGAAAAATTCGCAGAAATATAATACGAATCGAAAAAGAAGTTTTTCCCGCAGTACCATGTACGTTTCCGAAAACCAAGCACGTCTGTGTTCACAATTTCATTGCGGGCGGCAGTCTAAATAGCATCGAGTGGAATTTGAGGGGTCGGTGATATGGTCGGCGAATATTTAACGAATTTTCGTAGATTTGCAAGCGGCGGTCTCTGCGCGGGCAATCATTCAGGCCGATTTATCAGGCGAATCGGCTCGAACGAACACGGGAGCGCGACCATATATCCCGGCTCCAATTTACATCCGAAATCCATTTGGCCGATATGGCGTTCGTCACGATATTTGGGTCGATCTACGACTTCTTGAGCACATTCCTCGAGTCGGTCACGTACCCCCGGTCGCTGGCAAGATGCCGAAATTATGAAATCAGCAGTACGTGCGTGGGATTTCCGTGAGGGCACCGACACATTTTCTCGTTGGATCGTAACGCGATCCCACGTGTACGGGAAGTGCGAGACAGACCAAGACAAATAAATAACTAGGGAAAACGGAGATATAGGAGAGGCAGTGACAAACAGGCAAACATCTCGTCGCGTAAGATGTATTAACTTGCTCCCCGGAGTCCCATAATCTCTGCTCTACGTCGCTCCTTGCGACCCGCGAATATATGTATAGTGACCAAAGGTTGCGGTTTCTCCGAGCGTATTCCCTGTCGTCGATAGATTCGCGCTGGATTTATTGGGATCAAACTACCGTCTTCCTTCCGGACCCATAATTCCCCGTTATCTAACCCCGCGGATCCAGATCGCGATCTACCAATTTCAATCGAAAAATCCACCGGCGATTCCGCGCCAGATTTGTAACTAAATCGTCGGACAGTCACCACGGTTCTGCCTGTAGCTTTGGATCCAGTGGACACTTTCTTTTCGAATAAATTATGCACACTGTTGAAACGTAGCCAAATAGATCTACAACATTCCAGGATAATAGCTCTGATAATTGATTTTTACCACGCTTATATTTGCTTGCAATCGAATTTTCAACCACTTCCTGGAGACTTGAAACTTTAGCTCAGAACTGGGTGACAATGCAATATTAACAAATAAATTTAAAGAAAAACTGTGCGTTTAGAAGATGAACAAACGTAGCATCTCCGACATCGCGTTTAGTGATCCCCACTCTAGCGACAGGCGCTCCCTACTCCACTACGCGTTCCCACTCCGACTCATCCCCACTCCACTGACTTACTTCGCACATTAAACATTGCACAATGCAATATTGCAGCGACATACTTCTCTCATCAATTTTGGTACTGGAAAATTATTATTAATAAAAAAATGATTCAATCTTTAGTTTTGCACTCTTGTAGACTTAGTAAAAAAATTTATTTGATGTACGAAACTGCAGCTATTATTTAGTTGATCCGTCAGTAAATGATTCAGGAATACGTAGAAATTTTTCCAAGCAAAAATATCCACTTGATCCAGAGTTATAGTTATAATTGTATAAGTATACAATTATGCAGCATTGCATAATACTGCATAAACATTGCACAATGCAATATTACAGCAACATACTTCTCTCATCAATTTTGGTACTGGAAAATTATTATTAAAAAAGAAATGATTCAATCTTTAGTTTTGCACTCTTGTAGACTTAGTAAAAAAATTTATTTGATGTACGAAACTGTCCCGCTAGAGCTGCGTGTGTTTTAATATCAAAAATTCGTCCAGATTGAACGTAATTAATCAATGAAGCTTCCCAAGCTCGTCTGACAGAAGAAATGCCGTGGACTTCAACGAGAAAATCAATTAAAGTGTGTTAACACGGACAGTCACCACGGTTCTGCCTGTAGCTTTGGATCCAGTGGATATTTTCTTTTCAAATAAATTATGCACACTGTTGAAACGTAGCCAAATAGATCTACAACATTCCAGGATAATAGCTGCGATAATTGATTTTTACCACGCTTATATTTGCTTGCAATCGAATTTTCAACCACTTCCTGGAGACTTGAAACTTTAGCTCAGAACTGGGTGACAATGCAATATTTAAAAATTAATTTAAAGAAAAACTGTGCGTTTAGAAGATGAACAAACGTAGCATCTCGGACATCGCGTTTAGTGATCCCCACTCTAGCCACAGGCGCTCCCTACTCCACTACGCGTCCCCACTCCGACTCATCCCCACTCCACTGACTCACTTCGCACCGAAGGAGCTCAGTGTGGTGTTGCGTTAAGTCGCGTGATCGGAGAAAAAGGAATAGGGGATTCATTCATTAGATTCATTAGGTGGGCTAGTAAGTACATTCTTATTTGGAGTCAAGTATATCAAGAGACGTCGTTTCACCATATCTCAGTCAGTATTACTATATCTTGCGTTACATGTAAAAAAGACTAAACAGTAGAAAATGAAAAAATATGTAAAATAACTTTTTAAAAGCCACTAAAAAGGAGATAAATAAACGTAGCATCTCAGACATCACGTTTAGTGATCCCCATTCTAGCGACAAGCGCTCCCTACTCCACTACGCGTCCCCACTCCGACTCATCCCCACTCCACTGACTCACTTCGCACCGAAGGAGCTCAGTGTGGTGTTGCGTTCAGTCGCGTGATCGGCGGAACACAGCGTAGGGAATTAGCCAATTAACGAGTTTCTAGTAAGTACATTCTTATTTGGAGTCAAGTATATCAAGAGACGTCGTTTCACCATATCTCAGTCAGTACTACTATATCCTACGTTACATTTAAAAAAGACTAGAAAGTAGAAAATGAAAAAATATGTAAAATAACTTTTTAAAAACCACGCTTATATTAATATCCACTGAAAAGGAGAAAATAATTTTTTCAGACATTAGTGACTAGAAATAAAAGCGTGGAGCGCCCACGAGGATTACGTCGATATAGTTTAGCGCTCCACGCTTTTATCTCTAGTCACTACTGTCTAAAAAAATGATTTTCTCCTTTCTAGTACACATTTTGACATAAGCGTGCTTTTTGAAAAATATTTTTTACATATTTTTCATTTAATAATCGGATTTAACGTCCAGTGCAGGCCCACTAAAGAAGCATACGTCAGTAAGAGTGTGATTAAAAAATGATCAAAACCAACAAAGTGATGTCAGTAAATTACCACGGTACAAAAACCCGGACCCCGATGTTTCCACGCACATGGAGACATTAGTTATCAAGCAGGAGAACGGTGGCACACAATTTCCTCGCACGCAGTGCACACAAAAGCATCGATTGGAGTATAAAGGCTAGTCTAATCGTGGTAGGAGCATCTCATAATGCTCATTCGGTGCTTCCTCGGTAACAGTGTGTCGTCGGAGGGAAACCGGAAGCTAGGCTGGGAAGTGTCGGGTCTGTGTGACGACGCGGAGCCGAGGGAACAGCGCAGCGGGAAAGTTGTCTGGAATGGCAAGCGTTGACTTGATGTTTGGCGATGGGGACAACCAAAGCTGGATTCGGGTTCCTCCATTGAACATGTGAGAATTCGCGGGACACCCTGTATAGAGAAAACGGGGTTCGCGGGCTGGGTCTATTGTCATTGTAGTGTACCGAGCCGGGTACTTGCGGATCCGGAGCGCAGACGAGCAGAGAATTTCAGTCTGTGTACATATATACTACGCTAGAAGAGAAGGAGAGAGAGAGAGAGAGAGAGAGGGAGAGAGAGCTTGTTCTCCGAGTGTATTTATGCCGTCGCGAGGGTGTACGTGAGAGCCTGCGTGTGCTTGTACGGCGGGAGAGATGGCTCGGACGCATTCCGCCAGCCGCCGTTGTCTCTCGAGAATGCCAAATGGAATCTGAATTCTGTCGGTTAGGCTCGAGCTACGGGAAATACCGGTATCAATGCGAACGGAGGCTGCTCCGTTCTACGTCCAACAGGATGCGTTCAACTGTCACCGACGCTTAAACGCGCGCATTGTAACGTCTACCGCTTCCCCTCATTACCGCACAGATGAAAAAATTTCCGAGATCCGTCCGCGAGTCGTCAACCCTCTCGACCCTTTCCCTTTGGATCTTCTTAGTTTTTCCTATGAGCATTCAATGAGTACCTATTTTTTCAACCGAAAGTACTGTAACTATTATTTAGTCGATTCGTCAATAAATGATTCGGGAATATCTAGGAATTTTTGCAAGCAAAAATGTCCAGAGTTATAGTTATAATTGTATAAGTATAGAATTATGCAGCATTGCATAAGACTGCATAAACATTGCACAATGCACTATTGCAACGACATAGTTCTCTCATTAATTTTGGTATTGGAAAATTATTATTAACAAAAAAATTATTCAATCTTTAATTTTGCACTCTTGTAGACTTAGTAAAAAAATTTATTTGATGTACGAAACTGCAACTATTATTTAGTAGATCCGTCAGTAAATGATTCAGGAATACCTAGGAATTTTTCTAAGCAAAAATATCCACTTGATCCAGAGTTATAGTTATAATTGTATAAGTATACAATTATGAAGAATTGCATAATACTGCATAAACATTGCACAATGCACTATTGCAGTGATATAGTTCTCTCATCAATTTTGGTATTGGAAAATTATTATTAATAAAAAAATGATTCAATCTTTAGTTTTGCACTCTTGTAGACTTAGTAAAAAAATTTATTTGATGTACGAAACTGCAGCTATTATTTAATAGATCCGTCAGTAAATGATTCAGGAATACATAGACATTTTTCCAAGCAAAAATATCCACTTGATCCAGAGTTATAGCTATAATTGTATAAGTATACAATTATGAAGAATTGCATAATACTGCATAAACATTGCACAATGCACTATTGCAGTGATATAGTTCTCTCATCAATTTTGGTATTGGAAAATTATTATTAATAAAAAAATGATTCAATCTTTAGTTTTGCACTCTTGTAGACTTAGTAAAAATATTTATTTGATGTACGAAACTGCAGCTATTGTTTAGTAGATCCGTCAGTAAATGATTCAGCAATACCTAGGAATTTTTCCAAGCAAAAATATCCACTTGATCCAGAGTTATAGTTATAATTGTGTAAGTATACAATTATGCAGCATTGCATAATGCAATATTGCAGCGATATAGTTCTCTCATCAATTTTGGTACTGGAAAATTATTATTAAGAAAGAAATGATTCAATCTTTAGTTTTGCATTCTTGTAGACATAGTAAAAAAGTTTATTTGATGTACGAAACTGCAGCTATTATTTAGTAGATCCGTCAATAAATGATTCAGGAATATCTAGGAATTTTTCCAAGCAAAAATGTCCAGAGTTATAGTTATAATTGTATAAGTATAGAATTATGCAGCATTGCATAAGACTGCATAAACATTGCACAATGCACTATTGCAACGACATAGTTCTCTCATTAATTTTGGTATTGGAAAATTATTATTAACAAAAAAATTATTCAATCTTTAATTTTGCACTCTTGTAGACTTAGTAAAAAAATTTATTTGATGTACGAAACTGTCCCGCTAGAGCTGCGTGTTTTAATATCAAAAATTCGTCCAGATTGAACGTAATTAATCAACGATACTTCCCAAGCTCGTTTGACAGAAGAAATGCCATGGACTCCAACGAGAAAATCAATTAAAGTGTGTTAACACTTCGACGACACAAAATTTCGTTCACGTAGTAGCCAGCCCTCGCGTTTTTTCTTCGTCCCTACAACAATTTATCTTTGGTTCCGGCCCGCACGGGGTCGCACTCAATACTCAGACTCCGTAGACCCGCCATTAAACCATAAAACGTGAGTGGAATCTCTCAAACAAAATTATTTATCATTTTTCTGCCGGTAAATCGATGAATCCGAGCACCAAATAGAAATTCTCCACGGGCTCGTACATTTAACGCTGGATCTACGGAGCGGATAATGTTACTACTTTACATTAGTTTATAAAAATAATAGAAGCACATTTATTGGCGAAACTATAAGCACGATGCAAACGGTATGGTGTTTGGTATCGTTTTAACCAGAAAAACGTCACGAATACGTTCACAAACCTTTCGTAGAGGAATAATTAAATACAGCCACGGTCGTGGCGATGAATTTTACGCAAATATTGCGTATATCCCTTAGCTGTTCTTTCGTTTATGGCAAAAATCAGAATTCTATGAAATTTTGAAAATAGGTTCTGTTTTTACTAAAATGACGATTGCCAGAAGGATTTTTGGCGCGTCGAAAAAAAATTTTTTATCATTTCAATGTTGCGCTCTACCTTACCGACTATTGACTTACCGACTTTGTACTTTATGTTCGTGCTGTGCGCATGCGTCATATATATATATATATATATATATATATATATATATATATATATATATATATATATATTCTGGAAATTAATGTAAAATGTATAGAAAATTTCAATTGTTAAACCAAGTGGACCAATATCTACAATGGGGAGATTATGCGATGAGAATTAATTTGGATTACATTAACCTGAAAAGTTATTTATTATTTAGTTATATTATTATTTATGTGATTAGAATGAGTTTAGACTTCAATATGTGTGAATTTTGATGACGCTGTGAGGTGAACTAGGCTGGCGATGATCCCTTTTTACAACTAATTGAAGATATTCTATATAAAATAGAAAGTCGGTAAGTCGGTAAGGTAGAGTGCGACATTGAAAAATTTTTTTTCGATGCGCCAAAAATCCTTCTGGCAATCGTGATTTTATCGAAAAAAGAACCTATTTCCAAAATTTCATCGAATTCTGATTTTTGCTATAAACGGAAGTTTCGCCGATCCCTTTCGCATACGCGGCGCGCGAGACGTTGCTATAATTGTGAACTATAAAATTGGACGCCGTGGTTCTTAACGAACGTTGAAACGAATTACAAGGTTGTAGGTTGCGAGAAAGAAGAGGTAAAACGGTGGAACGTACGGGCGAGGTCTCCGTTGGCTGTAAACCAAGCGAGAGTTATGAGTAGAAAATGTCAGACGGAAAAGCGGACTGAAGGGCTAAGACTAGGGACAAGGACTATGGCAGACACGATGACTTTGAATAATACATCCAGTTTCTCCTGCCTTTCCCAGCAAGTATATGTATATATATATATATATTTATATATATATGCTCCGGCACACAGCCATTCCCCGGGCTTTCGTATATTGCAGTCCGAGTTATTACGTTAGTGCCCGGCGACTTCGTCGTGTAACGCTTTAATTAAAACATCGCTAAGTAATTCGATACGCCTTTCTTCTTTCTCTCCTTCCCGTCTCTTCTCTCCCCGGGCTACGGAAAGTCGAAGAGTTTCTAATTTTTCAGAAGTTACACGGAGTTACGTGCAGTTATATTAAACGGGGGAGGGGATCCAGCTCTCGGAACTGGGACGCGAATCCGCCGGTTTTACGTGTATCGTGAGCGGAATTTAAATTGAATATTATCTGTAGTAAGTTACGGCAAAGAGTCCGCTTAATGGCCAACGTCAGGGCTGCTTGATGTCCGAGAATTCAGAGAGTGAAGGCTGCGACGGATTTGTAACGCGGAGCGTTCAGGGTCGAATTCAAGTGCAATGCGAACTGCGCAGGCCCTTAAGGGGGTAGGGGGCGAAACTTCCGTTTATAGCAAAAATCAGAATTCGATGAAATTTTGAAAATAGGTTCTTTTTTTACTAAAATGACGATTGCCAGAAGGATTTTTGGCGCGTCGAAAAAAATGTTTTCAATGTCGCGCTCTACCTTACCGACTTACCGACTTTCTATTTTATATAGAATATCTTCAATTAGTTGTAAAAAGGGATCATCACCAGCCTAGTTCGCCTCACAGCGCCATCAAAATTCACACATATTGAATTCTAAACTCATTCTAATCACATAAATAATAATATAGCTAAATAATAAATAAACTTTTCGGGTTAATCTAATACAAATTTTTTTTTCGACGCGCCGAAAATCCATGTGGCAATCGCCATTTTAGTAAAAAAAGAACCTATTTTCCAAATTTCATAGAATTCGATATATATATATATATATATATATATATATATATATATATATATTTATTCGATAAGGGTGATATTGGGGTAAATTCTCCCGCACTTAAATGCAATTGGCTGCAAAACGAGAAAAGATATCGACATGGGATAAACGGCAAACAAAAGATATAGATATACTCTACATTCCAGATTTTTTTCAGAATTTTGTGCTAATTATTTATAGTTGAAAATAATTAATTAATTTTTTGGGAATTTTATTAACTATCTTCCCCTGGGTCGACACCTACCAAAAAATTATAAAATATTGCTATGATACTAACCTACTTTGTAAAAAAATCTCAGAAGTGTGCATTTGGTGGAACAGTGTCAAAAATAAAGTATGCTGGCAAACGCACGGTTTGATCAGTATCGGCGCAACGACCGAATCCCCTTGTAGTGGCTAGTGATGGGATCGAACGGGAAGTGGGTGAGTGTACGGAAAAGCTGGTACATGTAAAAATGCGACTAAATTTTCTAATATATGATTACAGTTGGATATCTAAACAATTATATTTTAGGAAATAGCTTACATTGAAGAAGAAAAATGCGTGTAAAGCTAGTTCGTTGCTGCCAAGTAACAGAAAGAAGAAGCTTCTAACGAATATGTTGTATAGTCACGGTGTTAGAGGTTCTGCTCGATGCTCCGAAGGGCTCGAATCCTTCTCAACTCAACTTTCTTTTCTTGTTTTATTCTTTTTTTTATATGCATAATCTCCGACTTCCCGTTCGCACCCATCACTAGCCACCGCAAGGGGATTCGGTCGCTGCGCCGATACTGATCAGACCGTGCGTTCGCTGGCATACTCTATTTTTTTTGACACTGTTCCACCAAATGGACACTTCTGAGATTTTTTTACAAAATAGGTTAGTATCTTAGCAATATTTTATAATTTTTTGGTAGGTGTCAACCCAGGGGAAGATGGTTAATAAAATTCCCAAAAAAATAATTAATTATTTTCAACTATAAATAATCAGCAAAAAATTCTGAAAAAAATCTGGAATGTAGAGTATATCTATATCTACCCCATTATCACCCTTATCGGTGGGGGTAGACATTTGAAATTCTACACAATGTTTTTTTACACATAAAACTATGTCTTAAGACAGAAATCAGGAAAATCGATACCCTTTCAGAAAAATTCCCAAAAAATTAATTACTTATTTTCTACTATAAATAATCAGCAAAAAATTCTGAAAAAATCTGAAATGTAGAGTATATCTATATCTACCCCATTATCACCCTTATCGGTGGGGGTAGGCATTTGAAATTTTACACAATGTCCTGTTAGACACAAACCTATGTTTTAAGACAGAAATCAGGAAAATCGATACCCTTTCAGAAAAATGCCCAAAGCCGTAGACTTTCACGAAGACGGATTCGCGAAGTTCGAAGAAACAGTATATTTATTAACGCAACAAAAGAACTGCCGTGACGTGTTCGGCTGGAGAATTGACGAGAGAGCGTTCGTTCGGGTCCGAAGAATTATTCGCCGCCATTATCACGGTTACAAGATTCCATTAACTGTTATCGCGTGGGAGGCTTCGCTGTTAGACAAGGGGTAGTTCGGGACTCCGTTACTAATTCCACTCTGCGAAGACCGATTCCTGGTCTTCTCGATTTCCTAGTCGATTCATTTGGCCCGTCGAAGATTCTATTCGGTTGCTCGAGATTGGCAACCGCGGGACAAGGATCGACACACGGTGAAATTCGAGGAAGTAGCACTGGGTATCAGGAGCACCGCCGGGAGGAGAGATGGGGCTGGATACGATGAAGGAGAAGCCAAGGATTTATGCCGAGAGATACCTAACCCCAAAAAGACTCGAACCGCCAGAAGAGATCACTTGTATATAGGGAACTAATCGGAAGCGAACGAGGTCGCTTTAAATGGATGAGGTCTCGGAGACGTGTAACCGTGCTCGGATCCTCCAGTTAAATGATGGCTGCGCGATTGTGGCTGCCGTGATAGAACTCGCAATTTTTACCCCTTTAAATTATTCGGCTAATTTTTAATCGCAAAATACGAAAGAGAACCTTTCGTCCATTGTTATGTAGCTACCTTCAGTCAACTCTCATCAATATGAACTTTCTCACTATTGTAAAGTTGAACTGTAGCTACCTTCAGTCAACTCTCATCAATATGAACTTTCTCATTTTTTAAAAGTTGAACTGTAGCTACCTTCAGTCAACTCTCATCAATATGAACTTTCTCATTTTTTTAAAGTTGAACTGTAGCTACCTTCAGTCAACTCTCATCAATATGAACTTTCTCATTTTTTTAAAGTTGAACTGTAGCTACCTTCAGTCAACTCTCATCAATATGAACTTTCTCATTTTTTTAAAGTTGAACTGTAGCTACCTTCAGTCAACTCTCATCAATATCAACTTTCTCACTATTGTGAAGTTGAACTGTAGCTACCTTCAGTCAACTCTCATCAATATGAACTTTCTCATTTTTTTAAAGTTGAACTATAGCTAACTTCAGTCAACTCTCATCAATATGAACTTTCTCACTATTGTAAAGTTAAACTGTAGCTACCTTCAGTCAACTCTCATCAATATGAACTTTCTCATTTTTTTAAAGTTGAACTATAGCTAACTTCAGTCAACTCTCATCAATATGAACTTTCTCACTATTGTAAAGTTAAACTGTAGCTACCTTCAGTCAACTCTCATCAATATGAACTTTCTCATTTTTTAAAAGTTGAACTATAGCTACCTTCAGTCAACTCTCATCAATATGAACTTTCTCACTATTGTGAAATTGAACTGTAGCTACCTTCAGTCAACTCTCATCAATATGAACTTTCTCACTATTGTGAAGTTGAACTGTAGCTACCTTCAGTCAACTCTCATCAATATGAACTATTGTGAAGTTGAACTGTAGCTACCTTCAGCCAACTCTCATCAATATGAACTTTCTCACTATTGTGAAGTTGCTTTTTGAATTATTTTGTTTTAAAAACAAATGTTTGAGAAAGTGTTTAAAAATGTTTAATCGATAAATTGAATTGATTGGAGAAGGGTCGTAGTATTAAGATTTAAAATTGTTACTTTTAAATCATTTATTTTAATTTTATAAGTTACAGATATAATTAAATAGTTAATTTCAGTCTTATAAATTTATTTGAGGACCCAATTCAATAATCCCTAGTTATCCTCTAAAGTTATACACGAGAATATTAATTCCACGTTAGAAAAAACTTTCCGAAAACCACGCTTATATTAAAATGTACGAAAAGGGAGAAAATCAGTTTTTTAGACATTAGTGACCATGAACATTGTTTTCTCCTTTCTAGTGCGTTTTAACGTGAGCGTGGTTTTTAACCAGTTTTTTTACATCTTTTTCTTGTCATACCCTTGGTTCGGACGCATAATTTTAACTCGAAAACATTATTATAGACTCCCGAAACGTGATAAAATGGTGCCACAAAATGTCGGAATAATGGTTGCAGCGTTTTTAATCGCCGAATTTCGCAGCGTCGGGCTGCCCATAATTTGATGTTCGGAAGATTGGGAACTTCCTCGCAGCTGGATTGTTCGATCGAACGGTGGTAGGGGTTGGTGAAGGAGTTTAAAGGAGGACAGGGTGGAAGTCCTCTTATCGAGCGTCCTTCCGTTTTTACCTCTCGCGGACTTTTGTATCTTTATTTTAGGTTGCTGACGGGTCCGGAAGCTTAAGAGCCGTTCCGTAACGTGAATCTCGCGGGGGTTAAACAGTTGAAAGAAAGGACGGGAACGAACGAGAAAGAACGAAAGAAAGACTAACTCAAACTGAAATGAAGATATAAAAAAGACAAAGGGAAGAGAAAGGGGACAGGCATGCGGTGGATCTATGAAAAAAAACGTAGCGGAGATACCGCACCACCGGGTCCGCGAAAAAACGAGATACAATGAAGAATACCGGGAGCAGAAAGAGAAATGGGAAAACCGTGGGCGGGAGAAGAGGGAAGATTCGGGGCCAAGATAATAAGGTCAGAATAGGCAAATGAAAGGGGAACATCATACGAACATTACCAACGAAACGGGGGGGGGGGCGTACGGATAAAGGACGGCACCCGAATCCATTTCGACAAATGAGATTTTTAGTTTATCTCTAATTGAAAGGTAAAACCTTATTTGTCTAGACGACTGTGTACAAAAAACAATTGCATTCTTTACTTCTTGTATATTAAAAGTCTTCGTATATTAAAACTTCTTTGTTTCCAATTAAGCTGGCACTTTGAGATTCGTCTTACTGATATTTTTTATTATAGACTGCGTTTTAAAGGAAATTACCTTCTTAGATTTTTATTTTGATCTGATCTTTATATCAGATGATTGTTCCATTAAAATTTCAATTTACATGCAAATCGACCAATAATTAATTATGTTGTATATGTAATTACGTTTTTCTTGTAGAATTATTAAAATTCGTTGAACTTTATATAGCACGTTTGTTTGATTACTCTTAATTAATTTTTCAATTGTACGCTAGGATTCGTAAAATAATATATTCTTATTGTAGTTTTGCTACTTTTAGAACAATTATTCCATAAAAATGGGAATTTTTGTTTTAGACAATTAAGATTTGTTACGGCACAAGCACATGCTAAATTATATACAGTGACTCCCACTAATATTCGGACACTCTTAAAAACTTAACTTTTTTAATATTGTACTATACGATTTGAACATTTTTTAGAGGCTAGAGCAATTAGTTTGCTACAGGATGCAAAAAAGAATTTTGTCAAAAATTGCAATTGATCGGAATTATAAAAAAAATATCGAAAGTTGCATTTTACAACTTTTTTTTGTGGACCTATATTGAAAATTTAAAAAATACGTTTTATAGACCTGTGTTAATTAAACATATTCTGAAAATTTCCTCAAAATCGGTAGACGTTGCAATAAGTTACAAACGTTTAAATATGTTAAAAATTGCAGATTTTCACGATTTTCGGCCTTCAACTGCAGTGAATCTGATTCTTGCATCTTTCAATCGTTGTCGTTGTTTTCCACATCAGACGATTGCGATGAAACTTTCAGAGGGCGTATAATTGACATAGATCTACAAAACGTATATTTTAAATTTTCAATATAGGTCCACATAAAAAAGTTGTGAAATGCAACTTTTAGTAATTTTTTTCATAATTCCGGTCAATTGCAATTTTTCACAAAAATTTTTTTCGCATCCTGTGGCAAACTAATTGCACTAGCTTGCCAAAAAATTTCAAATCGTATAGTACAATATCAAAAAAGTTATCGTCTTTGTAAGAGTGTCCGAATATTAGTGAGAGTCACTGTGTGTACAAACGTTAAATTCTTCTCGATCGAAAATTAATAATATAATAAATTGAATGATATCGATATCTAACTTGTATACACTACCATCAATCGATATCGATCTACCAATCGTAGCAAGTCACACAGATATATGTCATAGCCTTATGCCTTCGAAACAGCACATGCTTCAGTTACATATCTAAATACCATGATGGAATAAATTTCATCCACGTGTAACTCACTAATTTTTGTTCCAAAATGTTTTTGTCCACTTTTCACACAACAAGTATATAATGTACATATAAATACATGTATACAGATATATAATACATGTATATATATATATATATATATATATATATATATATATATATATATATAAATACAAATACATGCACGTATATAAATACATGTATATAAAATTTAATTTTTAATTTTTCTATGTGATAATTGTTTTCATACCAAAAATAATTCTTTTCTTTTTTTTATGTTTTCTTTCATATTTTTCAGACGCAAAAGTGTCTCTTTAAAAAAGATCCATATATGGATCGAAACGTTAGAAACATGTTTAAATAATTGCACATTTGTTGTTTTTCATTCAATTTATTATATCACTGTATGTACATCTGTCACGATACAAAACAGTGTTTAAAAAAATGAAACATTATGTACAACCTTCGCTGATCTCTAGTTTAGTTTGTCAGTAACACGTGTTTAACATTTTTGATATATGTAATTATGTTTTTGTTGTAGAATTATTACAATTCATTCAACTTTATGTTAACTGTAGACACGATAGCACGTTTGTTTGATTACTCTTAATTAATTTTTTAATTGTATGCTAGGATTCGTAAAATAATATATTCTTGTTTTAGTTTTGCTACTTTTAGAACAATTATTCCATAAAAATGGGAATTTTCATTTTAGAAAATTAAGATTTAAAATTAAGCACATGCTAAATTATGTATGTACATCTGTCACGATACGAAACAGTGTTTAAAAAAATGAAACATTATGTACAACCTTCGCTAATCTCTAGTTTAGTTTGTCAGTAACACGTGTTTAACATTTTTGATATATGTAATTATGTTTTTCTTGTAGAATTATTGCAATTCATTCAACTTTATGTTAACTATAGACCCGATAGCATGTTTGTTTGATTACTCTTAATTAATTTTTCAATTGTATGCTAGGATTCGTAAAATAATACATTCTTATTTTAGTTTTGCTACTTTTAGAACAATTATTCCATAAAAATGGGAATTTTCATTTTAGAAAATTAAGCACATGCTAAATTATATATGTACATCTGCCACGATACAAAACAGTGTTTAAAAAAATGAAACATTATGTACAACCTTCGCTGATCTCTAGTTTAGTTTGTCAGTAACACGTGTTTAACATTTTTGATATATGTAATTATGTTTTTGTTGTAGAATTATTACAATTCATTCAACTTTATGTTAACTGTAGACACGATAGCACGTTTGTTTGATTACTCTTAATTAATTTTTTAATTGTATGCTAGGATTCGTAAAATAATATATTCTTGTTTTAGTTTTGCTACTTTTAGAACAATTATTCCATAAAAATGGGAATTTTCATTTTAGAAAATTAAGATTTAAAATTAAGCACATGCTAAATTATGTATGTACATCTGTCACGATACGAAACAGTGTTTAAAAAAATGAAACATTATGTACAACCTTCGCTAATCTCTAGTTTAGTTTGTCAGTAACACGTGTTTAACATTTTTGATATATGTAATTATGTTTTTCTTGTAGAATTATTGCAATTCATTCAACTTTATGTTAACTATAGACCCGATAGCATGTTTGTTTGATTACTCTTAATTAATTTTTCAATTGTATGCTAGGATTCGTAAAATAATACATTCTTATTTTAGTTTTGCTACTTTTAGAACAATTATTCCATAAAAATGGGAATTTTCATTTTAGAAAATTAAGCACATGCTAAATTATATATGTACATCTGTCACGATACGAAACAGTGTTTAAAAAAATGAAACATTATGTACAACCTTCGCTGATCTCTAGTTTAGTTTGTCAGTGACACGTGTTTAACATTTTTGAGCCTCGTGTCAAGGTGTATTGAGCGAGTTGCATATTAAAACGCAATCTGATAATCTTTTGCATGACACGTTTCCGCGACATGTTTTTAGGCGATTTTCGGATAAGTGCTCGCATACATAATCAGTTGTACAGGGTGTCTCGGAAATCGTGGAGCAACTAAAATCACGGTTACATAACTTCTCCAGGAAATTACCAAAAAATTGTACCATATTGTATAGATATAATTGATACTATTTACCGAGAA
The DNA here is from genome assembly GCA_963971365.1 of Lasioglossum villosulum. NCBI lineage: Eukaryota > Metazoa > Arthropoda > Insecta > Hymenoptera > Halictidae > Lasioglossum > Lasioglossum villosulum. Next base: position 20,958,368 of record OZ020495.1, on the reverse strand, counting down.
GATTCCCATCAGTGCTCATGAAACTTCAGGACTTAGCAGGTACCACTAGACTGAGGATCTTCATGCATTTATGGCACATGCAAATGTCTAAAATACAAGAAAATAAAATTTAATAATTTCATAACCGAGAGACCGTTCGGCAAATAAAAGAAATCATCCCCTCGGTTCAACCTTTGCGAAACTTCGTGGGAGCCTTAGTATTTGCATAAGGATTCGCAGTTTAATTATCGCTTTCACGCTGCGTTCCGATCGGAACCATCTTTCGTAGCCCAAATAATTCATCCGAATTCGTTTGAAACTTTCTACGTTAGAAAATTAATTTTCGAGTGCAGAAAAATTACGCAGAGTGGACCGAACCTTCCAGATCCAAACAAAAAGAGTCCAATTCGATTCGACGCGCAGTTTCCGAGATAAAAGTTAATTGAAATTACAGATATGCTTTTAAATTATGCTTGAAACAGCTTCGAAGCACCAACGAAGGGTCGATTTAAACACGCCCTAATTTCTGGTATTCAACGTTGCGGAATGCTCCGTTCCCACCAAAATTGCTGAGAATTATAAAAAAATGGCGCGGATTCAGCCATTAACAATTTATAATCGAAAGAGACGGTACGAGGGAATGAATTCGAATAAGCTGTAGGTAAATCGCGAACTGCGACTGGACGATGTGCTGTTAGAGTGCACTTGTACGCTAATGCTTTGGACAAGGGTTGGCCGAGGCGCATCAGTATCGCGAAATTTCCGGATTACCGTTGACGCTTTTCACGCGGGAGCTAAATTTCCAAGCCGGAATATCGTTGACGTTTACGGCATTGCCAGCGCGATGGAAAGGAGCAAAGAATGTAGTCGTTTTAGCCCCTCCGGGGACAGAAGTCCCGCTTCTCGGGGCAGAACTTTATGAAGATGCAGTGGCAGCCTCGGTATCTTAAAGCAAGAAAAAATGGAACTTGGGTAAAGAGGATCAACGGGTAACAGAGAACGAGAAGTATAAAAATGAAAACAGAAGGGGGTCGGGATCTGTAAAAAGGACAGGGCCAAAGTGCAAGAAAAAACAAAACTACCGTGACGGGGGCGGAGGGAATAGCGGGGAAATACAAAGAAACGAGACAAGGGTGGCTTATGTCTGCGCAGACCTTCGGGCGTAACAGCGAAAACGGACTCACCGAGTCGCGGATATACCGAGAGCCGAGCGTGTCGTACCACCTCGGGGCCAATCTTGATAAATATTTACGACTTCAGTGCATATCGCGCGAGCAAGGGCACCCCCGACTCTGCCGCCCTCTCCACCGTCTCGCCCTTCTATTTTCTTGGCAGTTACTCAACGACCCCTAATCTACCTCCAAACAACGAATTTCGAACAATTGATACTCTCTTTCTTCTGCGGAACTTCACCTCGCCTTGCTGGCTCGGTTCAACAAATTCCTAAAAAATAACCGTGGAAGCTGGGAGTTTCAAACTTTCTGCATTTCCTTATACATGCTCGGGGAATGTACAGGAATTTTTCTTGGAGGATCCATCCGCTGGATCCGAAGCTATGGCAAGAATTATACTGTAAATTGGTAATTGTACGGAAAAGGTCTGCGTACGCCGATTGGCTGTTCTTCCGTTTATGGTACAACTCGGAATTCAATGAAATTTTGAAGATAGGTTCTTTTTTCACTAAAATCACGATTGCCAGAAGGATTTTTGGCGCGTCGAAAAAAAAATTATTATCATTTCAATGTTGCGCTCTACCTTACCGACTTTGTACTTTATGTTCGTGCTGCGCGCATGCGTCAGTTCGTCAAGTGCTTTTAGAGTTGTATAAGTCATACAGGTTAACAATGAGTCAATTTAAATTTGTTTTACATAGTAACAAAAAATTAATGATTTCAACTCAGCACTAGAATGGGTGAGAGAACTTGGGTTAATTCCTATAGAAAAATATTGTGGCGAACATAAGAATAATATGACGTATGTTCAAATAAGAGGAAAATTAGGTTAGGATTAGGTTAACCCGAAAAGTTTATTTATTATTTAGTTATATTATTATTTATGTGATTATAATTCAGTATGTGCAAAATTTTATGACGCTGTGAGGTGAACTAGGCTGGTGATGATCCCTTTTTACAACTGATTGAAGATATTCTATACATATAAAATAGAAAGTCGGTAAATCGGTAAGGTAGAGCGCGACATTGAAATGATAATACAAATTTGTTTCGATGCGCCAAAAATCCTTCTGGCAATCGTCATTTAGGTAAAAAAAGAAGCTATTTTCAAAATTTCATCGAATTCTGATTTTTGCTATAAACGGAAGTTGCGCCCATCGATTTTCATGAAACTTAAATACGTTATAGATTTTGACATTTTCAACAACTTTTTCCTTTTCCAATATAGGGGGGTCGGTTTTAGTTTTCCAGATATTCGCAAAAATTTTCGTTGACCAATGAAACATATTCTGAAAATTTCGTCAAAATCGGTGGACGTTGCAATGAGCTATAAACGTTTAAATATGTTAAAAATTGCAGATTTTCACGATTTTCGATCTACAACTGCAGATTCTTACATCTTTCAATGCCTGTCGTTTCTTTTTCGCATCAACCGATTTCGGTGAAACTTGACCAGTACATGTAACTGACACAGATCTACAAAACGCATTTCCAAAATTTGCAATATTGGCCCACATAAAAAAGTTATAAAATGCAACTTTTAGTATTTTTGCTACAGTTCCGATGAATTGCAATTTTTGACAAAATTTTTTTTCGCATCAACCGATTTCGATGAAACTTGACCAGTGCATGTAACTGACACAGATCTACAAAACGCATTTCCAAAATTTGCAATACTGGCCCACATAAAAAAGTTATAAAATGCAACTTTCAGTATTTTTGTTACAATTCCGATGAATTGCAATTTTTGACAAAATTTTTGTTCGCATCCTGTGACAAACTAATTGCCTAGCTTCCCAAAAAAATTCAAATCGTAAAATACGATATTTAACAACTTATCGCCTTTTTAAGAGTGTGCCAATACTTTTTTTCCCACTGTATATAAAATCCAGTAGTAGTCTTTTCAAATTGAAAGCTTACCCTACATATGTGTCACCCTTTATAGAGCGAGACCCTGTTTTCTCTATCAACCCCACAGCGTGTTTACAAAACAAAAGTAAACAGACAACGAGCCGTGCTAGAATACTGAAAATTCAATACAGTAGTAGCAATAGTTTTTTGCGAATATCTCGAAAACTAAAAGCAACCCATCTATATTGGAAAAGGAAAAAGTTGTTCCATATGTCGAAATCTATAACATATTAGAATTTCATCAAAATCGGAGGACGCAGACCTTTCCTATACAATTACCAGTTTTTTGCAATTTTCTCGAAAACCATGATCGAGCGACGGATAGACATAACGACAGAAGTCGTTGAAAATGTTGTCCTTGACAACATATGTGAAGGTCAAGGTGATCCGAGGTGGATTCTCTTTCAGCGTGTTTACAAAACAAAAGTAAACAGACAACGAGCCGTGCTAGAATACCGAAAATTCAATACAGTATCAGCAACAGTTTTTTGCGAATATCTCGAAAACTAAAAGCGACCCATCTATATTGAAAAAGGAAAAAGTTGTTCCACATGTCAAAATCTATAACATATTAGAATTTCATCAAAATCAGAGGACGCAGACCTTTCCTATATAATTACCATAGTTTTTTGCAATTTTCTCGAAAACCATGATTGAGCGACGGATAGACATAACGACAGAAGTCGTTGAAAATGTTGTCCTTGACAACATATGTGAAGGTCAAGGTGATCCTCTCTCAGCTATATTAACCGCGTTTTGTACCGGATTAAAATGATATCGTGGAAATGGACTATTTCTCGTGGAATGAAATTGGCGAATAATGGGACGTGAAATTAGAATCATTTCTATCGTGTTTTAATGAACGAGCAGTTGGATTCTCGCAAGGTCGCGACACACAGTGGCACAGGGCGAACGTTAAACACACGGAGAAAGATAAATGTATGCATGTATTTCTTGAAACCGCACCGAGGTATCCTTGAGGGACTAATACGTTTCCCTGCATACAGGATCTCGACTTTCTTTATTCGGTCCTTTTTCCATTTAACCCGATCCCAAATGAAATACCACGGACGTATGCCAGGATTTTCACGATTCGGAAAGTCTTTCTTTTCTCTTGCTCGTAGCCGCCCTATTCAATGCAAAAACTTCACTCTCCCTTCGCTCTCTCTGTCCCGGCCCACGGTTTTATTTATTCACACATCGCCGCTGCGAACAGATTCCCCTGGTTACTATGCTCTATCCTGGATCTTGAAAAATCCGGAATAGCCACGACATTACCCTGTGATATCATCTTCTGATAGAATTCAAATATTACCGTGTATATTTCTGCGATTTGTAGCCAATCCCAGCTGGTCCGGTCCAATTCGAATATGCTCCACTGTGACATACGTGGAAATTAGGTGAGGTTTAAGTCATCGTTCCACCATATTCGAATTTGTTTTTAAAATATAGCAATTTGAATTTTTCAACTTCTGTCTATTCTCCTTGGCATTGATATTATTAATTATATAATAATAATTTGTATGCAAATATTGTTAATTTTTTTTTAATTTATTAATTTTATTGTTAAAATTATTGTTGTTGTGAATAATTACTATTGCATTTACATTATTAACCAAATTGAGATTTTTGTAAAAAATTTTACCATGTGCCACACTCTCTAGAGTCCCAAAGATCAAATAATATTACATTAATTTTAAATCAGTGTTGGAATAATGATTCTGTATAATGGGAAATGCTCACCAAGGTATACGCATTCTTTTTACATTTAATGAAGTAGATTTATTTTTTGTATAAATTTTCGACGGCGGTTTTATTTATTACTTGCATATAAAACTTCAAATTAACATATCTCGAGAAGGGCAAAAATAGCCTGAGATTTTGACATATTCGGATATATTAATTGTTGTAGTTTAAGAATTTGATAGTTTTGCCTGCAATTCTTAATTTTATCAATTTATTAGTTATATTTATTATTTCTTTTTTAATTTATTTATGATTGACCTCCCACCCCACCACCTGGGGGAATTATTTCAAAATCTTCACAGCGAATAGCGTTTTGTTAAGTTTGTTAATTTTGTTTATACTATTATAATTTGTCTAAGTTTATTATTATTAATATTAAATATGGTTCGTTTATTATTAATTTCGTTTTAAATTTGTTAGTTTTTAAAAATATATTTTCCTTTAAATAATAATTGTTAATTTCTTAATAAATTTATTAATTATATTGGTAAATATCATTTTCTGTAAAAAAATTACCTATATATATACATTAATAACCAAATTTAGAGAAGTGCCGAATATTAGGCCATTTGTCCGCACTGTTGAGGTCGACGATTTTCTTCGAAATGAAGCTATGCTGTAGAATAATATATGCTAAATTCGGAAGGGTTTGTGACATCGTACCAGCAGATTCGAATTTGTTTGAAAAATACAAAGATTTCAATTCCCCGATTCTCGCCTGTCACCCACTTACCGAAATTGTCTGTACCTGCACGTGTTTCATTCCCGAAGCTATTTATCGAGCCGGTTTGAACGTTGTTTTATAATCCTAGAATTTCGCCGAGCCGGACGCATCGAAAATTGCATTTCAAAAATCAATCAAATCCAGAACGCCGTTGTGTTTAAAAAATTATATTAAAAATATCGTATTTCGTCGGGAAAAATGTGTCGATTCGAAGGCTCGTCTTTCATGGCAACAAACTCCACCGAAAAATAAAAAGGGGTTCGTACGGCGAAACTTCCGTTTATAGCACAAATCAGAATTCGATGAAATTTTGAAAATACGTTCTTTTTTTACTAAAATGACGATTGCCAGAAGGATTTTTGGCGCATCGAAACAAATTTTTATTATCATTTCAATGTCGCGCTCTACTTTACCGACTTACCGACTGTTTATTTTATCTTCAATTAGTTGTAAAAAGGGATCATCACCAGCCTAGTTCACCTCACAGCGCCATAAAAATTCACACATACCATCTATAAACGAATCTTCTTTAGTTTAAAATAATACATATATAAGGTAAACTTGAAATTTTTAATGACTACTCCTGGATTGTCCCTGACCTAACCACAAGTTATTCTAATCACATAAATAATTATTATATTTAAATAATAAATAAACTTTTTGAGTTAACCTAATCCAAATTAAATCTCATCGCATAATATTCCCATTGTACATATTGGTTAACAATTGAAATTAATTAAATTCCCAATTCATAGGGAAGTTACTGTAATTTTCTATACATTTTACATTAATTTCCAGAATATATATATATATATATATATATATATATATATATATATATATATATATATATATATATATATCACGCATGCGCACAGCACGAACATAAAGTACAAAGTCGGTAAGTCAGTAGTCGCTAAGGTAGAGCGCAACATTGAATGATAAAAATTTTTTTTTCGATGCGCCAAAAATTCTTTTTGGCAATCGTCATTTTAGTAAAAAATGAACCTATTTTCAAAATTTCATCGCATTCTGATTTTTGCCATAAACCAATCGAGAAGAAACCAGACACATCCCATTGAATTTTGTATTTACCATGGGAGTCGAGAGTCGGGAGTCGAATTAATCGATTTGATAGCAGCGGTTGCTTTCGACCGTGGGATTGTTTACGTTGATTAGATCGACGGTCTGAATCTGTTCGCATTTGTAATACAGTCAGGTGTGTGCGTTTATCATACTTAGGTACTCGGGTCGGCTCAAGGGAGTGCTTTACTGCAAACCAAGCATTCGGTATTCCTTTTGCGCCTTGTATTGTACGCCGCAGTTAAACAGATACGTACAAGCTGTATTATCTAACATCGGCGTGTGCATTAAAACGAAAGGAATTTATTAACAATCCGACTCGTTACATGGGACCTCCTAATTATGTGCAACACAGTTGGCGAAGGGTCTGAACAAGATTATTTCGTTACTTGAAAATTATATTCACGATAGCCTGCAATAATGAACGTGATAATGCTAAAATTAAGCATTTATTGCATTTATTGAAGCTCACTGCATTTGTTTAACAAATAGCAAAAATCAGAATTCAGCAAATATCAGAATTCGATGAAATTTTGAAAATAGGTTCTTTTTTTACTCAAATGACGATTGCCAGAAGGATTTTTGGCGCGTCGAAAAAAAATTGTTATCATTTCAATGTCGCGCTCTACCTTACCGACTTTGTATTTTATGTTCGTGCTGTGCGTATGCGTCATATATATATATATATATATATATATATATATATATATATATATATATATATATATATATATATATATATTCTGGAAATAACTAAAAATTATTTTTCGCGATCGCAAATTGTTGTTAGACAAATAGAAATTGATGTTATCGGCGCCCAGGTTCGATCATGATTCTACAAACATAATTTGAATGATACTACAAACGTTGATTCGGGTTTGAATCTATTTATTGGTCTTAAAAATTTTTGACCACACGTTTGAACAGTTTGAATAGTTCGGAATAGCTCAAACGCGTGGTAAAAAATTTTTAAGACCAATAAATAGATTCAAACCCGAATCAACGTTTGTAGTATCATTCACATTATGTTTGTAGAATCATGATCGAACCTGGGCGCCGATAACATCAATTTCTATTAAAGTAAAATGCATAGAAAATTTCAATTGTTCAACCAAGTGAATCAATATCTACAATGGGGAGATTATGCGATGAGAGTTAATTTGGATTAGGTTAGCCCGAAAAGTTTATTTATTATTTAGTTATATTATTATTTATGTGATTAGAATTCAATATGTACGAAATTTTATGGCGCTGTGAGGTGAACTAGGCTGGCGATGATCTCTTTTTACAACTAATTGAACGTATTCTATATAAAATAGAAAGTCGGTAAGTCGGTAAAGTAGAGTGCGACATTGAAATGGTAAAAAATTTTTTTCGATGCGCCAAAAATCCTTCTGGCAATCTTAATTTTAGTCAAAAAAGAACCTATTTTCAAAATTTCATCGAATTTTGATCTTTGCTATAAACGGAAGTTTCGCCCGCATTTTAATTCAAAATTGAATGTTGTATAAAGCACCCTATTAAATTTAGGAATTAGATCATATTTGGTACGATTTTTAAAATGCCACAAATATGGTCATCAAAGTCCCCAAAAAAATAATGAAAATAAACAAGTTCGAAATTCGACTGTTCTTCTCCACGTTCGGCAAAACTCAAAGAATGACCCGAGTTGAGAACTTGTATCGATAAAACACTGTAAATCCGAAAAGATCGGTTCAATGTGATTATCGAAAAGTTTCTTGACGTATCGACAGCGATTCGTCCTAAAATACTGAAACACTTTCGCGGTTTCACAGTTATATCGCGATACTTCGGCGAATTAAGTTCCTCCACTCGTCAAAAAATAACAGGTGCATAGTTCGGGTAATCAAAGCCATAGGTGTATGCATTGTGCTCTGAAAATGTTCGTGGTGCTGTGCAATTTGCATCCATTTCAATTACAAATGTGCACACTGCAATTCGAGATGAGTTACTCGGCGTTTCTAGGCGAACGGATAAAGTTAATCGCGAAAAATCTTTACGACTCGTTGATTTAATTCCGGCCGTGGAAATGTGTTGAATTTTTCAGGTGAAACGAAATTACCGGGAACAGAGAGTGTTTTTCATAGTACGCACGTTTTAAGCCGGATGCTCGAGTGTTCATCGCGTTATCGATATTCACGACTTTCTGATGGTCGTCGGTGTTGCTAAGGTCGTTATTGCTATTGCGTCGTTATAGTCGAATTAATAATTCGAGCTCGATACTATCCGGACGAGAATCATGCACGTATGATGCACAAGCACATGTGTACGCCGCTGCAGTCGATTCGAATATTGAATTGATGCTCGGTAACGAAGTAAGAAAACCAAGTAGTGTAATGGTGCGAAAACGAAGTACGACACGGTGTGGTGCACGCAAACTCGAGGGAAGTTTACTTCACCATTTTGCTGTTCTTACGTTCGTTTAAAAAGAACGCAGATTTAGACGCTGATAATTCAAAAGATATACAACGTAGAATAAGTTACCTTTGAAGTCGAAACTTTTATTGTTAGCGCTACCTTAATTACACAATTTTATTGAAAATCAACTGTTGCATGGTATAAAAAATGGATAAAAAACTTTTTAAAAACCACGCTTACATTAAAATGCACTAAAAAGGAGGGAATTATTTTTTTAGACTATTATTGACTGTAGATAAAAGCGATTCGATTATTATATTATTATTATATTATTATACATATTATATATTATTATACGTATTACATTTATAATTATATTATTATACATATTACATTTATAATTATATTATTATACATATTATATATTATTATACATATTATATTATTATTATATTATTATACATATTATATTATTATTATATTATTATACATATTATATTATTATTATATTATTATACATATTATATATTATAATACATATTATATCATTATTATATTATTATACATATTATATTATTATTATATTATTATACATATTATATTATATATTATTATATTATATTATTATATTATTCTCTAAAAAAGTGATTTTCTCCTTTTTAGTGCATTTTAACGTAAGCGTGGTTTTTAAAAGTTTGTTTTTATGTTTTTTATTCCGTTTGTAGAGGTTTATTCTATCGCGAGAGATTTTTCTTATCGGTGAACGAAGTTTACGCAATCGTAAATAAATTCTTGTCCCGTCCGGATAATTGGAAAAGCGTTTTGTCAACGTTAATTTGCAGTGTTTCCGGTGTTCAGTTGTTCCTTAACATTCAGCTGCGTGTTTTCGATTCCACCAATTTTATCATGTGTCCACGGAGCCGATTAATCGGTTTGTATGTCGCTGCACTACAGCGACACGGTTACGGTTAACCGGATACACGCGCATTACCATTAACCAAATAGCGGTGGTTACTCGGTTAAAACAGAACGTAGAAGGCACCGGCGTAAATGCTATCGAACAACAAAGGAATATTCATAAATTACATTATCGGAGACTTCATATATTCCCGTAATCATTCCGGGGACCCTCTCGATGCAGCAAATGAACCTCTCGTATCTCTCGAACGCAACAAATTAATAAATCTTTCCAAGCGTCGGAACCTATATCTTCCAACATTTAAAAAATCGTCACGGTTGCACGTCTAAATTTAATGTTATCGGCGCACTGGTTCGATCAATTAGACAATGATCAAGTTTGCAAAAATATTAGAAAATGACTTCAAACGAATAAAATACCACATTATTTAAAAGACCTTTTTCCTATAATCAAAGACAAAGTTCCTTTACTAAAATGTTATAATGTTGTATATTCAACTAGCAGCCCGGCTTCGCCCGTGCTAAATGTGAGAAGAATTTTGATTTTTTATCTTAAGTATATTTGTATATATAAATGGATGTTTGTATATATATATAATATATTAATATACTTAAGATAAAAAATCAAAATTCTTCTTATATATATATATACAGTGGCGTGCAATAATATTCTGCCGCTTGATAAAAGACGATAACTTTTTTAATATTGTACTATACTATTTGAATTTTTGTTGGGAAGCTGAAAAAATTTTTTATGTCGTGTTTTTAAATGAAATTGCAATGTTACCGATGTTTTTTAAATGGAATAGTCAATAAAAAACTGAATTTAGTGGATACCACCTTTTTGACCTTGAAATGACCTTGAGCAAGAATAATCATGTTGAAGCGGATGAAATGTGGAAGTTTAAAACTTACGTGCTTCAGCAAAGATTGCGCGTTGTTTACGTCGGGTTGACCTTTACATATCATATCAAGGTCATTTCAAGGTCAAAAAGGTGGTATCCACTAAATTCAGTTTTTTATTGTCTATCATGCTATCGCAACAAAAATATACTATTCCATTTAAAAAAAACATCGGTGACATTGCAATTTCATTTAAAAACACGACATATAAAAATTTTTTCTTCATTATTATATTGCCCCCCTGCAATAGCGTCACTGTGTCCTCTGAAGTTTTCTGATAGGACTGTAAATACGAAACATATTTATGTGTTATCAGTATTATCAGTGTTATCAATACTGAAATGTTCTATTCTTGAAGGTGGTCTAAACTGAGACCGAAACGTTGAATTAAACTTCATGTAATATTTTTGCAAACTGGCTGATTGTCTAATTGATCGCATCAGTGCGCCGATAACATTAAATTTAGTTATGAACAATTGACGATCGAGATACAGAGAACGATTGCACGTCCCTTGAAAAAGAAAATGGAGTAATTCTCGAAACATTCTTAAATAAATCTCAATCAGTATCGAATGATTCCAGGTTTAGTAGCTGGTAAATAAATGACCGTTAATTTGATTAATTCGCTCATGCCACCTGTATATTCCAGCTCCATTACCTAAACAATTTATGAATTTATGCAGCATTAATTCGTTCGATTAAATATAATATCCTTCGCTGAATTCGTGCAAATGCCCGCTCGACTGTAAATAATGGACGTATTTTTAAAATGAAGGGGGAGAATCATTCGAGTGCATTAGCGATTTTCTCATGGAAATGGGATCGCCAATGAATAAGAAGGCACGCCGTGAAAGAAGAAAACAGAATATGGCCAGATAAAGTACGGAATACGAGCGCCTGGAACTTTGGAATTCAGACTGCGTTGTTCCGTTTATGAAATATTCGATGTACTCTGCGGCTGCCTGCAAGAATGAAATTTCCACCGGGCTAAAGTGTTTCGTAAGAGCTGCACTATCAATGCGATGCGTTGCGGCTGATTAAAACGACTGACGTTGGAATTTGTTGCAATTGCATATCACAGCCTGCATTTTCTTCTGGGAATAAATAACACTACGGGGTCGAATTCGCGGTGTGCTATAACGAAACATGCAGAATTGGAAGTGACTTAAGTCATCACTTTTTTGATTTTTGATTTATTTAGAAAATGCAACGCTTCGAATGCTTCCTGTGCATTTTTCAACTGAGATCAACGAATTTAATTCATTCTAAGCATGCTATACTATATCTTCATAATTAGGGGTGGTTCAAGTCATCACTTTCTTGATTTTAAATTTATTTAGAAAATACAGCGCTTTAGGGGTGGTTCAAGTCATCACTTACTTGATTTTAAATTTATTTAGAAAATGCAACGCTTCGAATGCTTCCTGTGCATTTTTCAACTGAGATCAACGATTTTAATGCACTCTAAGCATGCTATGCTATAATATCTGCATAATTAGGGGTGGTTCAAGTCATCACTTCCTTGATTTTAAATTTATTTGGAAAATACAGTGCTTCGAATGCTTCTGTGCATTTTTCAACTGAGATCAACGATTTTAATGCACTCTAAGCATGCTATGCTATATCTTCATAATTAGGGGTAGTTCAAGTCATCCCTTTCTTGATTTTAAATTTATTTAGAAAATACAGTGCTTCGAATGCTTCTGTGCATTTTTCAACTGAGATCAACGATTTTAATGCACTCTAAGCATGCTATGCTATATCTTCATATTTAGGGGTAGTTCAAGTCATCACTTTCTTGATTTTAAATTTATTTAGAAAATGCAACGCTTCGAATGCTTCTTTTGAGTGTGTTCAATAGAGATCAACGATTTTAATGCACTGCAAGCATGCTATGCTATAATATTTGCATAATTTAGGGGTAGTTCAAGTCATCACTTTCTTGATTCTAAATGTATTTCGAAAATACAGCGCTTTGCTATGCTATGCTATGCTTTAATATCTGCATAATTTAGGGGTAGTTCAAGTAATTATTTCTGAGTTTTAAAATTTCTTTATAAGATACAAAGCTTTGTACGTTTCCAATTTTGTCTATTTCAACATGTAAATTGATGAAGACTTGGGCATCAGTGATTTTGTTAAAACTGAACTATTCTATAGTATAATATCTGCATACTTAGGGGTACTTTAAGTTATCACTTCTCTGGTTTCAAATTTGTTTAGAAAATACAGCGCTTCGAATGCTTCCTGTGCATTTCTCAACTGAGATCAACGATTTTAATGCATTCTAAGCATGCTATACTATATCTTCATAATTAGGGGTAGTTCAAGTCATCCCTTTCTTGATTTTGAATTTATTTGGAAAATACAGTGCTTCGAATGCTTCCTGTGCATTTTTCAACTGAGATCAACGATTTTAATGCATTCTAAGCATGCTATACTATGATATCTTCATAATTAGGGGTAGTTCAAGTAATTATTTCTGAGTTTTCAAATTTCTTTATAAGATACAAAGCTTTGTACGTTTCCAATTTTGTCTATTTCAACATGTAAATTGATGAAGACTTGGGCATCAGTGATTTTGTTAAAACTGAACTATTCTATAGTATAATATCTGCATACTTAGGGGTACTTTAAGTTATCACTTCTCTGGTTTCAAATTTGTTTAGAAAACACAGTCCCTTCAGCCTCGTAATTTTTTATTTTCACAAAGAAAGAATTTGATGAATCGAATTGAAGTTTTTTTTACTTCATAACACAATGTTTCAGCTTGAATTATCAATTCATTTAATTCTGCCCTGTATTATAAAATAAGAAAGTTGGCTTTGTAATCGAGGAAAGCATAAACAAAGCAAGTGACGCTGAGATAGAACGAATTCTTAAGTTTGGCAAACAGAAGCTTCCGAACACAGAAATTTAACAATGCTTTTTGGTCGTTGTTGTTGCCCAATCTTCTTTAGCTGGGAGCCGAGCGGTTCTTCTTAATATTATTTCGCCGAGCTTTCAGCTACCATCTTAAAGCTGTTTCCTCAACGATGAATGCTCCGGATTATGTAGGGATTGGAATTATTTCCAGATTTCTTTTCTCGGAGGTTCTTCGTGTCCGCTGTTCCCTATATCCGCGTTATTAATTTATTGTCAAGAGGGGAGGGGTCGTAATCTTCTCTGTTTTATCTCGCGATGTAAATCCAGTTCTCTGATCTACACCGTACCTATGAGAAAACGAGATTAGGTAGGTCTGATGCCAACTTTTTTCGTGAAATCGATACCTCCGCACGTGAAACTCGCGTGTTTATTGTGTACCGAGTAATCAACGGATCAATAATTTTGTATACTTCGACAAGGTCATGGAAAATTATTTATTCGTCCGTTACGAGTTATATATATAAATAGGTTTGCGATCGAAAAATTGATACTAAATGAATGATGATATCGGAACACAGGTTCGATCTGAAATGTCGTACACACAACATTTTGCTGTTCTTCCGTTTATGGTACAACTCAGAATTCGATGAAATTTTGAAGATAGGTTCTTTTTTTACTAAAATGACGATTGCTAGAAGGATTTTTCCCGACTCGAAAAAATAATTTTTATCATTTCGATGTTGCGCTCTACTTTACCGACTTTGTACTTTATGTTCGTGTTGTGCGCATGCGTCAGTGCGATGCGACAGTGCGTCAACTGCTTTTAGAGTCGTATAGATGGTATAGTTTAAGCTTGCAGAAGAGAAACTCATTATGGCTGCTCTTCCGTTTATGGTACAACTCAGAATTCGATGAAATTTTGAAAATAGGTTCTTTTTTGACTAAAATGACGATTTCCAGAAGGATTGTTTGCGCGTCGAAAAAAAATTTTTATCATTTCAATGTTGCGCTCTACCTTACGAACTTTGTACTTTATGTCCGTGCTGTGCGCATGCGTCAGTATGATGCTACAGTTCGTCAAGTGCTTTTAGAGTTGTATAAGTCATATAGGTTAACAATGAGTCATTTAAATTTGTTTTACATTGTAAAAAAAATGAATGATTTCAACTCAGCACTAGAATGGGTGAGAGAACTTGGGTTAATTCCTATAGAAAGTATTGTGGAAAACATAAGAATAAAATGACATATGTTCAAATAAGAGGAAAATTAGGTTAGGATTAGGTTAATCCGAAAAGTTTATTTATTATTTAGTTATATTATTATTTATGTGATTAGAATGAGTTGTGGTTGAACGCTGTGAGGTGAACTAGGCTGGTGATGATTTTTACAACTAATTGAAGATATTCTACATGAAATAGAAAGTCGGTAAGTCGGTAAGGTAGAGCGCGACATTGAAATGATAAAAAAATTTTTTTCCGATGCGCCAAAAATCCTTCTGGCAATCGTCATTTTAGTAAAAAAAAGAACCTATTTTCAAAATCTCATTGAATTCTGTAGTGTACCAGAAACGGAAGTTTCGCCCAACATTTTACCTAAATTTATCATTAAAAATGTCATACAACGTTGCAATTATCCCACTAGCTCTGTGTTCGCTTGTAACAAATGATCTAACTTACAATACAGATGTATGAAAACATTTTTAAACATTGTTATCAAAGATACACACAATTTATTTTCTAGTTTACATTAATGATCGAACCTGTGCGCCGAAATCATCATACATTTATTACGAGTTGTGCTTCGATTTTAATGGATTTTTTTGATTGATAAAAAGAAAAACTGAAGGTGCTCGGTATGAATAAACTTCATCGTGCGAGTTACGTTTCGGATCATTGAAGTACAAATCAACGCGCGAGTCCTTCCCTGCTTTTAATAGTAATTTAATCCGGTATTAAATTATCAGTACAACAAAAGCCGTAAATGAGATCTCATCGGCTCGAACGTAATTACGTTTTCCCTCCGCTTTGTTATTTATATTTGCGATCCTCGTTTCTGTTATCTAGAATGTACTGTAGAAATTATCTACTCCCTCGAATCAAAGAACCGTTTGTGTACAACATATAATGTACTACAATAAGAGGCCAGTCGGACATTGTTTACTTCTACAGGTTGCGTTAACGTTATTCTTATTTATGCAGTTTACCATTTCGAATTTAATGTGAAGCCATATGCTTCTTTTGCCTTAACTTTCGACCAAACGGTTTTTCCACAAAAATGATTTATGCATTCTTGAAACGAATCGCGATAAATTTACAGTGTCAGAACCATATGTTCTTGGCTATCCTTAACAATTTAAGTGAAAGTTTCAATATTAGTAAGAACATAGTCCAAATCTTAAAATTTCTGAAATCCACCAAAATTTTCCACACTCTTGTAGGCTGTTCTTCCGTTTATGGTACAACTCAGAATTTGATGAAATTTTGAAAATAGGTTCTTTTTTTACTAAAATGACGATTGCCAGAAGGATTTTTGGCGCGTCGAAAAAAAATTTTTTATCATTTCAATGTTGCGCTCTACCTTACCGACTACTGACTTACCGACTTTGTACTTTATGTTCGTGCTGTTCGTGAACCAATATCTACAATGGGAAGATTATGCGATGAAAATTAATTTCGATTAGGTTAACCCGAAAAATTAATTTATTATTTAGTCATATTATTATTTATGTGATTAGAATGAGTTTACCTTATATATATATTTAAATAGTTTTTCGATCGAAAATATGATAATAAATGTGAGATGATTTCGACGTAAAAAAATCTCACTCTTGAGAATGATCCTCATCAGGATCGAAACGTTGAGTTTTTAATTTGCAAAATTGCTATTGTTTATATTATTGATCGAACCTGTGCGTCAAAATCATCTCACTTTTTTTTTCTTTCCGTATTTAACGTCGCTCTGAACTCTTAGCTAAGGTTATTTCGCGACGGGACAACATTTATTACCTTATATTGTATGTATTACTTTAAATTAAAGAGGATTCGTTTATAGATGATACGTGTGAATTTTTATGGCGCTGTAAGGTGAACTAGGCTGACGATGATCCCTTTTTACAACTAATTGAAGATATTCTATATAAAATAGAAAGTCGGTAAGTCGGTAAGGTAGAGCGCGACATCGAAAAAATTTTTTTCGACGCGCCAAAAATCCTTCTGGCAATCGTCATTTTAGTCAAAAAAGAACCTATTTTCAAAATTTCATCGAATTCTGATTTTTGCTATAAACGGAAGTTTCGCCCTCTTGTGTATAACAAGTACAAATTGATCATATAACTATATAGATGTAATATTGCAATCAAATTACAAAATCATTGTGGTCGCTAACGAGCTTGACGTTGATGCGACCTGTATAAATAAATAATAATAAAAAATGTATCCCTCTATTCACCTGACCTTCTCGTTTCGTGATACGTGACGCAACTTTGGTGATAAGAATTAAGAATGCTGGGCAAAAGCG
Organism: Lasioglossum villosulum; assembly: GCA_963971365.1. NCBI lineage: Eukaryota > Metazoa > Arthropoda > Insecta > Hymenoptera > Halictidae > Lasioglossum > Lasioglossum villosulum. The sequence continues at coordinate 20,941,172 of OZ020495.1, read as the reverse complement.
GAGCGTGCGTGCGTCTGCGTGCAAATACGTGTGGATGCTTCGGTTCTGTGTACAGTTTTCGGGTTTGTCCCGAGGGAGAAATGGTGTGTCAAAGCGAGGGCAGAACAAGAATCTCCCACCGGAATGTGGCTTCATGGATTTTCGCCTGGAATTTCGAGCAGGAAAATACAGCTTTGCAGAAGTTGCTGCGCACCCCCTCGACCATCCCAATTTTATTAAGATCCTCCTAAGAGAACCAGAACGATGCCCCTTACCTGTTCTCGTGGAATTCCAATTTGAGTGGCTTTCGAATACCGTATGTACGACAAAGAATCTCGAAATCGACGGGGCGGCTAGGTTCAAGTTTTTCCTAGTCGAATCGCGGACAAGAGATTTCGCCCGGATATTATATCGCATTATTCAAGCGATACGTGTCGGGCGTCTCTCCTTTCTAGGTTAATCGCCTCGCATTTATCTCCATCTAAGGTCTACGCTGCTAAAGTTCACGTCTCAATGAACATTAATTTCACGGTTAACTTTAATTTCGAGAGAGACGCGTGTATTTCATTACCGATTCCTTCCTGGTTCTCGAGAAGAGGTTAGGGACTTCAGAATTAGTTTTACTAGCAATTTGTTGGCTTGCTTCCCTCGGGGGAGAGGGAAAATGCGAACATTAGGGAATTGTGGTGTTTTAAATAAACAAATTCATTACTTACATCTAATTAAAGGAAGGAAGATAATCGAATCAATTGCGATTGCAGGAAGTAGGAAAAACAGGTTCGATCTTGTCCAGTATATTTACCGAGTAGTTACGGAAGCAGCCGAGTGTAGCCGACAAGATTCGAACTTCTCCGAAGTTAGAGATAAGATAGAATTAATTAATTAAGTATATATTAAAAAAAATTTTGTCAAAAATTGCAATTGTTCGGAATTGTTGAGAAAATACTAAAAAGTTGCATTTTCTACTTTTTTATGTGGGCCTATATTGAAAATTTTTAAAATACGTTTTTTAGGCCTGTGTCAATTATAACATTCTGAAAATTTCGTCAAAATCTTTCTATAAACGTTTAAATATGTTAAAAATTGCAGATTTTTACGATTTTCGACCTACAACTGTATCTTTCAATGTCAGTGCATATAACTGACACAGATCCACAAAACGCATTTTAAAAATTTTCAATATTGGCTCACATAAAAAAGTTATAAAATGCAATTTTTAGTATTTTTGCTGTAATTCCGAAGAATTGCAATTTTTGACAAAATTATTTTTCGCATCAACCGATTTCGATGCAACTTTACCAGTGCATATAACTGACCCAGATCTACAAAACGCATTTTTAAAATTTTCAATATTGGCCCACACAATAAAAGTTATAAAATGCAACTTTTAGTATTTTTGCTACAATTCCGAAGAATTGCAATTTTTGTCAAAATTATTTTTCGCATCCTGTAGTAAACTAATTGCTCTAGCTTCCCAACAAGAATTCAAATAGTATTGTACAATATTAAAAAAGTTATCAATATATATAAATGTATGTTTGTATATATATATATATATATATATATATATATATATATATATATATATATATATATATATATATATATATATATTAATATACTTAAGATAAAAAATCTAAATTCTTCTCATATTTAGCACGGGCGAAGCCGTGTCGAGGGCTGCTAGTATTTTATACTTTGGGAGGTGTGATATTGAATTTGACTTCAATCGAAGTAGTTACTTGAAAGAAATTACTTGAAATGAGGTTTTCGCATCGATATTAGACAAAGTTAAGTAAAAATTAAAACGAGTAACTATTTACCCTCTATAATTGCACAGAATCGAGAGTAACCGAGTGTAATTTAACAATAATTGATCAGAATTAATTAAAATTGAACAATATTGAGAACAATTGAATTCATGAAAATTGAACAGAAACGTCCACGACTTAATAAAATTTAACGAGATTGAATGGTCTCGAATGGAATTGAACCAACTTGAATGGGATTGAGCAAAAATAAACGGAACTGACCAAAATTGAATAGAACCACTTGGAACGGTATACGTAGAACGAACCAGTGCTAAACGAAATAAAAATCGGCCGGGCCAAAACAGCGACGATCGGCAATGGGAACTTCTCCGATCACAATGCCTTTCGTTGTCGCGTTTCTCGGCAGATTAGACCGAACAATGAAGGATCGATGGGGGCGCGCGGGAGTCACGGAAAGAATGGAATTCCATAAACTGATTCGGGGGTGTCGCGACAGTTGTATGCAGCCGCTTAAATCAGCGTCACGTGGACAAGGTTGATCGTGCGTGAACAAAGCAGAAGGCCGGTGTAAATCAGTCTCGGGCCCTCTTTCTCCCAATGTTTGGCTTCTGCGGCGCTGCCAGGATTAGAGGAGTCTCTTCCGTCGAATGGTTCGGTTACCGAGGCTTGGTTCCCTTTCGACGATTCTTTCTCTCCGCTGATCACCGGCGGTATCGCCTGTTCCGCTCTCGACGCCTTTCATCGTAGTCTCCCTGTTTGCTACAGCAAAGTTCCGATTCCTATTCAGTTTGGGGGGTCCCGATTCTTGTTCAGGCTTACTCACTCCACTGCCTGACAACGCTGTTCCGCGCCGCAGGGCGGCGACTATTGTACAGTAATTTCTCAATCGTAGTCCTCGGTCGCCTCTGCAATCGTAGTCCAGTGCCTACCCATTCCACCGCCTGTCAACGCTGCGCCGGGCAGCAGGACGGCGATGTTTGATGTCGGCTCGGGTATATCGGTGTGAACACCACTGCATTGACTCGAGTGAATCGAATTTTCAAACTACTTAATTTTCATTATTTTTTTATGAGATTTTACTGGCTTATTCCTGGCATTTTTCTCATTAAAATCATACCAAACACGATATAATTTGGCCAATATTTAGTGGTTTAATCGACGTTCAAAGGCCCGCGTGTTCTCGCAATGAATTGGCAATGACAGAATTGTTTAATTTCCATGATTGTTTTATGGGACTTTCACTACCTTATTTCTGGCATTTTTCTGATTAAAACAAGACCAAACACGATATAATTTGGCCAATATTTAGTGGTTTCATTGACGGTATGAAGTAATTGTAGGGAATGGAAGAAGACAGCGAGTGAAAAAAAATAAGAACCAAATATTGGCCAAATTATATCGTGTTTGGTGTGATTTTAATCAGAGAAATGCCACGAATATGTTGGTGGAAGTTCCATAATGATATCATCGAAAATAAAGAAGCTAAGGTCTTGGTGTTTTATCGTGATGACGCGCGGGCCTTTAAACTGTGCCGGCGACGGGGACACGCTTCGGCCACGCGATCCTATTTCATTCTGTCCTTCTCTACGTTCGGCTTGTCGTTTGAAGTCTCAGCGCGGTAGGGTAGACGCAGTCATAAATCAAAAAATAGCCACCCTACTTGATCGTAGTCCGTTCAAAACACGGGTGTTGGGACTACGATTGAGAAATTACTGTACTACCCCCTGAGAGTAAAAATGTACGGGTTTATATACCCGAAAATTGAAGGGGGTGGTCTGTTCATAACCTAATCGCCGCTTAGGACCAGACTCTAGTTTTTTGTCGATTTCCATTAAGTCGAGCCAGAGCTCGGTCTTCGTTAAGGGGGTAGAGTACCCACGTGACATCACTAGAATCTAACTAGAATATTGCTAGATTTTGGGCCAAAAAGAGGGGTTTACGGGAACACACCTCACGTCCTCATACGATTATATTTTGAGCTGCATGAGGGCTCATTCTAAAGGGGAAGGTTAAACGATGCGCGCGCAGTAATGTGAGTGTCCAAAGTAGGGAAAACAAATGAAGAAAAATTCCGGATATTCTAATGTATTTTTCGATCACAAAAAGATTTTTCCTGCTAATTTAGGGACCCACGCGCGCTTCGTTTAACCTTCCTCTTTCAAATGAGCCCTCACTCAGCTCAATATATAATCGTATGAGGACTTGAGGTGTGTTCCCGTGATCGCATTCAATTGTTCCCTAGATTCCGTTCATGAAGGGCAAGTAGAAGCAATTTTAGTTCAGCTACTTGGACGAGATGGCGCTTAGTGTCCTGACTAAGGAGAATTATCAGCGTAGTTTCTTAACAACAAAAGTGTAAAGGGCATGAAGCCACTCGGATGCATTAATAGCAATAAAGATATTGATGAAAAGAAAAAAAAACCTGTAATGATAGCGAAACTAAAGCGTTAGATTGATACAGATGTATGTTCACCACTGTTGCCAAATTGGTTTTCCGCGCGGAGGTTGGTCGCAATGAAAAATACCATAGTCACGTGGGGCCCCTACCCCCTTAAAAGGGATCAACTAAGATAAGAAGAGGTTATCTAGGACGTTTCCTGCCAGAGACGATTTTGAAGAGATTCCTGTGGGAAAGTTAACGGAATCTGTTCGCTAACCGTCACACTCGTAAAAAAATAAAGCATTTTGAATTGACATTACATTGTGAGAACACGTGGGCCTTTAAACCGTGTCGGCGACGGCCGCACGCTGAGGGTAGCCGTCGCCGACACCGTTGCTCCATTGTAGTCTCGCTCGGCGCGATCGGAGTGGTAGACCCAGCAGTAAACCAGAAAAGCGAGTCTAGGTTGCGATTCCTGTTCGCTCCAAGAACCACCCCCTGAACAAGAATCGAGGGATTGCTGTACTTCGAAAAACCGTCTTTCACGCGGGGAACCCGTTAGCTCGCCGTCTCGTCGCGTCCTTTCCTGTACACAGCAGTGGAGCACGCGTCGACGCGAACATGGAGAGACCAGGGGCACAGCGGGGACCTCGATTCTATCCTAACGTAATTCAGTCTCCGGAGCTTTTCGCGGAACAATGGCTAATAATTGCCGACTACTTGTACAAGAGGACGTGATGAACGCGGCAGACGGTGCCGTCTGCGCGACGAACATTGCGCACGGATAAACGTATCCGTTGAGGAAACGAAGTTTGCGAACGGGGACGAGTCTTTTGGGTATTATTCTCCTCCCGAGCTCTTTCTCTCTCTCTCTCTTTCCACCTCTGTCTTCGTCCTTCGTCCCCCTCTCCGCTCCGCTTCGTCACAAAGAGCCATTCAACCGAAAGAAATAATAACTAGTTCGGCCGAGTTCAACCTACACAAACGAATCGATGGAGATTATTTACTGTACAAAGAGAATCTACTAAACTTACCTCGGAAAGTCTTGGAGATAGTTTTGCGAACATTTTCACAGCTCAGAGATGTTTTCGAGAGGCTGCCGAGAAGGTGTGTTTCACGGGGCGAGGGGGGAACGCGTGGGACCAAGTTGCGGGGGATGATTGTGTAGCTGGAAACGGTGGCAAGAGCTCGTGTACACTCGACTGTCTTATAACACGGTTTTGGTGTAACACCGTGCGAAAATTGCGACGATTCTCCTTTAACGCAATGCGCTTTTAACACGGTTGCTGTATAGCATGATTTAATGGACTTGGGCAATCCTTCGTATCCCTTTGAATTTGCAAGTTTTGCTTAACACGGTTTCGATATTACAGGGAACGAATTCACTGTGCTGCAGGGGGTTGATTGGGAACACAGGGTGTCAGCAGCTCGATTAATTTGCACCCAATTTGAGTGGTGCATGCGTGTTTTTAAAACACCCTGTGCGTGCTCTGTTTGTCTTCGTTTGTGAGATATAACGAATTCTGATTATTCTGTTTAAGCCTGCATAAAAATCAGATCATGAGATAACTAACTGTATTTAATGCAATTGCACGCGAGTTAACGAAATTGGATAGAATGCAGATGAACACAGACGAGTACAAGTGCATAATGCTGAATTGAACTACGAGCCGAGGAAACTTGAATCGAATAGAATTTCAACGCAGTTGAATCAAATTGAATATAATTGAACAGAAACTATCGGAGTTGAATCAAACTGAATGCAAGCGAATCACTTTGAATACAACTGTACGTAATTGAATTGTGTAGAATGTAATTGAATACGAATGGGCTAGGTGGAATTGAATTGAGCAGAATTTAAGTGAATTGCGAGGAACTGAGCAGTGTTCGATCGAGTAGAATTCAATGTAGTTGAATTCAATCGAATCGAATAGAATTTGAACGCAGTTGAATCAAATTGAATATAATTGAACAGAACCTATCGCGGTTGAATCAAATTGAATATGTATAATTGAACAGACCCTGTCGCAGTTAAATAAAATTGAATGCAAGCGAATCATATTGAATACAACTGTAAGTAATTGAATAGTGTAGAATGTAATTGAATACAAATGGGCTAGACTTAATTGAATTGAACAGAATTTAAGTGAATTGCGAGGAGCTGAGCAGTCTCCAATCGAGTAGAATTTAACGCAGTTGAATTCAATCGAATCGAATAGAATTTGAACGCAGTTGAATTCAATCGAATTGAATAGAATTTGAACGCAGTTGAATCAAATTGAATATGATTAATCAGAATCTATTGCAGTTAAATAAAATTGAATGCAAGTGAATCACGTTGAATGCAACTGTACGAAATTGAATAGTGTAGAATATAATTGAATACGAATGGGCTAGACGGAATTGAATTGAACAGAATTGTAAGGAGTGGAGCAGTCTCCAATCGAGTAGAATTTAACGCAGTTGAATTCAATCGAATCGAATAGAATTTGAACGCAGTTGAATTCAATCGAATTGAATAGAATTTGAACGCAGTTGAATCAAATTGAATATGATTAATCAGAATCTATTGCAGTTAAATAAAATTGAATGCAAGTGAATCACGTTGAATGCAACTGTACGAAATTGAATAGTGTAGAATATAATTGAATACGAATGGGCTAGACGGAATTGAATTGAACAGAATTGTAAGGAGTGGAGCAGTCTCCAATCGAGTAGAATTTAACGCAGTTGAATTCAATCGAATCGAATAGAATTTGAACGCAGTTGAATTCAAACGAATGGAATAGAATTTGAACGCAGTTGAATCAAATTGAATATGATTAATCAGAATCTATTGCAGTTAAATAAAATTGAATGCAAGTGAATCACGTTGAATGCAACTGTACGAAATTGAATAGTGTAGAATATAATTGAATACGAATGGGCTAGACGGAATTGAATTGAACAGAATTGTAAGGAGTGGAGCAGTCTCCAATCGAGTAGAATTTAACGCAGTTGAATTCAATCGAATCGAATAGAATTTGAACGCAGTTGAATTCAATCGAATTGAATAGAATTTGAACGCAGTTGAATCAAATTGAATATGATTAATCAGAATCTATTGCAGTTAAATAAAATTGAATGCAAGTGAATCACGTTGAATGCAACTGTACGAAATTGAATAGTGTAGAATATAATTGAATACGAATGGGCTAGACGGAATTGAATTGAACAGAATTGTAAGGAGTGGAGCAGTCTCCAATCGAGTAGAATTTAACGCAGTTGAATTCAATCGAATCGAATAGAATTTGAACGCAGTTGAATTCAAACGAATGGAATAGAATTTGAACGCAGTTGAATCAAATTGAATATGATTAATCAGAATCTATTGCAGTTAAATAAAATTGAATGCAAGTGAATCACGTTGAATGCAACTGTACGAAATTGAATAGTGTAGAATATAATTGAATACGAATGGGCTAGACGGAATTGAATTGAACAGAATTGTAAGGAGTGGAGCAGTCTCCAATCGAGTAGAATTTAACGCAGTTGAATTCAATCGAATCGAATAGAATTTGAACGCAGTTGAATTCAATCGAATTGAATAGAATTTGAACGCAGTTGAATCAAATTGAATATGATTGAACAGAATCTATTGCAGTTAAATAAAATTGAATGCAAGCGAATCACGTTGAATGCAACTGTACGAAATTGAATAGTGTAGAATATAATTGAATACGAATGGGCTAGACGGAATTGAATTGAACAGAATTGCAAGGAGTTGAGCAGTCTCCAATCGAGTAGAATTTAACGCAGTTGAATACAATCGAATTGAATAGAATTTGAACGCAGTTGAATCAAATTGAATACAATTGAACAGAACCTATCACAGTTGAATCAAATTGAATACTTATAATTGAACAGAACCTATCGCCGCTAAACAAAATTGAATGCAAGCGAATCACGTTGAATACAACTACAAATAATTGAATAGTGTACAATATAATTGAATACCAATGGGTTAGACGGAATCGAATTGAACAGAATTTAAGCGAATAGCAAGGAGCTGTGCAGTCTCCGATCGAGTAGAATTTAACAGAGCTGAATTCGGTCGAGTATAGTTGACCACAATTGAACATAATTGAACAGAGCTTATCGCATTTAAAAGGAATTGGAAAGAACCCAATCGCACTAAACACAATTCCACCAAATCGACCAGGGTTGAATACAATTCCCCTTCCGTTCTGCAAGAACCATCGAGCAGAAAGGAATAATAACTACTCGAACCGAGTTCAACCAGCAGAAATGAATCGGCAGACATTATTAACAGTGCAGAAAGAGAATGTACCAAACTTCCGTTGCCCCAACTCGGCGCTACTTCCGCGACCATTTCCAATGCCCGTAACCGTTACAAAGACCGTGCAACTGTCAAACGAGAGCGCGTTAAAGTGGAACTGTTTTTCGCGAGCGGGTCGTACACGATATTTTTCAATTTATTCCACTGAAAATGAGGAACCGAATCTTGCGGGCGATAGTTATCGGGGACAGCGTGTTCCGGTGGCCATAAGCGTCAAGGCGAAGCTGACTCGATCATAGTTCTCGGCCGGGGGAGGTGCTCGTCCCGGATCTATAAAAAATGAGGATAAAGGAAATTTCCAGGGCGCGCGATAGGTTCGCGCTTTGTTCGGGATCGGTTCTCCAGGGGTTTGTTTGATGCGTTTGTCCGAAATCGAGCGTGATCCTCGAGCGTGGTAACGTCCGCGAGGGTGACGGCAGTCGATACAAGCGAAAATTGGGCCGGGACAAGATGGTATTGCTCCTCTCGCCGTCGGCGAATAAGCTCTCGGGGAAAAAGTTGATATTAGATAGAAGCCTCTGATTCAGAAACGAAAATGCCCGCGTTCGAGAAATCGTATCTCACGACCGGGGACCTCGATTCCTTTCGTGACCGGGAAGTTTATGCTGCTCGGAAAATTTCTAGCTCGATCGTCCACACACACACACACACACGCGCGCGCGCGCGCGCGCGGAGATGTGGCTCGGGTGAGATTCTGAAAAGATAGGTAAAATTAAAATGTAGTTTAAAAACGGACCCCTTGGAATTCTGGAAGACCTTTCCCGCACTGTTTGGGGCAGAGGAAGTGTGCCGGTGTAATCGATTTCGCAAACTTTTAATTCACTCGGAGAAGATCGATTCAGTCGAACGAGTGCGATAGGAAATACCCGGAAACGCTGACCAACCTTCGCATAAACGAGTTTTCATTTTTCTCGGATCGTTAGTGGGACGTTCTCGCGGTTGAAAATATACTCAGCCAGATTGCTGCGAGACTTCCTGTGAAATCGTACAAATCCACGTCACGTGGACGAATTCCTTTCTTTTCGCGAGAATCCTACTCGAACCATATTCAATTCCATTCAAGTTTGCTGAAGTTGAAGGGAAAGTAACTAGAATTGCATAGAATTGAATTATAAGTGAGTATCAAGCATAGATTAAATGTTATCGGCGCATTGGTTCGATCAATCAAGTACTTTAAAACGCTATTTGCAAAATATTACAACATTTTATCTCGACGTTTCGATCTAGATTTAGATCATCTTCAAGAGATTAACAAAAACAACATTGTATCTGTAATGGAACAAAAGAAAATTATTTCAATTTAAACAAGAAACCCCAAAAACGATGACCCATATTATAATAGGTAAAATGTTACTCACTTGCGTAGTGTCACAAAACCAACTTTAAGTTAATACATTCGTTATATGTACAGTGACTTGCATTAATATTCGGACGCTCTAAAAAAACCGATAACTTTTTTAATATTGTACTACACGATTTGAAATTTTTTGGGGAGCTAGAGCAATTAGTTTGCTACTGAATGTGGAAAAACATTTTTGCAAAAATTGCAATTGATCGGAGTTGTAGAAAAAATACTAAAAGTTGCATTTTACAACTTTTTTATGTGGGTCTATGTTGAAAATGTAAGAAATCCGTTCTGTAGATCTGTGTGAATTGTATGCACTGTGAATGTTTCATCGAAATCGGCTGATGCAGAAAGAAACGTCCGGCATTGAAAGATGTAAGAATTCTTGGATGTTTAATTAAAGATATGTTTAATTGACACAAGTCTACAAAACGTATTTTTTAAATTTTCAATATAGGCCCAGATAAAAAAGTTGTAAAATGCAACTTTTAGTATTTTTGCTGCAATTTCGATCAATTGCAATTTTTGACAAAACTATTTTTCGCATCAACCGATTTCGATGAAACTTTACCAGTGCATATAACTGACACAGATCTACAAAACGCATTTATAAAATTTTCAATATTCGCCCACATAAAACAGTTGTAAAATGCAATTTTTAGTATTTTTTCTACAATTCCGATCAATTGCAAATTTTGAAAAAATGTTTCTCCACATCCTGTAGCAAACTATTTGCTCTAGCTTCCCCAAAGAATTCAAATCGTATAGTTAAATGTTTAACCAGTTATCGTTTTTTTAGAGTGTCCGAATATTAATGGAAGTATTCAATTGTATCTCGATCGTAAATATTAATTAATCTTGAAATAATGTTATCGGCGCAACGATTTCGATCTATTTTTACAAAAATATAGCTATTTTACAATATATCCGACGTTTCGGTTCTGATTTGAACCTTTTTCAAAGGAAATTGCGTTTGCTATTAACTTTATTTATAATCATATATCATTAGCATGCTTGATTATGTAGTATCTGAGATATATCTGAGATATCTACATAATCAAGCATGCTAATGATATATGATTATAAATAAAGTTAATGGCAAACGCAATTTCCTTTGAAAAAGGATCAAATCAGAACCGAAACGTCGGATATATTGTAAAATAGCTATATTTTTGTAAAAATAGATCGAAATCGTTGCGCCGATAACATTATTTCGAGATTAATTAATGGAAGTCACTGTATACGAGTGATTCGAATAGAATTAAATAGAATCCGGCAATTGTCAAGAGATGTAATTGAATACAAGCTAATTAGAAACCAAAGTAGTGCGGGACATTGAGCCAGCGATAAACCGTATCGAATAGAATTGCATATAACCTAATATAGGAATTGAGTACAGTGAAATGATAAACAAATGGAATTCTTTTAAACATAACGATTACCGACTGGAATTCCGTAGAATTGAACCGACAATTGACAGGATACCACAGAATGGAATATAATTGAATAATCGATAGAACGGAATCGGTTTGAACGAAGAACAATTGATTCCTAATTGAATTCTATTCAATTCCACCGAATCCTATGGAATCCCAAATTAATCTCCAGAGAGAGAGAGAGAGTTGTAGGTTGAATTCGAAATTAAGTACAGCGATAGTCGAATCAGTCAAGATCCCCAGCCGTCTTCCCGCGTCGATGGTCCTAGGCGCAAGAAGATGGACCGAAGGATGCAGCTGAATACTGTCTTATTAGCAACCATTCGAAACGGAATATCCTCTAATACCGGCGCGCCGGGGACAATTTATGCCGGCGATAAGAGATTGTACAGGAGATTGCAGAATATGTCCAGCTGGGCTTATTACTTGCACCTGCACGCGCACGCGAAGACCGATACATGCGGCTTTGCAATATGCTGCATGTGCCCGGGCGTTGCAGGGTACATGTTGCACGTTCACGCACCACCACCACCACCACCACGGCCACCACCATCACCGTACACCGGTGCGGTTAGCTACATACGTCATGGTTATCGGAATGACCCACCGCGGAATAAAGCATTTCGGTTTTTAGGCATTGTTTCGCTCCGCTACCAGGAACGCGACGGGGTTGGCCGGCCCCTCGTAAAGCCAGCACATTTTTGCTCGTTGTCGCTAAATTATCTCTTTACCGATACAGGGCGAGCCCGTTGTCCGAACAGATTATCAAAGAGTAATTATGCTCGCCCGCCATTTTTAATACTCCACCACCCTCCCCCACCTTCGATTGCCTCGCAATTTTCTCGCGGCTCGACGCTTAAACGCTGTCTGAAAGACACCAAAAAGACGTCTTGAAGATACTTAAACAGTGCATGAAAGTAGTAATATACAGGGTGTTCGACTACAGTTGGGATAAAATTTAAGGAGTGGTTCCTTACGATGATATGAGACGAAAATGAAGAATAAAAAAATTGCGATTTCGGATTCGTTATTTAGCTATTCGCAATTAAAAATCAACAACGCGTCTAACAAAAGTGTACGTTGTGTACGTCAAAGAGTTCAATGTTGTCCAACGATTTGTTAAACATTTTCACCTCGCTGGGGCCCCAAATGAGAACCAAGGTATGCATGCATCTGTCACTTGGTACGTGACTGTCGCGTTGTTAATAGCTAAATAACGAAGCCGAAATCGCAATGTTTTTATTTTTCATTTTCGTCTTATATCATCGTTAAGAACCAACCCTTAAATTTTCTCCCACCTGTAGTCGAACACCCTGTATATATAAGCATATAGATTTTCTAATTTTCTTTACAACCTTGTCTTAAATTTTAAGATTTTATGCGTTGAAAAAGACGCTTAAAAGCTGTCTGGAAGACACCAAAAAGATGTCAAAAAGATGTCTTGAAGATACTTAAGCAGTGCATGAAAGTAGTAATATATATAAACATATAGATTTTCTAATTTTATTTACAACTTTTTCTTAACATTTAAGATTTTATGCGTCTGAAAAAGACGCTTAAAAGCTTTCTGAAAGACACCAAAAAGATGTCAAAAAGATACTTAAGCAGTGCATGAAAGTAGTAATATATATAAACATATAGATTTTCTAATTTTCTTTACAACAATTTCTTAACTTTTAAGATTTTATGCGTTGAAAAGGACGCTTAAAAGCTGTCTGAAAGACACCAAGAAGATGTCAAAAAGATGTCAAAAAGATGTCAAAAAGATGTCAAAAAGATGTCTTGAAGATACTTAAGCAGTGCATGGAAGTAGTAATATATATGTATAAACATATAGATTTTCGAATTTTCCTTACAACTTTTTCTTAAACTTTAAGATTTTATGCGTCTAAACATGATGCTTAAAAGCTGTCTGAAAAACACCAAAAAGATGTCAAAAAGACGTCTTAAATATACTTAAGCAGTGCATGAAAGTAGTAATATATATATAATGTTATATTGGGTTTTTTAAGGTTGCTCTGTGAACAAAGTTTTATTTTACTATTTTGCACACCTCTCTTATTTACACTATTTACAATTTACAACACCCTTACCTGTGAACAAAGAAACGACATTAAAGTTTTTATTTAAGATGTCAATTCCCTCTTTAATATCCTATACTTCTCATGGAGTTTCCTTCTCTATTTTTCTCCTACTTTTTCCCTCTATCGGGTAAGCCGGTTATCACTCTGATTTTCTGCTATATTCAAACTTAATGAAATATATTTTCTTTACATATATAAACATATAGATTTTCTAATTTTCTTTACAACTTTTTCTTAAATTTTAAGATTTTATGCGTTGAAAAAGACGCTTAAAAGCTGTCTGAAAGACACCAAAAAGACGTCTTACAGATGTCTTGAAGATACTTAAGCAGTGCATGAAAGTAGTAATATATAAACATATAGATTTTCTAATTTTCTTTACAACAATTTCTTAAATTTTAAGATTTTATGCGTCTAAACATGACGCTTAAAAGCTGTCTGAAAGACACCAGAAAGATGTCAAAAAGACGTCTTAAAGATACTTAAGCAGTGCATGAAAGTAGTAATATACAGGGTGTCCCAAAACTACCCTAGGAGCCGAAAATGGGAGGTTCCTTGGGTCATTTGAAGCGACATTTTCCTTTACAAAAATGGTGTCCGTGACTTTGTTTAGGAGTTATTAACGAAAAACACGGACCAATTAGAGCGCGGCTACAGCGGATTGATTCTGAGTCGACCAATGGCGACACCACGCCTCGCGGGACCTGTCGTAGAGTCGGACTCCGTTCGCTATAGCTACGCTCTGATTGGTCCGTGTTTTTTGTTAATAACTCCTAAACAAAGTCACGGACAACATTTTTGTAAAGGAAAATGTCGCTTCAAATGACCCAAGGAACCTCCCATTTTCGGCTCCTAGGGTAGTTTTGGGACACCCTGTATATAAACATATAGATTTTCTAATTTTCATGCCGCGAGTTTTTCTGCGATTTTTCTGCGAGTCACGAAATCTGCGAATCTGATCGGAAAACAATTGAACCCCGTCTTCATCCGACGACTCCGTCCGTCAGGGTTCTGAGACGTAGCACACGATGCAGCGTGAATAACAGAAATGGAAATTACGATATTGTAAAAACACGTTTTATAGTTGCGAAAGGGACACGGGATTCCTCGATTTTGAGGAGAAACATGTTCTCTGCGCCGTAAGACCTGTAGCAGATCGTCTGGTTTTGGGATCTGGCACGTGATATGGTATTCTGTTAGGAACGCGAACGAAAGCGTTGTATGAATTCTGGCAAAAAATTCGCAGGAAGCTTTCCCATGATCAGAGAACTTTGAAATTCGCCTCGGATAAGAACAGCTTCGAAAGAAAAGAAGAGCACAGTGCGAGAGCTAAGCCGAGGGGATCGAAGCGCAGGAATTTCGTTAGGTGGCCGAACTTATCGAAAGGCATCGTTAGAGTTTACAACGGGACTGTTCCTATCTCGGAATCCGTTCCCCGCTTTTGTTCCTTTTATTATTTCTAACGCTACATCCTCCTATTCCGTGGCGTTAATTCCGAAGCAGAAACGCAAAGCAGAGCGAAGCGGAGAACCCGTTGGATATGTCGCTTATTACACTGCAAAAACTTTTCTCATTTCGATTCGCTTCGCACGAGAATACGAAAGGTATTGCGTGGGGTATTGGACCAACTAACGGAGTCAAAGCCCCGGAATGTTATGAGAGGATTCGGGAACATCTATTTACGCACAGCATTATTGCACATGGTAAAACAGCCAATATCGCTGCTCGCGAGAGCTCGAATCTTCCGAGTTTCCACTTTCTAAATTCCGAGTTGATGCACCGAGACTTCACCGAGAGGTCGATGCAAATGTGCATCGCCAATCCACTTCTTATTCCACGATGTTCTGCGTCGTTTGCGATTAACTGGTCAACACGATTGATTAATTCTTTTAGGAACAGTTTAAGGTGTAACGTGTAGCAAAATGTTTAGGAACACAGAAATTAGAACAATTTTGAAAAGAGTGAAAAATTTGTTTTCTGATCCGAAAGACCTGCAGCAAGAAGCCCAAGAAGATTAGAGGGAATAGACTGCGCTGGTTCCCCGAAGAAAATTCTGAATGTCAGAAGAGTTGCCACGCTGAATCGTTTACTTTGGCAGAGGTCTCGTTTCGGCGGTGTTATTTCTATGTTTAGTAGATATATTTTAGCAGAGACGGGCATTCCCTTTTCTTGACCTCACTTTGTCGATAATGGTATCGCCGTTCCCGCTTTTGTTCCTTTCCACTTGCTCATTATTGTTCTTCTCTGTCTTCGCTGGGAAGACGAGCGATTCGCCAATGAAACGATCGCAAATTCTCAGCCTCTGGCCTTTGTAATCGCGTTGAGAACTGCCCCGGGATTGAGCGGGCTGTAGCCTGCATTAAACAAAATCGGATTATCCACTATCATCATTATAATCCCCTGGAACAATTTCGCCGCAATTCGAAATGAAATTAATCAATGATTCTCAAGGGGAGCCACGCAATCAGAAATTGCCAATGATAATATTCCTGCTGAATTGATAATCGTTCAAGTACAAGATACCGGAATTACGTAGACGTTTATGTTCCTAATAATTTTTCATTGTCAAGTGGTGTTCAAAATGAAATTAATCAATGATTCTCAAGGGGAGCCACGCAATCAGAAATTGCCAATGATAATATTCCTGCTGAATTGATAATCGTTCAAGTACAAGATACCGGAATTACGTAGACGTTTATGTTCCTAATAATTTTTCATTGTCAAGTGGTGTTCAAAATGAAATTAATCAATGATTCTCAAGGGGAGCCACGCAATCAGAAATTGCCAATGATAATATTCCTGCTGAATTGATAATCGTTCAAGTACAAGATACCGGAATTACGTAGACGTTTATGTTCCTAATAATTTTTTATTGTCAAGTAGTGTTCGAAATGAAATTAATCAATTATTCTCAAGGGGAGCCACGCAATCAGAAATTGCCAATGATAATATTCCTGCTGAATTGATAATCGTTCAAGTACAAGATACCGCAATTAGGTAGACGTTTATGTTCTTAATAATTTTTCATTGTCAAGTAGTGTTCAAAATGAAATCAATCAATGATTTTCAAGGGGAGCCACGCAATCAGAAATTGCCAATGATAATATTCCTGCTGAATTGATAATCGTTCAAGTACAAGATACCGGAATTACGTAGACGTTTATGTTCTTAATAATTTTTCATTGTCCTTAAGTGGTGTTCCAACAATGTTGTATTATAAATTTGTTTTTTGATTAGATTATTATATCATATTATATTAGCATGTAAAACATGTGGTCGCTAATGACCTAGCTGTTAATGCGACCACATTAAAATAAACCCAAAATAAATAAATAATAAAAATGTTGTATTCCCTTGGAAGGAGTAATTCCTGAGTTCATTCGAAGAGATTCTTTTCGTTTGGAAAATGTCCGCGGCTTCATTGAGAAGTTATCAACGAGACACGCGAACCAATCAGGGTGCAGCTACGACAGGCCCCGCTGAGCCTGGCGTTGGGATTGGCCGAGCCGGAGTCCGCCTGTTTAGCGGGGCCTGTCGTAACTGTACCCTGATTGGTCCGTGGTTTTGTCAACGCTGATCCCACCAAGCGCAAAACAAATAAAAGTGAAACACCGTATAGAAGTGAAAAGATTGGAGTTACTTCAACTTTGCACGGTCTTCGTTGTGTGTATGCGTAAATAAAGAAGACAATTCAGTGATTTCCTGAATTGATTTCCTGAAACTGAAACCTTTTTATAATTTCAATAACTATAGCATAGAAAACCGGTCAACTTGACCGTGGTAGGTTTAGCGTTGACAATGACGATAAACCATCTCTTTGAAGGAGCTACAACATTTTTGGTACACCCTGTACTCATGAATAGATATATTTACTGTTCCGCACTTGATCCGTTCATTTTTATTATGGATGTATAAAATTTGACGGATTACAAATATTTAAGAATGTTCTGGAGGTACAATGGGAGACAAAAGTACAAGAAATTCGAAATCCATCGATATATTGGCAATGAAAGCCATTTATGAGTATATTTTGTATGAAAAAAATAGATTAATTTAATAAGCTTTCGTTTAATCGGTGAATTTCACGTTATATTTATTTTTTAATCA
Source organism: Lasioglossum villosulum (assembly GCA_963971365.1). Lineage (NCBI taxonomy): Eukaryota > Metazoa > Arthropoda > Insecta > Hymenoptera > Halictidae > Lasioglossum > Lasioglossum villosulum. The sequence goes on along the minus strand of OZ020495.1, from coordinate 20,923,730 downwards.
AATTGTCTTCACATTATAAAAAATTGTAAGTGACTTTTGTGAATGATTGTGCCCCCTTCAATAAAAATATATAATATAATACAATAAAAAAACTGGAGTTTCTAGTTGCATTTTTTCAACGTTTAGATAGGGTTTGAAGTGGAATTTTATGAATTCTCCATAAGAAGACGTGCCAAAATGTGCAAACCTTAAGTTGCTATAAATATTAAACGATGCAGCGAATCGAACCCAAACTTTGGTAATTGCATGAATTTGGTAAGAATTATATCTCGTCAAATTTGCAAAAATTTTATTGCGTTTTTATATACCTGCAGAACATCCTTAAGATTTGCATGTGCATTTGTTTAGCAGTTGCCCTATGTTATATTTAAAGGGCCAACGCGGCTCGCCAAGTTGTGGATGAATAATTTCGTGAATTACATTGATAATGGAGACCGACAGCAACGTTGAATAATTCCGTTATCCGAACCCTGTTGCCTCCCCATCGGTTCGGATACGGGAGACCGCTGTGCTCGCTCGGATTATTTTCCAGTTTAAAGAATCCGATAGTAAGATATCCGGTGTCGATCGATAGCGGAGACGCGATTTGCGAGAATTTAAAATTAAAATCGCCCCGAAGCTAATAACTCAAGGGCCGCCGTAGGAACTTTATAGAATTTTTTTCTTCCCGGGAATGAAAGATCGTGCGCGCACAGGGCTGGTGCACAAAAAAAAACAAGAAAACAGAAACGGCGTTTTCCGGTATTCTAGTATCGCGGTGACCGCTCGATATTGCCTTATGAAAACCTGCCTTTATTTTCGATTCTTTCAGAGACAATTTTTTCGATAGCGCCGGACCACTCCGCGCGGCAGTTTCTTTTGTTTGCTTTCGCTTCTTTGTCGCCTCCGACGCCGCGGAAAAATTGTTCGGCCCAACCCGGCGCAACGCGGGACGAGCATTGTGATTGACGTCGGACACGTGACGAATTCGACGAACCGACAGGCGCCGGAAAAAAGTGATTACGCGCGAAACTTCTTTCTAAGATTTCGCGCTCTTTTACCCGAGAGATACACTGTCGCGCTCCAATTAATCGCTTGACCGATTAATTACAGCTGCTTACCGATCTTGCAAGGGAGAGCCACGGTTGATGGGTCACGGATTTTCCTGAAACTTCCAGTATATTCTCAAGATTTTTCGAGAAAATTGCATTTGAAAATCTGTACGCGGTCATAAGGAGTTCACTTTCGAACAAGAACCGTAGGTAGCCGGTTCGAGTCTTGCTGTCGACATTTTTTGAAATCTTTTTTTTCGATATATTGGCAATGAAAGCCATTTATGAGTATATTTTGCATGAAAAAAATAAATAAATTTAAAAAGCTTTCGTTTAATCAGTGAATTTCACGTTATATTTATTTTTTAATCTAATTGTCTTCATATTATAAAAAATTGTAAGTGACTTTTGTGAATGATTGTGCCCCCTGATTTGAACTTCAAGATAATAAATTTGTGATATTCAATATATGTAATTACGCAATAAAAAGTTAAAAATAAATAATTGAATAAATTAAAAATACCTCAGAAAGCAATATTCACAGTTATTACTGGGAAATATACATGTGAAATTTGAGTAAAATTGCATTTGAAAATCTGTACGCGGTCATAAGGAGTTCACTTTCGAACAAGAACCGTAGGTAGCCGGTTCGAGTCTTGCTGTCGACATTTTTTGAAATCTTTTTTTTCAGTTTTAATCCTCAAAATTTATGAAATCTGCCATTAAACAAATATTTTTTAAACGGAAAATGCATGTTTTCATTTCATTAATAAAAAATGTGCAATAATAAAGTAAATATAACACTGTATTATTTTTATATTCGATCTTTTTTCAATACCCATAAATAAAAAACATGCATTTTCTGTTTAAAAAATATTTGTTCAATGGTAGATTTCATAAATTTTGAGGATTAAAACTGAAAAAAAAAGATTTAAAAAAATGTCGACAGCAAGACTCGAACAGGCGACCTACCGATTTCACCAGTTTTACCAGTAAAACTGCTTGGGAAAATATTAAGGCTGAACAGTGTAAAAGTTTAGTAGATAGTATGTCAAGACGCATAGAAGCCGTATTGAAAGCGAAAGGAGGGTATACGAAGTACTGATATTTCATTTTTTCAAACTCAAAAATTTGATCATTACATCATTTGTTAATGTTATTAAATTTTTTTTAAGTGTAACATATTTAAGTTATTTCTGTATTATCTGAACTATGAAAACTATGTATGTAATTATAATAAAATATTTTGTTACATATCTTATTAACATGTGTTCGATTAAATAAAAATTTAAACAAAATTAAACATTTGATCAATTGTTTGAGTCACTGTACGTTTTACAGTTATTATTATTATAGCACACCTTGTTACAGACGCAAAAATCACTCTTGAGAGTGATCCTCGTCAGGATCGAAACGCTGGGATCTGCAAAATTGCTAAATAACGTGTTTATAATTGATCGAACCTGTGCGCCGAAATCATCACACGTCTAGTTCCGTTCGATGCTTGGATTTTCGAAAAGCGCTCTCACAGAGCAGCAGGCTACGACCCAACATTTCCGCCATGGTGGAAATGAAGAAATTGGATTCCGCAACGGCCGGGAATACTAATAAATAACCGTGGGTGCTTGTACGAGTGTCCATCACGGTAGAATAAACGGCTTGATTATCCGCGTTGCGGAAATATTCCGGATTCTTGGACCGGTTCGGGTAAAGGAGCATACCGAAAATATTTGGCGTTCCTAATAAGTCGGTAGAGCTGTAATCTGTGCGAGACAGACGATATTGGACCCGTCTCGTGGTCTATTTCACCGTGTTCCCTCGGGAGGCCGGGAAAAATGTAGGAATATTTCGTGGAAAACGCGATGAACGTGGAGTTCCACTTCAATTGTGCCGGCAGTCCGAACTAATAAACGAACGACTCTTTCATTGCTACCTACCGGACTGCCCTCTGTGTCAACAAAGTTCGCTCTCTCTCTCTCTCTCTCTTTGTCTTTCTCTCACTCTGCGCGCTCGTCGACAATTTAGCGAACGTAGATCCGACGGATGTAATATTTTTTCACAGTGATTGCGACCCGGTAAACATAATCCATGAACAGAGGAATTAATTTATTTTGACGCAGCTACTCCTTCGAACCGCGATATGCAGTCGCCAACACCTGCGGGTTTCGAACGCCATATTATTCGCTTCAATTGTTTGCAAAATCATACATTTTGATTTATATTTTTTAAAACAACATACAAAAATTTTTTTGGTTCTCTTGTGTTTCAAACTTGATTATTTTCAATTTTGATTCCTCAATTGTTAGGTTACGTTATAATGAATTGTGGATTTAATTCAAAAACTGGTTTTTGCTACTTTCTCGTATGCTACACACATAATTTTCTGTTATAAATATTACCTGCAAGTTACAAGTTATTCAAATGTTACCGCCAATACATGTTGATTGCCACCATGATCGATATCGACCGACCAATCATTTCGAGTCTCTCGCATACGCAACACAGGCCTTGCCTTGCGTTGGGTTAGCAACGTAATAGTAATTACGTTATATATATATATATATATATATATATATATATATAATTACGTTACGTTAATAATAGTAATTAGCAATAGTAATTAATTTAATAATATTTGGGTCTGTTCAAACTCCTCTTACACAGCTACAGTTGCATGGAAAATTATAAAAACGTTTGCTTATACGGCTCTTTGTACATTGTATCGATAAAAAATCTTTAAAATTTTTTTGAATATGTTTAATAATTATTTTCGAGTTTCTTATTCGACCAGCGTATCAACTCGATTTTGAATTAAAAAAGTAAATTTCCGGTGCGTAATTTTATATGTTTGCCTCATAATGCCGAAACGAAACTAGGATAAATATTTTTCTTAAAGTATCCTTCAAGTTATGAAACAAACCCCGTTTGCCGATTTTTGCCCATTGAAAAGATATTAATAATATAATACTGTATGAATTTTCATGCAGACAGTTAAGTGCGAATACCCAGAATCAAGAAAAACTATTTATGTAAATCTGTTGTAAAAAATTAGCTTGAATTAAGTTTATTTCATGTGTTAATAACACTTTAAAGTTAATAACAAATAGTTATTAATAAATAAATATATTTAAAAATGAATATACCAGTTGATACGTGCTCGTTAACAGAAGTTGACATATAATGTACTCGTCTTTACATTCGAACTTTGCATTTTGTACGCTAGATGGAACATAGGATAACCTTAAAACTCGCAATTGAAATTGAACAAATCTTGTGAAAATCTTGAAGAACATAATATTACTATTTAGATAGAGGCAGAATAACATTGTGTTAACTACATAAAACATGAAATTAAATATTCCCGCATTAATATAAATGAAAAGAAAAGATAAAAATTTAAAAGAAAAAAAATTAAAAAACACAAAAATCCTGATTTCGAATACAAATTAAAAATCAGCATCCCTAATAACTCGTATATATCAATTTTCAAAAAAATCCATTCAGTTTTAATTTTTCGGTCCGCCATATTGAATCGACCATTTTGAATGTTATAATTTCGATTAAAAATTTGAAATCTACGTCCAAAACAATCTAGAGATACCAATTTTCTAAAAATTTACTGCAGAATTCACTGAGTTATCGAATTTTCCCCTGAATAATTCTTAAAGTTGCATCGGTTGTTTCTCCTAATGAGAAGACACGGAATTCGGGTTGAATAAACGCAGTTCCGATTGTCGGGGCTTTTCGCAAAAATTATCGTGCGTTTTGGCAACACTGCAGCGCGGTTTATCAAAGGGACGGATGGCACGCCGATACCGTTCCGTATCACGCAGTGATTCATTGTTAAAGTGCACCTTGTTCCGGATCAATGCGCGCGAACCGGAAATTTTAATTGGTCTGCTTACTGTCGCTCTGACTTTTCGGCGGACAAATGTCGAACAACCTTCAACATTCGTCGACAGACTTGTACATACACTGTGGGCCATGACTGTAGAAACACCATTAAAGTTATTAACATGTACAGTAATAGTTTACAACATTTTCAGTAAATTATTGCATTTTATTGGAGATGCTAAACGTATTAGACGGTATTATCTATTACAAATCTTAATATAAACTATATTACTATATACTATTACTATATACTATATATAATATACTATATAATATTACTATAAAGTATTATAAATCTACTAGAGATCTCAATTGTTCTTAAATGTCGAAATTCAATAGAGTATTTTCTGACGGAATTAATTAATTAATTTAATCAATTAATCCAAACTGCGGGCATCGTTTTCGCGAAAAAGGAGCAATTCGAGAAATTAATGGCAATATGGAAAGATTTCAATATCTGGACATGAAGGAAACCATGATACTGATGATAAGGATAATGATAATGATAAGATAATGATGCCAAACATACCTAAATACGAAATTGAAAATGATACATACTGGGATTGAAACGTTGAGAAGGATTTTTCAAATTGCAAAATTGCTTTGTCTTTAATTTTGGATCGAACCTGTGCACCGATAGCATAAACTAATTTCTAATACCTACAGTAGCGGACAAAAGTTTAAGACCGCTCTAAAGAAGACGATAACTTTTTTTAATATTGTACTATACGATTTGAACTTTTTTGGGAAGCTAGAGCAATTAGTTTACTAAAGGATGTGAAAAGAAATTTTTTCAAAAATTGCAATTGATCGGAATTGAAAAATACTAAAAGTTGATTTTTCAACTATTTTATGTGGGCCTATATTGAAAATTTAAAAAATACATTTTGTAGATCTGTGGCAATTAAACATATCCTGAAAATTTCTTCAAAATCGGTCCACGTTGCAATGAGATACAAACGTTTAAAGATTCGGCAATAAACCATGAAAATCTGCAATTTTTACAATCTTTAAACGTTTGTATCTCATTGCAACGTCGACCGATTTTGAAGAAATTTTCAGGATATGTTTAATTGACACAGATCTACAAAACGTATTTTCTAAATTTTCAATATAGGCCCACACAAAATAAATTTTTCCTTCCACATAAAATAGTTGAAAAATCAACTTTTAGTATTCATCAATTCCGATCAATTGCAATTTTTGAAAAAATTTCTTTTCACATTCTATAGTAAACTGATTGCTCTAGCTTCCTAAAAAAGTTCAAACTTTTAGTTTAAACTTTTGTCCGCTACTGTAAATACGGTCCAAACCGTATCGTGTTTGGTACCATTTTAATCGGAAAACTACCACGGACATGTTAATAAAAGTTCAATACAGAAAGCCAGAACGTTTCCACTAATATTTTCATAAAATGACACCTGCGTACGATGCGTATAACACGTCGCGCTAATATTTGTCCATTTATCAAATCACGATGGTATTAAAAATGCAAAGAAAGTACCGAAAAAATTCCTTTCGATCATTTCCATTAATCGTCCGATTTCCCGTGGATCTCGAAAGCCCCATAAAAGATCCAACAAGCGATTCCGCACGAGCAATCGCGGCGAATGCGACCGCGCGCGCCACGATTCCAGGTTCACTTTACACGAAATTCACGATGCGAATCGGCTTTACGATCGGGCTGAATGAAAACCGTTTTGGCAGGCCACTTTCGGCCTGAATGTTGAAAGTAAAAGTAGCGGGACAATGCCGAAAATTCTCAAGCTTTCGCCGCGATTTATATTGAAAATATTTTACTCGAAATCTGACAAAGGTCACTCGATCATCGAAAACTCGGTGAACGGTATCGGAGACGGACCCAATTAACACTAATCTTGTTTATTTTTTAATTTGTTAATTGGACAAGTTTGATTTTATTTGTACCAAAGATATCTGTACATTCGTTTCTTATGAAATTATTTTCATTATATCGATCATTTTTTGCTCTGGAACTGTTTGGTGAATCCTAATCAATTTTGAACATAATTAATTATTCTAGTTGCGTTTTTTCAAGGGTTTACAATGCGCGAACATCAAGTTGCTATAACTCTGAAACGGTGCAGTGAATCGATCCCAAAATTTGGCAATTGCATTAATTTAGTAAGAACTATATCTTGCGAAGCTTTCAAAAATTTTGTTGCGTTTTTATATACCTCGAAAACATCCTTAATCATTGATTTGATTGTTTTTCACGCATATTTTTCCACGCTCCTCTCTTTCTCCACTTTCTTCCTTTGCGGCTGTCGCGGATTTTTTCACCGCGGCGTTCTTTTTACTTCTTTCCCGTTCGCGGGCCTCTAGAATTTTCTTTCAACGAAGATTAAAGATTCCTGACCTAAATCCCTCGGCAAAGGATTATACGGAAGGTATTACCGTCATCGTTAACTCTTCTTTTTTCCTCTCTCTTTCCTTTTCGACTTCTCCTATCATCCTGTTCCATCTTTCTTCCCCGAATCCATTCGCACTTCTGTCAAATCTGCCCACTCGCGGGTTGTTCGGTTCTCAGATATCGTGTTTCTGTGTCGAGTGGCCCTCCGTCTATTCTCACGCGTCGTCTCGCTAAATATTTCCATACGTGATTAACCGAAGTAACGAGTCGTTAATGTTTTCACTTGCTCGGCTCATCGTCGCCGCTAACGACTCTTTCGATTACTGTAGCTCGAGCATTCTTTCAGATGCTGCTCGAACTTTTTTCGGACTGTTCGTTTATGCGGGATTACCGCAGATTCGCGAGGCGGGTTTCTGATATTTGAGGGCGCGAACGAAAGCTGAGAGTGTCGGCTTTATTATGAGTTTGTTTATGTTTGTGTACACAGTGCGTTGATAATTGTGCACACAGTACGCAGAGACCTCTTGAATAGCAATAACAGGATTAAAGGCCCTAGGGGTGTAAGCATAGTAAATTTGCCCTTGAAAGATGTCGACACGATACTGAGAGGATTTTTAGGTACTAATGAGATAATAAGATCCTGAAAGTTTCAGATCTCTAACCCATTTGGTTTTTGAGAAAAAGCAATATATGTAAAAATCAGAAAAAATGAAAATTCTCTGAAACGCGTGAATCGATTTATTTGAATTTTGGATATGTTTTGGGGGTTGATGGTAGCTTCTAGGAAAAAAATTATGAGCTATATCGGTTGATAAAAACCTCGAAAAAAATGACGCTTTTGTTTTAATTTTGATTTTTAACTATGATACGATCCTGGCACAATTATGAAACCATTTTTTTCGAATTCCTCATCCATTTTTCTATGGATATATGAGCTTTTAAGATTTTTAAAAAAAGTACGCCATATTGCAAAAAGATAAAAACCATTTTTTATGCAAATATTCACTTTATTTATGTATTTTATGCCTAAATCTTTATTTTTGTCGTTCATATATATCTTTTAACCTCATTTCAAATAGTCATTTCTAAATCAAAAATTAAATTTTAAAATATCAATGAATATTAACTAAAATATTTTAAACATTGTGCGCTTATAACATAAGAAACAGATTTTAGTTGCTAAATTATAAATAAATAACAACAAATATTTGAAAGGTATATTTGGAAGAAAAAGTTTATGATCATATTTTATCAGTCTTCATCACTATCATCTTCGATCACCGGCGCAACATTGTCTCTATTAAATAATTCGCTTAGTGTTTCAGCAGGCCTCAGAATTTTTGTCAAATATCTTCCGTGTGACAAGTAATAAATAATAGCAGCGACGTGAGAGCAACATCCAATTGTTCTAAGACCATTTGCACACTCACAACTATGCCTCAATATGCTTTTGGGACCAATAGCGTTTTTTTTATACTCAATAAAACATCTATAAACCTTCTTATTGATATGACGGGATTGAACTTGAGCTTTGAGTATGTTTGACTGGTCTTTTACATATTGAATAGTAAGATTACCTGTTTCATCAAGCATTTCTGCTAAATACGACACAGCCTGCTTCAATTGATAAGAACCGGTGAAAAAGATTCGCAGATCTTTTTCCGTCATTCCTGGAAAGTCTTCTAGAGCTTCAGATGAAATAGTTTGAAACGGCAATTTTTTACGTTGCCAGCCATTTTGTTGAACTTCATTAGCTAACGTATTTTCTACACTATTTTGTGATTTCATTGTTTCGACGACTTCATCGAAAAACTCTGAGTCGGAAGTAAGACGCTTACTGTACGTATTATGTAGAAATGAGGCAATTTTGAAAAAACTTCCAATTCTCGGAAGCATTTTATTGTCAATTCTTTGATCAAGTAAATGATATTTTTGTTTTAACATTCCATGAGTTGCCTCTACGGGCCAACGAATTTTAGTTACATATCTTGAAGCATTAGACTCGGCTGTTGTTAATTGATTTCGTTTTCCCTTAAGTGCTGGCATTAATACTTTATAATTTTTACTTGAACGACAAAAATAAAGATTTAGGCATAAAATACATAAATAAAGTGAATATTTGCATAAAAAATGGTTTTTATCTTTTTGCAATATGGCGTACTTTTTTTAAAAATCTTAAAAGCTCATAAATCCATAGAAAAATGGATGAGGAATTCGAAAAAAATGGTTTCATAATTGTGCCAGGATCGTATCATAGTTAAAAATCAAAATTAAAACAAAAGCGTCATTTTTTTCGAGGTTTTTATCAACCGATATAGCTCATAATTTTTTTCCTAGAAGCTACCATCAACCCCCAAAACATATCCAAAATTCAAATAAATCGATTCACGCGTTTCAGAGAATTTTCATTTTTTCTGATTTTTACATATATTGCTTTTTCTCAAAAACCAAATGGGTTAGAGATCTGAAACTTTCAGGATCTTATTATCTCATTAGTACCTAAAAATCCTCTCAGTATCGTGCCGACATCTTTCAAGGGCAAATTCACTATGCTTACACCCCTAGGGCCTTTATTCAGATTTCATTGGATATTTATGGTAACATTGAATTGTGTAAAATTATATTTTTGTATTTACTAATTTATGTTCATAATAGGGGGCTCCCTCTTTCTCTCTCTTCCGCTTTCTCCCTCTCTGAAAAATACATACTGTCGTGGCGCTCAATTTTCAGTTCCCCTACAGTAGGCAACCCGATTCTCAATTTTCAGTTCCCCTTCCGAAGGCAAACCGCTGGGCGTTTTATCGTGACAGAAATTACAGAACTATTTTATATGATAGAAAAAGAAAAGAAATTATCGTATTCGCTGTGAGGTCGATGCCAGATCGATAAAACAAATGAAGATCTACAACAAATTCCCGCCCAAACATCACGCGTTGCTATACCAATACATTCTCTATCCTGTTTTCATGAATTTCGTGACTCTTTCTCATTCTGTCTGTGACCGCCAAATGTCTCATGTGTGTGACATTCATCATGTCAGCTGTCTTGAATCAGTGTGCATACGAACGCGAGTGTGTACGAACGATTTTCCTTGCAAAAACACATTTTCTTAAAACATTGAATTAGGGTGTTGATTAAGTGGGTGTACCTCACAGTGATTTCACTGATATTGATTTTTGTGTGCGAAAGTCAAATTGACGTGCATCAAACGTGAATTAGCTGTGGACGATTCGAGTATGCATGTGCATTTTTCTGGATACTTGCATTTGTGAGGATTTTATTCAACATTTATGGACCCAATGGATACTATTTTAAAGTGGTTTGTTTCAGTGTATTATGTACGGTGTTATGAACAATTATAGTGCAGGATAAGGATTTGTGGATTTGTGTGAGAAGAATTTCAAAGTGAAAGGGCATTGACCCCTTCCACTCGATAATTCCATAGGGCGGATAATAAAAATGCCCTTGTGGATTGTAACGAGTAGGTAGGTTCAATGTCGTCCAACGAATTTTTAAACATTTTGAACTCGCTGGGGCCCCAAGTGAGAACCAAGGTTTGCATGCGTTTGTCACTTGATACGAGAGTGTCGCGCGCCTGTGTGACGTACGAAACGTACACCTATGTCGAAATGTTGCCGCTTTTTGGGCCAATTTTTAATTGCTAATACCTAATTAACGAAGTCGAATTCGCAATTTTTTTATTCTTTATTTTCATCTTATATTATCGTCGAGAACCACCCCTTAAATTTTCTCCCACCTGTAGGTAAACACCCTGTATATCGTATCGTATCCTTCGGGAGGCAACCCGCTCGTCACTTTTCTGTATCCCTTCGGAAGGCAACCGGCTCGGCGTTATAGCGTGACAGAGCTATTTTATATGTATAATAATAATAATAATAATAATAATAGAAAGATGACATTGCAATGTGATTAAATGTAGAAAATTCAGTGCACAAGTTAGTAGAAACCAGCACACGTTCTATTCATCAGTTCGGATAATTAAGGTTCCGCTAAATTGTGATTTAAATAAAGAAAATACGATACAATGTCACGTTTTAATGAGAAAACCTTCACGAATATTTTGATAAACGTTACCCAGCTAAAATAAAATAATTACGAGAATGGTGTTTGGTTTCCGTGGCTCACCTTGTAGATAACAATGCTATCGAAGCAGCGATGTCGTCCGCTGCGCCGGCGCGGCGTCCAATGCAAATGGACGTTGTGTGTCTTTCAAATGATGTAGAATGTAGATGATGTAATTGAGAAATATGCGTGTAAGGGAGAGTTAACAGAACTCGTCACTCGCGTGGAAGATTTATGGGGAAAGTGAGAATAAAGCTTTTTCTCGCAGAAATGGATCAGGCTATATTTTCCCGATACACGCTGCTAAATAAACGATGGAAGCTCGTTTGTACCGGGCGCACGGTTACAGTCTCGATTTACAAATTAATAGGACTGGGGCTACCAAGAAAATGTAGTTCCTGAACGAATCCATCTTTCTGCGCGCTAACGTTAAGCAGTTATTTTTCATTTCGAAAAATTCGTTGGAAAATGAAAATTGTTTCGAATTACAATACGTTATTAACAAAAATCTATTAAATGTTCTCGGCGCCCAGTTTCGATCTGATGTTACAAGTGTGCATCCTTTATTGCAATATTTAACAATTTTCTCATGTAACTGTTCCGTGAATTGATTAATTTATTATTAGTGACTGTATTCGTGATGAACATGTTAAGGTTTCTATTAACTATATTGCTAATAATATTATTATTATTAATATTATTATTATTAATATTATTATTATTAGCAATATAGTTAATAGAAACCTTAACATGTTCATCACGAATACAGTCACTAATAATAAATTAATCAATTCACGGAACAGTTACATGAGAAAATTGTTAAATATTGCAATAAAGGATGCACACTTGTAACATTAAAAAAGATCGAAACTGGGCGCCGAGAACATTTAATAGATTTTTGTTAACAACAATTTACGATCGAGAATATTCTAAAGTTTTTTTACAATACGTTAATTCAATACTGAAATTTCTCCCGAACCATCTCGACCAATGGATAATTTCTGGACATTTCCTGACGACCGAAAAATTGTTATGGAAATGCATTTGATAAATAAAATAAATAAATAAAAGGATCTACTATAAAGAGCTGAAACGTTTCAGTTACAGTTAGTGTCCTTAAAAATGCAGAAAATCGAAAATAGAAAATTAATTCGAAGACACCCCTGCCCTTAAATTATATTTAAAAAAAAATTGATCGATTTTACCCAATGATCCTGTTTTCAACAAATCCCTGTATCCGAAAGTGAATTCTCTCAGCTTTAATCTGCGCCCTGAAGAGATCCTCCGCGCGGATCGCCGAGGAAATAAATTCGAACTGATATCGACCGGGATTTCCCGATTTTCGCGACCCCGCAAGCGGGATTTCCCGCGTGCGAACCCTTTACCCAGCGGCACGTAAAATTACGGTTCCGGGTGCGGCGGACTAAAAAGTTGCAAATTGTGCCGCCCGTTGAATCGAAATTTAAAGAGTTCGCCCGGGCCCGAGAGTTTCTTTCTCCTCGCGGGCTTGCCGGCAAAAGTTCCGCGATATTCGCGGTGTTGGCGAGTACACGTTCTCGCGAGATAGGGGGAGAAAGCTCTTCAACGTGGATTTTTCTGGAAGAACAACCGCAATCGTCGAATCGCTCTCCGCGCGTTTTATCAAATGAAGTATCCCGGGAAAAACGGGGGCGCGCGCGCGCCCTGCTAACAGTTAAAACGCATCCGGGTGTGAAACGAGGAATCGTGTAACGGCCAAAGCAAATAAAACTGTCGACATAGCGAGACTTTATTGCCGGCAAGCAATTGCTTCGGAGCTCGTTTAGTCAATTCAGCATTAATCTGCGCGATGTAAATCGAGCCGCCGCTGCGCTGTCTGCGTATTCTTTCCTATGATCCCATCCTCCTTTTCCAGGCCACTTTCTCTTCTGAACCCTGAGTCGTTATGCTTTCGGTACGACGACGACGTCGACGACGACGACGATGGTTCACCGTTTACTCTCGTGAGCGGCACTCTCTTCGCTATACCTAGCTACCTCTGCTGTAGTCACTATATCTGGACTCCTTTCCGAGCAAGTCACCCATGAATAATGGCGATTTTATTGTGACGGCGGTGCTGCTTCTTCTGCCATCTCTTCAAAACACTTCAATACGTCCCGCGACGACTTAGCTGGTCTCAGCCATTTGCTATCGGTGTGTTAGGCTCACCGGCGTACCAGCCTTTCGATTCTCCTGGTCGAGTTGCCTCGCTCTGGTTAATTGACTGTTGGTGATAGCGGGTGAAATCCAGTGTCGTCAGATATTCCCAGGGTTTTACTTATCTCTGCTGGAATTGTATTCGATTCTGTTCCAGTCAACTGATTCGCGATTCGATTCTGTATTATCACTCAATCCTGTTTTATTCGAATCGCGTGATTAATTACTCAATCCTGTTCAATTGAATTTTACTCATATATAATCTAACTCAATCCTGTTTTATTCGAATCGTGTGATTAATTACTCAATCCTGTTCAATTTAATTTTACTCATATACATATAATCTAACTCAATCCTGTTTCATTCAATTATACTCAGTATTTTTCTTTCCATAACTCAATATTTATGCATTAAATGAATGAGATTAAGGATGTCAATGTATGATTTCTTCTCTAGTGGAATCATTAAAGGAATTAATAATATTCAATTTGGTTGCTATTTCTTGCAATCGATGCAGACGTTTTTATTTTGCATAAATATATCTGCAGGCTATTATCAACACAATCCTACTCGATTCAGTTATACTGATATATAATCTAAGTCAATCCTGTTTTATTCGAATCGTGTGATTAATGACTCAATCCTGTTCAATTGAATTTTACTCATATATAATCTAACTTAATCCTGTTTTATTCGAATTGTGTGATTAATGACTCAATCCTGTTCAATTGAATTTTACTCATATATAATCTAACTCAATCCTGAATTATTAAATTATACTCAATATGTTTCATTCAATAACTCAATATTTATGCATTAAATGAATGAGATTAAGGATGTCAATGTATGATTTCTTCTCTAGTGGAATCATTAAAGGAATTAATAATATTCAATTGGGTTGCTATTTCTTGCATTCGATGCAAACATTTTTATTTTGCATAAATATATCCGCAGGCTATTATTAACTCAATCCTACTCGATTCAGTTATACTGATATATAATCCAACTCAATCCTGTTTTATTCGAATCGTGTGATTAATGACTCAATCCTGTTCAATTGAATTTTACTCATATATAATTTAACTCAATCCTGTTTCATTCAATTATACTCAATATTTTTCATTCAATAACTCAATATTTATGCATTAAGTGAATGAGATTAAAGATATCAATATCAATGTATGATTTCTTCACTAGTGAAATCAGTAAAGGAAATAATAACTTTCAATTTGGTTGCTATTTCTTGCATTCGATGCAGACATTTTTATTTTGCATAAATATATCCCCAGGCTATTATTAACTCAATCCTACTCGATTCAATTATACCGATATATAATCCAAGTCAATCCTAATCAATTCAATTACACTGATTAATAACTCAATTCAATTCAATTCCATAGTCTGTTCGACGAGATGAGGCAGTAAACGCAAACACAGACTCTCGAGTACCACTGCCGACAGTGTTGAAGTTACCCTTCTCAGATAAGTCAGCAAAGATCGCAGGCTGGCGCTTCACTGCCTCGTTTCGTAGCACAGACAATAGTGATTTATAATTCAATTCTGCTTCACCGAATTCGATTAATTTATCATTCAATTATAAATTACTATTCAATTCTGTTGATTAATCGTTCAATTCTATTCTATTAAAATTTGCTGATTTACAACTGAATTATATTTTATTCAATTCTGCTGCACCGAATTCGACTAATTTATCATTCAATTATAAATTTCTATTCAATTCTGTTGATTAATCGTTCAATTCTATTCTATTAAAATTTGCTGATTTACAACTGAATTATATTTTATTCAATTCTGCTGCACCGAATTCGACTAATTTATCATTCAATTATAAATTTCTATTCAATTCTGTTGATTAATCGTTCAATTCTATTCTATTAAATTTTGCTGATTTATATTTTATTCAATTCTGCTGCACCGAATTCGACTAATTTATCATTCGATTATAAATTACTATTCAATTCTGTTGGTTAATCGTTCAATTCTATTCTATTAAATTTTGCTGATTTACTACTGAATTATATTTTATTCAATTCTGTTATTTGATAATTGAATTATATTAAATTCCGTTAATCCGTAATCGAATTCTATTCTATTCTATCGATTTATAATGTTATGCCTTTAAATTCCACTGATTTATAACGTCAATGTTAGGCCTTTCTACAAATTATATGTCAAATTCAAACCATCGTGGATTTCATGAATGAAGTCTCGTCTTTTATTCGCGGTCCTATTGCATTTTGAAGAAAGAGTGCACTGTTAGCTAACTATTGAAGATGATGCATTTCTTGGCGAATTCAAACGTCTTTATGGGACGTGAAAACTTTTGTCCGCTGTTTAAGCCAAGCTGAATCTTAAAATTCAAGTCTTCTCTTCAAATTAAGGCTACGACTATCGATGTACGATTTTTTCTCATTGTTTTACAGCACTTTGAACGAGGATTGCGCCGCCAGCTAGAGAGCAATGAATTCTTCAACGTATTCGACCGTCTCTACGAAACTCGAAGAGTTTGTTCCGCGGCGCCAACCTGAATGGACCTAAATCCCAGAGGCTGCTCTTCCCAACGATCCAACAAAAATTTGACGTACGATTTTTTGATGCTGTTTTATTGCGCTTCGAAAGTCGTTAACCGGCACGTAGAAGTTCGCGCGGGCTTTGCGCGGCGTGGCGCGAGAAGAGGGAAACAAAGATAAGTAACAAAGAATAAAGTGGTGAGTACGCGGTAAAAGTTGCGGAAGCTGGAGGAGCAATAAATCGAGAGATACGCGAGCCAAGGTGCCGGAGGTCTGATCGCCAAATATGTCCAAAGGTTAACCACGCCAGCGCGGAAAACCCTGGGAAGGAAGCTTGGGAACGGGGAACGGTCGGCCGAGAAACTGCAGGAAGGATGTACGGAGTGTATACTTACTCGCAACGGATTATTCTACTGGCAAACATAAGCAAAAAACCGGTCCGCTTATGTCACAGGATTCTCAACGAGCAGCCTGTATTTTACAAAATTTCCAATGGAACACATTCACGGAAAAATATTCACATATGTAGTTTTACCAATTTTGCACTGGGAATGTTATTCGGTTCATTTAAATTAGATTCGATCGCATACAATCGTATTCGACTGCACTACATTCTGCTCAAGTCTACATCAGTTTACTCGAGTCTCCTCAATTCTACTGAAGTTCTACTTGACTCAATCATACTCGATTCTGCGAAACTTCCGTTTATAGCAAAAATCAGAATTCGAAGACATTTTGAAAATAGGTTCTTTTTTCACTAAAATGACGATTGCCAGAAGGATTTTTGGCGCATCGAAAAACATTTTTTTTATCATTTCAATGTCGCGCTCTACTTTACCGACTTTCTATTTTATATAGAATAGTTTACCTCAGTCTAGTTCACCTCACAGCGCCATAAAAATTCACACATATCATCTATAAACCAATCCTCTTTAGTTTAAAGTAATGCATAACTCATTCTAATCACATAAATAATAAATAAACTTTTCGGGTTAACCCAATCCAAATTAATTCTCATCGCATAATCTTCCCATTGTAGATATTGGTTCACTAGGTTTAACAATAAATAGGTTTAACATAAAGTACAAAGTCGGTAAGGTAGAGCGCAGCATTTAAATGATAAAAATTTTTTTTTCGACGCGCCAAAAATCCTTCTGGCAATCGTCATTTTAGTAAAAAAAGAACCTATTTTCAAAATTTCATCGGATTCTGATTTTTGCCATAAACGGAAGAACAGCCCTCGATTCTACCGAAGTTCTACTAAATCTTACTCAATTCTATTCCGATTCTAGCGAGGTCAGCTGAATTATACTCGCAGCCTAGTGAAGTCTATTCAATTCTATTCTTCTTACAAGGAGAGTGCAAGGCCTTCGGGTCCCCGATTTGGTTGAGATTTTGTATACTTGTAGATCTCGATTTCCCATTTACGAATATATACCATTATTTCTTGGGTTTCCGGACACGAGAGGATAATTTACTATATTATTAATTTCGATTAATTTATTTATAATTCATTAAGACTTTTGTACTTTAATTTATAATAATTATATAATATCTTGTAAATAAGACGACATTACATAGTGAATAAATAATATAAATAAATAAGAAAAAAAATATTTTTACCCTGACTGGGATCGAACCCTGACCCACCGGTTGTCAGCGTAGTACGTTGCCACTAGACTAGGACATTATTCATTATGTATAGTATCTCTGCAATAGTATAGTTAAGTAGCAATAGAACTAATTATTGAGTGTTTGCACCTATAGTGATATATATTCGTAAATGGGAGATCAAGATCTATAAGTATACAAAATCTCAACCAAATCGGGGACCCGAAGGCCTTGCACACTCCTTGTTTTTTTTTAATTTATTATGCTATGAAACCCCACATGGGATTATTAGCAGCATGTACATATCTGTACATGCTAACATTACAATAACAACTTATAAACTAGGAGAAGTAACATAATTAACAATTCTAGTACAACACTATAGATACAAACAGTGATATTTAAGAAAACTGTGAATAAGAAATAGAGGACAAAGAGAAGGTCCACACAAAAAAGCATCTATTGTATAAGGTGGATAGTAACCTTTGCTGCATAGTTTGCGAATCAGCGCCTCTCTATTGTTATCATAGATCGGGCACTGCCATAATATATGATTATGATCCTGTATCAAACAACCACATGGACAATTTGTGTTATCTGCAAGTTTCATTTTAAAAAGGGTGGCATTCAGTTGATAGTGTCCAGATCGAATCCAGCAGATGAAGTCTCTAGGAAGTTTTAGGGCACGCTCCTTGTTACTAAACAACAGTTAACAACAAATACGATCGATATAAGAAACACATCTATTCAACTCTACCATAATATCGTGATTATGCGTCGCTATGATTTGGTCACGTCCTTCGTCACACAGCCTCGATTTCTGTACGCATTTTCGGCCCAGTTTCGTGCAACGTTCTGTACATCGAACAGTATCAAACCGAGAGAACTAAAAACGAAGGACAGTCCCGAACCACGTTTCTCCCTTCGTTGCAAAGATCTGCAGAGTCCACGGGGCGCTTTGTAAAACGCTATACGGTCCGGAAAACCCCCCGGGGAACCTGAAACGAGTAGCAAGTCTGATAATTACTTAAGGAGCTAATAAGATTTGAGAGCTCGGTGGAAAAGGGATCGCGCGAACTGCAGCGAAAGCTGCAACCGGATGAAGCGAACGGAAAAAAGAGGAAGGGCGAAGTACTCGAAGCCGACAAGAAACAAGAAGGCGGAAAAATATCGTTGTGTCTTCGATCGGGTGGGAAGTAGAAGGCGGCGAAAGAAAGAAAAAGTACAGCGAAGGGTCTGGATAATAAGAAAGAGGAGGAGCAACGACGCTCTCTCTCCCTTTGATGGAACCGATGAACCGGTGGGAAAATGGGAATTGCGGACCCCTCCCTCTCGCTGTTGCTCTCGGACAGCCCGATAGAAAATGATTACAACGTCTGCTCATTTCTGGAGTGACAACAATTCCCGAGCGCGAACGACAGCTTTTAGCGATTGTTGAGATATCTACACTGCAAATATGCTTCCGGCGGCCGCGATCAAACAGCCCGGGAGTGTACCGCAAACATCGGGGCAAGAAAATTGCAAGGTCGTCGCGCGGAATTTCTCGGCAAAGCTGGAAAACCGTATCAGATGTTTTCCGAGGTGCCAGGGATATCCGCAACGGCTCGTTGTCACGCTGTACGACATATTAAGCGCCCGTGGAACCGTACTTGACGGTCCTCGGAAACGACATCCCGGAAATAGACGCTAGAATCGCACTTATTAGACACGATTTTGTTCCGTTCTAATTGTATAATATATTATAATTTTTCTCGATCGTCATATTGTATAATTAGAATTTATTCGCGGCGCTAGGATATTCTAGGACGAAACAACTAGGGTAACTGCACCAGTGAATGAACGGGCACCAGTAAATGAACGCTTTTGTATATTTCAACAAATTTTAACCCGGACGGCATACTAGCGATAAAATTGTGATTAAAGAGTTAAATAAATAGGAGAATATTGTTTAGTAATTTTGTTCATTGATTGGACTAGCATTATTCAATTACTAGAATGTAGTGTTCATTCACTGGTATTTTTCATATTTTTGATTTAACGTTTAATAAAGAAGAATAATAATAATTTCGTTGTATTTGTGTTCATTTATATTTTTTATATTTTTATATTTATATTATATTTATATTTTTATATTTATATTATACTTTATAGTTTTATATTTATATTTTTGATTTAACGTTTAATAAAGAAGAATAATAATAATTTCATTGTATTTGTGTTCATTTATATTTTTTATATTTTTATATTTATATTATATTTTATAGTTTTATATCTATATTTTTGATTTAACGTTTAATAAAGAAGAATAATAATAATTTCGGTGTATTTGTGTTCATTTATATTTTTTATATTTATATTATATTTATATTTTTATATTTATATTATACTTTATAGTTTTATATTTATATTTTTGATTTAACGTTTAATAAAGAAGAATAATAATAATTTCATTGTATTTGTGTTCATTTATATTTTTTATATTTTTATATTTATATTATATTTTATAGTTTTATATTTATATTTTTGATTTAACGTTTAATAAAGAAGAATAATAATAATTTCATTGTATTTTTGTTCATTTATTTTTGACAAATGAAGTATAGGGAGCTATTTGGCATATATGAGATTCCTTTAATTCACATAGTTTTTTTTTAAATAAAATATTTTCCTGAACAATTTTTTAAATGTTCATTCACTGGTGCAGTTACCCTACCACCTTTCCTTTTACCTCTACTGTTTGAATAGCACACGTATGATAATTCTTACATATTTGCTACAAGTAGAGCAAGTACAAAAAGTAATAATGATCGAACCTAGCGCCGCGAATAAATTCTAATTGTATACTATTCGAAACAAGTTTAATCTTCACCGTCTTTATTATTCTTGTTACAAATGTTTAGAATAAAAGTTACGGACACGGACAATACAAACATTTATGCATGATAATGGATAGATGGTTTCGACGCACAGGTTCGATCAAATATAAACTAAAATTTCCTTGTTTTATAACAAATTTGCAAAATCCCAAAGTTTCGATCCTGATCAGGATCATTTTCAAGAGATTTTTGCGTCTGAAACAAAATGTAACATTACTAAAATAACCGTGTTTTAAAAGTAAAAGAAAAAACTATGTTTTGAACTGGAAAATAAACTTATTTTTCTCACATGTTATGTAGGATAGAAATTTAACTTTATGAAAAATGTATTATTTCCATGCTGGTAGATAATGGACTGAAAACAGCGAATACAATAGGACAAAGAATTGGGACTTGACCAATTAGAAGCATACGATCTATGTTTGCTGTAATCAATAATAGGCGGCAAATTCAAAACTCAATATAATTCGTCTCAATCGCACGGCAACACAGCATAATACCTCAACATTGTTGTGGTGACAGAAAGAAATTAACATTCAACTACATTTGAAATTAAATAAATCAGAATGGAAATTATAGTGAATATTATATGTAGAATACTATTAAAAAATTTAGAAACTATTTTATGCATGAATCTTCATTAACGAATAAAGACAATGTACTGAAAAAACATACATGCGTATATATTTATTGAACCACTGTTTCCCGAACGTCCGACTTGTTGTAGACTCGTACTACTGAATTTCGCGACACCGCACAGTGTGACGTTTCGAACATTTAGGAGCATTTAATTCTTAATGGTGTTGTTTCTGTTTTTATCATGTATTTTGTTAAAACTACTCGAAATATGATGATTTCTAATAACTTTAACATGATTTTTGTTGTATTGGCCAAAAATACGTATTTGAAGTTGCAAACACAGTCTTACAAAAATATCAGAACGCGACAAAGGTTGTGCGTGTTTCAGATTCAACCAAAAGAAGAATTACAGAAAGATTTTTTGTGTTGGAAAGGATTCATCATATAACATTACCGACACGGTAACGCTGCGTAATATTCATTTATCTTTGGGGTACCTTTGATAACGCGTCGAACTTGAAACTGCTGGTTGAAAATCAACATGATTATTAGCCGGCCGGCAAATTGAAGATTACGGGACTGATACAGCTGAGAAAACTTCGGGAACAAATTCGCTGAATAAAAAAAGATCGCGATAACCGTAAGAATCATACCGGAAGTAAGATTGCTGAAAGCAGACGTACTCAATGGAAATGGATATAATTGATAGGAGGAGTGGAGGAAGTTTCGCTGTAACTATGCAAGCCGGTAAAAAGGGGGTAGCTGGTTCGAGAAAAGTTCTGGATCGATGACTTTTCGAATTCATCGTGTATTAACGTTGGCGAAGAAGGTTCGCGAATTTCCTGTATTCTCAATGGAATGTCCCTGAGCTTGTATCGATTCCTCGACATCTCTCAAGATGAGAAATAAAAAGCTGAAAAGAGACAAGAGAAGTCGCGAGGTAACTGCCCGTATAACCCAGATCGATGTATTCGTGGAACATTTGCCATCGGGGATTTCCCCAGGTGGCGGCTGTCATGTACCACACCGGAACGTGTAACAGGTTCACCTACAGTCGAAGGAGCTGACATGGACCGGCTCTTGTTTAATCTCATTCCATCTCTTTTTTCACATTCCGCTCGCAGCTCTCTCGGTTCCGTCCGTTTTTAGACCCGGTCGCCGACCGAGCCCTTCATTTCTCCGGCGAATTCTTTTTCGAAACCAGCAGACCCTTCCGAACAGCTTCACTGGAACTTAGTTTCCGCAATCAGATCACAAATATCCATCCTTGCTTCAGTCCTAACACAGACTTAATAGGGTAGACACGTTTTTCCAGAATTGCAAGGGTGCGGGGTTTGTCTTCTCATTTCTCAATAATGCAAACAGGTACTCGCCAAATCCCTGAATTATCTCACGAAAAATTGTAGGAAATTTTAACGAACGTTTCTCGATCGGTTTTTTTAACTTCCCGATTTATAGGGAAGTTATTGTAATTTTTTTTTATCGAAGAAAATCTTTGAAAAGATCTCATTTCTATCGAAAGTTATTCCTTTTTTAATCGAGTTAGGTCCAGTTTTCCCACTGTGTGACGTGTGGCAATCAAGTGAACACTAAACACTCGTCACTCTCCTTCGAATTCTTTCCCCTGATCTGACGACTCTGTTCCATCGTCCGAATACTCCGTGTCCCCGTGACCAGTTCGGATAATCGAGGTTTCGCGTAATCGTGAATTAAACGAGCAAACGCGACCGCAATCGCGTCGTGTTTGGACTCGTTTGAATCAGCAAAACGTGGCGGATAGTGCTCCATTACTCCCGACCGTTTCATCGTTATCTAAACACACTTGCTACGAGCTTTTTTCACAACTGAAAGAAACGATGACGGGCTTGCAGACGCGTGTCGGTGTCTCGATTAGCGACCTGGGACAAAAAATGTTGGTTCCGAGGTCTGTTGCCTTATTCTTCCTGCTCACCGACTCGTTATAATTCCTCTTGTCATGGGTAGAACTGATGCTAGCCCCATAATGCCGAGATAATAGAGGAGAGGCTTCAAGGAGGTCGTTAAAGTCAGATTCTGAGGGAACACAGCGTAGCCCGGAAGTTCCGCTGTACAGCCAGCAGAAAACACCGAATCCGAAACGCGAGTGGAAGAAGAGCAGACATACGGAAAGATTAATTCTTCGCCATCGAGGAATTTCGATGTCCCGATTGCGATTGCTGATTTCGCACGCCGGCGTTTTGCCGGCAACGGATGTTGCGAATGTATTTTTTTTTTTTAAAGGTTGTTTAAAAGCAGTGCACACGAAAGCATCCCCGGCGGAGACAAAAGGAAATGCGGTGCAATTCACGCAACTGCAACTGGAACTGCAACCGACAAAACAGAGGGAGAGGACTCGTCTCCGCCACGCAAAATCATTCATCCGACTTTTCTCTATTCAGTGATTCCATTTTGCTCTCGTGCATTTCTTCTGTCGCTTCATTCTTGACCTATAATCTTCTGCCCCAGCTACCTCGAACCCCGGCTAACGATAAATGACAGCTACCTGATTAAAAATGCGTACTCTTCGCGACGGAATCACCGATCGCGTTTGCCGCTGATCACAGTCGATAATTATGTCGACGTAATTGATCTGGTATTTATTAACGAGCTTTCTTTAACGAGATCTGGGGCTTCGAATTAGCAACACCTGGACACTCAAATGAAAGATTTACAGCCATTTCCATTTTGCAAACTGCTATTTATGCAAAATGTGCTACATCCCGCTCGATGGATTCGTAACCGTGGTTTGAGGTTGTTTGAAAGCGATTTTTTAATACTTCCCATGAAAATTTTTTAACGTATAAAGTCTCAAATGGAAGCTAGGAGAACCCACTTTGAGATAGATTAATTACAAATTGTGGAAAACTGGTAGTTCATCTGCTAAAACCTAAAATTCCACTCGATAGACCCATAACCATGCCTTGTAGGTGTGAGGTTGTTTGAAAGCGATTTTTCAATACTTCCCATGAAAATTTTTTAACGTATGAAGTCTCAAATGGAAGCTAGAAGAATCCACTTTGAGATAGATTAATTAGAAATTGTGGAAAATTGGTAGTTCATCTGCTAAAACCTAAAACTCTACTCCATGGATCCATAATCATGCCTTGTAGGTTTGAGGTTGTTTGAAAGCGACTTTTCAATACTTCCCATGACAATTTTTTAATGTATAAAGTCTCAAATGAAAGCTAGAAGGACCCACTTTAAGATAGAGTAATTACAAATTGTGGAAAATTGGAAGTTCATCTGCTAAAACCTAAAACTCCACTCGATAGATCCATAACCGTGATTTGAAGGTTTGGGGTTGTTTGAAAGCGATTTTTCAATACTTTCCATGAAAATTTTTTAACGTATAAAGTCTCAAATGGAAGCTAGAAGAACCCACTTTGAGATAGATTAATTACAAATTGTGGAAAACTGGTAGTTCATCTGCTAAAACCTAAAATTCCACTCGATAGACCCATAACCATGCCTTGTAGGTGTGAGGTTGTTTGAAAGCGATTTTTCAATACTTCCCATGAAAATTTTTTAACGTATGAAGTCTCAAATGGAAGCTAGAAGAATCCACTTTGAGATAGATTAATTAGAAATTGTGGAAAATTGGTAGTTCATCTGCTAAAACCTAAAACTCTACTCCATGGATCCATAATCATGCCTTGTAGGTTTGAGGTTGTTTGAAAGCGACTTTTCAATACTTCCCATGACAATTTTTTAATGTATAAAGTCTCAAATGAAAGCTAGAAGGACCCACTTTAAGATAGAGTAATTACAAATTGTGGAAAATTGGAAGTTCATCTGCTAAAACCTAAAACTCCACTCGATAGATCCATAACCGTGATTTGAAGGTTTGGGGTTGTTTGAAAGCGATTTTTCAATACTTTCCATGAAAATTTTTTAACGTATAAAGTCTCAAATGGAAGCTAGAAGAACCCACTTTGAGATAGATTAATTACAAATTGGGGAAAACTGGTAGTTCATCTGCTAAAACCTAAAATTCCACTCGACAGACCCATAACCATGCCTTGTAGGTGTGAGGTTGTTTGAAAGCGATTTTTCAATACTTCCCATGACAATTTTTTAATGTATAAAGTCTCAAATGAAAGCTAGAAGGACCCACTTTAAGATAGAGTAATTACAAATTGTGGAAAATTGGAAGTTCATCTGCTAAAACCTAAAACTCCACTCGATAGATCCATAACCGTGATTTGAAGGTTTGGGGTTGTTTGAAAGCGATTTTTCAATACTTCCCATGAAAATTTTTTAACATATGAAGTCTCAAATGAAAGCTAGAAGGACCGACTTTAAGATAGAGTAATTACAAATTGTGCAAAATTGGTAGTTCATCTACTAAATCCTAAAACTCCACTTGATAAACCCATAACCATGCCTTGTATGTTTGGAGTTGTTTGAAAGCGATTTTTAAATACTTCCCATGACAATTTTTTGACGGATGAAGTCTCAAATGGAAGCTAGAAGAACCCATTAATTAGAAATTGTGGAAAATTGGTAGTTCATCTGCTAAATCCTAAAACTCCACTCGATAGACCCATAACCGTGACTTGAAGGTTTGGGGTTGTTTGAAAGCGATTTTTCAATACTTCCCAAGACAATTTTTTAACGTATGGAGTCTCAAATGGAAGCTACGAGAACCCATTAATTAGAAATTGTAGAAAATTGGTAGTTCATCTGCTAAAACCTAAAACTCTACTCCATGGATCCATAACCATGCCTTGTAGGTTTGAGGTTGTTTGAAAGCGATTTTTCAATACTTCCCAAGACAATTTTTTAACGTATGAAGTCTCAAATGGAAGCTAGAAGAACCCATTAATTACAAATTGTGGAAAATTGGTAGTTCATCTGCTAAATCATAAAACTTCACTCGATAGACCCATAACCATGCCTTGTAGGTTTGAGGTTGTTTGAAAGCGATTTTATCAATACTTCCCATGGAAATTTTTTAACGTATGAAGTCTCAAATGAAAGCTAGAAGAACCCACTTTGAGACAGATTAATTACAAATTGTGGAAAATTGTACTATGCGTGACATTCACAAGTTTTCATCGATAGCCCCACTTGGAGGACACAGGGTAATGTAAAGTGAATTTTCCAATATTTCTTATGAAAATTTTTCAACTTTCCAGGGTGCAAATAGAAGTCAGAAAAGCATACTTTAGGATAGATTAATATTCATTTGCCTAAAATGGCGATATCACGCGGTAATTTGAGAGATCCACTAATGTGCAGCTCGATGCGACAGGGAAAGCTCTCAATGTGTTAGGCCGAGTTCATAATGACACCCTGACAGATAGTACGAATTCGTCAAAGCGAATCTACCACGATCCTCTCTGCAAAGCAACGCTAATAGTTCGACTGACAATAATTACAGTCGCCGTCCACTACAAAATCTGAATGATCGTATACAATTAGCATTAAAAAATAAATGAACGAACCGCAAGTAGACTGCAGTATGCTATTAGCTAACGAGCACCGCGCATTTTTAACATTGAATAGTTAAAGGAGCATTAAAAGCGTGAAGAGTGCTAAAATTTGCATAGTTAATACATTAATGGTTGGTGATCTCTCGAGGATAATAGTCCCGTCTTTATAGCTTTCTATTCCACATGATAATAATTTACAGTGAATTCATATTATTCTATGGTATCTTCCAAGGTGTAGACACGCTGCAAATTCAAATATCTGTGAAAGTTTCGAACAATGTTCTTCGCGACTGGCACAGATTCAAAGATTAAAGCTTCCTCGCTAAATCCACGCCTTAAAAATTGATGCACAATTTTTCCCCAGTCGTCTCATCGATCTTTGAATACGAAGTGTTGTAAAGAGAATGCTTGAATCCTCAAAAGTCGTTTTATTTACAAGAAACATTTTCGAACGTTCTCGAAGACGTTTGAACGCGCAGAATTGTGTCTTCGAGATGAACGCTGGTAGTGGCTTCAGTTTGCAAACGAGTCCAGTCTGATACCAATTGTTTTCGCGAAATTATTTCTCCCATTCGCTCCGGGGAACCCTCAAGCTGCTTCAGTGCCAATAAAAACGCGCGCGTTAAACGAAAAGAAAATGTACGTTGCGCGTCTCCGTGGAATTTCGAGCTGTTCCAAGAATCATAAGCAGCAGGAAGCACGTGGGATTCGCCGACGAGTTGTAATTCTGTTTGAATTTACATTCAGAGCCGTGAAATTTCGCGATAACTTCGCTAAGTCCGCAACTCTGATTATGAATGCTCGTTTCGCTTATCCCGTTCTTAATCCGCGCGGCTTCGTGGCCGCGATTGTTCCGTTCGAAGCATTAAGAACGCGAGGACAGGGGAGCAGCGCTATGAAAAAGGGGAGTGTAAACACGGAGGGACGATTTCTATCGCCTCGATTGCCGGCACCTTGATACTCCCATCCGGCCGGATTAGCGACAGGTCGTCGAAACAGTTGCAAATTGTTGCCGTTTCCCGCGGAACTTTTCGAATTCTTCGAGTAACAAGTTCACCGGGACATTTCCCTCGGGTGGAGCAGCTCGTCGTCAACCAAGTGACCGCGATGAAAAGCGATAAATAAGGATCGATTGGATTTCTACTAGCCGAGCTGGAAGTTTTGCTCCAATAATAGGAGGAGAGAAGCCTTCGGTTTTCTCTCTCTCTGTCTCTCTCTGTCTCTCTTGGTTCCTTGGCTCCTTGGCTCCCTTCCGCTGATTCAACCAGTAACTTCTGGACTAAGCGGATTAACCGACCCTCTGACGACGGAAACGGTTCTGTTCTATCTGCTACCGTAACTCGTCGTTTATCCAGAGCTCATCCTCTGAGACGATGTTATGATAAGAATCGTCCACTTCGTTGGAACTTGGTTAATGCAACCTATTATGCGCGGATTCGAACGTGAAGACGAAACAAAACGCCGACTTGTTGTCTTGTAATTTCGAGAAAACCGCCGCTTATCATTCTCATTGCGTCTTTCGAAGCGGAGAGTCCTTCTGTGAGATATGGTGTCTCGTGAGGTCGCGCATCGCTGCAATATTTTGTCTTTACAGGAACGCTACAATCCTGCTGCAGGACACTACCGAACAGAACGAAATATATAGGGCAATAGATAGATGGTTTCCTCGATTCTACATTCGAATACCTTCCAGGCTAAATTTTGAAGTGAAACTTCTTTGCTGAGGGTAACAATTTGCTGATGTAGCGGAATCGATGCAACGGAAGTCGAATGTCGAGTGGCGCGAAAATTTAAACTGAGAATGAACGGAGAAAAATCATTTCTTACCCCGACGGGATTCGAACCCCGGTCTATCGATTGGTAGTCCAACTCCTTAACCGCTTGGACAACCAATGATCTTATAATGACAGCGAAGATTTTGGTAGTAATATCAAACGAAATGGTTAGAAATGCATGGTTATGTTACGCCTATAGACAGCACGTGCAGCCACGTTTTTCTTTTTACTTTATTGAAGTGATTATTTTATTATTACACTAATGGTGTTTTATTATATATATTAGATATATATTTAAAAAACAAGAGGTATGTATATAAATTACAAAATTACATTTAAAATGAAAAAATAAAGAATACATGGTTATGTTACGACACCGCGTGCAACTGCTTTAAAATTAAATAAATATTTTATTTTACAGAGATAT
The DNA here is from genome assembly GCA_963971365.1 of Lasioglossum villosulum. NCBI lineage: Eukaryota > Metazoa > Arthropoda > Insecta > Hymenoptera > Halictidae > Lasioglossum > Lasioglossum villosulum. Next base: position 20,894,924 of record OZ020495.1, on the reverse strand, counting down.
ATAGCTTATCAGCTATTGCTAATAGCTAAAAAACCTACCGTGTGTGGAACAGAATAAAAAAATCATGTGCGTGGAAACTACGTGCGGCAGAAGTAAAACTTATTGCTTATTAAGTATAGATACAGATAAATTATTATACCTAATAAGCAATACGTTTCACTTCTGCCGCGCGTGGTTTCCACGCACACGATTTTTTTTACCTCAGGGAGCAATCCTTGGATGGAACTTCAAGCTAGCCCACTTAACTTCGTGGGAAGTTAATCGAGCAGGTTTTTTCATTCAAAAACGTTCGATATGTTCGTTCAAATTTCACTTATACATACGCGTACACTCGACCAATAGAAAGAGGTCAAATGGCGGAGCTTGTTCGGTTCAACAGCTTTGATTCTTTAGCATTTTAGCTACTCGTTAGCTACCACTATGCTGTATTGTAGCCTCTGCGAGCTTTGTTCCCGTTGCAATGAAATTCGAATCGTCACAGCTTCGTGCTTCATTCTCCATTGTCACGAGGTACGCAAAAATATTTTATTAGGTGACAAACCAAGCTAATTCCGGAGAGAACCGCCAAGTGTCCAGATATTCCAAAACATCCAGCCGACTGCAAGGTGCTGACAGCTCCAGAAGTGGCAGAAACGCTTAATCAGTTATTTGCCAACACCCGTCCGCGGATGTTCGCAGCCACTGACATACTATTAAGTTTTCGGGTATATCGATACCACCGTTCTGCTCTTCTTGTATTTTTTGCTCCGACATATTTATACCCAATTAACGTATTTACGATTCAGCGTCAACACCGTGTTCGCAACAGGAAAGTTCCGAGCCATAATTAGCCACCGACCACCCCGAAGCCGCCGGAGACTTTTGTTTTTATTTTTTAACGACTGAACTTTGCGACAAACTGCGTTTATTTCACCGTATGGCTGCGTAAATATCGTTCTGTTCGTTCAGCTTTATTTAATAAGTCGAGGAATGTTTTATTCGCTCAACACTGTCGCGTGGGTGACAATTCTCGCTGTAATTTCGAATCGAATCGATATTTTTAGTGCCACAAATTACTGCACACTCTCCTGCGAAGTTTCCACGTGATAGTTGCGACGGTTTTTGTTAGAGAAAATATATGATGTTTCGAAGCGATTTTGCAATTCAAAAAGTTTTCGTTTTCAAGAGAAAAGATTCGTTTGCTGTGTGCGAGGGAAAAAAGGAAAATGTGAATTGAAAAATCCAACGTTACCCCACGCTGGTAGATAATCTACTTTCTTTTTTCGCTGCGGATTTTATAGATTTATGACAAAAAGGGGTACGTACAATTTAAAACAGAAAGTTGGTTCGGAACCCACCGTAATAAAAAGTAGGCCCCGCTGAAAATTAGGCTGAAATTTGGCGATAGAGAGAGTTGAGAGAGAGAAGGGAGGTTGGTAAATGGATTTGAAACCTTGAGGGGACTAACTATCATATACATACATACAATTTAAAACAGTGGACATATTAAAAAGATTCAAGGCCTGCAGTGTGTTAGTTTCGATTGAAAGAAGAATGACATGGCTTCACGATCTTGCAATCATGCAATATCTAGATGCACGGTAGTGCACCAGCCAAGTTCTCGCACTACCATCTTTTACACGAAACAACTTGGCCGTTTTTTAGAGGCTTATAACTCGGAACTGGAGACAGATGGAGAGATGTAATTTCGTACATTTGTTGAGTGCTGTCATGTCTCCATATTGGCAAAACATTAATCTTCCAACACTGGTAGGTTCCGAGATATAGGACCACAACAATTGCTAAATTTGTCACTGACTCACTGACAGATCATCAAAACCTTTTGGGTACTTCCCGTTGACCTACAAGCTTGAAATTTGGTACATAGGTCCACCATAACAAACACCCCAACGAATAATTATCAAAGTTTGAAATTTTACATGGACTCTTGTACGAATTAGAGCTTGCAAAAACAAAGTTTGAAATAATGAACTTTGAAATTTTACACCTTAAAAAAGCGTGACCTACGTGGTGGGGATGGTTAGCTTAGCTAATCTTAAAAAATGGCTGTATTTCAAAACAAACTTTCAAATGGCTTAACCCAAAGCATATAGAGTATGTCAAACCACGTGACGTATGTAGTCTTTTGAATTTTTCAAAATTTTACCTACTTTATAATTGATGAAATTTAAAGAAAAATTGATGAAATCCCAACAAAAACATCCTGTAAACAGGAGAACTGTTTAATTTTTAAAGATTTACATGGAGAGTTAAATTATTCGAACTTGGCCGCTACGAAACACCTTTTATGGCCATTGGTTTAAAAAGTAACTGTCAAGTTGAATAATTTAACCCTCCATGTAACTCTTCAAAAATTAAATAGCGTTCTTTTAAACTAATTTTTACAAACGCTTTTTTCGACACGTACTTGGCCACAGAGAACTTGGCTCCTGTTTACAGGATGTTTTTGTTGGGATATATATAATAATAATAATTTTCAGAGACAGAGCGGTGTTTCACTCGTTCGATTTTGGTGCTCGCTGTAGCTGGTGCGAGGGATTAACGTGAACGCAACGAGGTTCATTCCGAGATCGCTGGTGGATTATCGCCGGCACGAGCTCTGATATCGAGACGACGTAATCAAAAACTACTTTTCGAAAGTTCTTCCCGGGGACATTAAATTTCCGGGGTGGAATGGGCCAGCTGGAGCGACGACGAAGATATTCGCGTACAACGGCGCGAGGGTTACGCCACTGGGTGCCTATAATTTTGCAAATAGGCCCTATAACTTTGTCATTACAGAGGGAACGAAAGTATTTTCCGGTGAGTTTACGAGCACGATATCTTCTACGTCATAGTTGCGCGAAAGGAGGAAGATTGACGGGGAAGCGCCCGTTATTCCCGAGGAATGATGCTCCCCGAGCGAATGCGGGACTAAAATTAATGAAACTATCCATAAAAGTGACCCACCGTTGCGACTGCGCGAGCATCACCTTAATTCATTATGACAGCAAGAGCTTTCAAACTATAAAGAATCGATTCGCATGAATATTTTCAATTTCACGGTCATTACTGGCGACAGTGACTCTTCCGGAAGTAGAATCACACGATGATCACGTCTATGTTTTCTTCAATTTCATCTACAGTAATGTCTTGATAGTTGTCGCAGGAACTGTTCTCTGGGCCGACAACTTCCGAGACAACTGGCTCGTCTTTTGATTCATGACTTCCTTTATAGTCTACCGCGCCGAGACATCAATCGAAAGCCGAACGTAGAAAAGGACAGAATGATACAAGCACTGATCGCGTGTTCTCACAATGTCATGCCAATTAAAAATGCTTTATTTTCCATTATTTTTTATGAGATTTTACTGACTTATTCCTGGCAATATTCTGATTACAACAAGACCAAATACGGTATAATTTGGCCCATCAGTAATGTCTTGAAAGTCGCCGTAGTGCCTACTAGTGAATTTTCTACTTAATATTCATTATTTTTGAAGCGAAACTTCTTTGCTGAGGGTAACAATTTTCTGATGTAACGGAAGTCGATGCGACGGAAGTCGAATGTCGAGTGGCGCGAAAATTTAAACTGAGAATGAACGGAGAAAAATAATTTCTTACCCCGACGGGATTCGAACCCCGGTCTACCGATTGGTAGTCCAACTCCTTAACCGCTTGGACAACCAACGATTTCAGAATGAAAGCGAACATTTTGGTATATATTGTAGGGAGAAGTCGTCTACATATAATCTGCGAGAGTTTCATCCAATCTTGCGTCGATAGTAACTGTAACGCCGCGACGATTCGGTGTTTGTTACTTATTGATTTATTTTCGTTCTTCATGTTTTATAATTTGTGTTGTTTCATTGTGATTCGTTTGACGTGTGAAAAAGTAAAGACGTGTTTTAATATTGTATCTGATATTTTAAAAATTAAATCATAAATTGTTAATATTTTACGGACGTGTTACTTTACTTATAATTTAAATCCTACAATATCGCAACGAATAAAATGCTCGGTAGTAAGATCAAACGTGTCGGCGTGGGGTACAAAGAGTGAGAGAGAAGGCCGCGCAGTAAATTCGATGTGATATTTTCAATATTTAATTATTGAAGTGTTTTGAAGTGTTTTACAAATGTATTAGATATATATTTAAAAAACGAAAAGTATGTATATAAATTACAAAATTACATTTAAAATAAAATAAAAAATCGTGTGCGTGGAAACCACGCGCGGCAGAAGTGAAACTTATTGCTTATTAGATATAATAATTTATCTGTATGTATGCTTAATAAGCAGTAAGTTTCACTTCTGCCGCGCGTGGTTTCCACGCACACGATTTTTTCAAGTGAAACTTCTTTTGACGATGAAACGGAAATGCGTAACGGAAAGAGAGAGAACACGAAAGCAAAAGCCTTACTGTCATTTTATGCTGCGTCTAGAAGAAAAATTAAGGACAGATGCGTAATCTGCGTGAAAAACTGTATAAGAATCACATAGTGAGAATCGAAACGTTTTTTGGTTGTTGGACCATGTTATCTGAGCTTGACCTCAAAAATCGACCGTACGTACAGGGTGTAGAGAAATGTTTGGTCCTGGCTGCCATAGGCGTATTCTACATCTTCGGATCGGTGAAGATCTGTGAAAAAAAGTTGCCGCAAAATTGTCCTTGACCTTGAATTTCAAGAGCAAATTTTTGTGTTATTGCATTGTCCCCATGATGCGTAGAATACAATGCAATAACACAAAATTTTGCCCTTGAAATTCAAGGTCAAGGACAATTTTGCGGCAACTTTTTTTCACAGATCTTCACCGATCCGAAGATGTAGAATACGCCTATGGCAGCCAGGACCAAACATTTCGTTACACCATGTACAACTTATTTGAGATTTGTCGGTTCATGCATTTGTTAGACACCACCGACAGAGGCCAGCTTCGGAATGCTTCGACTCTAGAAACATAGTTGAAACTCATCAGGGAGCGGCAGTTTTCCCAAAAAAGTTTGAAAACGTAACCTAACGCAGTTGTCGGGGTACTCGTTTTTCTGAAAAAATGGTTGCAGAACAACTTTCCCGCGCGGTTGCCCCACCAAAAATCATATACCGGGGACAAACTTTTTTCCCCACAGCTGATGGCGTCCGAGTTTTTCTAGCCCTGCGATGCGTAAAAGCAATAAAACCCGTTGAAATATTCGAACGTCCCAGCACGTCGAAGCGCAAAGTTTCTTTTCGAGAGTGGCCGTCGCGTCGTCGCGCTGTTTCAAATGTCGATTCGGTATCCACAATCGAGTAGTACTCGCAAGGGAACATATTCAGCTGATGCGAACCGATTTTGATGAAACTTATGCGAGATACAGTTGTTCGACAAATATTTGGCACGTGTTTCTATTTTATCGGCAACCATCCACTTTGAAGGGTTGAAAACAGCCCCCTAAGGGGTCAGAACCACAGTTTTTAAAATATCTCGGAAATTGAGTGTTTTTTAATGTGGAAATGTAGTGGTGCATATTTTCTCTTCACAAGAACAGTTGCAATCCTGTGAGACACTACCGAATAGAAAAAATATACAGGGTGTCCGTTTTATCTCTACACAATGTGGATCTTGACGATGACAGACACATGTGTCGACTGGTTTTTAAAATGCTTTCAATTTTCTGGAAAAATCGATAAATTTCGATGGATGGCTCGCAGAATCGATTAAATCTAAAAAAACCAATAATCTTGCAGGAGTGAAAATGGAAGCTGCCAGATTGCATTTTGCGATGCATTTATTCCCATTTCCGGGAAACAAATGATATACATCATCAGCAAAATCGGGGAAACTCAACAACGAAACACGATCTAAGGGTGTCGGGTTGCTTCGATCCAATTTTTCGATGGCTTTCCATGCAAATTTCGATCTTGTTTAGAGAGCGAGCTTTTCATCGCGCAGTGGCTGCGTGTAGCGCGTGGTATCACGTTTTTAATAAACGGCGAATTAATTCCTGCGGCAATCGCATGCTCGATTTCGGTCGAACATTTCCAGCCGATGGTAGGACGTATTTTAATTCCCGGTTCCCAAGGAATCTGCAAAAGCGTAGTAGCCCTTTTATCCATATACGGAAAAAAAAGAGAGAGAGGTGGAGCCTCGGGTTTTTCGTGATTTTTAATAACGGGTGGTTCTCAGCGGCGATGGTAAGTCGCCCGGGGAGAATATTCTCGTCTTGTTTAAAGTAGGCCGACTAGGAAGACGTCGAAGAGTGGAGCGGTGTGGTGCCCGTGTATTGACAAGCCCTGACAAAGGGAAATTCTTCATCCTCGCTGCGCGCTCGCTTGAAATATGTATACGGCCCCCCGTATACGTGTGGTGTATTGTGCATGTATCCGCGGTACCACGGATTCGGAGATTCCCCGATCTATCACGACACACGCGCGCAGATTGTAAACTAGGATTGACTACGATATCGAGAAATGGGACGGCCGCTAAGCCGGGATCCGCGATTTATATTTGATCGAATTCGATACCGGGATCCCAATGCGGTCAATCCTGCCGAGAGAGCGCCGCCGCTGCCGCAATAATTCGAGAAAGATCTTCCCGAGGACGTTGACGGCTCCTTAGGGAACGGATCCTTCAGATAAATGGAAACTCCGGCCTGTCCGGGATACTTTTACCTTCACCACGCCCTGCCCCCGTTACCCCGTCTCGTTCTTTTATCAAATTCCCGCGGATTTTAACGCCCCGACAGCCGCCATTTTCCTTGGGAGCCGCTAATACAGCGGCAAAGTTCTGTAGACGAAACGATTCTTCTCGGAAAATTGCTCGCAGGTTTATTCGAACACGGTCACAGAAAAGTCCAGGTGGTTTTGGATTAACCCTTAGCAGTCGACTCTGAGAGACAGTCATCTCTAAGTATTGCTAAATATTGTCTGGAGTAGTAGATACGATAGGATCTAATCAATGGACAGCGGATCTACGCGCAAAAGAACAATTGGCTGTTCTTCCGTTTATGGCAACAATCAGAATTCGATGAAATTTTGAAAATAGGTTCTTTTTTTACTAAAATGACGACTGCCAGAAGGATTTTTGGCGCGTCGAAAAAAAAATTTTTATCATTTCTATGTCGCGCTCTACCTTAGCAATTTACTGACTCAGTAGATCGCTGGTTCGAGTCTTGCTGTCGACACTTAAAAAAAATTTTTTTTCAGTTTTAATCCTAAAAATTACGAAATCTACTATTAAACAATTATTTTTTAAACAGAAAATACATACTTTTCATTTTTGGGTATTGAAAAAAAGATCAAACAAGAATAATAGTGTTATAGTTACTTAATTAATGCACATTTTTTATCAATAAAAAAAATTTCTGCGACACCAGGCAAATTTTTAGGAATGTTAATAAGTGTGTTTTCCGATAGAACTCCTGAAAAAGGCGTGCTCTCGTACGAACGCATCGTTTATAGCGCGTGCTAGATGCCAAAACTATTACTGTTTTCCATGCTTTTATGATCAGTATCACTGTGGGTCGTGTCGTACTAGCACGTGAATTTTTTTTTATTTATAAAAAATGTACAGTAATAAAGTAACTATAACACTGTATTATTATGTTCGATCTTTCTTACAATACCCACAAATAAAAAGCATGCATTTCCTGCTCAAATAATAATTGTTCAATGGCAGATTTGGCTGTTCTTCCGTTTATAGCAAAAATCAGGATTCGATGAAATTTTGAAAATAGGTTCTTTTTTTACTAAAATGACGATTGCCGGAAGGATTTTTCGCGCGTCGAAAAAAAATTTTTATCATTTCAATGTTGCGCTCTGACTTACCGACTTTGTACTTTATATTCGTGCTGTGCACATGCGTCATATATATATATATATATATATATATATATATATGTATATTCTGGAAATTAATGTAAAATGCATAGAAAATTTCAATTGTTAAACCAATTGACGATTATGCGATGAGAATTGATTTGGATTAGGTTAACCCGAAAAGTTTATTTATTATTTAGTTATATTATTATTTATGTGATTAGAATGAGTTTAGAATTCAATATGTGCGAATTTTATGGCGCTGTGAGGTGAACTAGGCTGGTGATGATCCCTTTTTACAACTAATTGAAGATTCTATATAAAATAGAAAATCGGTAAGTCGGTAAGGTAGAGCGCAACATTGAAATGATAAAAATTTGTTTTTCGACGCGCCAAAAATCCTTCTGGCAATCGTCATTATAGTCAAAAAAGAACCTATTTGCAAAATTTCATCGAATTCTGATTTTTGCTATAAACGGAAATTTCGCCGAACAATTTTCTACTGGATTTCCAATCACTTGGAGCGTGATCAAAATTGAGTTTCATCCTTAGCATGTTTAACAGGTCGAAAATAATATTATAATGCATATCCAATAATAATTGGTCCAAAAAATTTATATTTTGATTTAGGAAAAATTTCAAAGTGGAAAGATTGAAAAGATTAAACGAATTTTAAATGTGTGTTAAAACTGTTGACGAGAGAAAAATTTCCTAAGTGGCTTTGTCTCGTAATTGATCTAGAAAATGTACAATGTAATGCGAATTACTCCATGTAATACGTAATGCGAGTAATATTTGCCGTTGCCTTTAACGAAAATATTTTCCACGTCGAATGTTATTGATGATTACGATGACAGATGTTCGATTTGAACGAATACCCTTGCGCCTGTAGATATTTTTGAAGACCCGAAACGATATAAATGAGCGAACAGAGCGGGTCTGTTAAAACCGATTCATATCGCGTGCACGTTAATTATAATCAACAAAAACAGGATTTATAATTGGCTGAAGTATCGTCTATACATATAATAACTGTCAATTAAACATCGTCGGATTTTACACGACGCATATTTCAAATTTCCATCACAGGCTCCAACAAAAAAGTTATAAATAGCTCCCCTTTTACTTGCTCATGTAAATCTTAGCAATTACAATTTTTCTAAAATATTTTTCAAGAGTCATTTGGTGAATCAATTCTTCTAATTGCTCAAAAAATGTCGGGTCGTTTGGTCGGACCATAAAAAAGTAGTACCGTTTTCAAGTGCGTTCAAGTAGTTTCATGGTTCACTGTACGTGTTATTTGGAAATCGGTGAAACGAATTGTTCAATTTCGTTGACGTTTGATCTTTGTAATTTAGCAAATTGAGAACTGAAAAATAAGATCGAACCGCGGGTTTAATAACAATTTTAAAAAACACGAGTTTTTAGGTGCGAAGAATGACAAGTATTATGAATATTCATAGCAGCGAATCGACATCGCTTTTTCTATTTTTTTTTCACCTCTCAGGGTCATGCAAAGTTTATGTTGTTGTAGGTCGTTGAACTCGACTTGATTTTCTCTAACCAACTAAATTGAAAAATGATTTTCTGTAACTCAACAATGACATTGTTTTCGATTGCAAAGAATGAGCGAGTTATTCGAGGTTAATTTAAATATTTATATTTTATTTTCAAGGTCCCACAGAGGTCACAACATGAAAAATGTATTCTCCACAATATTTCTCTTCAAACGTAATCATTGGACTGTGGATCTTTATGCAACTATAGCAAAATTGAGTAGATGAAATTGAAAACTGTTGGAGAATTTAAAAATTGAAAATGTCAATGTATGATTTCTCGCCTATGAGTACTAACCTAACGAGCTTTAAAAGTAACTGGTAGTATTATGTTTGAGTTTAGAAACTAAATGAAAACGTTGATATTGAACATTCAATAAAATAGAAATACCGACAACAAAAAGCTGGCTTTCATTTTCCGACCATCGACATTTTTTCAAGGGACATCCTCTAGGATTATCTGATTAAAAAAGTGAGTTCCAAAAAATTTGAAATCGATCGGACGACAGGAAGTCGTGACGCATCGAATTTGAAAAGTTTTTATTTTCGTAACTCGTTTTCCTCGATATACGCGTGTCGTGTTTGTCCTTTCACGGGTTTCGAAAATATAAAATCACAATGACAATAAATTCACCTGAAAATCTTAAAAATTCACTTTTAAAAAACATTTTTCTTTGGAATTATAATTCATCTAAGTGTAAGACGTGCAATATAACACGAATAACCAACATTGTATCACATCGTTACTATTACAGACTACATGTTGTGAAAACACCGATCGATTTAAATGTCAAGATGGACAATAGCGAAGAGAGTAATATTTGTGACGAGCAAGAATACCAAGAATTGCTTGGTAGGTTGACGTATGCGAGCATATATGCGAGACCAGATATTTCATCTGCTGTGACCTGCTTATCACAATTTAATATTAAACCAAATAAGATGCACACGGTAGCGTTAATAAGAATATTGAGGTATTTAAAAGGATCTATAGATTATTGCTCAGAATATGGAGCAAATCCAAAGGAAAAAGAAGCAAAGTGTGAGAGCGATGCATCTGGGACAGCACAAAGGATGCAAAATCCTTTACAGGGTTGTTAATTTATAGAAATGGAGATCTGGTGCATTGCAGGAGCAAAAAGCAGACAATTATGCATTGTCATCAACAGAGAGTGAGCTGGAAGCGATACTTGAGGGTACTAAGGCAGTGATGTTGTATTCCGGAAGAGGGTTAATAAACGTTTCTTTGATTTTAAGGTATCAAACACAAGTTTATTAATAAAACTCCTCAACTTATAACTCCGGATATGAAGTACGAGAAGCGCGTGACAGTACTTATTTTCGTCGAGACGGAATGACAGAGCTCTTAACTGCACAGAAGTTGTATGGAAAAAAGGCAGGAATAAGACTCTTACATTGGCTTAAATAGAGGTCCCAAAAAGGGAGAGATAGGTGATTACAGTCATAGGTCATGGTGCAATTCTGCATGACTCAAGGTAGTGACCGGTCGAGGGTCACTGTCGGGAACATCTAGCTTAGTCATTATCGTAAGTAAACTTAAATAGTTGTCCTACAACAGTGATATGGACTTTTAATTTGTTAAGTGAGATAGGTATGGGTGAAAAAGTGAGAAAGACTGTGAAATGTGATAATATGAATGTGGTAAAATTGGCAAAAGGGGGGAATTTTAAGACTAGATCAAAGTTGTTAAACAGGAGATGCCATTACTTGAGAGAGTGTGTAAAAAATGAAAGGTTAAAACTGTCACATGTGCCAAGTGATCGTATGAATGCGGATAGTTTAACAAAATCTTTGAGTGGGCCAGTATTGTTAAAAAATATAAAAAATTACCTTAGGATTAAGAATCAATAAAACCAAAGAGAGTGAGTGCGAGGTCGATATTGCAGAATGTAAGGATATAACGATCTATGAATCGATGTAAAGATATTTGAGGTTGGTAGCGACGCAGTGTGTTGTGCGTGCGACGATTGGTACGCTTGTAAGCGTCGCCCCTTGCGGAGAGTTCTTTTGGTAACGATGGATGTGCGTTCAGTGTGCTTGTAATTATTGTTAATAAATATAAAGTTGTTTATCATTGGAAGTTTTGCCTCTATTCTATTCCATTCCTCGTGTCACCACACATGTTACGTAATGTGGAATATAATTTACATTGTACGATAAACAATGCAGAATATTTTATGTTTCACAGCGTGTACTATGCAAGGTAAACACAACAAGGGAAACATCACCGTTGTTTATGTACACTACTGTGCAAACGAAAGCAGCACCCGGCCATATTTAATAGAAAAGCGTTAAAAGTCAAATAAGAACACAGTTAGGTTTGAAAAAAATATATAAAAAAACATTTTAAAAACCACGGTTACATTACAATGTCCTAAAAAGGAGGAAATGTTTTTTTTTTAATGCAATAAATCGATCATTGTTCAATACAATTTCTACATACAGATATTGTTTGTCATTATATCTTGTAATTATACCGGTTGATTTTTTCTTGTGGACGGTAGTGTATACATGGAAAAGCTTTTAAGCAAAATTGCGATTATTCGATGAAATACATTTAATAACGAAAAAATTTGTCCAACGGTCACGATCTATTTTTCAAAATTATTTTACAATTCGTTTCTGTATTTCTGTACTATCGGAGTGCGTGAAAGCACAAATAAATCGACACACACGCGTATATAGAAATTTATTGTAGCGCAACAATATAGTACAATCGAGAAAAACGAGTTACGAGAATAAAAAATGTTTGAACTCCATGCGGCGCAACTATCCACCCCGTTTTTGATTTCGAGTTTTGCAACAGATTAATTGTTCAGTGTCGCAATACTGCAGACAAGTCGAAGGAGCAATCGCATGTGAACGCTGCAAAAACATTTTCTAAAACGTGGTAGGGTAGCCAAATTTAATCTAAATCCACAAATAGTTTTTAATTAATAGACTGCGAATAAAAATGTTTCGCATTGATTGTGGTGAGCAGGAATAAATTAAAAAATTGATTTCATCCCTTAACGTTAGAACATTCTTAAATTTTGATAATCTTTTACCGTTTTATACTTCGCACAACCAATTTGTTCGTAAGTGCACGAAGATCCGCAGTCTATTAATTAAACACTATTAAATAATAAGTGATTATTTTTCGCGATCGTAAATTGTTTTTAGACAAATAGGAAATGACGTTATCGGCGCACAGGTTCGATCATGATTCAACAAACATAATTTTGAATGGTACTGCAAACGTTGATTCGGGTTTGAATCAATTAAATATTTGTCTATTAAATATCCATTACTATTAAATAATTATTAGCATAAAGAGTGGAATCAACCGACAGCACGATCCAAGTAGAGATTATTTTTGTAGTAGAAAAATATTAGAGCTGACCCGAGTTATTGCTGAAGTATTCTTTAATTTCACCAATAATCTGAAAATTGGCGGTGTACCTTGCAGGTTGAAGTTTCTGCTCCTCGATCGAATTATGTCTGCGCGAGGGAAGTTTTGGAATCGCAGGGTCCGACAAAGGGATTGTAATCGCTGTTCATTCGGATCGGAAAGAATCTGCGAGCGGAGAGGAAAAAACCGGTTGATTAAAAGGGCGGCTGCATATAGAATTAGCTTTCAGCGAAGTAAAACAAAAGGATTCTATTTCCGGGCAGTTTCTTGTGTTTCACGGAACAATGTTCGCCGAGAAACGGATACTCTGCCTGGGGAAAGGAGAAACGTTTTTCTCTATTTTATTTGAGGGAGGGGAGAAAGAAAAAGAAAGCGAGAGATAGGGACAGAGAAAGGGAGAGAAAGGGAGAGAGAGAGAGAGAGAGTGGGAACGTTTTAATGTGAGTGCCCAACAATAATACGTCACTATGCAATTACGTCTCGATAGTGGAATAATCATTCTTGGCGAGGTTGAATAGGGCATCGAGCTGCAGTTACGCTCTCGGCAGAGACAATGTAATGAGTATCAAAAGATAATTGCATCCATTCAGTCGAGAAAACTCGTTTCTATAGTGGAGAATAAACGTTGCATGCACGCTTCTCTTTACAACACTTCTGTGTTTTCCTTTTGCCATCCGGTTATTGGACACGCACCGACACACAGACACCTGCGAATACCTCTTACGCGCTGCGGCGAACAATTCGCTAATTCGACAACTGAATCGGCCTGGGGGACAATCGCCGATGCACATCCGTCCCGCTCCTGAATAATTATGCACGCTCGACGCCGATCGCCGCGTTTTTCGCGCAACATAGAGAACCAGCCAATGCGATATTTCGGGCTCGGTGCACTTCGGTGCGAAGATTCAGTCAAATATGCGAAGCGATTCTCCATTCCCTCGGAAAACGCGCTTTGACCAATACTTTCAAGAATGAACTTCTCCCGTGCAAGCCTAAAATCAAATTTCCTTTGAATAACCCACAGAATTAACATATCTAACTAATGGAAAATATCATCGTGCTAAGCAACTCTGCTTATTTATTTAGCAAGTTTTTTGAAATTTTTCTTGCAACTAAAAATCTTTTTTATAAACACAACATTCATAGTGTAAAATCATTAAACCTTATGTTAAAAATGTAGAGGGCAGAAGCCCTAGGTAATTTTAATAAAACCTTCCTGTTCAAACCCAGGTGTAAACCTGTTTAAAAAAAAAATCCATTCCCTCGGAAAACGCGCTTTTTCAAAGTACAGTAATGTCGCGATAGTTGTCGCAAGAACTGTACACGATAGTTGCCACAGCGCCTACCCATTCCACCAGCTGTCAATGCTGAACCGAGCCGCAAGGCGGCGATGTTTGATGTCGGCTCGGGTATATCGGTGTGAACACCACTACATTGACACCATGAATCGAATTTTCAAACTGCTTAATTTTCATTATTTTTTTGTGAGATTTTACTGGCTTATTCCTAGCAAAATTCTGATTAAAACAAGACCAAACACGATATAATTCCAATTTTATTTAGTGGTGTAATCGACGTGCATAGTTGTCGCCGGCACCGATCAAAGGCCCGCGTGTTTAATGCCAATTAAAAATGCCTTATTCTCCATTATTTTTCAGTGAGATTTTACTGGCTTATTCCTAGCAAAATTCTGATTAAAACAAGACCAAACACGGTATAATTCCAATTTTATTTAGTGGTGTAATCGACGTGCATAGTCGTCGTCGCCGGCACAGATCAAAGGCCCGCGTGTTTAATGCCTATTAAAAATGCCTTATTCTCCATTATTTTTCAGTGAGATTTTACTGGCTTATTCCTAGCAAAATTCTGATTCAAACAAGACCAAACACGGTATAATTTGGTTCATCAGTGATGTCTTGAAAGTTGTCGGAGGGCTGTACGCGAAAGTTGCCGTGGTGCCTACTAGTGAATTTCCTACTCAATGTTCATTAATTTTTAATGAGATTTTACTGGCCTATTCCTGGCAAAATTCACTAGTAGGCACTACGGCAACTTTCAAGACATTACTGATGGGCCAAATTATACGGTGTTTGGTCTTGTTTTAATCAGAATTTTGCCAGGAACGAGCCAGTAAAATCTCATTAAAAAATAATGGAGAATAAAGTATTTTTAATTGGCGTTACATTGTGAGAACACGCGGCCACGCGATCAGTGCTTGTATCATTCTGTCCTTCTCTACGTTCGGCTTTCGATTGATGTCTCGGCGCGGTAGACTGTAGAGGCCAGTCATAAATCAAAACACGAGCAGTTGCTTGGAAGTTGTCGCTCCAGAGAACAGCTCCTACGGCAACTATCGCGACATTACTGTATCCTCTTCGTAACTGTCGCATCTTCTGCGGAGTCACAGTTACAGAAGCGGTGCTGCATTCTCTAGATTGTGCCGAACGTGGAGAAAATTTCTTATTTTTCGCATTCGACTCGTTTTTCTGATTAAAATGATAAACTTAATTGGTGGTAATTAATTTGTTTCTGTGAAAATATGCGTAATTTTAGGGGCCGCGTTGAGCCAACTGCTCACGAGGCTAATATACAGGGTGTCCCAAAATTCCTTCAGCATCCGGAAATGGGAGGTTCCTTAGAGCATTTGCAGAAACATTTCTCTTTGCAAAAATGTCGTCCGCAGCTTTGTTTAGAAGTTATTAACGAAAAATACGGACCAATCAGAGCGCGGCTACAGCGAACAGAGTCCGACATAAGCACACGCCCATTAAGCGCGGTGTTGCCGTTGGTCGAGCCAGAATCAATCCCCTGTAGACGCACTGTGATTGGTCCTAGTTTTTCGTTAATAACTCCTAAACAAAGCTGCGTACACTATTTTTATACAGGAAAATATCGCTTCGAATGACCTCAGGAACCACCCTGTATACAGGGTGTCCCAAAACTACCGTAGGAGCCGAAAATGGGAGGTTCCTTTGGTCATTTGAAGCGACATTTTCTTTTACAAAAATGGTGTCCGTGACTACAGAGCTTGGCTACAGCGGATTGATTCTGAGTCGACCAATGGCGACACCACGCCTCGCAGGACCTGTCGCAGAGTCGGACACCGTTCGCTATAGCCTTGCTCCGATTGGTCCGTGTTTTTCGTTAATAACTCCTAGATAAAGCCGCGGACGACATTCTTGCAAAGGGAAATGTTGCTGCAAACGATCTCAGGAACCTCCCATTTCTGGATGTCAAAGGAATTTTGGTATATCTGACATAAGCGTCATCAAACTCGGTTTGTATCAACTGAACATGTTCCCTTGTAAGCTCGCGGAGGCTCGCAGGTAGTAATACGCGGCTGTGTTTCGCAGTCAGCGACTTATTTATTGAAGTGGAATAGCCTAGATCGAATTGGCTGTTGACCTAGACATTCCGAGTACGTCGTGTCTCGAACAGCAGCGGGGAATCAGATGGTGACAAGTGGCTGTCTTGCAGTGTCTACGAAGCATGCATCCGCAAAGACAAATAGGACGACGGTGCTTTCTTTCTCGGACGGTTTACAGCTGGGTCAAATCTCAATAGGACCTTGTAAACCGTGCTGCTCGGTGCACGAATCGGTTACTGGGTCATTTCGAACAGTTGACTGCGACGCGTACTTCCCGCGAGCCTGCCTCTTTCGCGTTAGCAGCTCGACGGAACCGCGAAGTCTCTTTCTCGTGACTCCCTCAGCCAGTTCGCCGGCGGGAAAAAAAATGGTTGAAACCGTTCGAAAGGTTACAAATTTTTATTTCCGGCAGCCTGTACGGCGAAAATGCCGTGACAACGCGACTCGCGAAAGAAATGGAATTAAAAATTGCACGCTGGGCGTAGTACAGCGTGTACGTGGCACATTTTTCGACGATCGATATGGCAAACTAAATTCATAGAGCAGGTCTCCGTGCACGAATGTTCGATCAGCCTTCATTATTTAGTCTGTCGTGGGACTGTAATCGAAATGTAGCCTGTGATTCTTGGGTGAATCGTTTGTTCGTTGTTCGCGGAATTTTTGTGGTTTCATTTTATTTTTGGATAATCGGTGTTTTTTCGCTGATGCGCGGAAATTTTTCAAGAATTTTACAGTGCACGGTTTATGGTCGGGGGAGGGAGATAATTTTACGCTATTTTGCGAGCGTCAGCGAAATATTTTCTTGCGGTGCGTGAATGAAAAAAATAGTAGTGCGGCAGCAGGTCAAAGTAGGCTAGTAGGCCTAGAAATGTGCTCGACTGTTAGGTCGTTGGCCTCACTCGACGATCTGATATTTCGTTCGTTGAATAAAACACTGTTCGCGACTGAAAGAATTTTAAAAGCGGGTATTTTTCCCTCCGAAATAATGTTTCCGCGTTTCTGAGCGTGGGCTGATGCTATTAGGCTTGCGAATGATTATGCTATGCCAGAAAGCTTCGAGCATAGTCGTTATTAGATTAATATAAATTGATATACAAAATCTTTTACTTCTTTCAATAATTTTACTGGCTCGAAGATAATATATTGATGTTAAATTTTTTCAATCTTTTAAACCCATTATTGTGAATAATATCTGAATATTGTGATTTGAAACTGTTTGTTAAAGCTTGATACTTTTTATACATATTTTACTGAAATAAACCGATTCAACTTGAGATTTATATCGTAAGTTTGGAAAAATTATTAAATAACCATTGCAACGTGTTAACGTAATTTAGACTTTATGTATTTTTGTTGGTTAAGAAATTTTATTAGATTATGTTATCTAGAATGATTTTTGATACATTTTGAAAAATTATTGAATAACTGTTGGTAGGTAATGTGTTAATATTAATTGTATATTTTATTTAAATTATGCAATTATCGATAGGTGAGCCAATTAATATTTTTTTTGTAATTTTTTGCCATTTCTCAAACATTAACAAGTCAGCGTTGAAAAGTTATTATTAACAAACATTATTTATTGAGAAATCACGAACACAGATGCCAACCAGTATTAATCCGTGTTATGGTCTCCGTACACTGGCGTATCGTCTAAAATAATGTTGTTCGACATAAGCTCCAAAGCTTGGAAAGCTCCACCCACGCCATAGTCATCGATTCTACTACTCTAGCTCTAGTGGGCGATCTCGTGTAATCGGCGCAAAGTAAATGTTTGATCTCCGGATCTTAAGTAACCCTAATATTCTTGGAAAACGATCCCATAACCGCCACTATACTCGCTACACCAATTCCAGTAACTTTCAAATATAAATAAAAAATTTTCAAATCAAAGAAATTTCCTAAAAAAATTCGCTCCAAATCACAATCAAAACTAAAGAAGATAATCGATTGAACCATTTATTTTATTTTTTAGCGTTGAAAAACGGAACTTTCAGTTATAGAGAAAACTTCTAATTATTTATACATAACAATTTAACTGTAGCATGAAGCCTTTAAGATTAATGGAATTTCGTAATCTTAGTAGTAACTAATCTCTATATATATATGATTAATAGACTTCGAAAGACTTGTTTAGATGATTGGTTTAGACTTGTTTGACCGATCAGCATGAAACTTGGCACATATATGTATTTTTTCATGGAGAATGAAAATTGGTATACATAGGTATTTGAACTAGGGCTGTAACTTTTCCGAAGCTTCGAAGACTTCGAAGCTTCGAAGTCTTCGAAGGAACGAAGGGAGCTTCGAAGTTTCGAAGTTTCGAAGTCTTCGTAGTCTTCGAAGTCTTCGAAGTCTTCGTAGTCTTCGAAGTCTTCGAAGTCTTCGAAGTTTCGAAATTTCGCAATCTTATACCGTGTCACGATTTTTGATAAATAAAAATATTAACTGTCAGTCACCGGTGACTGACATTGAACTTTCCGTTTGAACTTTTCGATATTTTTTATTTTTTTTATTTGTGCAATAGAAACCTCAAATAAGAGGTTATTCTGCAATCAGTATTACATAGATAATATTACAATAGAAATCTTATTTGCTAATGTGTGGTAACTTTTCGTAATTAAATTATATTTAAAAAATTGCATTCTATTAATTTTCGGGATCATATCACGAATGTACTTAAAAAATAATTGATGACGTATCTACCGTGGCCGTCATAATAATTTACTACGGAGAGAAGTTCGAAATTAGAAACTTTGATTCTCCATCGCCTTCGAATTTCCAGAAAGCGAACCTTTGAAATTTCGAAGGTTCTGAAATCGAAGCTTCGAAGCTTCGAAATCTTCGACCTTCGAAGGTTCTGAAATCGAAGCTTCGAAGCTTCGAAATCTTCGACCTTCGAAGGTTCTGAAATCGAAGCTTCGACATTCGAAGCTTCGAAGCTTCGAAATCTTCGACCTTCGAAGGAAAGTTACAGCCCTAATTTGAACACGAGGTATTTTATACTGCGAAACGTGTTCGGACACGTTCGAACACGTTCAAGGTCAAGTCTTCCTGGGAACAGCGGAACAGCATGCACGTGTCACATTACATACGAACGAGCTTTGCATCTTTCAAGTCAATATTCATTATTTAACTACTATTTCTACAATAAATTGTTATTAATGAATTAATAATGTTCCCCAGGGTTATCATCTATATATAATATATATAAAAATGGATATTAACATACTTACGATCAAAATCTAAATTCTTCTCACATGTAGCACGGGCGAAGCCATGTCGGGGCTGCTAGTTTAAAATAAAAAAAGATGCGAATAGAAAAAGCGTTCCACTTACTAGAAAATAAAAATTCAACTTAAAAATGAAGGACTTGAAGGAACAAAAATTTTAATTACTAGAATATCAAAATAAACTCAGCAGACAATATTCTTTAAATTGAAGAAATTTTCTATTCTGAAATAAAAGTGTAGCTGAAAAATCATTGTTTAATCTCGATTTCAATTATATTCGAGTACGAGTTTGCTAGAAAAATGGAACAAAAGGTTGTTGTATAAAAGATTGGCTATTTTGTGCAGAGTAAAGTTTTGACAGAAAAATCGAGGACATTGAAATGAAAGAAGTTTCGCATGAGTCACAGGATATTGTACAACATTTTCGAGACAAGTTGGACAAGCTTGCCAGTATGGATTTTCCTTGTACATTGTTTTTGAATCGGGAGTTTTCGCTTTTACGTTCAAAAACACCGTGGCACCGATCCTATGGCGGAACCAGCTCCTTCTAAATTGCCAGTGACTAACGAAATACATGCATAGGTATATTGCGTTCGTCAGCAGTATCCCGGCCCATGCTGTGCCAACATTACGAGTGGTTTCACTCACTTGTGTAATCTAATTCAAACCCGTAGGGCAGAACTGCATGGAAACGCCATATATCTTAACGCCGTGAAACATACTGCGAGTTCATATTTTTCCATGGGGGGTGCATTAATTAAACACGCTTCGTCTAGCGAAAGGAAATTGACAAACGATTGTTGAGATTGCTTAAAATATTCTGATTTCGAATTACCATCAACTATACGGACCCAATATCAAGCTAACAGGTAACACGCTTTTTCTAAAAGGTTTTTTTTAATCTATACATATATATATAAAAATGGATATATATGATTAATAGACTTCGAAACTGTTTGACCGATCAACATGAAACTTGGCACATACACTGGTGGACATAATTATAAGACACCCTGAAAATTATTGGTTTACGTACTTAGTAATGTAGTTATATTAAAATACATTTCGTGAAAAGAAAATGGTTTATTTTTTAATAACATCTTCGTAAATTTTGCGAAAAATAGTAAAACATTTCTAATTTATTCGCAAATAATACAGTTTCGATTGGACATAATTATAAGACACTGCTTAAAAGAAAAAGAAAATGTACAAAAGTTCTGAAAATTTGTACACATTTTGAAATGTTAATAATGAGTAGAGCCTCCTTTATTTTGAACGACTTCGATCATTCGTTTCGGTAGAGTTTTAAATAAGTGTTTTATATACTTTTGATCTAAGTCTTCCCAACCTTTCAAAATTGCTACTTTCAAATCATTAAGACAATTATATTGTTTGCCACCTTCGTATACTCTTCTACTCAACTGACCCCACACATTTTCTATAATATTGAGGTCCGGAGACCGTGCTGGCCAATCTAGAATTGATATATTTTCAGATCGAAAATAATTTTTTACAACTTTAGCTGTACGAACAGCTGCATTGTCCAGCTGGAATATGAAATTTTCTCCAGCCACTCTTCCAGCATGATTTGGAATCTGTTCTCGTATCAGTTTTAAATAACCAGTAGCTTTCATTCTGCCATCAATGAATTTGATTTCGGTTTTCCCATCGTACCCGATGCCTGCCCATAACATCACAGATCCTCCACCACATTGACGGCGACTTAAAATTCTTAAATTGTTTCTTTTCGTAGATCGTGAAAATAATATTTCCAACCATCAGGACCATCTAAATTCCTTTTCTTTTCATCAGTAAAAAGCACTTTCCGCAATTTTTTCTTCCACTGCAGATGATTAAGAGCAAAATCCAGTCGACGCTGTTTGTGTACTATCGACAAAGGTGGTTTAACAGCAAATTTTTTCCGTTTCGGATGCTGTGCCTTTTGTATAACTCTGTTTACAGTCTTTACAGATACATCTAAGCCACATTCTACTAAAATTTGCCTAGGTGTAAGAGCTGAATATGATGCACACCGTACAACTGCTCTTTCATCTCTTGAAGTAAGGGATGATTGTCTTCCAGATCTCTTCTTTTTTCCGTAATTTTTTGGATTATTTAAAAAATTACGAATTACACACCTACTTCTTTTCATTTTTAATTTTTTATAAAAATCTTATTTTTATTAATGAAAAAATATTGCTAAATATTGGCAAAAAAATGGCATTTGAATCCAGAATTACATGCTTCGACTAACGAAATAAATCATGGGAACAGTCAACATACTTTGCTGATGAGTATACGCGTTTAATTTTTATTGTTTTTACTATTGATGTGGGATCAGGACCCCCAGATCAAGTATATCGTAGGAGCGATATAGTTCAAACCTTCGTGCTGTGAAGCACAATTTTGTTTTACTTTGTTTTCTGTTTGTTTTTCACATTTAGCAAACGCGGACTTTTCTTGAAGATGGTTCAAAACTGAACCGAAACGTCGAAATTATAATTCTGCGAAATTGCTAAATTCTTTTTTGCTGATCGAACGTGTAGCGCCGATATCATATTTGCATATACAAAAATTTATATCGTAGGAGATTGGGAAAAATGGGAGGGTTCCTGCATTAAATAAGATCCTGCATTAAAAGAATAGTTTACTTGCTTCGAATACCTACGAATGCACGTGCTAAATCTTCGAGCAAAAAGTTTATTTCTATTAATGAAAAGAAATTGTTAAAAAAATGCATGTGAAAAGGAACTCTGATTTGACTTTCTCGCGCCACGAGAAGCGAACGAATTGGCAGGTAAAATGTTGAATTAGATTTAATATTAATTTGTAATTAAAAACGATTTACTGTGCGCATAAACACGCCGGGACTGTCAATATGTATTAAGCACTGCAATTATCCTATTTGCTAGTGTCCACAGCTCCCATACGCAGGCTCTACGATCATCCTGTTGGCAAATATCAATGTGTATCGCGCGTACCGCGATTCTGTGCGGCCATCGGTGATAATTTCGAATTCTCCGAATTCGTCGGACTCAAAATATCAAATTTTCAAACCCCGCTACGTTTCTGCTTGACCTTTTCAACATTGTATTGAATTAGCAACGTCGGAAATAAAAGATGCAATCGTTAATTACTGTTCGATGCTATTTTCGAATCTCGATCAATTTCTGGTCATCTCTTTTAATAATTTGTAACACTCTCAATCATGAAAGCGAAGGATAATAATAAGAAATTAAATTGCCGGGCTTCGTTAAATATTTATCTTGTCCAAATCTGTAGACGTTTACAAACTGCAAAAATAAAATACATTGTAGTCTTGTTAAATTTTTACTTGTGTCGATAATAAAAGTAGCCACCAGTGTAGTTTTATTAAAATTTGATTGGACTGTTCCAACGATATAAGAAATTGTTAATGTTGAAAATAAGATTTGACCTGTTTTCAAGTTTTACTAAATCCCTATTGAACCGTCTCAATAATGTAAAAGATCCCTCGTTTCGCCAGTAAAAAGGGCAACCCACTTTCTATTTTTATTTAGCACTGAACTGTTTCAACCGTGTAGAGGATTTCTAATGTCGGAAATAATACAACTAATCTATTCTCGAGGTTCGTCCTATTTCCTCTCAATCTAAAAGATTGCTAACGATGAACATGAGCTAATCGAGAACTAGATTTGCGGTCGAATTTTCCAATAATGCAGACATTCGTGCACGTGAAAAATAAACAGCACGACCAATTTCAGAATTCGGTTAGATTCCTATAGAAACTGCCTCGGCAACGTAGAAAACTCCTTTTGTAGAAAATAAAGGAAGCAACCCATTTTCAAGTCTTATTAAATCTCGACTGGGATGTCTCTACAATGTACAGAATTACGTACGAAATAAAAGCAGTGTCCTATTGCTCTAGTCAACTGTTTCGACAACGTGGAAGGTTTCCAACGTCGGAAATAAAATGATCTTCCTGTTCCAAAGTTTCGGTAAACGTCTACAACAATGTAGAACCTTGCCAATATCGAAGACAAACTTTCATATTTTAATCCCAATCCGAATAAACGGCGAAACGATTTAAATAATTTTGCCTGTTAATCGATTTACCCATTAAATATTGCGCACTTTGATTTCGTTGACAATTCCGCTGCCAATCTCGACCAAAAATGGCCGACGCGGTGTTTAAAAATAATAAGAAACGGCAGAGATTTGTTTGAAGTGTTTCTCGCTGTGTTTTCAATTATGAGGCTCGCTTGTGATTAAAATATAATTATACTGATGTTTCAAACGGCGAAAAGACTTTTACGAGTTCATTATTAAAGAATGTCGAGCGCAAGGCACCTGCACATGTGCGTTCGTGTGTGTGTGTGTGTGTGTGTGGCTGAGCAAGTACACGCGTGTGTGTGAGAGCGAGGTCATTTCACCGTCCGAAAAGATATTAAAAAATTTAATTTCAAAGATTACTGTTGCAGAGATTTAATTTCATTTTCGCAAATCCGATTTTTCACTCTAGAAATAAGCTCGTGCAGCGTCCAATTTAGAATCGGGGGACTACATACTGAATAACCCGAGCTCTTTCACGGCGTTTCTTGCTTTGTTACGCCACAATTGCTCCTAACTACTAACTAGTCTTCGTTATACATCGTGCCGACGTTTATTAGACGCGATAACGATAATTCCTTTTTTTTTGCGCCGAATTTGTCCGCCGCGGAATTAGTCGAACAGAATTTCAACCCGGGTGTTCTAAGTGGAAATTAATCGCACTCGTTGCCGTAGAAAAAAGAAAATGTTTAATATCCTTGAAAACTCTGTGAGTAAAGAACGCGATCCAATATGTATAAAAATTGCGACAGTAAATTCTGCTGTAATACTGTGCCGCTCCACCAACTTTCGCCATTAAATATTAAAGAGAATTTTCTGTAATGGATGAAACGCTCCTCGATAGTTTTTAACGCTTCCCCGACGAAGTTTACACAAGGAGCTGCAGTTGGATCATTAATATGTATTGAAAAAGGTATAGTCTTGCTTTTGTTCATAGCAATTTACCCCATGCTAATGGAAACTTTGGAAAGATGGAGCTCAAGACGGGTCGTTGAATTTGCAGAAATTCAATTGGTTTCCACAGGATGATTAACGTCATTTTCACCTCTGCAGCAATTCTACGAAACGGTGACTTCAATAGTTCATCATTTTCCCTGTGTTAGATGCAATTATTACGCGTTATTAGCGGATTTTATGCATTTATGATATTACAAATAATTATTTAAGTAAAAAAAATTGTTTATACCACGTTTTTAAAACGAACTAAAAATAATTATTTGAATAAAAATTAAAACGAACTAAAAATAATGATTTAAATAAAAAAAATAAATAATGAAACAAATTTTAATATACGGACTAAAAAGTTCAATTAAGACGGAATAAAAAGTATAATTTAAGATGCACTAAAAAATATAAAATATTTATTTAAATAAAAAAAATTGTTTAAACCACGTTTTTAAGACGGACTAAAAATAATTATTTAAATAAAAATTAAAACGAACTAAAAATAGTTACTTAAATAAAAAAAAACAAATAATGAAACAAATTTTAATATACGGACTAAAAAGTACAATTAAGACGGAATAAAAAGTATAATTTAAGATGCACTAAAAAATATAAAATAATATTTTTAAAACCACGTTTTTAAGACGGACTAAAAATAATTATTTAAATAAAAATTAAAACGAACTAAAAATAAAAAAAGTTATCGTCTTTTTTAATATTGTATTTTTAATATATGGGAAATTAAAATTAATAAAACTGAATATGGAAAATTTTTATTATGGGACTTTTTTAATATGGGAAATTAAAATTAATAAAATTGAATTAAATAACATGGGAAAAAAATTTTGTCAAAAATTGCAATTTTTGGGTTGCTAGTTTTGTTTATAAAAGCGAAGTATGATCGAAGAATGTTTAGAGCTTAAAAAATTAGAGGGAATGATCGCTTCGTCGATTTTTAACTAGTTTATGAAATACTTGATTAATAAAAAAATTTCAACAGCAATGTGCTTCATTAATGCATTATTCTAGATTGGTCAATTTTTCTGATCGGTGATTGGGATTATGATAAAAGTTAATTATTATATAATTATTATATAATAATAATATATATATAATTATTATATATATTATATATTATATATATATTAATATATAATGTATAATATATATATTTTTTATGTATATATAGATTACATCGAATTAATGAAGTCAGGGCTCAAAATTTCTTTATTACTGACTTCGAACTCAATAGCAACGACCTGACGTAAATTCAGAATTAATAACGTTTTTTATGAACCAGTGACTTTTTCGATTTTTGTCCATGGTTCTCGGCACTGTGAGTCGTTCTGAAATTGTCTTGAAATGCAAATTTCGTCGCGCTTAATTACGAACGGTTTTGTTCGGCAGTATTGCGGGTACGTGCTATCGATACAGTCGCGGATAATGCGAGCAACCGAGGGGCCATACTGCGATATAATGCGGCGGAGATACGTACAGCGTCTGTCTGTAATTGTAGAAGGTTGCTTTCCGCGTAACAAGATAATCAGAGCAGCATCAATAATTTAATAGGGTTCAGGAAGTTCAGGTGTTCTCGCGAGCTCAATTAATAATGCATTATCTATTAGTAGACGTCGCATCGATCTAATCGTTCGGTTTCTCCCGTAGATTCGTACGATCAGCTTAAAATCAAAAACACGTCCCAGAACCGGAACATTAGGCCATCTTATAATTTCACTTTGTTTTTCGAGCGGTTGGATACGTTAATTGTGTAAACTCTGTTTTAGGTATTTTCAGAACGCCTAACATCTCAACTGATAAACTTCGTGATTACTTTAAAATTTTATCTTCGTCTGCCCGGAACGTTCCCAGAAAATTCCCAGTTTCAAAACGTTGATACCACTTCCTACTGGCACGAGAAGGAACCGCACTTTCTCCGCAAACAGCACATACAATGGGTGTACAAACTGTTCGTACACCTTCTAAAATAGAATAACCTTTTCGTAATTGTACCAAACGGCCTGCTCCTTTTTATCATCAATGCACAAGGTTGCGTGCGAAAATAAATATTTTGCACACATTTTATCTAAAATAATAGGAAAATCTCCGTACCACACCTTGGACAGTTGGCATTTTGTCAATGAAATTAAAAACATTGAACTTCCAGATGATTGATTCACATTAGTTTTGTTAGGTGCTACAGCTCTGTTCACAAATGTTCCTATAGACCTAGATCTACAGTTGATAGACAGCAGATGGAAAGAAAATAATTCCTTAAATTAAAAACACTGAACTTCCAGATGATTCATTCACATTAGTTTTGTTAGGTGCTACAGCTCTGTTCACAAATGTTCCTGTAGACCTAGGTCTACAGGTGATAGACAGCAGATGGAAAGAAAATAATTCCTTAAATTAAAAACATTGAACTTCCAGATGATTCATTCACATTAGTTTTGTTAGGTGTTACAGCTCTGTTCACAAATGTTCCTATAGACCTAGGATAGCAGATGGAAAGAAAATAATTCCTTAAATTAAAAACATTGAACTTCCAGATGATTCATTCACATTAACTTTGTTAGGTGCTACAGCTCTGTTCACAAATGTTCCTATAGACCTAGGTCTACAGGCAGGGACTGAAACAGTTATGGAAATAACTGTTTCAAACTGTTATACATATATCGATTCTGGCCGAAACAGTTATGAAGAACCGAAATGATTTTATAACTGTTACGAGAATATCGGTTCTGGCTTATATCGGTTACGGTTACGGTTCTGGAGAACCGATATTATTTCGGTTCTGTAACTGTTATATTTCCGTTCTGGATTTCGGTTCTGGATTTCAGTTCCGGATTTCGGTTCTGTCGTACTGTATGCACTGGAACCGATATCATAACAGTTCTGTATTCTCTATTGTGTTTGGCAGTTCAGCCTTATATATATATATTATTTAAGTAGTTATTTTTTGTTATCTATAATTTTAACAATTTTAAAAGAAATCTTTTTTTATAAATTGTTTCTATATTCATTATTTAAATTATTTCTGTAATTTATTGTTACTAAAATTAATAAATTTTTACAACGTATAGAAATTTATTTCTATAGTTATTATTTTAATTCTTATTTCAGTAATTTATTGTTCAAGTAATTCTTTAATAAACCGGAACCGATATCATAACGGTTTTCAGTCCTTGTCTACAGGTGACAGACAGCAGATGGAAAGAAAATAATTCCTTATATCCTTATTATTATTATTTCCTTATTATTCCCTTATTATCCCCTACTGAATTATTTGAATTTTCTATTGACGAACATGATAATTTAGATGTTGAAACATAGTTGCAACCTAGAATCGTGGGGATATTAGACAGTGAATTTTTAGAATTTTGTCCACAGGGTACCGCACTGTGCGACGCACGAAATGCATAAATACACGAAAGTCGACGCGAACGTATGGGATGACCGTTTAGATACTTTTGCAGGAGGATGAAATCGAAATCTTCACGGGCGGATTAATTCTATTCCATGGATCGAGTCTTAAGTCGCAATGACGTCATCGTCGTTGACGACGTCGACGTCAATTACTGCTACTACCTTTACTACCGTACCGCATTTGCATAAACAGCCACGACTCAATCTCTATGCTAATCGACTTGTTCAAGTCCAAAAAGTACCTGCGTTAAGTACGCATACCTGAATTCGCACATGCATATGCATACACGGGAAGCGCGGTGCAGGAGCACGCGCGCGCGCGAGCGCGGCCGCGTTTCTTCCTTTCATATTTTTGTTTATCTTAGCCGCGCCGTTTCGAAGTGCAACTGCAGCCGTCGATACACCGAGTGCATATTCATAAGGCTTAACTCGGCGCGTCGCGTTTGAATTTTAAAAGACGCAGTCGTCGATCCACCGTTTTATCAAATTAATCGACATAATTAACTTGCAGACTTGCCGCACGGTCGTTCGACGAAATCCTCGCCGACGGAGCAGGAAACTTTATTGGAAAGCCGGGACAAAAGGACCACCGGGCGAATCAGCTAATTCTTGATAAACGGATCGAAGCCGACGATGCGAACTTCGCGATCCTCTATAAGACTTAAGCGTGCGTATCCCGTACTTTTTCCTATCTCGGGAGATAATGCGAGTATCGCCGCCGACCAGCCTGATACTGTATTTTTGCAGCAGCTTGCTAACGCGGATGCTCCGTCAACACAATTACCATTCACGTCGAATCGAATTAATCGCGAATCCGGTTATTCGAGCTCTGGAGTATAATCGTATCTTTTCGAACTTATGCCACTCTGCGTCGACGTTTCACGATTTCACTGTTTCACCGTAGCGCAGTGTGTCGTCCCATGGAAAAAGTCCGGAAATCAAAGTGTAATATATGTATATATAGATAGATATGGATATATATATGGATGTTTGTATTATTAATGATTAATAGATTAATTGATAGACTTGATAATTGATAGATTAATTAATAGACTTCGAAACTGTTTGACCGATCAACATGAAATTTGGCACATTTATGTATTTTTTCATGGAGAATGAAAATTGGTATACATAGGTATTTAAGCACGAGGTATTTTATACTGCGAATCACGTTCGAACACGTTCGGACATGTTCAAGGTCAAGTCTTCCTGGGAAAAACATGCACGTGTCATATTACATACCGTGAAAAACCCCCCTCCCCCACGCCTACGAACGAGCTTTGCATCTTTCAAGTCTATATTCATTATTTTAACCATTATTTCAACAATAAATTGTTATTAATGAATTAATAATGTTCCCCAGGGTTATCATATGTACAGGGTCATCCGTTTTAAACGGACAAACGTAAGCCAGCTATAAAGAACCCCAAATGGAACAAGTTTTACCCCTGCCACTTTTTTTGTTTCGGCCTTGATTTCTAGAAAATTGCAAAAAACCATAATTTTTTTAGTTCACATGAACTTGAATATCTCGGGACTCCAGTGATGAATCTTGATGATTTTTTCTTTGTTGTGTAGAAAATAAACAGGAGCATCTTTTTATTTTTTTTTAAATTTTGTTAATAGTTTTTTGTTATTTTTTGTCTTGAATTAAACGGTTGATTACGCATAAATCCAAGTTTTTCGAAGTTTTTTCATTCAGACTCCACGACGTGCCCTATGCCAAAAAAAACAAAGATCCGAAGGTGATACAAAAATATTTTGTTAACAAAAAAGATGCCCCTATTTATTTTAAACCAAACAAAGGAAAAATCATCAAGATTCATCACTGGAGTCCCGAGATATTCAAGTTCATGTGAACTAAAAAAATTATGGTTTTTTGCAATTTTCTAGAAATCAAGGCCGAAACAAAAAAAGTGGCAGGGGTAAAACTTGTTCCATTTGGGGTTCTTTATAGCTGGTTTACGTTTGTCCGTTTAAAAACGGATGACCCTGTATAATAAATTTATAATATTAATATTTAAAACTAGGGGGCTCTGAAAAATTCATACTTTCGTGGCGCTCGATTTTCAGTTCCCCTTCCGAAGGCAAACCACTGGGCGTTTCAGCGTGACAGAAACTACAGAACTATTTTATATAATAAAAAAAGAAAAAGAAAAGGAAAGATAATATATTATATTATTTTATATCGTATCGCATAGTATCGTTTACGTATCGCATACGTATCGCATACGTATCGTATATATATCATATCGTATCGTATATATGTAAAGAAAGTGTACTTTCTTCAGTGTAATGTGCCGAGTCTCACACGACTGTAGAACAAGAGGAAATCTGAACGATCGCCCTATGGAAAGAGAGTGAGAGAAAAGGGACGTTAGAAAGAGCACATGTGCAAATTTCAAAACAAAGTAGACAGAAGGGAACTTGTAGAAAGGAAGCTAATAGTGCAATTGAGAAAAGGATAAATTAATTAACTCTAATTGTCGTTTCTTTGATTTACAGGTGAGCGTGTATATAGTGTAAATAACAATTCAATGTACATGAATAAATAATGGAAAACTTTGATTTACAGAGAAACAAATTCTAGTCGATTAATTAAGTCCTTAATAAATGGTCCTTAATAAATTATATATATATATATATATATATATATATATATATATATATATATCATATCGTATCCTTCGAAAGGCAATCGGCTCGGCGTTTTAGCGTAACAGAACAATTTCATATAATACAAAGATATTGTTAATATTAAATGGATTTAAATTGCATATTTCAAATGCCGCATTATCGACGACAACGGAGTGCAAAGGATAAATTATACTAAAAATCGATGACATTGACCGGAAGCATAAATTTTGAACAACTCGTTAGCACAAAAATGTGTACAAGAAGAAACAGAAGCTCGACAGACAATCGACCCGTGAACTTGAAACTTTCAGCACAGCTTTTCCAAGGTATCATCTACCCATCACTCAATTTCCACGAATTACCGTTGGTCCAGTGGCCCTAGAAAAACTGCCGAAATTCCCGCGTCACGCGAACCAAGCCATCGCGATAGTCGAGGTGAAAAGACTTTGATGGCTGGTGATCGGTTAATTATTTGCAGGTTACGGTGTTCCTGTCGCTCTAATGAGAAAAAGGGGGCGCCGGTGTCCGCCCGGAACGGAATAGTTCATCCCCTAATCGAGAGGGAAGACGTCCCTAGGTGGCACGGCGCGCGCTCCCCGCTTTACGATCGAGCCGTTGCCATAAACCGACGATTTATCCGTAACAACTTGTTAATCGACGGTCTCGCCGTCGATCTCCCCACGCGGAATCTCTGTGCAATTAACGCCTTGCCTTCCTGTACGAACAGGCTCGTTGAAAGAAAAATCGCGAGGAGGGAACGATCGAGGAAACCGGAAATCGAGGCAATCGGCTCGGCCGGTCGGCTCGAATTGATCTGCTTATCGGGATCGTATAAATCGGCGATAATCAATTTGCTAGGGTCGAGGTAGTACGTGTCTGTCGGTGGGTCCATTCGCGGGCATAGATCGGCAGAGGACAACGTCAACGCCATTAGCATCGACATTAGCATTAGCATTAGCATTAACGCCGACACCGGCAGCAACGTCATCCTCGGGATCGTCCCCTCTGTTCGCCTGTTGGCGCCTGCATACATATATCCACGGCAAAACTGCTCGCTCTTCGTTCCGACGGACCTTCCGTCCGTTCCGTTCCCTTTACCCTTCCTCTTCCCAGTCGTGATTTATATTGAACATGTCTAATACCATGTTTGCCCCGTGTAGACTCGGCCCAATAGCCGCGAAACCTTTCGCATATGGAATCCGACCGGCCACACGAAATATGGCCTGTCGCCGTGCTTCCTTCGCAAAAATAACCGAAATACGCCCGTCCGAACTTCGACAACTTATTTCTGTTTAGCATCTGTCGTGTTTTAACGAGTCGCGCTCGTCATCGAGATTTTCAATGAACGTGCCAGGTGAGTGTCCCTTAACGAACGAAGGAGCGATCATTATTAATTACTAATTATTAAGAATTAATTCTTAAATTGTTAATATTTCACACAGGCCTGTCCTATATACGGGGTGTTCTCCTGACACTGGCCAGCGTTTTTCTTGCAAACAGTAAACACTAGAAAGAAACAGTAGAAAGTTAATCTTGAAATAATGTTATCGGCGCAACGCTTTCGATCTATTTTTACAACTTATTAACTTCCCGATTCATAGGGAAGTTACTGTAATTACCCCGAAAATCGAAAATCGATTTTTTAGCAGATCTTCACGTTTCATGGTTATTGAAGTCAATTTAGACTATTTTTATCAAATTGTTAGTATGTGTGTGTGTGTGTGTGTGTGTGTGTGTGTGTGTGTGTGTGTGTGTGTGTGTGTGTGTGTGTGTGTGTGCGTGCGTATGGCCGTTTTTATGTTATCAAATTTTTCGTTAACGTTTTCTGAAAAAGTAACAATGGGATCAGAATGATGAATGATGCAATCGATGTGCCCCGTCGTAACTTAGAGCTGATTAGATTTTGGTCCATATTGGTCAAGTAGTTTTTTAGATTTTTTAGTTTTTTTAGTTTTTTTCGAAAGAAGTTGATTCAAGAATGCAATTTATACGAGAGGATGGAAATTTTCCACCGAATAAACAAACGTAATTATATATATTTAATTTTTATTAAAAAAAATTTTTTTAATTTAAAAAACAATTTTTTTTTAAATTATGCAATTAATGCTAATGTTACCGCTTACAATTAACGATTCGGGAAGTTCTTTGTGTGGCTCGTGGAGAGTCACACACAAAATAAATAGAAAAACCATTAAGACCTGTATGTCCCACTAGTTAACTTCCCGATTCATAGGGAAGTTATTGTAATTACCCCGAAAATCGAAAATCGATTTTTTAGCAGATCTTCACGTTTCATGGTTATTGAAGTCATTTTAGACTATTTTTATCAAAATGTTTGTATGTGTGTGTGTGTGTGTGTGTGTGTGTGTATGTGTGTGCGTATGTCCGTTTGTATGGTATCAAATTTTTCGTTAACGTTTTCTGAAAAAATAACAATGCGATCAGAATAATGAATGATGCAATCGATGCGCCCCGCTGGAACTTAGAGCTGATTAGATTTTGGTCCATATTGGTCAAGTAGTTTTTTAGTTTTTTATTTTTTTTCGAAAGAAGTTCATTCAGCGATGCAAATTATACGAGAGGACGGAAATTTTCCACCGCAGAAACAAACATAACAATTATATATAATTTTTTTTTATTTTTAAAAAATTTTTTTATAATTAAAAAAAAATTTTTTTTTTAATTTTTTTTTAAATTATGCAACTAACGCAAATGTTACCGCTTACAATAATCGAAAATTATCCCAATGCAAGAGTGAGTTAATCGTCTCTTCTGTCGAGAATACATTTTCAAAGAATATCGGAAGTACCAAAAAAAAATGTATATTACAATCTTTTAAAAAACAATCAGTCAAAACGAATTATTAATTGAGAATAAATTGATAATTAATATAAAAAACAAGCAGTTCAATACGAATTATTAAGTAAGATGAAATTGAAAGTTAATATAAAAAAATGGTTAATGGATCATGCGAGCAACGAGCATACGATGTTGATTTAATGCGACGCCATACAGCAAACATTTTGATAAGTAGAAAACTATTGAACTTCCCTGAGAACGTATAATCTTCTTAAAACGTACACTAAATAATGATAATAATATACGCAACTAACGAATCGGGAAGTTCTTTGTGTGGCTCGTGGAGAGTCACACACCAAATAACATCCGTACTACTAACCCTCTCGCGAACTCACAAAGCGAGCTACAACGCCCCCA
Source organism: Lasioglossum villosulum (assembly GCA_963971365.1). NCBI lineage: Eukaryota > Metazoa > Arthropoda > Insecta > Hymenoptera > Halictidae > Lasioglossum > Lasioglossum villosulum. The sequence goes on along the minus strand of OZ020495.1, from coordinate 20,861,265 downwards.
CCCGCGAAGCTCGCGAAGCGAGCGAGCAACAATAACCAGCTAGTTTCTATTTGGCATCTGTCGTGTTTTAACGAGTCACACTCGTCATCAAGATTTTCAACGAACGTGCAACGTGGGTGTCCCTTAACGCTTAACGAAGGAGCGATCATTATTAATTATTAAGAATTAATTCTTAATTTGGTAATATTTTACGGACGTGTTACTTTACTTATAATTTAAATCCTACAAATGTTAGGACGCTCTCCAATCAACTTCACGATTCTTAGGGAAGTTACTGTAATTACCCCGAAAATCGAGTTTTTAGCAGATCTTCACGTTTCATGGTCATTGGAGTCATTTTACACTATTTTTTGTATTTTGTAATGGTGTAATTTCATTTGTTTTTCAATATTTAACTATGTTCCAGCTCTCCGACCATCTTGAAACTTTTGTATATATTAGATAGATAACAGAACATTGTTGTTGAATTTTTTGAAAGTGGTCACTCGAAGGGTTGTTTGCAATTTCCACGCCTAAAAAATTTAATAATTTTTTCTACCCTTAACAATATGATCACAATTGTGAAAAAAATATATGATATGAAGGACGTAAGTACGAGTATTTTCGTATTTTTTTATCTGCATATCTTAATTAACAACCGAGAAAAAAAATGATATAGTTATATTATAGTATTTTTGTTAAAATGTTTGTATGGTATCAGTTTTTCGTTAACTTTTTCTGAAAAAGTAACAACGTGATCAGAATAACGAATGATGCGATCGATGTATCTCGCTGTCACTTAGAGCTGATTCGATTTTGATCCATATTGGTCAAGTAGTTTTTTAGTTTTTTTCGAAAGAAGTTGATTCAACAATGCAAATTATACAAGAGGACGGAAATTTTCCACCGAAGAAACAAACGTAATAATTATATATATAGTGTTATTTTATTCCCAATGCGATTTGGGAAAGGTAGTAATAATGACAGAAATGAGTTTCTCCTGTAAAAAGAGTTTTCTATTTTATTTTTAAGGTTCCTATATGCAAATATTTACAAGGCTTACCTGTAAAAAGAGAAACGACATTAAATGTCAATTATTCGTTAGCCTTTTCTCTAATTACAATCTTTTCCTGGAGGTATTTGGTTTATTCAATCTGTTCAAAAATTTTTAATACTTTTGTCGCTTTCAGTGAAAAACTGCTCGAGATAGATAAGTATCGCGATAACAGAATATAATCGCACAATTTATTTACATAATAGAATCTTTAAACGGGAAAAAACTTGGTTGAAAATGAATTTTTGTCTAAGGGAAGATTCTGAAAGTTTCTTTCACTTTTTACTTCGCCTAAATATTGTTGTGTTGAGCTCAGAGCCCTTTCAGCGGCGTCATTTGTGACAGGAAACTTCCGGAAAAAATCTCGGGCTTCCTGAAAGTCCTTACAATCATTCCAGAAAACTTTTTCACGGCTACGTCCGAGATTTTTTTATTGACACTAGCAATCACAGTCATACAGTTGTTTTAAAAGTTGAAATCCAAGACGAGTTAAGATTGCGACTTGTGGTTGCGTTGAAGATGGCCGTAAATGAATTATGCGATTGAATCTAATGTTATTGTGAAACTTATCTACTGTAAGCAGTTTTCCACTCGGAACGACGAAAGTACTAAAAATTTATAAATTTTACAGAATATCCTAACTTTGAGCTTCCGGAGGCTGGGTTTGGAATAATAAAACCGTACATGAAAAGTTAGAATGTTATCCGTGACATATTTTTCACAAGAAAAAATTGAAACGATTAAATTGATTAAATAAATTTTTTAATCTTTTCACGCCAATCGCGTGAAAATCAATAAAAATTCGACAAGTCAATGTTTCTTCTTTACAAATTGCACTTTTGCACTTTCACACAGATACCCACTGTGCAATTATTATTTATGCTGCATTGATTTTTCAGATTGTACGTGCACAACAAAATTTGGAAGGATTGACAGTGGCAGTGAGTCACAAAGGATTAGGCGAACCGTTTTTCTAGCCGAATACAGTCATCGATCGAATTAAACTTTCATGGACTTTTGATAGAAAAATTCGTTTATTATTATTTTTTATGCGTCGGGGTTTCAGATTATATACAGCAGAGAGGATTGGTAGCGATAGTAAACGTCAATGGCTTAGCCGAACAGCTTTTCATGCGCGAAATGTTTTTCAAATCATTCGTGCTAGATTTAGTCACTCGTTTAATTAAATTTTGACGGAGCTTTGATAGAAACGTTGAATTATTACTAGTTTTATTTAATCACGTAGATTGAGAGAGATTGACCGTGATAGTAAATGTCAGAAGCTTAGACGAATATTTGTCGAATTGTTATCATTTCATAATTCTTTTGTTATATGACTGTATATCATTGGGAAACTCTGAATCTTGCGATTAGTTTGATAAAAAATACTTGTGCTTAAAAAATATATCTAAACGACTCTCTTTGTAAAAAAAGTATTGACATACTCTTAAAAAGGCGATAACTTTTATCTGAATTATTATACTATACTATTACACTATATTATATTATATATAATATATTATATACTATACTATTATACTATATTATATTATATATAATATATTATATACTATACTATTATACTATATTATATTATATATAATATATTATATACTATACTATTATACTGTATTATATTATATATAATATATTATATACTATACTATTATACTATATTATATTATATATAATATATTATATACTATACTATTATACTATATTATATTATATATGTATAATATATTATATACTATACTATTATACTATATTATATATGTATAATATATTATATACTATACTATTATACTATATTATTATACTATACTATACTATACTATTATTATACTTATACTGAATTTTTTTGGAAATCTAGAGCAATTAGTTTGCCATAGGATGCGAAAAAAATTTTGTCAAAAATTGCAATTGATCGGAATTTTAGCAAAAATACTAAAAGTTGCATTTTACAACTTTTTTATGAGGGCCAATATTGAAAATTTTAAATATGCGTTTTGTAGACCTGTGTCAATTAAACATATTCTGAAAATTTCGTCAAAATCGGTCGACGTTGCAATGAGCTATAAACGTTCTAAATATGTTAAAAATTGCAGATTTTCACGATTTTCGACCTGCAACTGCAGATTCTCACATCTTTCAATGCCTGTCGTTTTTTTCGATGAAACTTTACCAGTGCATATAACTGACACAGATCTACAAAAAGCATTTTAAAAATTTTCAATATTGGCCCACATAAAAAAGTTGTAAAATGCAACTTTTAGTATTTTTGCTATACAATTCCGATGAATTGCAATTTTTGACAAAATTTTTTTTCGCATCCTGTGGCAAACTAATTGCTCTAGCTTCCCAAAAAAATTCAGTATAAGTATAATAATATAGTATAATAGTATAATAATATAGTATAATAATAATATAGTATAATAGTAGAATAATATAGTATAATAATAATATAGTATAATAGTATAATAATATAGTATAATAATTCAGATAAAAGTTATCGCCTTGTTAAGAGTGTGCCAATACTTTTATTACCCACTGTATATTGTTCTAATGGACGGAGGTTCTGGATTATACAAATGAAACTGATCGACAGAGATGGTAAGTGGCAGAGGCTTATTGAAACAGTTTTCCATTAAAGAACAGCGTTTTCGAAAACCCCTCGCCGGATTCACCGGTCCCTGATTTTTGTTTGTCTCACGAGCTCAAAGGTTTCACGTGAAAGAAGAATTCGACTGTAGCGAAGACAGAGGAAATTAAAACGCTACACAAACGACGTTACTGTTTCACACAGGCCTGTCCTATATACGGGGTGTTCTCCTCACACTGGCCAGCGTTTTTCTTGCAAACAGTAAACACTAGAAAGAAACAGTGGAAAGTTAATCTTGAAATAATGTTATCGGCGCAACGATTTCGATCTATTTTTACAAAAATATAGCTGTTTTACAATATATCCGACGTTTCGGTTCTGATTTGAACCTTTTCCAAAGAAAATTGCGTTTCCAACCAGTATCTCAGACACTACATAATCAAGCATGCTAATGCTATATGATTATAAATAAAGTTAATAGCAAGTATGTATTAACTAATTTCAATTTACATTAATTGCATACGATTTATTGTTTACAATTTTTTCTTATTTTGTTTTTTGAATTAAAAATTTTTCCCTTTTTCTTTTTAGACGCAATTTCCTTTGAAAAAGGTTCAAATCAGAACCGAAACGTCGGATATATTGTAAAATAGCTATAGTTTTGTAAAAATAGATCGAAATCGTTGCGCCGATAACATTATTTCAAGATTAATTAATATTTACGATCGAGATACAATTGAATATTTAAGTAGAAAGTTAGATTGCTTTTTGCCAGCAATGTAATAATGCAATGGTTATGCTTTTACAAATGGAGGTGACCTGAAGGTCACACGAAGTAACAAAAGCGATGAGAGACCTAATAAATACATGCACACTGTAAACACAGAGTGTTCCATTAAAAACATTGGAGGTCACCTTCATTTCTACCAAAACACTGCAGGTAAACAAATACTGCAACAAACAGAGACTGTTGCATTGCTTGAAGACAAAGTTGGGATAACTCAGGAGACGAGTTTCCTTTCTTCAGAATTTGGAATTTGAATTACAGTGAATTGGGAAAATGATCGTTTGGTGTATACTGTTGATCGGTCAGTGTCAATCGTGACACTTCAGCTCGATTCAATCAGAATCTAGTGCATGGCTTGACAGAGGAGCATTCGGCCGTCTTGGCATTCAGTCGGCAGTCAACGACGGGAAATGATTAGGCCTCTGTTGAATCAACTGTTCGAGTAAACGTCGTGCAATTTAATGCTGTTGTGGCTAAACCGTTTTCGAAATTAATGGCTCCTTGATACGCTAATGAACTGGTTGTCTCTTGTCTCCGAGTAGACGCAGAATCAATTTTTCAGTTTCACAATGAAACAGCTATTCGAATTATGATCGAGATTTGATCGTTTTGTAACGTAACAGTTGCTTTAAAGAATATTCAGAATCAATACATTTATAATTGTTTGTCGATTGTAACAAAGAAGCAACGATTTAATTAATTATTTAGGCAAATCATTCTGTGATTCAACATTGTTGTATCTGAGTAATTTAAACAATGCTTTAATTAAAATTTAGAATATCTTGAGAATTAATGTTTTCTGCTTCAATTAATTGAATGACTTCTCAAAAGAAACACAGAATAATTTGAGTAATGCAACCAATAAGCAAATAAAAATCATCTACTGTTTCAAACGAGCTACAAGCATGCTGATATTCGTGTTAATAAACATTTACGCTGCACATGAACCAATACCGTTCTTGTTGTACTAATAAACACAATGGAGATACCACAGAGGCGTCCTTTTTGTACGAACCTGAAACAAAAATAACGAACGTCCATTAAGCAGAATTAAAAAGACTTTTTATTCTACATACATTTGATTGCAACTATTCCAGTAATGGATAATTTATTTAAAACTGCGAGGCAATCGATTAACAGAAGTCGATTAACCGCAGTCTATTCGTTACACATAGAGAAATAAAATTCTTTCGGAGGGGGCAAAGATTTCAGAAATTTCAGAAATCATTTCAAACAATTTCAGAGAATTTTATTTCAGTTTCATTGAAATTAATAGTATATTTAGTACATTCTTTGAGAATTTTTATCAAAAGTATGACTCAACCGCGTAGAGCAATATATTTATTATTATATTTTATTATCAATAAAGAGCATATACGAATAAAGGGAAATGTATTAACGAAGAGTAATATGTAATAATAGATATTAAAAAAGAGCACAAAAAAACTGTCCAAGTTCAAAAATGTGTTAATAAGTAATTTTGGAAAAAGATTATTCGGAGATAAAAATTATCGATTAAATAATATTAATCAACGGAAAAAAGGGGGAGGCCAAATAAAGCTTTAAGAATGCAGCATGCGTTACTTTAGCGTGAAACATGGAATCCGTAGCTGCATGGGGTTGGAAATTCAGTGTCAATAAACGGAATAACGAATGCAAATAAATGTACATATGGAAATTTTAAATGAAAATTTGGAAGTGTCAACTTCGACAATAAACAACACAACGATTCGAAATATGTGAAAAAACGAAACGTATTTCATAAGATTGATAGAATCTCACAGAAAAATTATGGAGTACATTTAATTTCAGGATAACGAAGAAACCCATCGTAGCGAAATAGGTTTTCAAATAAAATTGCAAATATAATTTCTACTAACTGATCAAACTTGTTACAAATAATTATCAACTACACGTTTTATGAATATTTGTACAGTATCAAGGGATGACAAATTTATAATTGTCTATCTAAACTTTCGTAGGATTCCGATTAAACGATAACTCGAATGTACGTATAATCGATATTGCTATTTATAATATTTCATTAAATTCCATTTTCCTTATTTAAATATTCAATGGAGCTTCGAGTCGTCAGAATGAATCGTTAAAAGTTTCGCTGACTATTCGTTAATTATTAAACCAGCCCATTTTATTTCAGCCACATGACATTTTAGGGAATATTGATCGAATCATAAGAACTGTCATCTTAATGTAATTATTCACTACTCGATTGCAAATTTTAACTCATTTATGAGAAAATGGGTGAGTAAAAGGCTCATTAGAATTTCAGGGTATGTATATATATGTATGTATATATATACTATATGTATGTATATTATCACCAATACATATTTTAATAAAAATTTTCTTCATAAAAATGTGTAGTTGTAATATTGGCTCTCCATGAATCCAAAATACAAACACAAAGACGTGTTTAATATTTCTCGGAACGATGACTAATTGAAATGGTTTAATTTATAGTCTTTAAGGTACGCCGACTGATCATAATTAAACCTCTCCTTTTAATTGCGTCTACGGAAGAAAAATCGAATAAAAAGTGAGTCGCTCTCCTCGGCACGTTATGCCTGTTCTTTTGAATTTTAATTTGACAATTGATTGCGTCAAAGAAGCAACAGCCGGAGCAATATCAAGTTGTAAAAAGCGGAGTGGGGATGTCGCTGCCGCGTGGACAAAACCAGGCGCAGCCTGGTTAAATTTTGTATAAAGAAGAAAATTAATAATTTTGATGCGTTCGCGAGTGAGCTTGCATGTCACGCGAGCTATCCGGATCGGATCGAATCGAATCCGTTTTCCCCGCCCTTGTTAATGAATAATTTATTTTGATTCATACGCTGTCAGAAACAAATATCGCGCGCACCTGTTTTCTCATTTCCTTTTAATTCAATTTGTATTATACGCCCGGCTTTCATTCTTACCGTGTCGTTCCACGTGTATGCACGTGCACGCGCGCGCGCGCGTCTGAAGAGAGAGAGAGAGAGAATGCGTTTACAACGTCATTGTGTCTGTGGAATATCACCAGATATTTTTATTGTTCCGAGATTCATTGTGCCGGGAACGCGAACGTGAAACGCGACTGTTCGAGGGTAAAGTGCAGCTGATGGTCGCTCGAACGTGACTATGGAAGATTGAAGTGTAACGGACGGCATTTCGAACGTAACTGACAATTTTGTGTTCTGATTTTTCGGCCAAACGACGACGCCGCGGCCACCTTCCCCTCTCCTACCCCTCCCGTTTAGAACGCACACGCTGGCAAGATTTTTTACCCTAAACATGCGTTTTACGCATGCACTCGACCGAACATGTCCAGCAGAAATTCATGTCATCGGTCGAAATAGTTCTGACATTACCTGGTAACTGAATGTTTTTCATTTTGCGAACGGGACACGAAGAATCGTGATCTGATTTATGGACAGGTAAATTTGAACGTTGCTAGAATATTACAGCAACATGTGGGTCCTACACAGACTATCAAGTTTTCTAATCATTTTTCGGCGAAACTTCCGTTTATAGCAAAAATTAGAATTCGATGAAATTTTGAAAATAGGTTCTTCTTTGACTAAAGTGACGATTGCCGGAAGGATTTTTGGCGAGTCGAAAAAAAATTATGTTGCGCTCTACCTTACCGACTTTGTACTTTATGGTCGTGCTGTGCGCATGCGTCAGTATGATGCGACAGTTCGTCAAGTGCTTTCAGAGTTGTATAAGTCATATAGGTTAACAATGAGTCATTTAAATTTGTTTTACATTGTAAAAAAAAGGATGATTTCAAGTCAGTACTAGAATGGGTGAGAGAACTTGGGTTAATTCCTATAGAAAAATATTGTGGAAAACGTAAGAATAAAATGACGTATGTTCAAATACGAGGAAAGTTAGGTTAGGATTAGGTTAATCCGAAAAGTTTCTTTTTTGACTAAAATGACGACTGCCAGAAGGATTTTTGGCGAGTCGAAAAAAAATTATTTATCATTTCAATGTCGCGCTCTACCTTACCGACTTACCAACTTTCTATTTTATATAGAATATCTTCAATTAGTTGTAAATATGGATCATCACCAGCGTAGTTCTCCTTTAATTTAAAATAATACATAAAGTAAACTTTCAATTTTTGAAGACTACTCCCGACGTAACTACAACTCATTTTAATCGCATAAATAATGAATAAACAATGTAAAACAAATTTAAACGACTCATGATTAAACTATACGACTCTAAAAGCAGTTGACGAACAGCACGAACATAAAGTAGAAAGTCGGTAAGGTAGAGCGCGACATGGAAATGATAACCTTTTTTTTCGAGTCGGGAAAAATCCTTCTGGCAATTGTAATTTTAGTAAAAAAAGAACCTATTTTCAAAATTTCATCGAATTCTGAAATGGGAGGTAAACGGAAGAACATCCACGCAATTTTTTCGGTGATAAATCGTATCTGAAAAAGTTTGATGTTTGAACGCTTATTGTAACAAGAGTTTTTAATAACTTTAATTAATATTATCGTGAAGCCAGAGTCTAGAGCAAGTCCACAGCGAATTTCAACTTACTTTAGATCAGCTAGTTAGACGAGATGGCGCCTAGTCTGAACTGTCAACGTGGAATCATAATAAACAAAACAAAAAGGGCTTGAAGCTACTCAGAACCATTAATAGCAATCAAGATATTGATAAAAAGAAGAAAACCTGGACTGTTCTTTCGTTTACGGCAAAAATCAGAATTCGATGAAATTTTGAAAATAGGTTCTTCTTTGACTAAAGTGACGATTGCCAGAAGGGTTTTTGGCGAGTCGAAACAAATTTTGTTATCATTTCAATGTCGCGCTCTACCTTACCGACTTACCGACTTTCTATTCTATATAGAAAATCTTGAGAGCTAACTGTCGTACACTTTACACTACTTTAGTCTTATGTTTTCGTCAGTGAGACTCGTACTATCGGATTCCTTCAATTTTTCTGATAAAAATGATACCAAACACGATGTAATTACGATTATAATTACTCAACGGGCGATTCAAGTTTCGGACTTGACATTTACGGCAGAGGTGCACGCATTCTTAGCTTCGCCTGTTGCACAAGTAATTGTGATCGTAACTATGCCGTGTTTGGTATCATTTTAACGATAAAAACGAGGCGAATACGATGTGGTAGAGGTTTCATAAAAGAACGATTAGTGCGAGTATCACCGATGCTCCGTCTCAGTGGTGGGAATACAATGGTAACAATTACGGAAGAGACAGTTACGGCGAGAATACTCTGACCGTCGAGAAAAGTGATTGTCGTCGATTTCGACATGTCGGTAAACTGTCGGTGATACCGTGCCGGTGAAAACGTCGTCGTCGATTGTCGGTGGTTCGAAGGTAACCCCATTGAGCACGTTTCAACCGTGTTTCGCCCAGAGAGCATCTGGAGCCCGTGAATAGTCGATGATTTCGCGGGGAATAGCTGCAATTAATGAGACTCGAGTTGGTTAAAGAGCCAAGAAAAAAAAAGAAACGAAGGAAAAACGAATCCGTGGGAACGTTAAAGTGTGGGTGGCTTGCCGTGTAATTTGCATCTGGATTTCTTGATAACCTTGGGAACGGAGTGGGAAGGGGTCAGAAGCTCGAGATTACCAGCCAATAACGGTGCAACGGTTAATCAGAGCGAAGTTAATTAATTGCTTTCTCGCCAATCAGTCGGTTTTTCCGCTACCGCGGTCTCCCACTTACACGGTTCTCCTTGTCGACATGTTTTTGCCAGACAGCCCCAATGCTCGCGCCCGCCGTGTCGGTGCGGTGGCGTACTAATACTCTGGCAAAGAAGCAACATTTAATCGAACGCAGCGCGGATCAATTTGCTTCTTTGCCTTGGAATTTTTGCGAATGGTCGTCGCACCGGTTCATGAAACTTTCATCTAATGCCCCGGCCGCTTGTTCTTCCGTGTTTGATCAATACCTGCTTGAATAAAACGTCATCGAACCAGGGGCGAAACTTCTGTTTATAGCAAAAATCAGAATTGGATGAAATTTTGAAAATAGCTTCTTTTTTGACTAAAGTGACCATTGCCAGAAGGATTTTTGGCGCATCGAAAACAATTTTTTTAAATCATTTCTATGTCGCGCTCTACCTTACCGACTTACCGACTTTCTATTTTATATAGAATATCTTCAATTAGTTGTAAAAATGATCATCACCAGCCTAGTTCTCCTCACGGCGCCATCAAAATTCACACATATCTATAAACGAATCCTCTGTAGTTTAAAGTAATACATATACGTGGTCCACGCAACTTGCACAAGCAAATGTTTTGTATACAGAAGTTGCATGGTCTGAAGGGATACATTATGTAGTGTATGTATTTTTTTTACTGGTGGAAATGCTATATTTTTTATACCAAAATATGGAAGAACGAGTAAGAAAGTATTGAACTTCATTAGTCCTAAACCTAATAATTAACGAGTAATTGTACAAACATTGTCACGTAAACATCCAGCTGTCCTGCGGAATTCTGTGATAAGGTTGAATTTCTAACTTGATATTACGCGAAGAAAATGTTCAAGAAATAAAGTTAGCACAGTCGGCCCGACACGCCAACTGTCAATTGGCCGACTGTGCTAACTCGCGTCTAGGTCGCGTTCTGATTGGTCCGCGTTTTTCGTTAACAACTTCGAAACAAAGCTGCAGACGCCATTTTTGTAAAGGAAAATGTCGCTTCAAATGACCTAAGGAACCTCCCATTTTCCGCTCGTACACTAGTTTTGGAACACCCTCTATACTTGACTACATCCTTTGCAAGGACAGTTAACGCGAGCCTTTGAAATGTGCTGGCGACTACGACTCTCTGCGTCTCTTTCCTTCCCATACGCTATCCTACGCGCCCGAAACTTTAACTGTCTATTCCCCATTAAATATCATCGGAATTATATCATATGTGGTATCATTGTTCTTAGAAAAATGCCACAAATATGGCAATCGCAGTCTCAGAAAAAAATAATGCAAAATAAGGAAGTTGGAAATTTGGATTTCCTAATCCTATCCTACGCGCCCAAAACTTTAACTGTCTATTACACAAGTAAATATCATCGGAATTATATCATATGTGGTATCATTGTTCATAGAAAAATGCCACAAATGTGATAATCGCAGTCTCATCAAAAAATAATGAAAAATAAAGAAGTTGGAAATTAGGATTAGGCGGTCTCACTCAAGAGGGAGTTACACTTATTTTGGGACACCCTGTATAATGAATGTGGTTGGAAAAGTTTAAGGTAGAGGAGAAACGAGTTCCTAAATCCGTTACCTCATTTATTGAAGAGAGAATACTGCCATTTAGATGGTAAGGATGATTTAACAGAGTTCCATAAATAAAAACCGAACGGCGTCTAGGAAGGACAAAGCGTACCTGCATTGTTCAATATCGACGTCGTTCAGGGCGGCGATTCATCAAAACAAAATCGTATCCAGTCAGGTTTTGATGACTTGGCTAGAGTCGGGCTGGTACGTGAAAATTAGCGATGCTTGGGTACCCGAAGTTGAAGGTGGGTCTTTTTTTATGCTGTTTTTTTATTAATAATGACATTCGAGTCTCCGAAAATAATACCTGCACCCGATGACGGTAATTACGAATTAAATATTCCGCGGATCTCGGAGATCCACAGCCGCCGTTGCGCTCGGTTTTAATTCGAGAAAGGCGAAAGAGCGCACGCGAAAATCATTAAACCCTTGCGAATTTCCGAGGATTATACCGCGCGCAGTGTTGCACGGGGACTCGCTAGAGTACTTTTCTTCTTTGTCCGCCCTCTGTCTCTCTCTTCTTCCCTGTCACTCTCTTCTTCTCTGTTTTACACCTCCAGGATGACGATCAACGCGGGAACCAGTAGCCTGAGCACACACGCGTATCGCTTCTATCATTTCAGAAGAACATCTCCGCCCCGGAAGACACCGCCCCTCGGCAAAAAACCCGAGAACGTGAAGAGAGAGGCTGGCGCAAAATATATCAGATCGTGGACCAGCTCGTATTTGTTAAAATCCATGATAAAAACCACCAATGAAAAACACACAAAAGCTTTCACGAGCTCGCTTTGTTACACGCTATCGAGTTACAAAGAACATCCATTTTGAACGGGAATGAAATATTTTAAAATATTATACGTTCTACACGGGAAGAAGAAAGCTTTCCGTTCATCGTAGTTCTCTCAGATGATAGACGAGATTGATCGTTGACCTTGGTCTAACAATATTCGCAGTATTACGAGAATATTCCTAGAATGTTGCTGGAACGTCTCTGGTATGCAATTTTATTAGATGTCTGGCCCTAAAACGGTACTAGAATGTCACCAAAATGTCGTTACAATGTTTCTTACCATCAGAACGTAGTATCCCTAGAATTACCGCGAAATATCTCTGATATATCCACGTCACGGGTCCCAGGGATATCACCGACAACATTTCACGGAATCCAGATGTAACTGACAATAACTTTGGCCGAGAACACCTTCAACCGATAACGACTTTGATCGACAACAGATTTCACCGTCAACGAATTTGACCCACAACGAATTTGACCGACAACAAATTTCGATAACTGAGGTGGTCGTCTCAAGTCGTTGTCGGTCAAAGTCGTAGGTCTAAGTCGTTGTCGGTCAAAGTCATAGGTCAAAGTCGTTGTCGGTCAAAGTGGTTATCGGTCAAAGTCGTTGTCGGTCAAAATCGTAGGTCAAAATGGTTGTCGGTCAAAGTGGTTGTCGGTTAAATTCGTAGATCAAAGTCGGTGTCGGTCAACGTTGTTGTCGATCAAAGTCGTAGGTAAAAGTCGTAGGTCAAAATCGTTGTCGGTCAAAGTCGTAGGTCAAAGTCGTTGTCGGTCAAAGTTGTTGTCGGTCAAATTCGTAGGTCAAAGTCGTTGTCGGTCTAAGTCGTAGGTCAAAGTCGTTGTTGGTCAAAGTCGTTGTCGGTCAAAGTCGTAGGTCAAAGTCATAGTCGGTCAAAGTGGTTGTCGGTCAAAGTCATAGGTCAAAGTCGTTGTCGGTCAAAGTGGTTATCGGTCAAAGTCGTTGTCGGTCAAAATCGTAGGTCAAAGTTGTTATCGGTCAAAGTGGTTGTCGGTCAAAGTCGTAGGTCAAAATGGTTGTCGGTCAAAGTGGTAGGTCAAAGTCATTGTCGGTCAAAGTCGTTGTCGATCAAAGTCGCTGTTGGTCAAAGTCGTTGTCGGTCAAAATCGTAGTTCAAAGTGGTTGTCGGTCAAAGTCGTAGGTCAAAGTCGTTGTCGGTCAAAGTCGTAGGTCGTCATTGTCGGTCAAAGTCGTTGTTTGTTAAAGCCGTAGGTCAAAGTCGTAGGTCAAAGTCGTTGTCAGTCAAAGTCGTACGTCTAAGTCGTTGTCGGTCAAAGTCGTAGGTCTAAGTCGTTGTCGGTCAAGTTCGTAGGTCTAAGTCGTTGAAGGGGGGTGCAAGTGGGTAACCTGCTTGCGCCCTGATAGCAAAGGGGGGTGGCTGGTTGTGTTCCTCGGAGATCCCAGCCGCCCCCGATTAGCTTAGGGAAGGTTATCATGAGGTTTTTAGTGGGTACTGTGCGCCCTTCTGGCCACGTAAGCCCCACATAACCCCTTGTCTCTCCCAGGAGGCTTGGGATATGCGTAAAAGCACTTCCCTCATGTAAAAAAAAAGAAAAAGTCTAAGTCGTTGTCGATCAAAGTGGTTGTCGATCAAAGTCGTTGTCGATCAAAGTGGTTGTCGGTCAAAGTCGTAGTCAGTCAAAGTCGTAGGTCAAAGTCGTTGTCGGTCAAAGCTATTGTCGGTGAAAACCGTGCAAAACCGTTTCAAGTTTAATGGCATCGGACTCGATTTTTGATCACAGATATACATATGTACATTTGTGAACGGGTGCAAAGACGCGAGCATTATTTCCGTCTGAATTCGAGCGCCGGTGATCGCAAAAGCGTAGCACGCCTTAACGACGCCATATTAAAATTCATTAAACTTCCAATTACGATGAAAATTTCAAAATACGCGTTCTTGCGTAATTGCGAGGAAGGATGCCCCCTCTCTCTGGGCGGAAACTAAGAAAAACGTTATGCTAAACTGAGAGCCTCGTCGCTTCGATTAAAACACCGAATCAGCAGTCGTAACTTTATTTTCACATCGTATAATGACGTCAGGAAGTTAGTCAACATCCTGGAGGATATTAAATTACACTCGAACTTCCCAAAGAGTGCACTGCCTCGTCTTTAATAATTCCGAAGTTAATGCGACGTTGAAAGTCGTTAAGAAAAGAGCTTCGGCTTGAGAAGGATGAGAAAGAGAGAGAGAGAGGGAGAGAGCATGGCCAACAATATTTTTTAATGACAAACTCGACTCGATTAAAATGCTCGACAGGCCGCTCGCGGGTTTCTATATCTTCCGAACCGATTTCGGAATTGTAGAGCTTAATTGCCTCGGTAAAGTATTGTACGGTTAATTAGAATTGTCACTGATAGCGGGCGGAAATGTAGCATGCCCAAAATTAAATACCAAACTAGAAAATGATCGCGGAAACTATTCCTGTTAGCATAGATTTGCATGCGCTCGCACTGCAGCTCCGGGATGCAACTTTAAAATGCAATTATTTGAAAATCGGGCCACGCCGAAATCTATACATATACTATTATACTTCCATATCTATGTACATATATTATTGCTGTAATAAACGTGATTATTTACAAGTTCAAGTTCATGGTGGAATTTCTGTTACCGTTGAAATCTGAAATGTCGCTGTAACTAAGTCCTGCATTGATTGGCAGATAATGTTTGCTGTAACATGCAACAAAAAAAATGTGTAAAAAAATCGCGAGTGACCTTCAAAAAACGATTGAAAAATTTCAATTTATGAAGCACGATTCTTCCATCTGATTCGTCTTTTGAAACAATTTCGATTACGTTGGATACATTTTTTGTGTTTTCAGAGATAGAGGAGATATTTATGTGTCCTGTTTTAGACGAGAAACACCCTGTGTATATATATATAAATACATATGTGTGCGTGTGTTCGAGATTCGCCGTGTCGATTACTAAAATAAATTGAAAAATGAAGAGGAACGCGGAGAGAATCGAAGGAAACCGGGGCGTAACGGTTTGAAAGGGGGTGAGAAGGGGCGAGAAGGGGTGAGAAGGGGAGGCTGAGCAGGTCGCGGCTGTGAAACGCCGTTGGCTGCATGGTTTTCGCCGCGATTGTAAATCAGTTAGTTCGCATTGTAAATAAATCACCGTTTTACAACTCTGCCATGCCGGCCGAAACGACATTCGTATGAAATTTATCGTCCATTTTCGTTGGAGTCGCTTCGATTTTGGAACCGCGGTATAACGTCACCGCCACGCTAGTTGTAACGAGCCTATTATGCCCCTATTTCTTCGCCGTCCGCGATATATTGCGCCCGTTTACCTTCGAGCAAAGTGCATTCGCCGATTAATAATGCATCGAAAAACTCCTCCAACTATTTTTTAATCTTGTTCGAACTTCGCGAATAGACAACCAGAGGGGAGAGAGCGAATAATTTACGGTGCATCCTGAGCAAACAGTCAGTATGCAGGTGCGAATGCATTTTTGAAAAGATTAACTCCTACTTAAAATACGCGGCTCCGGTTACACAATGTTTCTTAAAAAATTGCGAACAACCGGTGTGAAAAGTGTTCTTCCGTTTATGGCAAAAGTCAGAATTCGATGAAATTTTGAAAATAGGTTCTTTTTTTTACTAAAACGACGATTGCCAGAAGGGTTTCTAGCGCGTCGAAAAAAAATTATTTATCATTTCAATGTTGCGCTCTACCTTACCGACTTTGTACTTTATGTTCGTGCTGTGCGCATGCGTCAGTATGATGCGATAGTTCGTCGAATGCTTTTAGAGTTGTATAAGTCATATAGGTTAACAATGAGTCAATTTAAATTTGTTTTACATAGTAACAAAAAATTAATGATTTCAACTCAGCACTAGAATGGGTGAGAGAACTTGGGTTAATTCCTATAGAAAAATATTGTGGAAAACGTAAGAATAAAATGACGTATGTTCAAATAAGAGGAAAATTAGGTTAGGATTAGGTTAACCCGAAAAGTTTATTTATTATTTATGTGATTAGAATGAGTCGTGGTTAGGAGTAGTCTTTAAAAATTTCAAGTTATCAGTATTAATTTAAACTAAAGAGGATTCGTTTATAGGTGATATTAATAGATAATTGAAGATATTCTATATAAAATAGAAAGTCGGTAAGTCGGTAAGGTAGAGCGCGACATTGAAATGATAAAAAAATTTGTTTCGCTGCGCCAAAATTCCTTCTGGCATTCGTCATTTTAGTCAAAAAAGAACCTATTTTCAAAATTTCATCGAATTCTGATTTTTGCTATAAACGGAAGTTTCGCCGAAAAGTGTCGAGAAATTCAAGGAACGTTGTAACCGATCCTTTTCCCGCGAGGATTCTTTAGTAATTTATGGAATGCTCAACTTTTAAAATAGAAAGTTCAGAATTTAATTAACGAGGACTTCGGGGAAAGTCGTCCGTATTGTGTTCGTTCCCGTTAGAAAGGACGCTTTGATTTTCGTTTTAATTGTTTGACAGTGAACAACGGTGGGGCGCGGCGAGCATGACCGATCCCGCTTCTTCCGGCGAAGAATATGTGCAGATTTAAAACTGCACTCGTATCACCGTTGAATAGACTTAAATCAATAGATTACCACGCTCGAACTTCCCTCGTCCTGCTAACTAGAACTTTTACCAGGCGAACAATGCATCATAATTTGCTACTCTTCCGCATCAAAACGTCATTTGTCACGACAATGCGCATTCGACGGACGAATCAATCATTTTTGCACTCGATACCCGGGATTTCCTGCGAATTAAAATATGTTGTAAGCACTGTAAAATCCAGTCGAATTTTAAACATTTGGACTCCTCCGCGAAAAGGTGCGTTTGCCAATATTTATCTCGAAAACTGTTTGCTCGATCGAGTTCGTGTCTTATTCATTTCAATTGGCAAGGTTCGATCGACTGTAAACAATTTTATTTAATTGGAGAATTTCGTTGTGGAATATTGAAAGTTGTAAATGAATTTTGCTGTGCACACTACTGTGCAAAAAATGCACTCGGTACAATTGCAAGACATAATGACAAACGATATTTTTATGTAGAAATTGTACAATGATTGATGCATTTCGTTTGAAATATTAAATAATCCGCAATAATACATATTCTCGAAATTATTCGATTAAACATCGGAATCCTTTTTCTAAACTTTCTGCAATACTCCTTTCAAACTTTTTCTCGATGAGCAGAAAGCGTTCGTGCAAGAAAAAACTTGAACAACAATTTTCTTTGTTACAAACAATTTCAAAAGTAAATATTATTCGCAAAAGCCTCACGGGCACGTTGATGAAAGTTTCTGAAACAATAATATACAAATGAAACGTGAACAATGTTTTGTTTATTGGCTAGTATTTGTTCAGGTTAGGTAAGATTTGGCGAGTTTGCACGAGAGGACGATGGATGATGGACCGCCCCGAAAATTGGGATCAAATGAAATTCTTCTCGCAATCGATTTCTCGCGGTTTGCTACAATTTCCGCGCCTTACCGCGCATTTTCACGGGCTCCCGCATGCATATGGAACTGCAGCAGCGCGCAGATATACGGCTCGCAATAATAAGAGAATTTTTCGGCGATACAATTAATCTCTTACCCTCGGTTTGCTCTTAAATTGCATCGTGCCGCGCCCGACGCGTTTTACGCGCCACTATTAAATTTCAAATGTTTCGTTCCGGCAAACTGAATTCTTCACTCTCATTTCACTATGCGATAGACTGCATTAACCTTCAGACGGCGGACCTATTTTACAACTGTTGCGAGCGTTTAGAACGGTGTTTATAACCAGCTTCGTTTATCAACTTTTTTAGATACAGACGGAGGTACGTTTAAAGTAGAACTCATCGAACCAGTGCGCTGAGATTATTAAAAGTTTGTTAAACCTCAATTTTTAGAACAAATGCAATATTTTCCCGGTTTTCGAGGAACAAATTTATTATTTTTTGTTTGCTCACGTTTGTTTTGTACTAAAATAGAAAATACGGCGAAACTTCCGTTTATGGTACACCTCGGAATTCGATGAAATTTTGAAAATAGGTTCTTTTTTTACTAAAATGGCGATTGCCAGAAGGAACTTTCCCGACTCGAAAAAATAATTTTTATCATTTCGATGTCGCGCTCTACCTTACCGACTTTCTATTTTATATAGAATATCTTCAAATAATTGTAAAAATTGATCATAAAAATTCACACATACGATTACCATCAAAACATTGTGTCTGTAACGAACAAAAAAAAATTGTTTTTTAAAAAAATAATTTAACTTATATTAAGAATCAAATAAAGTGAATCATATTGTAGGAAGAAAAAACCGAAATAAATGTGTTACTCAGTTGCGTAATGTCACAAAACAATTTCAAATAGAAAAATTGGCTGTTCTTCCGTTTATAGCAAAAATCAGAATTCTATGAAATTTTGAAAATAGCTTCTTTTTTTAATTAAATGACGATTGCAAGAAGGATTTTTGGCGCGTTGAAAAACAAATTTTTTTTATCATTTCAATGTTGCGCTCTACCTTACCGACTTACCGATTTTCTATTTTATATAGAATATCTTCAATTAGTTGTAAAGAGGGATCGTCACCAGTCTAGTTCACCTCACAGAGTCATAGAAATTCACAAATATCACCTATAAACGAATCCTCTTCAGTTTAAAGTAATACATATATAAGGTAAACTTGAAATTTTTAAAGACTACTCCTGGATTGTCGTGTTCGTGGTCACAACTCATTCTAATCACATAAATAATAATATAACTATATAATAAATAAACTTTTCGGGTTAACCTAATCGAAATTAATTCTCATCGCATAATCTTCCCATTGTAGATATTGGTTCATTTCGTTTAACAATTGAAATTTTCTATACATTTTACATTAATTTCCAGAATATATATGACGCATGCGCACAGCACAAACATAAAGTACAAAGTCGGTAAGTCAGAGCGCAACATTGAAGTGATAAAAATTTTTTTTTCGACGCGCGAAAAATCCTTCTGGCAGTCGTCATTTTAGTGAAACAAGAACCTATTTTCAAAATTTCATCGAATTCTGATTTTTGCCATAAAGGGAAGAACAGCCGCCGGTTTCGTCAATGTTTGTTTCGGTACTATGAGAAACATAAAAATACAGCTGAGTTTGTAGTTATTCGAATAGAATTTCCAACGCCTCGGTCACCACAAGTGGAATTAAATGAGAATTTCATATCCCGGGTTAAGACAGACCCAAGCACCGTCACCAGAGGGTGAACCATATTTTGTAAAATTTTTCTGCCGTCGAAAAACAAGAAGTTCGATATGTAAAATCAATTTGAAAACCGTTTAAATCATCAATCGTGCGCAGCGCTCGCAAAAATGTGTTCCGATGGTATAAAAATACCTGCAGTCCGATGACACGCGGTTGCATTCTGGCTGCATGCAACTGAAGCAGCAAAAAATCGACCCTTATAACTCGAGTGATTGTTATCGAGTAAGAATAGATATTTGAAACAGCCACATTGGCCTGAACGAGAGGTATAGCGTTACAATATGCAATTGTTTGAATTCATTAGTATTATTTGCGCGTTCGTGTTTTCCGGGCCGCGTTTATCGTCCCCGTACAGGATTTCCACGAATGTAAAAACCGGAATTCGAACAGGAAAAATCGCGAGGCATGAAAATATTTTATGGAGATTTTTTTGAACGCGCATCACGGTCGAATTTGCAAAAATATTTCTAATATTTCTGGAATCGTAAATTCTGGGCTCTGTAATTTATAGACGAATTCGAATTTTGCAAAGCGATCACTTAAACTCACCCTAATATTGCCTGCAGTACGTCATACTACGTTTTCGCGAACGTGTATAATCGATTTTACGTGGGATCAGCGAATGATTAATAATAGAATGTTAAGTGGCGTAAATTGTCTGTACGAGATCAATTTTTTAAATAAATAAGAATCGTTGTGATATATTGTTCCTTCCCGTTTAGAAGAAAAAAGAATCAATCGGATCGGACAAGTAGTTATCAAAATAAAAATTCATGAACATAATATTTATTTATGCAAAATAAAAATTTCCCATCTGATTTGCAACAAAGTGGAGTGAAATAGAAATCTTTTTGAAATTTTCTTTGAAAATAATATAACAGTATCTATTAACCCTTCACACTCGGAGCAATTTTCACTCTAAAATCAAAAGTTTCTTCCGACCTAGAATATTTCCATTCTCTATAATTTTTAAAATTTGGTCAATATTTTAAACATTGAAAATATTAGTAAAATATTTTAAACAATGGTACAGCAATTTTTAGTGATGCCTCAGAGGCGCCACTCGAGTGCAAAGGGTTAATTCTTCTGACGTTTTTACCGTTTTAAATTACAGCTACTAATTTTTGTCTTAAATGCATGAAATCCGCTGTCTACTTATAACATGATGTATAATATGAACAAACTCGAAAAGAGCAAATTAATGAGTTAAATCCCCTCTGACATTGCATATTCTATTTTCTGCAATTAACAAAATTAAATGCATAAATTCAATTTACAATTATCAATGTTCAACAACGAATTCTCGAAGAAAAAAAATTGTTTGCATTCAATGAAACCTTCCCTTTCCCGTCCAGACGTGATGGGGATAAATATTTTCACGGCACGATGATTTAATCTCTTTTTCGCGTGTATCGAAGCAATACTTTAGTCACGGTTCGATTTTCCGGCAATCATGAAGTTCCACTGGGTAATACGAAGTGACCAGTATGCTCAGGTTATGGGGTCTGGCGGTTATCCTTCCTAATCCCTCTTTCAAAGCTGCCCGGAGCTCTGTATATTACAATGGCCGCTTAAAATAATTAAATTCCGGATGGAGTGCAGGCTTCGCAGTCTAATGTAATTATTAAACAAGTTGAAGAAAGGTCGCCGGCAACGGTGCAAGCAATTTGAGAGATAGTTTGGCCCCGGTGCTTAGAGGAATATTAACAGTGTCCATATTAATTTGCTACGTTCGCGTTCCGATTTTTAGGATCTACAGCGTGTCACAAAATCATACATCGCGGACACCATAACGCGATTCTACACACTAAAACGAAAGAATATTACGGACAAAAGATCCACATCGGGATCGAAACGTTAGAAACATGTTTAAATAATTGCATATTAAATATGGACAAAAGAGTTGCAAAAAGAATAGGAACTTCAACATAATTCTTTAAGAGAAAGATTCAGCTGCGTCCCATGGTTCGCATGACGAGTAGAACAAGATTGAAGAAAATTTTTCATGGTTAGTGATGGGTATTCAATATTCCGTCGTGCTAAGTTTTCGAACAAATCAAACACCACGGAGTTTCGAATTAATTTGACGTTTCTTCGAAATCAGAAATTCTTGAAACTCTTGAACGTCTTGAAGTTTCGAAAATTTTAACAGTCTTGAAAAATGTGAGTATGAAAATTTTGTTAATTGATGTCTTTAAAGGGTCTTTAGGTAAAAGAAATGATATATTTTAGTTTATTTTATGGCTTAATGCAATGAATAATTTTTTGTTAATTTCCATTACAGACACAATATTATTTTTTGTATTCTCTTGATAATGATCTAAATTGAGATCGAAACGTTGAGACAAATTATTGTGCCTATTTTGCAAATAGTGTAACGAGTAACATTTGATCGTTCCAATGCGCCGAAAACATTTTAATTTTGCTTAAAGCTTCGTACGATCGCTATACTTGAACGGCAGTCTTGAAAAATGTTATACTTTTTGCAATATTGGTGCGTTCACACTGTTATTCCTCTCGATGCTGGCACGACGTAGTATTCGTTTCGCGATAGATGGAACATATCAAGAGTTTCAATTCTTACACACCTTCCAAAGTTTTAGTGTTTTCAAGCTTCGAATTGTTTGCCGCAAACATTGAATCAAAGCGATTCAGATCCCATCACTAGCTATGGTGTCCGCGACGTGCATATAATTTTGTGACATCCTGTACATAGGTGAAGGCTGAAACGAATCGATGCGTTCTCAGTGGAGCTTTTGAAATCGGGATTTTTGGCCGTGCAGAGTTCCCTTGTTAGTGTAACTCGGGGATTTGCAGGCGAACATCGTTGAAAGTTCATCTGAAAATTGCTCAACCGAACGTTTAATTATCCGAAAAATCCCCGAGCAACTTGTAGCTGCGTTTCGAGTAATTTTTCGGCCGTGAAACGCTTTTATCAAAAAGGCCGCAGCCGGCAACGTAAACGTGTACGTTCTCGATGAAGAATATTTCCAGTTATTTCAGAGGGCTTTAGAAACAGTATTTCCGAGTCGAGCCCGTAAAAAAAAAGGATCGATGAAAGTCGATGAATTTTCAAATATTTTAGTTGGCGTATCCGAGTTCCTGTGTTTCATTTTTCCCGCGGAAAATGAATGACCTTTTGTTACAAATTCGCCGAGTTAATCAAATAGGCTCGCCACTACTCCAACTTCACAGCATTTTTCACCTCGTAAGCATGAAAACGAGTGGCCATAAAAATACCGTTTTGAATATATTCCGATGCCGAACTCGCGTGCGAAGTTTCAATTACAATTGGCGCGCGATAGTTGGGTTATGGAAAAATTTTAGCCGTGTTTAGCCGGCGCTATACATCCTCGAAACGACCATAAAAGCACCGCGAAATCAATACGTATTGCGAAATGGTTACCGCTGCGTGTCGTCGCTGTATTGAAATTAGTTTTTAAGATTCATTCGTTCGATTGTGAAAATCGAAGCGTTTAAACATTTGTATCACTTTTAATGCATCAGTGGCGATATCAATTTTCGACATTGGTGTTTCGGCTTCCAAACACGGGAAAGGATTATTCCGGAATAGTTAACATCTCGAAAATCCTACAAAATGAAGGCATTCAACATTCCAAATTTATTTCTGGTCGTTATCGTCGAAAGTAATTTTCTAGAATCACTTTTTCGAAAATCAAACACTCGATATTTTCAAATTTATGCGTGTTCGTTGGCATCGATTATTTTTTTGGACACCACATTCACTGCATTGATTTTTGAAACCACTTCTTTATCTTATCGGCATATGGAGATTAATTTTTAAGATTATGTTCTTCTTTAAGCTTTAAAATGATATTACACTGACAAGAATGATAATTATAATCGTAAATAACTGCTGAAGTATTATTTTGGAAGGGTAAAAACAACCGTAATAATCTTACTGGAAAGGTCAAGTTTCCATAAACGCAACAGCATCGAAATCGATTTGTAGTTCTCTCGATTGAAAAAAGGATAAAATGTTATTTTACAAGGATGAAAAGAAACACAAAAATGTTCACAATATGGAAGCACTGTCTGAATGTGTTTCAGTGCAAGATTTTATAAAATATTTCAACTCAGAAAATACGATGAAGTATTATTTTTTTCTAGTCCAAAAAAAGAAAACGATAAAAGGTGAAGGTTGATCGGAAAGTATCCGGACCGAAATGAATTTTAAATCATGAAAGTATAAAGTGTTAACGAAGTGGATCGAAGACGGCCCTAAAAGTCTCATAACATAAAAGCAGTAAAATTTCCAAATTAATCCGAATGTATCGGCAACGAAATTAATATATAAAATTTTGTCACTTGCTTGATTAAAATAGGAGCAAAGTGTGACTTTAGGAAGATTGGATTGGTTCTAAAAATGCTACAAAGTTAATGCCTGGAGATGATAATTTTATCTCCACATATCAGCATCGAAATGAACTTTTTTAATCAGTTCATTTTTGGAAAGTGGAAAAATGTGGAAGCAATTATAGAAGATTGAAAGAAGCATAAAAATCTCGTAAACTGAAGGCTTTTAAATGTTCAAATTTCACACAATATATCAGCGTCGAAATTAGTTTCGCAAACTACGTCATACTTTAGATTAAAAAGAGTGTAAAGTATTGTTTCGGAAGGTTCGAAACAACCATAAAAACCTCGTCAAATTGAAAGCACGACGTTCAAACTTGCTGTAACGTATCAGCAATAAAATTGATCTGTATATCGATTTTAGAAGGATTCGGCCAACCGTGAAATGAAAACCAAAACATGTGTATTATCATAATTGATCAGAAGTAAAATTACTTTTTAATACCACACGGGTATTTAAAAAATTCATAATTTATTTGAATTCATCAAGAAGAAATCTTTTTTGGTCGCCGAATTTAATTCAACAATTTATTTCAGAAGTGATTTCGATTAATTCCGTATTCAAATGTAATTTGCATTATTCGGAGGTATACAATTGCGCGTGCTGCCGAATAATGGAAATTGTGCCTCGTAAACGAAAGGAATAGGACTTTTGGGGGAGATAGCGCCCTAGATCGAACTTTTGTCTACCGGAAACCCCGATTTTTGTATTATCGAGAAATGGGAACGCGAATCCCGCACCCTTGCAATCCTAGAAACGAATCTACCGCCTTAAATTAATTTTTTTAGACTGAAAGCGTTCAAAGAGCGAGGTGGAGGTGGACCAGTGTTGGGCAATAAATAAATTGATTTGAATAAATAATTATTTAAATAACAAGTAATTTGTTATTTGGATATTCAAACAAAACGCAGAAATAATTATTTTTTACTTGAGCAAGTCTAAAAGAATTTATTTTAAATAATAAAGTTAATTGTTATTTACAAATACAATTCTCAATTACTATTTGTTTTAACAAATAATAAATTAAATTGTATTTTCATTCATTAATCCGCCCTCCGGACGAGCCCGAACACTGGCACATTGATTTCCACCTGAATCCAAATAATAAATAAACTTCTATTTGCAAATAAGAAATAATAGATTATTTATGGAATTATTTAAATAACTCTAATTTAGATGACAAGTTTAGTTATTATTTGCAAATAAAATCACACGTTTATTTATTATTAACTTCCCGATCTTCGCGTTTTATGGTCATTGGAGTCATTTTACACTATTTTTTGTATTTTGTAATGGTGTAATTTCATTTGTTTTTCAATATTTAACTATGTTCCACCCCTCCGACCATCTTGAAACTTTTGTATATATTAGATAGATAACGGAACATTGTTGTTGAATTTTTTGAAAGTGGTCACTCGAAGGGTTGTTTGCAATTTCCACCCCTAAAAAATTTAATAATTTTTTCTACCCTTAACAATATGATCACAATTGTGAAAAAAATATATGATATGAAGGACGTAAGTACGAGTATTTTCGTATTTTTTTTATCTGAATATCTTAATTAACAACCGAGAAAAAAAATGATATAGTTAAGGGTATTTACCCTCGTATAATCCTTATATGAAGGGTTAGCGACTTGAAATTTTGGGGGGTTATCTTTCAACCTAAAACCAATGTTTTCCACAAAATTTCAATAAAAATCCAGGGGGGGGGGCCGATTCACTATTCCTAGTCTGCTAGACCCTTTTTTGACCAGGACCTAGGACGAAACACCACCTTCCTTTTTCCTTTTCATCTATTCCAAACATTCGGAATAGCTCAAACGTGTGGTCAAAAAACTTTTAACACCAATAAATAGATTCAAACCCGAATCAACGTTTGTAGTATCATTCAAATTATGTTTGTAGAATCATGATCGAACCTGGGGGTCGATAACATCAATTTCTATTTGTCTAACTGCAATTTGCGATCGCGAAAAATAATCTTTATATTTAACTAGCAGCCCCCGACACGGCTTCGCCCGTGCTAAATGTGAGAAGAATTTAGATTTTTTATCTTAAGTATATTAATATATATAAACAAACATCCTAACCCTACCCTAACTCTATCCATTTATATATAGATGATAACCCTGGGGAACATTATTAATTCATTAATAACAATTTATTGTTGAAGTAATAGTTCAAATAATGAATACAATAGACTTGAAAGATGCAAAGCTCTACTAGTATGTAATATGGCACGTGCATGCTTCTCCCAGGAAGACTTGACCTTGAACGTGTCCGAACGTGTTTCGCAGTATAAAATATAGGTTCAACGGTATAGAAGTTGATATATTGCAGCGTTCTAATTACTAATTCCTTCTAATTACTAATTCTAATTACTAAAACTTCTAATTACTAATTAGTAAAAACCTTCTCCATGAAAAAAATACATAAATGTGCCAAGTTTCGTGTTGATCGGTCAAACAGTTTCGAAGTCTATTAATCATATATATATATATATATATATATATATATATATATATATATATATATATATATATATATACAAACATCCATTTTTATATATATATACATAATGTAAACAATATTTTGATAACGGTACAGCAATTTTCAGTGGTGCCTCAGAGTCACCACTCGAGCGCTAAGGGTTGAAATAAAATTTGCCCAACACTGAGGTGCACGTATCAGCGCTAAACGGAGTGTTCAAAGCCGGCCCCGAACAAGAAACGGAAGCGTTATTTCCAAAGGTAGGTAGCTTGTTGCGTTTCGCTCGAAGTGTGCCTAAAAATGCGCACGTCAAGAAAAGTGGTATCCTCCTTCCGAGTTGTTGAATTTTCCAGAAGGCTCGAAGCCGGTTCGCCATACGGGGCAAGCAGGTGTATGGCGAACGAAGGGTGTGTGTGGGTTGCAGCTCGCGTTCTAAATTTGGGAAAACCGGCGCACAATTCTCTCCTCCGCCGGTGTTCGAGACCGTCCGTGGCGTTCTCGTGGGTTTACGATACGTCAAGCGCTATTGAGAGCCACGAAGAAACTTCAACTCCTCTAAGTCTTAATTAGAATTTTGGAGTTGCGCGGCTGTAAACGCGGAAACTAAAATTAATACGACAAAGATCCATAGAAGCTTTGACCCGGAGCGAGAATGGCGGAATCACGTTCACGCTCTTCCACGCTGCGATGCGTCGTTTCCCCGTGGAACTTCCATCCCGGCCGATTTCAATTAAAATCCGCGATTTCCGAAAAATTAGGCGTTTTCCCCGGGGAACGCGACAGCTATTTTCTCGAACGGCGATCGCGTCGGAAGCTGTCGTCTGACGGCTTCGACAGGAGTGATTCCGAGGAGTGAACTAATTAGTAAGTATCGTTACCCGAGACGACAGTTTTAAAGCGGGCGACGCTCCGGTATCTTTTAAACAAAATAACCTTGTTAATGGAAATCGATAAGGCCACCCGTTGGTAATACCATGGACAAATTTCTCCGAAGGTATTGTTATCGTCTTTGATAAGGAGTAGGGTGGGCCTCAGTGTTGGAATTTATACATTGACAAAAATAATCTACTCTTATTTAGTAGAAAAATTCAGCTTGTTTGTTTCACTCTCTCACACCTATATAAATGAACATTGTATCAATGCTGTCTACGACATGAAACTCTCAACTCTTAGATCGACGTCTGTTATTTTCTGGAGAAATCCTCACTTCTGTCATATCTGTCAATTAGTAAAGACGTGCCTCACAACGTGTCTTCTATATTTAAATAGAATAAATTCTATTTCATATTTGATCGTGAGTGATTTATTATATACTCGTATTCCGATACTTAGCTATACCTGGTGAAAGTTTTTTGCGTCTTCCCCCTCCTAAAATCGTGACTTTGGGTAAGAAAATAATTCCTGCAAAGTTTAAAGTTGATCGGATAAGGAAAAACCGTGCCTCATCGACGTTAAAGTTGCGACAAACATGAAATTTCGTAGGAATGGGAATATTTGAACAAACGACTTTTGATTACGACCGAACGTTCTTCTCGTGTAAAAATATTGATTATTATAGTACCAAAATGTCATATTTTCAACTAATTATCATATTTTTGTAAACGTATATGTTAAATTTTACGTATTTTATTGAAAATACCAATTCTTCGAGTTCTCACACTAATTTAAAAAGTAGAGAAATTAAGATTGAGCTAGAGCTACAGTTTCGGGTGTTAGATACCACAAATGTTTGCAAAATTTCTGTACAGCTACGCGACTTACATCGTCATTGATGGCACTACATGCGTATAGATTTTTTAAAAAATCATGGTCTTGACTTGGAGCTTGGATCCATGCTTTTAAATACAATTTACTCGCAAAAATGCAAATTCGACGTATTCCATTTTCGTCGTGCTTCGTCAATGTAAATTGATCTCTAAATAAGAAGATTTTTAAAGAATATATAGGGTGTTCCAAAATTCCTCCGACACCCGAAAATAGGAGGTTCCTTGGGTCATTTAAATCGACATTTTCGTTTGCAAAAATGGCGTCCGCGGCTTTGTTTAGGAGTTATTAACTAAAAACTAGACATGCGATGGCACGTTCGACCAATTGTCAGTTGGCGCGTCGGGCCGACTGTGCTAACTCGCGTCTAAGTCGCGCTCTGATTGGCACGTGTTTTTCGTTAATAACTTTCGCTAAAACGTTTCGCTATCGTTACAAGTTTTTTCTTTTTGTCAATATCTTAATTGCTATTAAGGGGGTACGGTCACTCATGGATTCTAGGATATTTATCAGTGTAACCAACCTCCACGCTGAAAAACAGTTTGGCAACAGTGATGAACATACATTTGTATCAATCTAACGCTAATTAAACTAAGCTTCGCTATCGTTACAAGTTTTTTTCTTTTTGTCAATATCTTTATTGCTATTAATGGATCCGAGTGGCTTCATATTTTTGTTGTTACGAATCTCCGCCGACAGTTCTCCTGACTAGGCGTCATCTGGTCTAACTAGCTGAACTAAAATTGGCTCTGGACTTGCTCTAGACTCTGTCTGTATCAACGAAATATGGAAAGTTGAATGCAATCACGGGAAACCATTGTTTGTAGTTATACAAGCCTGTTACGAGCTGTGTGAGGGCTGATTCTAAAGAGGAAGGTTGATCATAGCTCGCTCTGCTCATGATTTAACAAGATTATGTTTATATTTAATAATATGAGCGTCCAAAGTAGGGGAAAAAATCGAGACGACCAACCTCAGGTTCCTATGTATTTTTCTAATAAAAAACGATATTTCTGACATAAATCATGACCAGAGCGAAGAGGGATCAACCTTCCTCTTTAGAATGAGCCCTCGCACAGCTCGTAACATGCTTGTATAACTAGAAACAATGGTTTTCCGCAGACACTGTTTTTCCTTGTTTTTCTAGTAATATTCTAGTAAGATAGAAATATTCTTATCTTCCATGGATCTGATACCGTCTTAATCCATGGTTATTTTAGAATATATTGGCTTAGTTAGTTTTTGTTGATTTGAGAATTCGTTTTGTCCAGCTAGAAAGCCCATTTTGCACACTGTGCGTCGTTTAGCGGCGAAATAAAATATTTGCTACGGCTTGTGGACGACTTTAATAGGTCACCGTTACTTTTTAGAATGAGGTCTAACTCGAACAATGACCACGGTGTACACGTACGTACACGTGTGTGTGTACAAAACGCGGCCGGGCGATCAATGCGACCCGCTTCCGCAATTTTCTTTTTTTTTTTAATAATTTGCAACATACTGTTCCGTGGCGTCAAAAACCCAAATATGTATAAATCTCTGTGCTCGCGTGTCGTCGGCCATTTTCGCGGGGATCTAAGTATGTTAATGCGACAATTTCCTGCACCTTCGTCGTTTACGCTGTAATTTCGAGAGTTTTACACACAAAAACCG
Source organism: Lasioglossum villosulum (assembly GCA_963971365.1). Classification (NCBI taxonomy): domain Eukaryota; kingdom Metazoa; phylum Arthropoda; class Insecta; order Hymenoptera; family Halictidae; genus Lasioglossum; species Lasioglossum villosulum. The sequence goes on along the minus strand of OZ020495.1, from coordinate 20,831,224 downwards.
GGTCCACGCTACGTGGAATCGATCCGGGAATACTATTTCAAGGTGCAATGCCACGTAGGAATCTTTCACACTGTTTCTTCGGGTACGTTTAACGTAATTCAATTTCTACGCGGACATACATTTTTCCCCTACGGTTGCGCGGCTTTCGGAGCTCGAGTGGACACACAGAAATACGGATCGCGGGATTCGTGCGAACGTTAAGAGCATACGGAACGATACAGTAATGAAATCATTACAAAGCGAGCGCGATTGCGATCACTTTATTATATAGTTGCATGATAAACAGCAATAGGGCCGCGCACGATTCTCTGTACAGCATTTCGACAGTATCTTTAATTTTTTCCCTTTCTGATACGATCGAACGTCCTAATCGTGTAACATTGACGTCTCCTAGCCGGTCATTTCGATTGATACCGATCTAAAGCTAATAGAAAAATCGATATTCGTTCCTTCGCCGGCCACTCGTTTCGACCGTTCGGTGTTCGAATCTAAACGAAATTAGAGTTAAGTATTACTTGAATACATTTCTGCTACTCGTTTTGTGAATAATAGCTAACGATGGGATTCGAATCGCTTCGATTCAATATTTACGACAACAAATTCGAAACACTCGCAGCATAATTCGAAGCTTGGAACTCTTGAAAACGTTGGCGAAACTTCCGTTTATAGCAAAAATCAGAATTCGATGAAATTTTGAAAATAGGTTCTTTTTTTACTAAAATCACGATTGCCAGAAGCAGTTTTGGCGAGTCGAAAAAAATGTTTCTATCGTTTCAATGTCGCGCTCTACCTTACCGACTTATCGACCTTCTATTTTATATAGAATATCTTCAATTAGTTGTAAATATCGCAATCGGCTGATGTGGAAAACAGCGACAACGATTGAAAGATGCAAGAATCATTATACAGTAATCCCTTGATTTTTGTCCCAGGGGCTGTTCGTGGAGCGGACAAAAATCGCGATGTAGACTTGTTTTTCTGATTTACAGCTGGGTCTACCGCTCCGATCGCGCCGAGCGAGACTACAATAGAGTGGTTGCAGTGTATCGCCGGCAAAGTTTAAAGACCCACGTGTTCTCACAATGTAATGTCAATTTAAAATGCTTTATTTTTCATTATTTTTTTAAGAGCCTTTTATTGGCTCGTTTCTGGCAATATTCTGATTAAAACAAGACCAAACACCATATAATTTGACCCATATTTACTCTACACGTGAGAAGCATAATTTATAATTTATCATACATTCAACATACGCTATAGCATATGTTTAAATAAACAAATGAACATCTCGAAAATATATTCTCAAAGAATTAAAGAATAAAAAATATTTAAACGAATACCTAACCAGATAAATTTTCATTTAATAAGTTATTAATAAATGTGTTAATCGCATTGGTATTTTAAAGAATAGAGCATACAATACAGTTTTTCTTTCCTCCCCACTCGCTATCCTCTTCCATATTCTACAGTTACACCACAAAGTCGATGAAACCAAGAAGTAATGAAAAATAAATCATTTTTAATTGGGAATACGCGGGCCTTTGAATTGCCGGCGACTTCACTGTCGATTAAACCACCAAACACAATTGAAGTTATATCGTGGTTGGTCTTGTTTTAATCAGAAAAATGGCAGAAATACGTTTTGAAAGTCCCATAAAAAAATAATTAAAATTATGATGTTTGAACATTCGATTGGTTGTGTTAATGTAGTGGTGTTCACACCGATATACCCGGGCCGATAACAATAGTCGCTGCCCTGCGGCGCGGGACTGCGTTGTCAGGCAGTGGAGTGAGTAGGCCTGGACAAAAATCGAGTCGTCGAACCTGGGACAAAAATCGAGTCTGTACTGTATTTACTACAGTTGAAGGCCGAAAATCGTGAAAATCTGCAATTTTTACCATATTTAAACGTTTGCAGCTCATTGCAACGTCGACCAATTTTGACGAAATTTTCAGAATATGTTTAATTGACACAGGTCTATAAAACGTATATTTTAAATTTTCAACGTGGGTCCACATAAAAAAGTTGTAAAATGCAACTTTTGGTATCTTTTTTATAGTTCTTCGTTTTTGCATAACGTTAAATTATAATCTTCCATTAATTTTATTGCTCTTTCTGCAACGTCATTCACAACTTCTAATTTTGTTATAATACCTATCGCTTCGGTATAATTATTATTAGTTTCCCATAGTGCTGGATCAATTAAAAGAAAATCTGAATTTATATTGAACCGTTTGAAAAAATTATTTGATTCAGATGATACGAAATGTTGTATTTCCAAATTCGGAAGATTTTTAATTTCTATACTCGTTGTCATGTATCTCTTATAATTATTATTATTGTTTACATTTTGTAGTGCTTGCACCATCGATCTTTTTGTTTCTACTGAAACTTTTTTATCAAAAAACGATAGCGCCGCATTCTCCGGTGACAAGTTCCATAAATGGTTCACAATTTTTTTTAATGCCACATCGCTTATTTCTTCGTTAACATTTTTGTAATGAATTATATTTTTGATGAATTCTATATCTACACGTGGCGCCATAGCAGCCATTGGGGTCAAAATCCACGGCTGAATATAAATGTTAATTAGAAATAGACATGTATCTCCAAGTAGACTACTTAGTAGACACTAGAGCTCATAGCTCTACTCCGTAATGTAATAAACCAAACTATTGACAATATTGTTGAAACTTTCAAGTAAAATTTCTTATTATACAACCAAAAGATGATATTTTTATGTTATAACAGTAACTCTTATCATTAAAACACAAAATTTGATTGCATGTAAAATTAAAGGGAAATTACTGAAATTTTCAAACTTCAAACCGATTGCGACACCCTTTCCTGTTGTCCAATTGAGTTCTTCTTTTGCAGAACTTATTTTTTTTTTTTGGATCTGGAACAGATCTAGGGGGTCGCATAAAAAAAATCAGATGGTCGAAAAATAAGGTCCACCCTACTGTACATACTGCGGTTCTCCTTCGATATAAGACGATGACTCGGCACCGTCTTCCGACGTGTAACGGATGAGGGCATCTACCGCGCTGCACTTTTCTCTACAATGAAATCGCGCAACCGCACTATAACAGGTCACGCAATAAAATAAGTTTCGAAAGAGTAACGATTTCACCGCACGTGAATGCATCTTTTGTGTTGATTCTTATTTTAGCAAGGTCGCCTGCTATAAATCATGCAAATTCCGCCGTCCTTGCAGCGGTGCACTGATTCATTAATTAATTCGTTATTAAATGTAATTAACGGCACGAACGCGTTCTTTAACTGTAATCATGATTACAGTGGAGTCGCCTATCCGGGTCGTTGTGTCACAAAATCGCGAATACACGCGTGACACATGGAGGCAATAATTAGTAGGCGTCACAAATATTATTAACATGCGCCGCTATCGGAGAGCGTTCATTTCTAACACGCCTGGACAATCGAACACGACTCGCTTTCGGAAATATTAAAACGGTGTGTTATTATTTCGAGCCGGGTCGAACGAAAATCTAGATTAAATAATGTAATCGGAGTTATTTATGCGACGACGGTCGTTCGCCACGTTATTGTTCGCGTCTTGATCGAATGTTTCAGTAGTATAGCACGACACGAGTCGAACGCAGCTGAAGAGTCGGTGCAGCGTCAGTGTACTTCATTTTACTTACAAACTGGAAGTTTTGGTGATTTATTAAACTTTAAGAAAGTTGATACATTACATTCGACACGCAAAAATTGTTGAAAAAAGAAATGCATTGTTTTCAACTTTCGATTTTAAAAATTTATGACTGAATACAATATTAAACTAAAATTTTAACAAAATATGGACTATAGAAATATGGAGTACGATTAGGGATGAAGAAATAAAAATGTAAATGCGTCAAACACGACCCAAAGAAAGCAGTCGAGTTAATGCACGAGAACATAGTAAAATCAAATTAAACTATGCAATCCAGCCGCATTCATCGTACTCAGATCTTTCTCTGGCAAATTATCATCTCTTCCGTTATTTAACGCTATTTCTAAAGAATGAAATATCATAAACGTCAGAAATTTCTACGAAAATGTACGACATGTTCACTCCGTGTTATCAATAGCTTAAATCTAAAACCAATTATCAGTAACCAAAGCCATTATTAGACTGCAAATCTGCATTCGTTTAAACAGCAAGTAGAGTAGATACAATAAAATTATTCGCGAAAGAATTACCTAGTTTCTTGCACCTCTCGAGACGAATGCAAATCATTTTGTATTTTGTATAAATATCCAGAATAATCATTAAGTGTTTACATAAAAGTCCCAAGATATCTCACTGATTGACAACGCTTTCGTGATTAATCTCCGATTGCAAAAAACATTATCTAAGTCGCCGCTTTTAACGCAGGGAAGACTCTGTTTGCTGCACAAAAGTGCACGATCCGGTCAAAAGTAGTCGGCGAATTTATAATTGGCCGTTCAGAAATAGTCGGACACCGTTGGCCCGACGATGAAAATTTCAGAAAACCGGGAAACCCGTCTTTGAAACCTGCAAAGATAAAACCGGAGCTTGGAAGCACTGCATGTCGCTCCTTTGCCGTCCAAACCCCGTGAAAAATTCAGTAATTTGCACCAGCAGGCTTTTTTTAAAATACGCCCGAAGTAGATTGCCTCTGCAAATCCGAAATTTCTCTGCCAACTACTATAAATGAACATTGGACCAGTATTGAAAATCCAAAAGTGACATATGGTTAAAACAATCAAAATTATTCAGTCGACTGCATTCTACAATACTGCTGCAAGCTGCTGCAATATTTTTACGATTTTCACTCTCAGATTTACGGAGACTTCGTCTTAACGACGTAGACAATTCAAATAAAAAAATTACGAACATTCATTTTGGGAAGACAATTGCAAAAGCTGTTGCACTTTAAATTGCATTTTATAATTGCTTTATAAAAATAACTAAAATTTATTTGTTTCGATTTTTAGCCATTTTTATCGTGATAATATTTGGATTAGTTTAATACATTTTTATTATTTTCATTGTGGATTATTTTGCACAAAGAACAAGAATATGTTTTGTCACATGTTTCAAGGAACAAACGTATTAGACTTTTCTATATACAGGGTGGTCTACGAGGAAAAGTATACCGAAAATATTGCAACTTGAAAAAATACGGAACTGTTTGGAACTCTAAAGATGTTCCATGTCAAAGCGAAATATCTTCGACAACTTTCATTAGTCCATTAAGAATTATGTATTTAATAAGTAACGAACTGTAATTCTTGCATTTTCAAGGTAAAAGAATGCTCTTCTCTCAAGGAAACAATTTTTAGAAACACTAATTAAAATGTTCATTTACAAATGCCTGTTCTCGTTGCAAGTTTTATTGAATTTGGATGCATTAAATACCGATACGGGACAAATCAACTGCTAAATTGGCCGTCTGGACCATTGCGCGTGGTGTCCTGCGCCGCGGATACTCTCGGTGACTAGCTAATGACGGAGAGCGAACGCGAAACTCCATGAAGTAATCAAGCGGCTCCCGCGAGCGGAATTACGATGGAAAGGTAGTAAATCACAGAAATCAATTCTCGAGAAGAAAGCGTTCAACTGCTGGCTGAACGATCAGCCATAAAACTTTGGCGGGTCTGGCCGGTGCCCGTGACAAAAGAATGAGATGACTGAGTCGGCAGTCGCGCGGGGTTGGGCGTTCGGCGGAGGCTGGAAAACAGAACGAAACGCTGGGAAATGGAGAAATGTACCGTCGGAATAAAGGAGCTTCGAAAGAAAAGCAAAACAGGGTTGCGGAGATTGAGTGCAAAAAGGGCGAATAACGTAGCTGGAGAGGAAAAGAAGAGAGAGAGAGAGAGAGAGAGAGAGAGAGAGAGACGGGGTGGTTTCTGTAAAGCGTCCGAAAGAATTTGGTCGTTCGAGAAGCAAAGGTTAACCGCGAAGTGGCATACTGTAGACAGAAAGCTCGGCGAGAGGACAGCAAAGGATGGACAAGGATTCGATTGGTGGTAGGTCGCTCGGTTTGCTCTCCTTTACCCTTTAGCACAATGACCGACCATTTGGGAATTCTTAGACCGTACTCCCACGCGATTTTCCCTCTGACCAAACCCCATGACTCACCCCTTTAGTCACCGACGCTGTGAAACTTGACTAAGCGAGAGACCACCGCGTTTACACTCGAGACTTTCGGGCTCTCAACCTCTGCCATACAGTCGGCGACAAAACGACAGCACACTCGACCACGTTTTTTCCTGTGCTTGCAAGATACCGGAAGATTAGTCGATCAATTATATTGTACTTGGTGTACAGGGTGAGTCTCTCACTCCGAATACGTTTATTATGGATATTATGGGCAGTGGTGAGTGGTTTGCACGATGCCACAAAAGTATTTGTTTCTGCTATTAGAATTTCGCAAGGTGACCTTCCTCTTTTTAACGAGATCACCCCCTTCTGAATGCCCACGATGATACTTCTTTCCATTAGGAACTCAGTGAATATATTCACTCGAGGCCATTCATCGCAAGGATAAAAAAGTGGAACACGAACATACAGACACCCTCTATCATGCGTTACAAAAGTATAGATACAGATAAATTATTATACCTAATAAGCAATAAGTTTCATTTCTGCCCCGCATGGTTTCCACGCACACGATTTTTTTTATTTTATTGAAGTGTATGTCAAAATACCGTGTGCAGAAGAGATTAAATAAAATAAAAATATATCTGTAAAAGAATAGGTAAAAAGGATTAGAATTACATGGTTGTGTTACGACAGCACGTGCAACTACGTTTGCATTAATTAAAATAATAATATAATTAAATCTATTACAGAGATATATTGGAGATATACGTCTTTCCAAACTTACTGTGTGCGGAAGAGAATAAATAAAATAAAAATATATCAGTAAAAGAAGAGGTATGTATATAAATTACAAATTACATTTAAAATTTTAAAATCAAAAGGAATACATATACAGAGATGTGCAAAAGTAACTCTGATGAAAACTTATTTCTTACAAAATAAATCAAGTTACAACAGATGTTTGAACTGCGATCCATTTTTCTACGATACAGAGCTCCGCTCTTTGTATTAGATTTCTATGTATTTCTAACCTTTTCAAATTAGTATAATAATACTTGGTAAACACTACACTGAGCTCCTACTGTGCAACTAATTTTATTTAAATAATAAAAATTGCTTACAATATAAATTGGGTTGCATCACATGTTGGAACCATGATCCATTTTCTGCTATACAGAGCTCCGCTCTTTGTGAGAGACTCTTCATTGTTGCCATAAGTAGGGTGTCTCGGTTCATGTTTACTACTGTCGCTTCCTATATTATGTTTGTATTTATCACGTACACATCAGAGTCATACGTTCAGGAATGTATGGTCCAATTCGTTGCCTACTGTTTTCTCTGGATCTGTCTCCATTGGATTTTTATCTTTGGAGATCTGTTCGATCCGTTGTACACGATACAACACTCGATAATGTTCAAGAACTTTGGAATCACATAACAGATGCATGTAATAGCATAAAAGGAGATGCTCTAATCATGGCAACAACGAGAGATCTAATACAAAGAGCGGAGATGTGTATCGTAGAAAAATGGATCGCAGTTCAAACATCTGTTGTAACTTGATTTATTTTGTAAGAAATAAGTTTTCATTAGAGTTACGTTTGCACATCTTTGTATATGTATTCATTTTGATTTTAGATTTTTAAATGTTTTAAATGTACTCTGTATATGTAATCATTTTGAGTTTAGATTTTTAAATGTAATTTGTACTTTATATACATACCTCTTCTTTTACTGATATATTTTTATTTTATTTATTCTCTTCCGCACACGGTAGGTTTGGAAAGATGTATATCTCCAATATTTCTCTGTAATAGATTTAATTATATTATTATTTTAATTAATGCAAACGGGCTGTCGTAACATAACCATGTAATTCTAATCTTTTTTTAAATGTAATTTTGTAATTTATATACATACCTCTCCTTTTACTTATACATATATTTATTCTGTTCCACACACGGTAGTTTTTGACATATACTTCAATAAAATAAATAAAATAAAATTAGACTGCGCGGCCTGTACGAAGCGCTGAAGCCCACAATAACGGCGTGCGTTACAAAGAGTGAGAGAGAGCGCTATAGATTCCGACAGTGTGATTTTCAACAGGCCCGTAAGACGGCGCAGTCTATATACTTCCGTTGCATCGAAACGTCATACTTCCGCTACATCAGAAGATTGTTACCCTCAGCAAAGAAGTTTCACTTCAAAAATACAGCCTTCGAATTAAAAAATTGAAGTCACCTTCGTATCTAACAAAATTTGACAAACACAAAAAAATCGCATTCGCCATTGTGTTGCGTATGAAAAACGGTACTATTCTTTCCCGTTCCAGTTTTTTCTAATACTTACCATTCGCAAGAAAAACGCTGGTTAGTAATAGCGCGAACTCCCTGTTTAGCGTGCTATTGACGAAATCGAGAACAAGAAATTTAATTTATGTTACCCACTGAATAAAACTGAACAAATGCGCTATCGTTTTGCCCCTGACTGTAGTCCCAACTTCCGAGGCAAAACAGACGGTAGACCTTCGCTCCTGCAACCCCCATTCTGCATGGGTTCGCGCATCTTGCGCCCCGCGTTCTCCTGGAAATGCTAGCCGCGATATTTACGCGTCAATCATACCGTGGCGCCAAAGAAAACACTTCTCGCCCGCTTGTTCCTAGTCGACTCACTCACCTTCAACGAAAAACTACGGCGATCATGCTCGGCAACGATTTATCTTAATCGCGGGGTGTTACGCTCGACGATAATGCTACGAGACAATGCCTCGCGGAAGTGCTCGTGCGCTTGTTGTCAGAACTTCGAACAAAGAGAATATGCGCGTTGGACTAAAAATCTGAAAATATTGTATCATTGTCACTACCGTAACGCGCAACTACGAAAATTGTGATAGTTCTGTCAAGCATCATGCTACAATCGCATTCCAGCAATCCATTATATTAAGCAAAAATTAAATGTTTTCGGCGCATTGGTTCGATCTAGTAATACTTCAAAACACTATTTGCAAATGTTCACAATATTTTATCTCGACGTTTCGATCTAAATTTAGATCATTTTTCTAAATAAAATATTCCTTTTGTTCTTGGCCACTCTTTAATTAATTTTTATATACATTCAAATGTATATTTCTTTTGTGGCAAACCATTAAATGTGTACATTTATTAAATTACCTCGAAAAGTTTTTTGAGGTATAATTTCTTGGTGAAGTATGGAAAGTGTTATGTTCTATTTTTGAAATTACCGCCTTACATTGATTCTGGCCAATGGATCGATACACGATCAGCCATTGGTTTTCTTAGCTTTCTTCGCGTTCCTCACTACCATAGTGACTGTCTAGGCAGCAACATGTGGGTCCTACGCAGACTATTGATTTTTCTAAATTGTTTATTTTAAAGTTATTTTGCGACACTACGCAAGTAAGTAACATGTGTTTTTTTTTGGTTTTCTGTTACTATTTTTATTTTTCTTCTTACAACATGTTACGCGTGTGTTCAATCCTTATAAGTTTAAATAATTAAAGAATATAATTATGTCTTGGTTTCATTACAGACACAATGTTGTTAAATTAATCTCTTGAAAATGATCTAAATTTAGATCGAAACGTCGAGATAAAATATTGTGAATATTTGCAAATAGTGTTTTGAAGTATTACCAGATCGAACCAATGCGCCGAAAACATTTAATTTTTGCTTAAAGCTTATTACGATCGCTATACGTTAAACTGAATCCATTATATTATCCGTACAAAAATACAAATCTATCATTCTATTCTAAGAAGAGTAATTCTATCGTTACTCTCGTATTGGGGATTTATTAATTAAGCGAATGCATAGATAATTATCAAGTGGCTGAGTAGCTTCCATAAAGTATTTCACGAATCGGCTGAAGCAGTGTTAATCGAATGATTGTATTCTATGGATCCACTAAAGTTCACGAAATAATTATATTTCATGACTAAACGGAAGTAGAATCTAGAGCAGTGACCATTTCGTCCCAACTCGTGGTATTACATTATACAGCGTGGATGAAACCATTGTACGATGCTGATTAATTAATTAATTAATTTTCAGTGTTGAATACCGTTGATACGAAGATTGTATTTTATAAATAGACTGGAACAGAATCTAGAGTACTATTCTATTCCCACTCGTGGTTTGGAGGTAAGCAAGAGAATCAGCGATTGGATATGTTAAAGGTGCATCCTCGTCTAGCGTTCTCGTGCAGCAGACGTCCCATAGGACCCATGGAGAATCGAGGACACCAGCCAACAGGTCCTCATTGCCATTCTTACGTCCCCAGGTCGATCTGCGACCCTCCATTGTCTTGGATAGAAAATTAGAAACTATGTACACCGTGCTCTCTTTTAATTCAGAAGTTCCGGAATGTTCAAGCCACACGCTACCGTACTCTACCAACACAACGTACCGTGGATACACGCCTCGCTACATTATTCCAAAAAGCGGGTACATTCGTTGCTGCTGCAAAATCGATGTCTTGAAACCGCAACGGTTCCCAGGGTTCTGTTTAAATTTTCGTGGAAAGATTTTGTCGATGCTCTTTGTCGGATAAAGAGGCGACTTTCCGTTTTTGTGGCTCCGCGTAATATCCCACGCGTCTCGGATTCAACGTAGCTCCACTTCCCCGATCGGATTTGTACTTTCCCTAAGTGAAAATAACTGTCTGAGCGACCAATCGACCATTCTTCTCTCGACCAACCTATTTTTGACTCGAGCTTTGAAATCGTTTCACTATTTTATAACGAAGTCGTCACAGGTCAATTATGGAGTTTCCCAAAAATGGTAATCGAGTATTAAAATGTTTCTTGTGTAATTGTGAAACTTTGCCAGCCATTTACAAACGAATTCATAATTGTGCAAAGTTTTGCACGGAGTTTTCCCCTGTCCATTGAATCTGAATAGGACGTTGTTGTTTTCGTATTTTTTTACGCAATACCTAATTCTTCCAGAAAGTGCTTACGACTCGCTGTTTTGAAAAACTTTCGGAATTTTCGGACCTGAAATTCTGCGAAGATAATCCATCGGATGACGCATTAATATTCTCAGTGATTATTGGAACTGTGTAATGAATTGTTTCGGCACAAACCTAATCTATAGACGCCCTATCGCGGCCCACGATGCAGTGCGCGGAGCTAACGAAGTCAGGTGCAAAACTTTTCCCATGACTCCCATGTTTTCCGCGAGCCTGAAAGTTTAATGAATGATTTCGAAACTGCTTAACTTCGCTAATGCTACACCATGGAGTCCAGCCCCTTTTACCACGCCGGAATTTATATTTCTGCGGTCGGAAGATTTCATTAACGCCCGCAGTAAATATTTTAACGTGGTTGCGTTTATTCGGTGAATCAAAATTAACTTTGATAAATCGAAATAATAAATCGGGCGAGCTTGTTTGCACGCAGCCGAGGTTTCGAAAACGTCGAATTTGAAAGCTCTGCTGTTTATTATACAGAATATCTGCTGGTAATAAACACCGATCCCGGCACCGTATTATATTATTCGTTTCGCTTGACATTATTGCGTTACACGTATCGGTTACCGACCGCAACATAGTGGTCCCAATCGAAGAATTTAGTGACGTTTCGAGAAAAAAATCAGCATACATTTATTTATTAACCGATAATATCGTTACCATGAAAATTTAAAGTCAAATGTTTTCGAAGTAGCATATTTTACGCGGGACCAGAGTGCAAATGACGCGTCTTGTAAATTTTTTGGTTGAGAACTGTCGGTTAGATTATATACTGTAAATTATTTTAGTAATCCAACGTTGCACGAAAGTGTTATTTGCAACATAATGTAATGAATAGTGCTACTACTGTACGGTCAAAAAATTAGAAAAATTAAGAAAAAACAGCTATTAAGCAAACATGAAATATATGAAAATTTATATGGTTCCAAACGCAATGATTTTGTAATATTTTTCAGTGAAAATTTCGACTCGATACTCCTTATAGTTGGAAAGTTAGCGAGCAAGCACTGCTGCAAGTAGAAATAGCTCGCCATAGTCAGACGCGCGGAACAATACGCCGCGAAACGAGAGCCGCATTCGAAAGGTCGTAACTCTGGTAAAAACGATCGAATCTACATGTTTGATCACTAGTTCGAAAGCGTGGTATCTGTACTTTCATCTGACTTCGTCAAATTTCAGCTGCACCACTTCCCGACGAAGTTGCAGCGATGTAAACAGCACCGGGAATGTTCCAAGAAATTTTCGTGTATTTTCTATCAGATGTGCAAATAAGTTCCTTCTCCCTTTTCTCTACGATCATAACTTCTGACTGAATTCGAATTACTTCCCGATTCTGGCGCCATTTGAAAGAGCGTTCTTTTAGCTTCGAGAAGAGTCGTTACGAGCGCTCTAATGGTTTCCAGCACTATGCAACAATTTCAGTGAATATGGCGTGCGAGAAGCTGTTGAAGCTACTGAAATGGTTTGTGTATCTTACGGAACATGTGAAAAGTGGTACCAAAGATTTAAAATCGAAAAGCGTATAGCAGGATAAGTCTTGAAACATAGTTTTACGTCTGAAACAACATTGTGTAAAATTTCGAATATCTACGTCCACCGATAAGGGTGATATTGGGGTAGATATAGATATACTCTACATTCCAGATTTTTTTCAGAATTTTTTGCTAATTATTTATAGTTGAAAATAATTAATTAATTTTTTGGGAATTTTATTAACTATCTTCCCCTGGGTTGACACCTACCAAAAAATTATAAAATATTGCTATGATACTAACCTACTTTGTAAAAAAATCTCAGAAGTGTCCATTTGGTGGAACAGTGTAAAAAAAATAGAGTATGCCAGCGAACGCACGGTCTGATCAGTATCGGCGCAGCGACCGAATCCCCTTGCGGTGGCTAGTGATGGGAGCGAACGGGAAGTCGGCGGGTGTACGGAAAAGCTGATACATGTAATAATGCGACTAAATCTTCTAATACATGATTACAGTTGGAAATCTAAACAATTATATTTTAGGAAATAGAAATTGAAGAAGAAAAATGCGTGTAAAACTAGTTCGTTGCTGTCAAGTAACAGTTCTGCTCGATGCTCCGAAGGACTCGAGTTCGAATCCTTCTCAACTTTCTTTCCTTGTTTTTTTCTTTTTTTTTATGCATTTATAAACTAAACGATTTTTATTGTTTGCACTTCAATATTATAGACATGAAACTATGTTTTAAGACAGAAATCAGGAAAATCGGAGCGGGGGCCGCTGGCCCATGCTTATTCCGCTATACCCTTTTAATAAAATAATAAGTATCATCTTCAATTAGATCTTTAGCGAATAAAGATATTTTATTAAAAATTTATTTAACATTGAAAATGTATTTTCCTTGAAAAAAAACAATAAAAATTAATTTACCACGACGGGATTCGAACCCGGGCCTGCGGCGTAACAGTTCGTAACAACGCCACTGCTTGAGAAAAATCTGAACTAACCTTTAGTTTTACGGTTATGAAACTTTAATTGCAAATATCTCGAAAACTATTGAGCGTCTGCGCTTATAATGAGGTATTTTTGTAATCAGGGGAACTAGATCTATAACTCTGTAAAGTCTGTCCTAAAACTCTGTCCTAACCCCTGCTCTGTCCCTCACGGATTTAGGTCAGACTTTAAGATAAGGATATTTTATTTAAAATTTATTTAACATTGAAAATGCATTTTCCATTAAAAAAAAAAATAATTTACCACGAAGGGATTCGAACCCGGGCCTGCGGCGTAACAGTTCGTAACAAGGCCACTGCATGATAAAAATCTGAACTAACCTTTACTTTTACGGTTATAAAACTTTAATTGCAATTATCTCGAAAACTATTGAGCGTCTGGCCTATAATGGAGTATTTTCGTAATCAGGGGAACGAAATGCGTAACTCTGTAAAGTCTGCACTAAATCCGTGAGGGACAGAGTTGGAGGAATTGTTCAACGAAAATCCGACGCAGACGCAAGAAGAATTGACAGAAAGATTGGAACTTTTGTTATTGTTATGAAGCAACGTAAAATAGTGACTTTTAGTGTTTCGTAAATCTAGTATTACCGAGCACGTATTTTTCAGCCCGAGGCTGGTAACCAGGCCAGGCCTAGTCCCGTAATCCAACCGGCATCTTCAATTGCAAATCGGATGAAGGTAAAAGTGTAATCGTGCAACGAAGATCAGTCTAAAGCCGAGTTTACAGTCTTCGGTGGCCCAACGACGCGGAACAAACTTTCGGGGTGTTAGCGGAAGCTTCGAGGTGCGTTGTCCATCGACGGTTCAAGGCCGATTCGCAACACCGTTCAGCGGGACGATTCGTCCTTGGCGGTATCGGGATGATACGGTATTTATACATATTCGGAGGCGTCGGTACGTCGGTTGTGTACACACCGGCATACGTTTGCACAACTAATTGAATCGAAAATACATATGCATAAGTATACAACGGTGCAAGTTCGCGATGATAGTTCCCGGGGTGTACGTTCGTGTACGCATTTGCATGCGTTATTGAATTTCCATGCATACATGCATTCATAGAAAGACTCTCTTCGGCGTGGGATATCTGGTCTGCTGTGCCGCCCCCGTGCTCGCAGCCAGTCGGAATCGCTTACGTAGAATACGTTTCCGTGTTAAACGGCCGAAGTACGTGATTTCATTTACGATACGGACTCACGATCGTTCTATATCCGTTGGAAATATAGGCGGCCCCCGATCCTCACGCGTCCCTTTCGGCCCGCGCGCCATCGCGAACGCGGACGCGGCGGCGTGCACACGATCGTACGCGATGGTGTGCGCGCACGGCCCTGCACTCCATAAACCACGGAAAACCGGATCAACTAGGCGCTTCGTGCGGAGGGACCGGCTTCAAGCCTACTTCCGGGATTTATGCGTCACCTCGAGATTCATGTTTCACCATCAAGCCAGATCTTTCGGACAAGCTCGATCTTATCGATCTATGAACCTTCCGGCCGCGATATTTCGCCGGCCGACGACGCGATGCTCGCAGCTGCACGAACGCCATAGTCTCCCTACGCTCGGTACTCCCTCAAGCCACCCTTTGATTCATGGAAAAAATCGTGTGCGCGGAAACCACACGCGGCAGAAGCGAAGCTTATTGCTTGTTAAGTATACAGGGTGTCCTAAAAATAGTGTAGGAGCGGGAAATGGGAAGTTCCTTGGGTCATTTGAAGCGACATTTTCCTTTACAAGAATGGCGCCCGCGGTTTTGTTTAGGAGTTATTAACGAAAAACACGGGCCAATCAGAGCGCGATCTAGACATGCGACGGCACGATCGGCCAATTGACAGTTGGCGCGTTGGATAGACTGTGCTGACTTGCGTCTAGGTTGCGCTTTGATTGGTCCGTGTTTTTCGTTAATAACTTCTAAACAAAACCGCGGACGCAATTTTTTCAAAAAAAAAATGTTGGTTCAAATAACACGAGCAACCTCCCATTTCTCGCTCCTACACTAGTTTTGGGACACCCTGTAGATACAGATGAATTATTATACCTGATAAGCAATAAGTTTCACTTCTGCCGCGCGTGGTTTCCACGCACATGATTTTTTTTATTTTATCGAAGTGTATGTGAAAACCTACCGTGTGCGGAAGAGATTAAATAAAATAACTGGTGGGGCATACAGCTGTTAATGGTTTTTTTTATTTTATGTGTGACTCTCCACGAGCCACGCAAAGAACTTCCCGATTCGTTAGTTGCAGTACATTGTTATCATTATGATAACTCACTCTTGCATTGGGACATTTTTTGATTATCGTAAGCGGTGACATTAGCATTAGTTGCATAATTAAAAAAAAATTTTTTTCTAATAAAAATGAAATATATATATAATTACGTTTGTTTATTCGGTGGAAAATTACCACCCTCTCGTATAAATTGCATTCTTGAATGAACTTCTTTCGAAAAAAACTAAAAAATCTAAAAAACTACTTGACCAATATGGACCAAAATCTAATCAGCTCTAAGTTACGATTGGGCACATCGATTGCATCGTTCATCATTCTGATCGCGTTGTTACTTTTTCAGAAAACGTTAACGAAAAATTTGATAACATACAAACGGCCATAGGCGCGCGCGCACACACATACACACACACTCTAACAATTTGATAAAAATAGTCTAAAATGACTCCAATGACCATGAAACGTGAAGATCTGCGAAAAAATCGATTTTCGATTTTTGGGGTAATTACAGTAACTTCTCTATGAATCGGGAAGTTAATAAAAATATATCAGCAAAAGAAGAGGTATGTATATACAGTAGCGGACAAAAGTTTAAGATCGCTCTAAAGAAGACTGTTTTAATATTGTACTATACGATTTGAACTTTTTTGGGAAGCTAGAGCAATTAGTTTAATAAAGGATGTGAAAAGAAATGTTTTCAAAAATTGCAATTGATCGGAATTTTTGAAAAAATACTAAAAGTTGATTTTTCAACTATTTTATGTGTGCCTATATTGAAAATTTAAAAAATGTTTTGTAGATCTGTGTCAATTAAACATATCCTGAAAATTTCTTCAAAATTGGTCGACGTTGCAATGACCTACAAACGTATGAAGATGGTAAAAATTGCAAATTTTTACGATTTTCGGCAATAAACCATACCGTTGAAGCTATTGAACCAACTTCTATACCGTTGAACCTATCGCTATGAAAATTGGTATACATAGGTATTTGAGCACGAGGTATTTCATACTGCGAAACACGTTCGGACACGTTTAAGGTCGAGTCTTCCTGGGAAAAGCATGCACGTGTCATATTACATACCGCGAAAAACTCCCCTCCCCCACGCCTACGAACGAGCTTTGCATCTTTCAAGTCTATATTAATTATTTTAACTATTATTTCAACAATAAATTGTTATTAATGAATTAATAATGTTCCCCAGGGTTATCATCTATGATTAATATTATTTGTTGAATTAAGTTGAATTTGTTGGTTTATTTGAAATAGTATAATCGATAAACAAAAATGAATTTGTTTAATTCATTTGAATACTACTTCATAAGTTACTTTTGTTTCATGCTTACTTTATCATTCAATGTGTAATGACGTCGTTCCTTGAATATAAAAATAAAAGATAGTTCATTCATTTAAAACCTGATTCAGTTTATTTACTGCATATTTCAATAGAATTAAGATCAAAATCTAAATTCTTCTCACATTTAACACGAGCGAAGCCGTGTCGGGGGCTGCTAGTCTTTCATATTTAAAACGAATCTCGAAAATTGAAACCACTTTTAACAATTAACGTATCCGCTGAATTTTGTAAAACGCATATAATGGCCATGCTAGAATTGCTAATACTTGATATGCTCTTTGATAGCGAAACATCCATCGCAAATAATACTGTATTACTTTCTTCGTGTGTTGCGAAGAGCCGGAAGAGATGGGCCGGACAAAGTTACGACCTCGCCAGCCGAGTGTGCTATCCGCGCAATATCGAAAATGTTGTGTATATATTGTAACCCGCATACTCCATCTTTAGTACGGATCAAGAGAAGAAGCTTTCAAGCCGGAGTTTACATTTCAGATTAAACGATGTAGATTTAGTCGAAGAAGACTGCCTTACGCGGGGCGCTGCTGAATCAACCAAAGCAGGCAAGACGTATGGGTATTAAGGGGAAACTCCGGGAAACTGGCCTGAGACCACCCTTGCACGGATCCTCTAATTCACAATACCACTAGCATCGTTGACTGAACAAACATCTCGCTTTTTAAGAGGACAACCTGCGATCTTGTGCAATCTGCTGAAAATTAACTCTTCCCGAATTTATTGTAGACAATGTTTTGTACCAATCTTTTTGTAATTACAGTGACATTTTACTACACTACCGAAGTAAATAAATAAATTTTTCATTGTCACACAGAGCTGTAAGGTAAAGGTACCAGTAGTTGACCATGAACGAGTAGTTGACCATTTTATATAAGAACATAAAAAATAAGATTTTTATAAGCTGCACACTTTTGATGAAAGTGAACCTCGGATGCCATACCATCTGTTGGTTAAATTTCTCTAATACCATTCTCTATTAACTTGCAACGTCTACTCTGTTCCTCAATTAAACTTTTTATGGAATTGATTTGTTTTATTTCTTATTTCATTCTTTAATTGTAATTTGTGCTGGAAATTGTTGAAACTAAATGATAGTACAATGATTCCCAACATTATTGCTTTAACCCTCTTTCTAGTATAAGTGGTCAACTACTAACAAATAGGAGGTCAATTACTAGATTTTTCATTTTCATGAGTGGTCAACTTCTGAAGCAATTACTGAATTTCTAAATAAGTCTCTTAAATTTGTACAAGTAAACTTTAGTAAAAAAGTAGCCTTCGTACATAATTTAGAAGACTTAAAGAGTGTCTTCAGACATCGACTCTCGCTATTTAATGACAGAATAAATGGTTACTATCGTTCGCGTGGAAAACTAGTCTTAACTGGTCAACTACTAGTACCTTTACCTTAAATAATGTTGCTACACTCGCTAATGCCCAAACAAAAATTGCGAACAATCTTGCACCAACGATTGACGTATTTCAATAATATTTAGTATGAAAGTACGTCCACGTCATGCACATGCATTAGGTGACGTCCAACATGCACAGAGTATTCAGTGTGATCCACTTAATTTACTACAGAGAATGTGAAATTGAAGTCCTCAATTGGGAACGCGATAGAGGGTTAATTATCAAAAGTTCATTAAACACTTGCCGCAAACAATTTCGTGGAACAACACCATCGATTTACGTATAAAATAGTAACATGGACTTTGTGGGCTTGTTAACAATTATCGCGTTCCTAGTTTGTTCTATCTGGAACTGCATGCGGAAACAAAGGAAGCCGTGCGCCTGTCGCCATATTGTATAGGACACAGGCGCGAGTGTTTAAAAAAGGAGCAACGTCAAGCAAACTAACCGTTTTCTCGGAAAATATTATTAAAGTTTCGGCCAATTAGATTACGCCGTAGAGTTGCTTCTGAAAGTAAAGCGCTTCCTCCGGTTTGTCTCATTTCACTGCGTACAGGTTCGGGCTCGGTTTGAACGTGTGCGGGACACCCGTAGCACGTAGACCAAGAAAGAGAGACAGAACCAGAGGGAGAAAAATAGAGAAAGATAGACATAAACGAGGACGAAACCGCACGAGGACCTCCGCCTCGTGGACAAAACGGATGTACGTATATTGTAACGGAAGATGAAACGGTGAAAATGCTTTACTCGCAGAAATTACTCTGCAGACCTAATTGGGTAAAAACTTCAACAATTCTGTGCGAGGACGCGATTTATTCGTCACGTACCACTTATCCTGCCGCATTTTATCCTCTCGTCAAATGGAACACACACGCCCCGAATCAGGGACGTAATAACAAACAGAAAACAAAAGGAAAATGGAAAGGAAACGCCATGCGACTCTGCAAAAATGTTGAGTATCGAGTATACATCGGTAGTCTGATTCTGCGAAAATCAGTACAAATCTCAATGTTCTATTTCCTCGAGTGCGTCACTGATCAGGACTAGATATACTTGAGTATTTAGGTGGACGGGTAATTAAATGTCTCAATGCCACCTGATTTAACGGACAACAAAATGTAAAAGTTTATTAAAACAGTAACAAATAACAAACAACGAAACTAAACAAGACAAAACGGTATATAACAAAACACAACGATAATGAAAACCTTAGATAGCCTTACTGATGAGTCCTCTAGTGGGTCTATGACGAAACAACTACCACCTTTCCTTTTACCTCTACTGTTTGAATAGCACACGTATGATAATTCTTACATATTTGCTACAAGTAGAGCAAGTACAAAAAGTAATAATGATCGAACCTAGCGCCGCGAATAAGTTCTAATTAATTAAATAATAATGGAAACCTAGTACATAACAACGATACAGGAGCTGTCCTAACCAAGGCAAAGATATCGCGCGTTACGAACGACTCAAGAGCGAAGCGTTCTCTATGAGCGTCAAGCAGTGATGCCAAACGGAGGAACCTGGAGAAACTTTCCCCTCCGGCTGGGCCCCCCACTCTTACTTCTACTAGTTCTACTGCGCACGCGTCACACACGAACGTACCTCTGAACGTGACTCACTCGGGCAGAGCAGAGGTACGTTTGTGTGTGGCGCGTGCGCAGTAGAACTAGTAGAAGTAAGAGTGGGGGGCTCAGCCGGAGGGGAAAGTTCCTCCAGGTTCCTCCGTTTGGCATCACTGGCGTCAAGAGCCTTCTGCATGTCCTAAAATTCGTCTCTGGTGGGAGGCTTGGATTTTTCGGTCCTCAAGTGTACGGAGAAAATCCTCTCCCTCGAAACAATGTTTTTGTAGTCGACTCTGCCAAGGACATTGCAACGGTTGGGTCAGGGTTCTGGCAATCGTCACTTCAAGAGGGTAGGGTACCCACGTGACATCACTAGAATCTAACTAGAATATTGCTAGATTTTGGGCCAAAAGGAGGGGTTTACGGGAACACACCTCACGTCCTCATACGATTATATTTTGAGCTGAATGAGGGCTCATTCTAAAGGGGAAGGTTAAACGATGCGCGCGCAGTAATGTGACTGTCCAAGGTAGGGAAAACAAATGAAGAAAAATTCCGGATATTCTAATGTATTTTTCGATCACAAAAAGATTTTTCCTGCTAATCTAGGGACCCACGCGCGCTTCGTTTAACCTTCCTCTTTAGAATGAGCCCTCACTCAGCTCAAAATATAATCATATGACGACGTGAGGTGTGTTCCCGTAAACCCCTGTTTTGGCCCACAATCTAGTTAGATTCTAGTAATGTCACGTGGGTACCCTACCTCCTTAATGACCGTACCCTTCGACCCAACCGTCTATAGTGCGTGCTTGGAAAAGGATGGAATTTCCGCGTCCGAAACGTCCATCTTTCCCACGCACTGTGTCCGCCACAAGTAAAATAAAGTTAGAAGGCAGCAGAATTTAGCAAAGTCGAATCGCAAGCCACTACAAATCGGTAAAATGCAATAACATCGAAGTTGATATTTGAGATTGAGGACAGTGGTGTTCTTACAGAAGTTTCGTCAAATGTGTGTTTCTCGTTCGAGAGAGGTGTGAGCGACCTTCGACACGCCATAAATCTATGATTTAGAGCGGAGCCTTTAACAAAATCCGTGATGCAGTCCACCCGTGCCCGAAAGACCTACCTTTTTTCGGTTGCTCTCCAGAGAGAGAGAGAGTAGAAGAGAGAACATGGCCGAGCCAGAATCCCGTGATGCAACATTTCTCGCAAATGTAGAGCTTAAATTCCTATGTACTATTTCTGCAGATATTTTATCAGTTATTTTTATAGAATTCGCTCGTCGCTCCGCCGTCTCTCCGTTCCCCGAGAGAATCGAACGCGCGAATATTCGTCGGCGGATATCGAACGAGTCCCTGGCAACCATTCTCCGTCCATAACTTACTCTTTATACTAACAGCAAACACAAACGCGAGAGTAACAGATAAACTTTCATAGACGGTGTCCTCGTCGCATGAAAAATTTCACGGTGTATTTTCTCCGTAGCTTTCGCATCCCGTCACTCTCTCTCTCTCTCTCTCGCTTCAACTCTGCCATCCCTGCGGTAAGAAGATTCTAGGGATGTTCCAGGGACACGGTGGCAAGAGAGCAAATGCGTTGCACTTCACTTTTTCCTGTTTGCAGAATACTACCTGGTACAATGGACCCGGGGATGGAACTTTTGAGTTCGGAGGAATTTTGGCTGGAACAGAGGGTCGAACGGGTAAACGCGCAGACGTATTTCTCATATTGTTACGCTAGATTACAATTTCTATATTTTCCACGGCTGCTCTGTATTTCATGAAACACCATCTCCATATTTCAGAATAAAACTATTTTTGTAAAATGTACTTTATTGCAACCCAAGGTGGAGGTTCAGCCTTCGAAACGAACCTTGACAAATTATTATACGACCCTAAATTTTGTAAAACATAGTGCCCACATTTTAGTAATTTGCCTTCTTCGAGGGGCAAATTTTATTCGAAGGAGAATTTCGCGTAGTCCGTGTATGTTTTCGCGTGGGATAGAGATCATAGAGGGGAAAGGGTGTACTGCAGACGGGCTGCAGGTACAAAGCAAAATCAATTGTAATCAAGACCGACGTATAAATCAAATCGTCGTCGTGGGGAGTGGAGAGTAGGGATGGGGCGCGGGGTGGGACTGGGGCGTGTACAGCAGGTCGCTTCCTCCTGAATGATTTGTTACCAGGACGCTTTAGGAACCTCGGCATAGTGTCTTTCTCGCTTTTGTCCCCACCTCCTTTCGCAACTGTCAGCACGCTCGAAAGCCCATTACCTCGTGAGAACCAGAGGGGTGACTGTCGTCTAGATACGACGCCGCCATTCACCCCCGCGCGCCACCGCCCGCGCTCCCTTACACACCGGCAGCCCTACAACACAGAGCGCTACACGCCGCGGGGAAAACTTCTCTCGTATCTTTTCAACTTTCGGCCACGAAGAAACAATATCCATTGCGTACGTGCGCCCGTGATACGGAACGACACCGCCCACGACGGATATTGCTTGCTACCGCTTTCAACCATCGAGAAAGTTACCTCTTTATGGCACCTGTCAATAGTTATTCCTGGATTTTATTTCCATTACTCTGAACGGTTTAAGGAGAACTCTGCCTCCGCCGTCTTCTTGCGTATTTTCCTCTTCTCCTCGCTACTCCTCGCTACTCATCCCACTTCGGCCTTCTGCCGCACAGAATCAACCACTATGGCGGTGTCGAGGCTAATGTTCTTCGTTAAATCTACTCTCCGCCGCAAGTATTCGCGCCACAGCTGAACTTGGACAGATTTTACCGATCAGATATTGGCTGTTCTTCCGTTTATGGTACAACTCGGAATTCTATGAAATTTTGAAAATAGGTTCTTTTTTTACTAAAATCACGATTGCCAGAAGGATTTTTGGCGCGTCGAAAAAATTATTTTTATCATTTCGATGCCGCGCTCTACTTTACCGACTTTGTACTTTACGTTCGTGCCGTGCGCATGCGTCAGTGCGATGCGACAGTACAACTGCTTTTAGAGTCGTATAGGTCGTATAGTTTAAGCTTGCAGAAGAGAAACTCATTATGGCTGTTCTTCCGTTTATGGCAAAATTCAGAATTCGATGAAATTTTGAAAATAGGTTCTATTTTTACTAAAATGACGATTGCCAGAAGGATTTTTCCCGACATGAAAAAATAATTTTTATCATTTCGGTGTCGCGCTCTACTTTACCGACTTTGTACTTTATGTTCGTGTTGTGCGCATGCGTCAGTGCGATGCGACAGTACGTCAACTGCTTTTAGAGTCGTATAGTTTAAGCTTGCAGAAGACTAACTCATTATGGCTGTTCTGCCGTTTATGGCATAATTCAGAATTCGATGAAATTTTGAAAATAGGTTCTTTTTTTACTAAAATCACGATTGCCAGAAGGATTTTTGGCGCATCGAAAAAAAACTTTTTATCATTTCAATGTTGCGCTCTACCTCAGCGACTACTGATTTACCGTCTTTGTACTTTATGTTCGTGCTGTGCGCATGCGTCATATATATATATAGTAGATAGTAGCATTTGTTTTTCAATATTTAACTATGTTCTACTCCTCCGATCATCTTGAAACTTTTTTATATATTAGATATATAACAGAACATTGTTGTTGAATTTTTTGAAAGTGGTCACTCGAACGGTTGTTTGCAATTTCCACCCCTCAAAAATTTAATAATTTTTTCTACCCTTAACAATATGATCGCAATTGTGAAAAAAATATATGATATGAAGGACGTAAGTACGAGTATTTACGTATTTTTTTATATGCATATCTTAATTAACAACCGAGAAAAAAAATGATATATTTAAGGGTATTTACCCTTATATAATTCTTATATAAAGGGTTGGCGACTTGAAATTTTGGGGGATTATCTTTCAATCTAAAACCAATGTTTTCCACACAATTTCAATAAAAATCCCGGGGGGGGCCGATTCACTATTCTTAGTCTGCTAGACCCTTTGCGGCTCTAAAATTTATTAACGCAGTCTTGCATTAATAAAACTGTACGTATATTGTAAACTGATTTGGTAGCAAACAAGATCGCCATCGCGCGAGAGTCATATTTTAATCTCACGTTCCAGGGATTAAGGTTAGGATGATTTGATGTAGAGTCGATTATGGTAATTAGGAGATAAGTGTGTGTCTTCCGTCAAATTTGGGCTGGACTCACGGATCGTTCCTCGCGGGCCGCGGCGGTTTTGGCTGTTTGCGATTGTTAAATCTTCGAAAACAGTGTCGGCGGTGTTTCATTATTGTTGATTTTCGTCGTTGTTTGTCAGAGGTAAAACTACCTCCCGAAATATGTCCCACCTGTTGCCGAACACTCTATGTATCATTGTCTACTTGGAGCTGTGTATTCATCTTCCGGAGATTACTATAAAAATCCCGAACGATCTCCACATCGGTGAACAAAAATTTTCCGAAAAAATGCTCGCTTGCTAATGCTCGTGCATTAAATCGTCTCTAGAACGACATATAATAACAACAATCGATAATTCATGATCGCACGAATTAAACAGCTTTATGCCAATTAAATTTTCACATGCGATCTCTTTCGGCAACGAAAACCGATACTTTTGCGATTCAAACGAGCCGGTGTGATTAATGTTATCACGATATCGAGTATAATGTAAAATTCATTCGATTTTTGTTACAACTAGACTGCGGATCTTTATACATTTACAGCAAAATTGAATAGATGAGATTCAAAATTGATGGAAAATTTTTTAAAAATCAAGATGTAAAATAATAGTTACAAAACCGATCGTTTCAAAATTTATATCCAGACTTTTAACATTAAACAACTACTGATATAATTTTTCATAAGTGTGTAAACGTTGATTCATATATTAGTTTTCTTAATGAAATTTATTCAATAATTGTTAATGAAAGCGGTTTCATAATTAAAATGGGTGTGTTCACATCGACAACCGTCAGCTAAATTTTTAATATTAAAAAGCGAGTAATGGAAAGCTCGATCGGTAATGAAATTAGTTCGATAATTTCTGTAGAGTGCGTTTTATTTTTTTTTAATTGACTTAATAGATTGTTATTTTGTAGAAATATTTGCAGCTTTTCGTTCGTATCATCAATATTAGAATGATTGATTTCCACTAACAAAATCGTTGTGGAATTGACTAAACACCTTAACGATTTTAAACTTTACGCAAATAAACAATCACGCATGAAAATGCCTAGACCAATTAAGATCCAAATATTTTTACCCCAGTTTTCACGAAAGGTTAGTGATTGAAAATTAATTCTACGTATTTGATCGGATTTAAGGTCACTTCTATCAAAATAATTAGATTTGCTTCGATATCGAGCTCCGTCACTTAATGTAAATTCATCTTGTTAGGAAACAGTACGGTTCAGCTGTCGCAAATGAGGTCGACATTGCAAATAGAAATATTAAATATTATAATGTTCGTCCGAGGGCAATTGCATCGAGCGTGGCGTCTGATACGCGAATAATTTGCGGACCGGCACACGGCTTATCCGATCAAATTCCTTTTGCCGGGAATTAATACGTTAATAGACTCTGCTGGAGTAGTGGGACAGTTGCTATGGGAAAAGTTGAAACGACTTCACACAAGATCGAATCAATATGTCGTCGAGTTGTTGTTTTGTTCCGAATTCGTTCAATTGTTTATCAAAACAATCTTGGATGAAAAGTGACATGGAGGAGACGAAAGTAAAGACATTATTATAAAATTCTTTTACACGAAGTTATACAAGATTATTTCGATTACCATCTTGTTCATCCTGAAAGGGTACCTTGTTGTAGCTCGACATAGAGGTTATCCAACATAGGAAAATGTAACTTACTGGGTTTAAAGTAGAAACTTCGCCATTCAAAGTGCCCCTAAGTAGATCACTCTCAGATTATTATCATATTTATGAAAATCGTGAAAAATGCTGTGCCCATTCCCTTGCACGTTTCACCGCGAAGGAGTAAACTTAAAACTAAAATTTTTTAATAGTATTCTATATATAGTATTTACTATAATATTGATTCTGATTTATTTGCGTGTAAATTTCAAGTGTAGTTGAATGTTAATTTCCGTCTGTTACCACAACAATGTTGAGGTATTGTACTGTGTAGTCATGTGGCTGAGACGAATTATATTGAAGTTTGAATTTGCCGCCAATTATGGATTGTAGCAAATATAGATCACTTGCTTCTAAATGGTCAAGTTCCAATTCTTTGTCCGTTAGTATACACTTACTTTGTTACCTTCAACAAGGATTCAGTCCATTATCTACAGGATGGAAGTAACACATTATTCGTAAAGATAAATTTCTTTCCTATATAACGTGTAAGGAAAACTAAGTTTATTTTCCAGATTAAAACATTGTTTTTTCCTTTCCTTTTAAAATACAGTTACTTTTGCAACGTTACATTTTGTTTCAGACGCAAAAATCTCTTGAAAATGATCCTCATCAGGATCGAAACGTCGAGATTTCAACTTGCAATTATTTTTGATCGAACCTGTGCGCCGAAACCATCTATCTATTATTAAAACTAAAATGCCTTCTGAATTCCTCTCTTATAAATTGAATTTTCGTGACAAACGTTAAGAAACGTACGTATATAATCTCGTTAATTTATCAGAACCAGTTTTCGTTAAATTCCAACGTGAACAGCGGTTCCATAAAGTCAATCGTCAAAGTTAAGTTAGGGAACCCTTCGCCGAGGATTAATGTGTTAATGGACTAGCTAGCACTGCGATACAGTGTCTATAGGGAAAGTTGAAGCTACGTGCACACTGTAGAGGGTGCAAGATCGAACGAATTTCGTCGGACGGGCAGTATTAGCAAGCAGCGTTTCGAGAGAACTTGAACTCGGGACACAGGTGTTGCCTCTTTGTAATTTCGTTCCTCGTACGAATGAATAAATCTACGGGCAGATATATCGTAGATTTTCTCGAGGCATCGTCGATATTTCCTTTTACATCCGTACACATCGCGGGAATTATTTTCACGTCTATGCTTTTCCGTTGGCTTCATATTTTTCCTCCATTCTCTTCGATCCTTATCCTCTTTTATCAGCGCAAAGTGCTTCGCCGGGTTTTACTGACACTGTTTGCGCCGCATTAGTCGCATTGTCAGTGCATAGCAATCCTGCGTATACATATTTCCAGCCCTATTTCTCCGCAAAAAAGGCTCCGAAACGTTTAACTCCTGTTTTTGAATATTTTCATTCCGGTCTGCCAGATGCTCCTCTTCGAAACACCCTGTATATAAGCATATTTAAATATGTAATGTACTAGTTTATTTGTTCCCATTATGGGTTACAAAGAGTCCCGTTCCCTTTACAGTTTAGTTTCGTTTTATCTGTCTGCATAATCTATTAGAATCTATCAAAATATAAAATATACAATATAAAATATAAAATACAAAATATAAAATATAAAATATAAAATGTAAAATGTAAAATGTAAAATGTAAAATGTAAAATGTAAAATGTAAAATGTAAAATGTAAAATGTAAAATGTAAAATGTAAAATGTAAAATGTAAAATGTAAAATGTAAAATGTAAAATGTAAAATGTAAAATGTAAAATGTAAAATGTAAAATGTAAAATGTAAAATGTAAAATGTAAAATGTAAAATGTAAAATGTAAAATGTAAAATGTAAAATGTAAAATGTAAAATGTAAAATGTAAAATGTAAAATGTAAAATGTAAAATGTAAAATGTAAAATGTAAAATGTAAAATGTAAAATGTAAAATGTAAAATGTAAAATGTAAAATGTAAAATGTAAAATGTAAAATGTAAAATGTAAAATGTAAAATGTAAAATGTAAAATGTAAAATGTAAAATGTAAAATGTAAAATGTAAAATGTAAAATGTAAAATGTAAAATGTAAAATGTAAAATGTAAAATGTAAAATGTAAAATGTAAAATGTAAAATGTAAAATGTAAAATGTAAAATATAAAATATAAAATATAAAATATAAAATATAAAATATAATATATAATATATAAAATATAAAATATAATCTAACTAATATATAAAATATAAAATATAATCTAACTAATATATAAAATATAATCTAACTAATATATAAAATATAATCTGACTAATATATAAAATATAAAATATAATCTAACTAATATATAAAATATAAAATATAATCTAACTAATATATAAAATATAAAATATAAAGCAAAAATAAAAGATAAACATATTTAAATAATATACGGCTAACGGAATATGTAACAGCTGATTTAGCATTCACTTACTTCTGACTAAACTAAGATTTGCCGGAATAATAATCGATAAAATTTCCCGGGCGCCTCTTGTGTCAATGGACCGAACTAGGTTAAGCGCCTATGCAGTATCACAAGCGCAACATTTCTAAGCGACTTTAGACGCTAACAGTAATCAAAGGGTTAATCATCGTTGAAAAAAATTCACGAAAATTGCGACATAATCGGATAGTTAAGGTGGTCCAACCGCTTGGCGAAACTGTTTAATTGTTGTCAAAAATGTAGAATAAAACAAGGTTATGTTAATACTACTGCAAAACTCCAAGATTAGTTTTAATTGTTTAAATTAGGTTTAATCGTTGTTTAATTGTTGCGGGCGGCGGTATCGACGGAAAAGATGTTTGCACACGACCGTGGACCACCGAGTGCTGTGTTTAGCGTCGCGCGCTTTCAAATTTGCACATCAAAGGCGGCGGATATCTTGCACCGAGGAAAACAACGAGCATTATGCACTCGCGTCAGCTGTTATTCCTACGATTCTGTGTTCGTCGCGTATCCATTGCGTTCTCGCTCGCGGAAACTTCGTCGAGTAGATTAACCCTCGGAGTACCGTGCCAGGGTCAATTCTGACCCCACACGTACAGTGACTCCCATTAATATTCGGACGCTATAAAAAACGATAACTGGTTAAACGTTGAACTATACGACTTGAATTTTTTGGAGAAGCTAGAGCAAATAGTTTGCTACAGGATGTGGAAAAACATTTTTTCAAAAATTGCAATTCATCGGCATTGTAGCAAAAACACTAAAAGTTGCATTTTACAATTTTTTTATTACAAAATTTTAAAAATACGTGTCGTAGATCTGTGGCAATTAAACATATTCTGAAAATTTCATCAATATTGATCGACGTTGCAATGAGCTATAAACGTTTAAATATGTTAAAAATTGCAGATTTTCACGATTCTCGACCTACAACTGCAGATTCACACATCTTTCAATGCCTGTCGTTTTTTCCTGCATCAACCGATTTCGATGAACTTTCGCAGTATAACATAATTTTTATAACATAAAAAAGTTGTGAAATGCAACTTTCAGTATTTTTTCAACAACTCCGATCAATTGCAATTTTTGAAAAAATGTTTTTCCACATCCTGTAGCAAACTATCTGCTCTAGCTTCCCAACAAAATTCAAGTCGTATAGTTCAATGTTAAACCAGTTATCGTTTTTTTTAGAGCGTCCGAATATTAATAGGATTATATATTTAATTGTATCTTGATCGTAAATATTAATTAATCTTGAAATAATGTTATCGGCGCAACGATTTCGATCAATTTTTACAGAAATACAGCTATTTTACAATATATCCGACGTTTCAGTTCTGATTTGAACCTTTTTCAAAGGAAATTGCGTCTAAAAAGAAAAAAAGGAAATTTGAAAGGAATTTGAATAAAATTTTTTCTTTTTTTCTTTTTAGACGCAATTTCCTTTGAGAAAGGTTCAAATCAGAACCGAAACGTCGGATATATTGTAAAATAGCTATATTTCTTTAAAAATTGATCGAAATCGTTGCGCCGATAACATTATTTCAAGATTAATTAATGGGATTCACTGTATATTCGCAAATACGTTTAAATGCACAACAGCTACGTCACATTTCGTCAATGTGTGCAGCACCCTCTCAATTTATAACAATATATAACAATTTATAACAATCTCAATCCTAACCCTCTCAATTTGTTCGGAATTGGGTCGAGGTCCCAAAAGTTTGCAATATTCGAGTACTCGAAGTTAAAATTGGGGCAAGCCTACGATCAAATAACCCTTGTGTGCGTATTAAAATGTCCTTCATTCATCGGTTGTAATCGTGTTTCGATTTGTAGTAAATGCTAAATGATTTGATCGCAGAAACGCCTATCTTTCGGGACTCCGACTCGACCCGACCCGATTACCATTTCGGGTACCCGAACTTTGTAAAATTTCCTACCAAAGGCTCGGATACCCGCACACCCCTAGCTGCGGTGGGTCAGAAATGACTCTAGCCCGGTCTCCAGAGTTAATAGTCGATTAAGTGGTTCGGAAGGTTTTTTCAAAAACTGCACACGGCCACGAATTTCGCGGGTCCCACGCAGACAACCTGATTTCTGGGGCTATTCCTGTGAGGCACTTGACCAAATGCAGTTTCCGCGGCTTGCATTCAATCTGCGACTCCACAATCAGCGGTAAACAGCTTTCTTGTTTGAAGCTTTACCCGCTGCATCGACCTGGGTCTCTTCGAAAAATCAGATTCCCTCTCATTTCCTCTCTGCACACGAAAATCGCCTAAACGCCGAAACTTAGATTGCGAAAGTTTCGACTGGGAAAATAAAACATGTATAGTATTTTAAACTAACCGCATCGTTAATCAATTGTTAGCAACATTTTCTACAATTCTCCCCTGACGTTTTACAAGTTGGTGAATTTCAGATTGTGTGTCCAGTTTAATGTTTCAAACTTCCGAAATGTGTACTAGTTAAAACTTTATGGAGATTGGTAGCACAAACGGCTTTGGGAAAATGGCTGTCACGGTCTTTCGGTTTAAGATGTCCAGCTTCAATTTTCAGAGAATACTGCTGAAACGTCGCACGATGAGTCGTACCTAATTACTTTTCAAAAAAAATCTTATTAGGTGTAGATACGGATAAATTGTTAGTATCTCTTTATCGAAAACAAGAGACAAATAACAATTCTCTTTACATAAATGGCGTCCGGGGCTTTGTTTAGGAGTTATTAACGAAAAACACGGACCAATCTGAGCCCGGCTATAGCGAACGGAGTCCGACTCGGAGACAGGTCCCGCTTAACGTGGTGTCGCTATTGGCCGAACCAGAATCAATCCGCTGTAGCCGCGCTCTGATTGGTCCGTGTTTTTCGTTAATAACTCCTAAGCAAAGCCGCGGACGCCATTTCTGTAAAGGAAAATATCGCTTCAAATGACCCAAGGAACCTCCCATTTCCCGCTCCTACACTAGTTTTGGGACACCCTGTATATATACATCCTATTTTGGAGAGGAAAATGTGGAAGGGAGTGGGAAAGATGAGTTGTCGAAAGTATACCGTGAAAAGGACAAGGTCTAAGGGTTGTATGGTCCTAACTAGTTCTATTGGCTCAAACTGACGTGTCCGTGGCTTGGTTATCGCGATATCAGCGTGTACAGGGGTTATCGGGTATACAACAAAGGCAGGACCTGCTAGATCAGCCTTACCGATGAGTTCACTAGCAGGTCCGGGACGAAACGCTTCTTTGAACGTGTGTAATAGATTATATCCGACCGAATCATTGTCTTGTATTCACGTAATCCATTGAACTGGCTACCCAATATTAATTCGGCGAGTAGTAACAGAAGTCGTGCGAGGACATTCGCGAGTCTACGCGTCCGCGTTTACCGGGCTCAAGCCTTACAAGCTTGAGTGGAATCCATCCGCGCAACGTTCGCGAGTGTCCTCCCAAATACACAAATCGACGACGTAACGGTTCGAATCGTCCCCGTTGGGTAAGAAAGATATTTTCTCCGTTAAAAAATGTTTCGTTACATTCGACTTCCCTGACTCTAATAATTATCCACATAAAAAATGGTTAAATCATCTACGCGCCAAGTGTCCCAATAATCGCTGTGTCGCAGAAACGAGTGAAGTACAGGGCCGTGTAAATGGCACCGATTCAATTTGCGGGTTCGTGTCGCAGTTTTGATGGAGCCGTGTACATCGTCCCCTCTTCGTCTCTAATCGCACTTTGTCGACTTCGTTATAATCCCGCACCCCGTCACCCTAACACGAGCTTAGCCGTTGTTCGGTCCCAAAGACCGAACACGAGGATTAGGTGTCGCGGTCGGTCAAATTGTTTTATGACTGTCGTGCGTCGTCGGGAATACGTGCCCCGGGACCATTACGTCACGTGTTCGTAGGCTGGATGAAAGAAATGATTCATAACATTTCATACTAATCGTTCTTTCTCTATCTCGCACGCGAACGAATTTCACCTCTCTCTCTCTCTCTCTCTGCGGTCGCGTCATCGTCGTCGCGCGTTAATTAATCGTTAACGGTCTCCTGTTGGCGAGCAAACAGCCACAAAAGAATCATACACACGCCCGCCAGAGAATGTTTGCCATGCTCTCGGGATGACTCGACTATCGGGATGTCGATGATCGCAATATCAGTCGGCGCAGTGCTCGACAGCGTTTCCGCTAAACGCAGCAATCATATCAGTACGCTACTCCCGATAGATATCGATCGAGGGAACGATAATCGTTCAAAGCGAGTCTAGTTTCCAATGCGAATTTCTCGGCGAACGTGTCATCCAATGAATTCTCCGGCTCGATTCTGCTAGATTTTGTAATAATTGGTTTGATCGTTTTTAGGATATCTTCGATCTTAACAAACTTCGTTTCGAATTTGGGAATTTTATTTCTGCGAGAAATTTCACAAGAAAGTCATTCCTTTGCGATTTTGTGGAATGTTCTGTGAGTGATGTTTAACAATTTCTCTTAATCCAATAGAATTAATTTTTTACAACGTCGTAAGTTTACTTTACTGCAATTGAATTTGTATTTTCATACATTATAGGGCTGTTTTTCCGTTTAGGGCAAAATTCAGAATTCGACGAAAATTAGAAAATAGGTTCTTTTTTTACTAAAATCACGATTGCCAGAAGGATTTTTCCCGACTCGAAAAAATAATTTTTATCATTTCGATGTCGCGCTCTACTTTACCGACTTTGTACTTTATGTTCGTGCTGTACGCATGCGTCAGTGTGATGCGACAGTACGTCAACTTCTTTTAGATTCGTATTGGTCGTATAGTTTAAGCTTGCAGAAGAGAAACTTATTTTGGCTGTTCTGCCGTTTATGGTACAACTCGGAATTCGATGAAACTTTGAAAATAGGTTTTTTTTTTACTAAAATCACGATTGCCAGAAGGATTTTTCCCGACTCGAAAAAATAATTTCTATCATTTCGATGTCGCGCTCTACTTTACCGACTTGGTACTTTATGTTCGTGCTGTGCGCATGCGTCATATATATTCTGGAAATTAATGTAAAATGTATAGAAAATTTCAATTGTTAAACCAAGTGAACCAATAACTACAATGGGAAGATTATGCGATGAGAATTCATTTGGATTAGGTTAACCCGAAAAGTTTATTTATTATTTATGTGATTAGAATGAGTTGTGATTAGGTCGTGGTGGGGGCACACGACAATCCAGGAGTAGTCTTTTAAAATTTCAAGTTTACCTTATATATGTATTACTTTAAACTAAAGAGGATTCGTTTATAGATGATATGTGTGAATTTTTATGGCTGGTGATGATCTCTTTTTGCAACTAATTGAAGATATTCTATATAAAATAGAAAGTCGGTAAGTCGGTAAGGTAGAGCGGGACATTGAAATGATAACAATTTTATTTTCGACGCGCCAAAAATCCTTCTGGTAATCGTCATTTTAGTAAAAAAAGAAACTATTTTCAAAATTTCGTCGAATTCTGATTTTTGCTATAAACGGAAGTTTCGCCTGGAATGTTCTGTGAGTGATGATTAACAATTTCTCTTAATCCAATACAATTAATTTTTTCCAACATCCTAAGTTTACTTAACTGCAATAGAATTTGTATTTTCATAGATTGTAGTCGACTTTGGGGAAGGTTCTGTAAGCAATTTTACTTCTGCGAGAAACTACGAGACTGAAAATCATTTTCTAGTAATTTCTCTTGTTCGAGAACAGTTTATATTTTTCACAATGTCCGATCGATATTAGTCTCTCTTCACTTTCCCCGACCTTCAAATGGTAGACTAGCATCCACCGGTCGAATAATCTATTGACAATGGGTTCGGGCAACGCGATAGACGAGGATTAAGTTCCCGTTGCTGTAACAGCATTGTTTTTACGGTCTTTTGCGGTCGCTACGCACCGTTCGAAATTGTTGACAGTGTAAATCGTTATTGACAGTTGTATTCGGATCGAGTAACCCACCGATGGACTGCTTACACCCGCAAAATGGCGAGCAAAATTTATAGAGCAACCTAATGCGTTAAAATATATTCAATTTGGCTTTATCAGCGCACCGCAGCGGTGCAGCTGCGAAATGACGTGTAAACATATTGTTATAAATGTAATACGATTACGTTTCAGCCTTTAACGCATGGAATACAAAATGCACCCATTATATTATTGATAATCGTGCGCAACGGGAAAATCTAAACAACTGGTTAGCAACGTCACAGTATTCCTAAACGATACCGTAATTACAAGCGTAATTGCAAAATTGCGTTTCAAACGTTTCACAATTATCGAAAATTTACGATAATACGGAGTGCATCGGTTCTAGAAAAATTGCAAGAAAATTGTTTCTCAGCGCAGCATTTTCGCCAAGAAATAAAATTCGCAAGTATCGCAGATTCTTCGAAAATGGTCGAAAATTTATGAAAATATGAATTGCATCGGACCAGGAAAATTGTTTTTCAACGGCGCAGTTCCTCGCAGAAATAAAGCTCGAGTGCCGTCGACGCGCATTTTCAATTCGATGGCGAATTCTGTCCACGCAGGCATTCGTACCGAAGTTACGGGCGAAACATTTTACGCGAAACAAAAGAAGCATGCGGATTAAATCCAACTTCTATGAAACGGCTAATGTAAAGTCAAAGTAAATCCATCGGTGACGGAAAAATCGAATCGCGATTAAACCCGGTATCGACGTTCCTGATAACTCCTCTCCGGTTTGAAATTGCTGTGCACGAGAAAGAAACGATTACTCGTGCAATGAAAAAGACAAATGATTATCGTCGACCTTTATTCTGTCCCCGAGGCTGACAAACTCGCGGTAACTGTCTTTGATTTATTTTTGTTTCTACCGTGAAGTTTCGCCGAATTCGCTCAAGTTAATGGCGGAGGTGAGAATTTTTTCTCGATCGGCGAGAACTTCGTCGCAGATTTGAAATTCTGCGTGCGTCGAATTCGGTTTTTCGAATTGACGGGGCCGTGAAATTTCGCGCGGATCGAGTCAAAGTTAAGGATTTGATTAGCGTAATACCTAACCATACATTATTAGTCGCCTGAGTTAAACGAAGGCGAAACCGGCGCCATTGCTCTGACGCATATTAAGCGCCATTAAATTACGACTGGCAGATTGGATTAACGCGGCTTACGCTTATAAGCCGACTTGGTTTTATGAGCTGAGACGTACGCGGCTCGCGAATAGTAAAACTGCATAATTCATCGACCGAAAAAGCGAATCTCGTTCGATTGTTACGCGTTCATTATAATTATGCGATCTTGATTAACGTAACCCGACTCGCGTGTTTCTTCGTTTCATTTCGATAACGTACGTAAAGCTAGTTAGAAAAGTTTCTAACGCTGGATTTACTCAGAAAATCAGTAAAAGCGTTTATTCGAACTGGAAACGATACATTGTCGCGCTGCAAACAAATAATTTTCGTTCGATAATCGTTAATTAAACAGTTTATTTTAATTTATTAATTATTGCATATTATGATCATGTAAATGACGCGATCCACCAATTAATATTTCAATATGTAGATAATCATGATTTTATAAAAAGCTGTCCCATTGGATCAGTTTTATTAACAATAGAATAACATTTGAAAAGTACAGCTTGAACAAAATTAGGGTCAAACGCGACATAGTGGCGAGCACCACTAAATATCGCGTGAATAATAAACACTTGCGATTCGCAATGACTGCCTGTACCACTTGAAGAGGCACTGACAAAGCATTCCGAGGCACGAAAACATAAAGCGGTTTGTTTACAACGACAACAGGCTCGAAACAACAAATTGTGAGGTTAGTCAACGCGCTTTCCCTGGAAAGTGTATTTCTGAGAACAATAGCTCACGAATGTATTCGAATGCTTGCTATTAAAGGTCTACACGGTAAAAATGTACACGTAGGTTTAACCTCCGCAAGATAATGTGGGGTCTCGGAGACCCCAGCTTTAGATTTTTGAGAAGAACTTTTATACGAATAAAATTCAATCTGTTTGCTTACTTTCTATCCTGTGTTAAAACTTTAGTAGGATATACAGGCGAGACTCCACCCTTCCTCGTTTACTAAATTCCACTTTTTTAGCCCCAAAAATGTGGCTTAGAACCCGACCATATACCCTACTAACTTTATCCCAAATTTATTAAAACCGAGGCTATTTATGTCATTTATTTATTTGAAGTCGACGTTCACGTGTGTGTATGATTTTTCGCGGAGTCTGCTTCGGTGGAAAATAAGAAATTTAAAATGGGTCGTTTGGATCAGGCGGGTAGTTTGCGATGTTAAGGGCGTAGAGTACCCACGAGACATTACTAGAATTTAATCAGAATCTAAATAGATTTTGGGCCAAAAAAGGGGTTTACGGGAACACACCTCACGTCCTCATACGATTATATTTTGAGCTGAATAAGGGCTCATTCTAAAGGGGAAGGTTAAATGAAGGGCGCGTGGGTCCAACTTTAGTTACATTATGTTTATATCCAGTAATGTGACTGTCCAAAGTAGGGAAAACAAATGAGAAGAAAAATTCCGGAGATTCTAATGTATTTTTCGATCACAAAAAGAGTTTTCTTACTAATTTAGGGTCTCAGCCCTCGCTGAATACATATTCGTACGAGGACTCGAGGTGTGTTCCCGTGATCGCATTCAATTGTTCCCCAGATTCCGATCATGAAGGGCAATGAAGGGCAAGTAGAAGCAATTTTAGTTCAGCTACTTGGACAAGATGGCGCTTAGTAGGAAAAAGTATCAGCGTAGTTTCTTAACAACAAAAGTGTAAAGGGCATGAACCCACTTGGATGCATTAATAGCAATAAAGATAATGATTAAAAGAAAAAAACCTGTAATTATAGCGAAATTGAAGGGTTAAATTGATACAAATGTATGTTTATCATTGTTGCCAAATTTGTTTTTCGCGCGGGGGTTGGTCACAATGAAAAATACCATGGTCACGTGGGTACCCTACGCCCTTAAAGGGGTATCGTACCCATGGATATGGCGAGCATATTACTAGAATATTACTAGAAAAACAAGTGAAAACCGTGTTTACGGGAAACCATTTTTTGTTTTTATACAAGCATGTTACGAGCTGTGCGAGGGCTTGTTCTAAAGAGAAAGGTTCATCATAGCCCGCTCTGCTCATGATTTAGATAAATTATGTTTATATCTAATAATACGAGTGTCCAAAGTAGGGAAAACAAATGAAGAAAAATTCTGCAGATTCCAATGTATTTTTTTTAATACAAAAGGATTTTTTCGACTTAAATTATGAGCAGAGTGGGCTATGATGAACCTTACTCTTTACAATGAGCCCTCACAAAGCTCATATTAGCATATTCTTAGCTGTGTGTGGGCTTATTCTAAAGAGGAAGGTTGATCATGATTTAGATAGATTATGTTTATATCTAATAATACGAGTGTCCAAAGTAGGGGGAAAAAATTGAAAAAAATGCCGCAGATTCTAATGTATTTTTCTAATACAAAACGATTTTTTCGATTTAAATTACGAGCAGAGCGGGCTATGATGAACCTTCCTCTTTACAATGAGCCCTCACACAGCTCATAACATGCTAATATGAGGACAAAAAATGTTTTCCCGTGGTCGCATTCAATTGTTCCCCAGATACCGTTCTTGAAGGGCAATGGAGGGCAAGTAGAACCAATTTTAGTTCAGCTGCTCAAACGAGATGGCGCTTAGACAGGAGAACTATCTGCGTAGACTCGTAACAACAAAAATATAAAGGGCTTGAAGCCACTCGGATCCATTAATAGCAGTAAAGATATTGATAAAAAGAAAAAAACCTGTATCGATAGCGAAATTGATAGCCAAACTGTTTTTCAGCGTAGAGGTTGGTCACACTGATAAATACCCAGATCAGATGGTCTGGTAGCCCCTTAAATATAGAAGGGAGATATTTTTGAGGCTAGGAAGGGCACGTTTAAACGAGATTTCGGGTGTATTCACAGTTTTTCTTCTGTGGAATGGACAGCATTTGAATTTCCAGCTCGAAACGACGTCTCGTTTGATTTCCACTCGCGCAGAAATTTTACTGCGGAGTGGTTGTCCTGGAAGAACGACGATCAGAAACGTGAGGAGCGTCGTCGAGTGCACATCGCCGGACGTCGTCGTCGGCGATGCCGACAATGGATGTCGAGAATGTCGTGAATGTTTGCCGCCCTAGGCAACGAGACTTGGTACTTGAGGCGTCAGTCGAGCGACAATCTTGTCGTCGTCATCGTTGCCGTCCTTCTCATCGAGATTTGCTTCGTGAAGCGATTCCTCATTCGACTTTTCAAAAATATCCTGCCTCTCGCGCGATTCGTCTCGGACCGATTAAATCGAGACCACCGGCTTCGAATACTTCGTAAATTAACTTCGCCGCCCGTGAATACGCCCACTTAACAAATTAGCTTCCGCTCTTTCGCCGAATTACGCTGAATTTATATTCGCTGGACGCGAAATTTCGCTATTCTGTAATTCTCCACTTTTCCAGCTAGTTTTGCAAACAATTAAAATTCCCAATTCCGAAATGAAATTCGCCGAAACGCGGCCCGCTCGTAAATCTATAATCAAATCGAACAGGGCTTCGCGCTGAATTACGAACACAAATCGATTCCTTTTTTCTTCCGCGAATAAAATCAATTAAATTAGCGAACCTGAAATTTTTCGTGTACTGAAACGCGTTATTAATTTCGAGAGCGGTGTGCTCAATTTTACGGAAAACAGTACAATGGCGTACAAATTATTTAGCACTTTTGGCGAACGAAACGAATTAAACGTATTGTTAAAATTTTAGGAAGGTACGCTCCGAACGAAGCTACTCGTACAATTGCACAAAAATACAGTTTAAATTAGTGAAACTAACATTTTCAAATTTTTCGCTGCCCTGGATGCGATAGTCGTTTCGAACGCGGTGCAAGTTATTTAAGCGACCAAAGGATTCGTTTGCAACCAAATTCTGCAATGCTATGTCATAATGTATTACGAAACATCTCGTTCTCGCACGGTAAAATACCTTTTAACATGCTCGAACGTAAAACTGTCGAAATATCTACAAACAGATAATGCGCTATTTAAATAACGTTGAACATGCGCTACTTGCTTGAACGACTTATACAAATTTTGGAGGCACAAAACGGTGACGGTATCGTATCAGTTGTAACTAATTGACACGATTGAGAAAAGAGATTAACGTCCACGCGTTTTCTGTGC
Organism: Lasioglossum villosulum; assembly: GCA_963971365.1. Classification (NCBI taxonomy): domain Eukaryota; kingdom Metazoa; phylum Arthropoda; class Insecta; order Hymenoptera; family Halictidae; genus Lasioglossum; species Lasioglossum villosulum. The sequence continues at coordinate 20,791,612 of OZ020495.1, read as the reverse complement.
GTTTTGCAAAAAATTTTTATTTTCCGCAAATTCGCGAAGAATGTTTTTCGAAATCGGTTCGGATTAATTTGAATACCGAAAGCTTTTCGAAACACGGACCGGGGTTTGTAAGCGTAAGTTTCACAGACGTAGGCTTCCTGTTTAACTATTTTTTTTATGCTCCTTCGTAACGAAAAGCAAAAAAAAGAAGAAAGTATTAAAACGTTCCGCCGCTTGTGAAAGGAAATATTGAAAGTACTTTTGCAAACTTTCCTTTTGTACGGCGAAGTTACAGTAATTTGTTTGAAGGAAAATTCTCTATAGAAGGGAATTGTCGGTGGAGAACTTTCGCCCGAGTATACTTGTGCCACAATGTGCGGTTGAAAGTTGCTCTAGCTTTACATGTCGCGTAACTCCTTTATTATGGATGTTATTTAAAAAATGATGCGGAGAGCCGCCGCATCCCTTATTCATCCTGCAGGAGAGGTCACGAATCCGTTTATCCGGGCCCCGGCCGAGCCTTAATTAACTCTGATCTAGCTCGACTATTTTTTAGGTAAAACCTGATTCATTACTAAAACTGTACCTCGAGCCTGGAATAAAATTTCTGCCATTTTACGTTTATTTCAACGTAATGCTTCGTAATTCGTGGATTTAGTTCTCTTCGTTTCGCTCATTACGAAATTCTAAACATGAAAAAGTAGTACTATTCTTTCACGAGAACGTAATACGAAAACCGTACTTCAATTCCAGAATAATTAATTGTAACATGTGGCGTGCAAAGTAATTCGTAGTTTGTGAATTTTATTATTCAATATACTTACTAAATTTTCGATATAAAAAGGCCCACATAAAAAAGTTATAAAATACAACTTTTAGTATCTTTCTACAATTCCGATCAATTGCCTAGTTTTGAATTAATTTTTCTTCACATACTGTTATAAACTAATTGCTCCAACTTCTCAAAAGAGATTAAATCGAATAGTATAGTATAAAAACAGTTATCGTCTCTTTTTGAGCGTCCGAATATTAATTCCCGGGCTGTTCTTCCGTTTTTGGCAAAAATCAGAATTCGATGAAATTTTGAAAATAGGTTCTTTCTTTACTAAAATGACGATCGCCAGAAGGATTTTTGGCGAGTCGAAAAAATAATTTTTATCATTTCGATGTCGCACTCTACTTTACCGACTTTGTACTTTATGTTTGTGCTGTGCACATGCGTCAGTATGATGCGACAGTTCGTCAAGTGCTTTTAGAGTAGTATAAGTCATATAGGTTAACAATGAGTCATTTAAATTTGTTTTACATTGTAAAAAAATGAATGATTTCAACTCAGCACTAGAATGGGTGAGAGAACTTGGATTAATTCCTATAGAAAATTATTGTGGAAAACGTAAGAATAAAATGACGTATGTTCAAATAAGAGGAAAATTAGGTTAGCACTAGAATGGGTGAGAGAAGTTAAAATAAAATGACGTATGTTCAAATAAGAGGAAAATTAGGTTAGGATTAGGTTAACCCGAAAAGTTTATTTATTATTTAGTTATATTATTATTTATGTGATTAGAATGAGTTGTGGTTATAATTCGTTTATAGATGATATGTGTGAATTTTTATGGCGCTGTGAGGTGAACTAGGCTGGTGATGATTCCTTTTTACAACTAATTGAAGATATCCTATATGAAATAGAAAGCGGGTAAGGTAGAGCGCGACATTGAAATGATAAAAAAATTGTTTTCGACGCGCCAAAAATCCTTCTGGCAATCGTCATTTTAGTCAAAGAAGAACCTATTTTCAAAATTTCATCGAATTCTGAGGTGTACCATAAACGGAAGTTTCGCCGATTCCCGTAACTGTAATTAAAATGTACATTATATTCCGAAATAAATTTTTTATTTTTAAAAATTATTTCCCTTCGTAATATAATCATTCTTAAACGCATATTTATTTATTTATTTTCTTTTAGCATTCGACTCATTTCTTGCTTACCCTAATTACTTAAAACTTCATTATTGTTATCAATCTTCATTTAACTCTCTCTTCAACTACAACCCCGACAAATTTCTACCAGCAAGTTCGTGCGTTCACGACAATTTATTAAAGCAAAACTAAAATCGATTATCTTGAAAGACCTTCTCTGATTCGATCGGTTTCCAATCAGGAAAATTGGCGGTCGAGAAATAGCGGGGATAATTCGAAAGAAGTTGGTAATTCGTTTGCAGGGAACTAATTCCGCAAGTTTCTGAAATTGTCGGGACATCGGCTCGGCGTTTGTCAGCGGGTTGCTGAATTTTCTATGGGTGCCTCATGTGGTCGCGGAATAAATGGACGCGCGTTTGCCTGAACGCGCGCGCGCGCTTGCCCTTAATTTCACGGACAGGTTCTGCAATCTCGCAGTCGTCAGACGTTGTCTCGTCCCCGCGTCTTCGTTGTCAACGTCGAGAAGAAAACCAGGACCGAGAACATAAACGACGAACACGCTGGATTATTCCGAGGGGAATTTTTCATGCAATCCTTCCGTGCTAACCCTGTAATCTCGTTTGCCTTTGCTTCGAATATTTCACCGAGGTGGCCGCGACGAAAATTCGAGTTCTCGCGGTACTTTATGCGTGCGGGATAATGAAGTATGCAAGGAACAATTATTTCGGCCCGGGAAATCATTTTAAAATCAGCCCGCGGACTCGTTTTTTCGCGGTCCGAACTTTTGCGATGCGACACAATACGAAACTTTGCGAGTTAGGCAGCCTTTGTAACAGACTGAGTAAATGTTGCGTTCGATAAGTAATTTTTCCAGGGTTGAAATACGGTTTTGTTATTTTATTGGATTGTCTACAAAAAACAGTTGAGAAATTCGTTGAGGGACGAGACAGAGGGAAATTTCTTCCCACTACTACGGAATGTACAATATAAAAAGGAGAATGTGCAATGAAAAAGTGGACAATTCAAAATTTAGAATCTACAATCCAACATTCGATAGTGGAATTAATTCGAGTAATTAAATAATTAAACATAGCTCAGAACTGGATGACAATGCAATATTACACAAAAAAGTATGTATAGTCACTAATGTATAACAAGATTATTTTCTCCCTTTTGGTGCATTTTAACATGAGCATGGTTTTTGAAAAGTATTTTTTATTTATAGCTAATTGTAATTCAGCAAACAACAGATGTTGGTACTCTAATAAATTGAATGATATCGGCGCTAGGTTCGATCATTTTTAGAAAACAACAAATGTGCAATTATTTAAGCATGTTTCTAACGTTTCGATCCCGATGTGGATCTTCTTCAAAGAGACATTTTTGCGTCTGAAAAATATGAAGAGAAAACAAAAAAAGAAAAATGATTTTTAATATGATAACCATTATTTAGCAACCGTGTGGTTCCAAAAATAAACAGAGAAAATAAACTTCAAATACATACTTGCTGTGTGAAAAGTGGACAAAACCATTTTAAAACAAAAATTAGGGAGTTACACGTGAACGATATTTAGTCCATGATGGTAGATATGTAACTGAAACATGTGCTGTTTCAAAGGCAAAAAGGCTATGACATATATCTAGGTGACGTGCGACGATTGGTAGATCGATATCGATTAATGGCGGTGTATACAATGTAGAGCAGCAAATTTGAAAACAGCTTTAACCGAGACACATTCAAATTAGCACATGAAAGTCAAAACACGGTATAGAAAATGTGAAATGAAAATACAGTATTTTATCCGTAAGTGTCCCAAAAGTCCCAAGATAAATGTCCCAGATCTATCCCCACTACTGCGGGTATACCCTCTTGAGGGGCCAAGAAACTCAAATTTCCAACTTCTTTATTTTTTTATGAGACTGCGATTACCACATTTGTGTCATTTTTCTAAGAAAAATGATACCGCATACGATATAATTCCGATGATATTTACTCGTGTAATAGACAGTTAAAGTTTCGGGCGTATAGGAACTGTTTATTTCCCATACGCCCGAAACTTTAACTGTCTATTACTCGCGTAAATATCATCGGAATTATATCATACGGGGTATCATTGTTCTTAGAAAAATGCCACAAATATGGTAATCGCAGTCTCGTAAAAAAATAACGAAAAATAAGGAAGTTGGAAATTTGGATTAGCGTTGTTTACATTTCTCGACGACCGAGGCCTCTCGAGCTCGGCTGTCCTTCTCTACGTTCGGCGAAACTCAAAGAATAGTGTCTCTGGCTCATAAATGTCCCTCGGCAGACCCGTGCTAGGGACTTATATCGATAAAATACTGTAATACTTTTTTTTAAAAGAACAGAAAAAATATCTCCGTTTTTAAAAAATTAAACATACTATTATGTGTAAAGTTCGAAAATAATACAAGAGTTTCAGAAATTAACAAAAAAATAATGTTTTGCGAAGAAACGAGAAACGAGAACTAACACGTTAGGTACATATTAGGTTGATGTTGGTACTACTGTAAATACGTATTCCAAGTAAGATTAGACGTCGAAAAGAATGATTTACAGCTAATAACGAGAATACCGGTATTTTACCTTAGCGAATACCGGTATTGCAATCCCTATCCGCAGTCCAGAAATCAATTCTAGAAAAATAAAGCAACTTCGTTTCACCATGTTACCCGTTGCATAATTGTCAGACACAGCGAAAAAAGGTAGAGAGCATGGGACGGTCACGCACGGACATTAATCAGCTAATGCTAATGCGAGTTTTTTTGAGGTCAAAGCCCGGTTGGCAACAATTTAGCGAAGTTTTAACGCGTCACGCGATAAAGGAAACGCGTTCGTTTGATTGGATGTGTCTGCCAGCTGGACGTGTTTTTGCCTCGGGACTCTCGAATTTGTTCATCCACAGTATACTCGCGTTTGTAAAAATAATAGCAACTTACCTACCGTCTGTTTTTTACTTGGAATTCTCCTCTCTGTTTGCTAGATACATATCCAGATGAAGCTTCCGCAGTACACGGAACCATTGTGCGAGGGGAGAAATAATATCAAAACAGTAGTGTTTGGCAATAAAATGTAACTGCGGAGAACACAAGCGTGAAACATTGGACTGGAAAATGAAAAAGCGTTTGCGCACTCGAAAGATTCTCAACGATGCACGGTGCTCGATCCAGTGGACGGAAGTCCAAAATTTGTCAGATCTAAAATATGCTGAATCGCATATTAGCGACGAAATTAATTTTTTAAAACCGCCCACAGTTCTCGTTTCGTATGCTGTAAAAAAAAATATTAGAAAATAAATTACCGTAGTACACGGGACTTTGGGACAACATTTTCCATTCGACACCCCTTATATTTTTTTAAAACGGGTACGACCGACTCGTGAGAAAAATACTATAATTTGTTTGAAACGTTTAAGTAGTCTTGAGTTTTTATCAAACAAAGTTCCTCGTCGATGTTGTTTATTGCCAAAGACGCAAACGCGAGGCATCTTTCTCGTTAACGATGTAAAAGTTTGAAAAAAAGTAGTCGCGGTGAACGTTTCCCGTGATTTTTCGAAATTGCCCGGATGAATTAGCAGGAGAGTCTCTCGATGGGATTTTTACCTACTTTGGTTGAATTAATTGCGATTTGTAATTCATAAAGCAGTAAACCAGCGCAAAGAGGATCGATCGCGAGACAGCTGCAGCATCTTACAGCGCTTTGTTATGCATACGGCACGAGGAAATTTTCTATGCCGAGTGGTGAACGCCAGTGTAAATTCCCAACGTAAAGAACCTCTGGAGCCGGCGAGCATTAAATCGAAGCCGGTCGACTGCCAATTAAACGATGCTTCAGCGTTTCGATTCGATTGGATTCGATGAAAAATCTGACACGTGTTTCCAGTAGGCGTGTATACAAGTACTGTGGGTTTATTAGGGTGAAGCTTGAGATTGGTGGAAATCAATTCTCGACCCTCGCAAAGTATGGTCTAATAACACGTACATAACAGAGTCGGGCATTAGGTACAGCCTACAAGGGAACCTATTCGGATGAGACAAACCGATTTTGATGAAACTTGTGTCAGATATAGTTGTTCGAAAAATATTCGACACGTGTTTTTTTTATTGGCAACCATCCACTTTGAAGGGGTGAAAACAGCCCTCGAAATTCTTGGCCAGAGTCACATTTTCTGAGACATCTCAGAAACCAAAGGTCGAAAAAATTGATTTTCTTTTTAAATTGTGTGTTTTTAATGAGAATCGTAGTTGTGCAAAAAATTTTAACAAAAGACATTTGTTTAAATAATATGTTAAAAATAAACGCTTATATTTCATTATGCATAAATATTATTATATACAAAAAAAAAATCCTAAAACATGTATTAAAATTAACTAACGATATATAAGAGAATCCGAAAGAAAACATACAATTTTTAATGTATTGTTTGAACAAATGTATTTTGTTAAAATTCTTTGCACTACTACATTCTCCATTAAAAGAAAAACACAATTTTTAAAAACATCAAATTTTTCGATCTCTGGTTTCCAAAGTGTCTCAAAAAATGAAATTTGGGGGCTGTTTTCACCCCTTCAAAGTGTATGGTTGCCAATAAAAGAAAATACGTGTCAAATATTGTTCGAACAACTATATCTGACATAAGTTTCATCAAAATCGGTTTGTCTCATCTGAATAGGTTCCCTTGTAGGCTGTACCTAATGCCCAACTCTGTTATTTACGTGTTATTAGACCATACCTTGCGAGGGTTTCAGTGCGAGTACTGTGCATACAACATAGAACCCAGTATTGGCTAGCAAAAGTCGATGCAATTCTGAATAAATAAGGAAGAAAGTATGCGTAATTATAAAATTGTAATTTGTGTAGAAACATCTTCTGTTTAAAATGAGCCACAATATGGTACAATTTGCATCATATTTACGTGTTAATACTACGATTTAGTAGAACCTCGGTTATCCTAACGGATGACATCCGAATTCTCCAATATCCACTCCGAGTTAACTTTGAAGCGATCATATAAAAATCTGAAGCGAGTGTATACCAGAATATCCAATGTACAAACTAGTGAAAATTTAATCTAGCAAATGTTCCGAAGATTAATTCGGATAATCAAGGTTCTACTGTATCATTGATTAAACTCGCAAATACGAACCGAACTGTGTCGTGATGGGTATCATTTTAATCAGAAAAATAACACGAACGTACTGGCAAGGGTGGCATTAGCAAATAATTAATCAAATCAATTTTGCACGTAATCAACGTCTCGAATCTTTCAAGAATATCAAGACACTACGGTAACTAAACGATTATCAAGACAAAAGTAGACTAAAAGTTGAAAAAACTAGAGGATGGTTAGATATAGGTATACAGGGTGTCCCAAAACTAGTGTAAGAGCGGAAATGGGAGGTTGCTTGAGTCATTTGAAGCAACATTTTCCTTTACAAAATTATTATTATTAACGAAAAACACAGACCAATCAAATGACCCGAGGAACCTCCCATTCTCCGCTCCTACAGTAGTTTTGGGACACCCTGTATATAATAACATTCATGGTAAAGGGTGCACAGACAAGAAATCCGGAAGGACTTATGTATAAATATCGAAAGTGTAAAGCAAAAATGCATAGGTGTGAGAAGATCAAGGAAGAGATTAGAGAAAAGATCTATGGACTAATCTTAATTGCAAACCATTAACGATCGAACAAACGAACCAACCTCCTCGGTAAGGCCTAGCAGAAAATGTTCGCGGGCCCCCTGGAACAAAAACATATATAAACCATAAGAAATCGGCCGGACGGAAAAACAGCTACAGTGGGTAAAAAAAGTATTGGCACACTCTTAAAAAGGCGATAACTTTTTCAATATCGTATTATACGATTTGAACTTTTTTGGGAAGCTAGATCAATTAGTTTGCCACAGGATGCGAAAAAAAATTTTGTCAGAAATTGCAATTCATCGGAATTGTAGCAAAAATACTAAAAGTTGCATTTTACAACTTTTTTATGTGGGTCAATATTGAAAATTTTAAAAATGCGTTTTGTAGACCTGTGTCGGTTAAACATATTCCGAAAATTTCGTCAAAAATTGCAATTCATCGGAATTGTAGCAAAAATACTAAAAGTTGCATTTTACAACTTTTTTATGTGGGTCAATATTGAAAATTTTAAAAATGCGTTTTGTAGACCTGTGTCGGTTAAACATATTCCGAAAATTTCGTCAAAAATTGCAATTCATCGGAATTGTAGCAAAAATACCAAAAGTTGCATTTTACAACTTTCAATGCCTGTCGTTTTTTTCGCATCAACCGATTTCGATGAAACTTTACCAGTGCATATAACTGACACAGACCTACAAAACGCATTTTTAAAAATTTCAATATTGGCTCACATAAAAAAGTTGTGAAATGCAACTTTTAGTATTTTTGCTGCAATTCCGATGAATTGCAATTTTTGACAACATTTTTTTTCGCATCCTGTGGCAAACTAATTGCTCTAGCATCCCAAAAAAGTTCAAATCGTATAATATGATATTTAAAAAGTTATCGCCTTTTTAAGAGTGTGCCAATACTTTTTTTACCCAGTGTACACGATTCTACTAGCTCGTGTCGCATACGTGTACAATAACCGCCCTTTTACTGTCCGGGTTCGTGGGCACGATCACTGTTCGGAGTCTGCCCACTCCACTGCATGCCAACAAGAAAATCGTGTCAGGGCACGATCACTGTCCGTGCAAAACACGGCTGTTGGACGGTAAAGGGACGATTACTTACACGTATCGCGTTCCATCGTGGGATATTCGAATAGAAAGGAGTGCTACAAGGATATTTGATTTGTTAGGAGTGTCAAGCTAATGGAGCAACGAAATCGAAACGGATCGCAGTGTTCCATACGTTCCTATCGGAAATATCCGCGTGAACGATGATCCGTTTCCGAGATAAACAAGTGTCATTCGGCAAAAGAAGCTCTCGCCGATTCCGTGGAACCACGCGAAACGGTAAGGTGCCTTCTACAGTGGATCCAACAAGTATTTCATGACGATAAATTTAGACTCGTTTTAAATCTGGAAGCCTCTAATTTCTTAATCCACCGTTCGTTTCAAGATTTTTTCACGACGTACAGCGGACCAGGAATCGAAGACGCGTTACTTCTTGATAATGTTATATACTTAAACGTCTGGGATAAATTTGACGAAGTTTTCTCCTTGCTAAAATTACGGCGAAACTTCCGTTTATAGCAACAATCAGAATGCGATGAAACTTTGAAAATAGGTTCTTTTTTTACTAAACTGACGATTGCCAGAAGGATTTTTGGCGCGTCGAAAAAAATTTTTTTATCATTTCAATGTCGCGCTCTACCTTACCGACTTACCGATTTTTTATTTTATCTTCAATTAGTTGTAAAAAGGGATCATCACCAGCCTAGTTCACCTCACAGCGCCATAAAAATTCACACATATCATCTATAAACGAATTATAACCACAACTCATTCTAATCACATAAATAATAATATAACTAAATAATAAATCAAGTTTTCGGGTTAACCTAATCCTAACCGAATTTTCCTCTTATTTGAACATACGTCATTTTATTCTTATGTTTTCCACAATATTTTTATATAGGAATTAATCCAAGTTCTCTCACCCATTCTAGTGCTGAGTTGAAATCATTCATTTTTTTACAAGTACAATGTAAAAAATAAACGAATCCTCTTTAGTTTAAAGTAATACATATATTAGGTAAACTTGAAATTTTTAAAGACTACTCCTGGATTGTCGTGTGCCCCCACCACGACCTAATCACAACTCATTCTAATCACATAAATTATAATATAACTAAATAATAAATAAACTTTTCGGGTTAACCTAATCCAAATTAATTCTCATCGCATAATCTTCACTTGGTTTGACAATTGAAATTTTCTATACATTTTACATTAATTTCCAGAATATATATATGACGCATGCGCACAGCACGAACATAAAGTACAAAGTCGGTAAGTCGGAGCGCAACATTGAAATGATAAAAATTATTTTTTCGAGTCGGGAAAAATCCTTCTGTCAATCGTCATTTTAGTAAAAAAAGAACCTATTTTCAAAGTTTCATCGAATTCTGATTTTTGCCATAAACGGAAGAACAGCCAAAATTACAATAGATTTAAAGACTGAAGCTCCATCTTTACAATTACTCCTTAAAAAGCAATGTACGATTTTTTTTAGTCGTTTCATCGAACTTCGAATGAGAAGAGTGCCGCTTACTTTACAGTAGTATAAGCTTCGTCGCGACGCGACGGCTTTTATTCCATAAAACAATGAAAAAAGATCGTAGAACGATTCTCGAGGAGTGGTTGTAAAGAGGATACTTCGATATTCGAATCTGTAGCAGTTCCATTTGCAAGAAAGATTTTTGAGAGTTTTTGGAGACGCTTGAATTTGAAGGATATTTTAAAGAAAAAGTGTCTTCAGTTTCCCTGCTGGTACATCGTGGAAAAACATCTCAAAGGAAAACGAACTCTGCTTCGCGAAAGCGCGGGCTTCAAGCTTTAAAGTGAGTTCAGGCTTATGTTTGCGATATTTGTTCGACTGTGATTCCCTGTTCGTAAACAAAAACGTCCTTAATTTCCCGAAAACCCGACCACATACCATTTTTCATTACGCTCTCGAATCGGTGTTTGTTGCGCTAAGGCAAATTACACGACGGTAATTAAATTTAGCTAATTTCCACGGGCACATAGGTACCATTTATCCGTCCATTTTCATGGAACCGTGATCAAAGGCGTCGTCGGATACAGGAATTCGCGTGTGGAACTTTCCGGGCGATTGTAAAAGCATCGTCGACTGTATCAACAATCGGAACGGCCACACGTAGCGCCTAAAACACTGAGTAACGTACAATCGAGCCCGTCTTATACCAACTAGTATCGCTTTTTCGATGCTAAATTCCATTAGTTTAAACATTTTTGAGGTTACGTACAAAAATTCTGCTGTATTTTCCAAGAAAATATTGAGCGTACTTTACAATTATTCAGAGTTCACTTCCACAACTAGCAACAATCAGGTCACCGTCCCTCTTGTTATTCTCGTAGTCGGTTTTATTTATTTAAGAAGTTAATTGTTCGATTTAGCCCCGGCCCGGCGTAAAGGGCGCGATAAACATCAATTAAGACTGAATTACATTATGCGAGATAGATGTAACGTATGAACAAAGTGACGTGCTCGGGCGAAGTATCATTTATCAAAGTTGAAAGCGAGTATGGGCACGGTAAAGGGTTTAAATTATCGAACTTCCAGGGAAGTGGAGAGGAGAGCCGTTATGGTATTGACATATTGATCGATCGCGTAATTCCAAAGAAATAAATACTTTAAATGAAGTCACGAGATTATAAGACAAGCTTTCGATTAACCTTTCTGGGCGTTTCGCGAAGAAGGAGAGAGAGAAAGATAGAGGCTCCCTCCCATGTTCAAAGAGAGTGATCGTAGCATGAAAAAAGCCTCGCTATCAAACACCCTCGCGTTGGAAATACGCGAATCCGCTTAACGTCTCGCGAGCATAATCGACGGACGAGAGATAGCTTGAAAATTTCATTCGGTGATCTAGTCAGATCAATTTTAGAAACGGTGTTCGCAAATGGTGCTGGCAAAGTTTCTTATAAAATTGTTCTAAATATTCTATTCTGATCAAAGTACCCCCAAGACTCACAACGATTAAACTTCAGATTTAGTGCATTTATGTCGAATAAAAAACTGTGAAGACATTAAAATAATTTGAGAACATTGTTACATTATCTTGGATTTATTGAAATTATTAAAAGGGAAAATACACTTCTCTCTGTCGTAATTTATTTTGTGCAAATTTGCAACAGATCCATGGTAGCTTTGACGCCATGCAAAGTTTCTTATAAAATTGTTCTAAATATTCTATTCTGATCAAAGTACCCCCAAGACTCACAACGATTAAACTTCAGATTTAGTGCATTTATGTCGAACAAAAAACTGCGAAGACGCTAAAATAATTTGAGAACATTGTTACATTATCTTGGATTTATTGAAATTATTAAAAGGGAAAATACACTTCTCTCTGCCGTAATTTATTTTGTGCAAATTTGCAACAGATCCATGGTAGCTTTGACGCCATGCAAAGTTTCTTATAAAATTGTTCTAAATATTCTATTCTGATCAAAGTACCCCCAAGACTCACAACGATTAAACTTCAGATTTAGTGCATTTATGTCGAATAAAAAACTGTGAAGACATTAAAATAATTTTAGAACATTGTTACATTATCTTGGATTTATTGAAATTATTAAAAGGGAAAATACACTTCTCTCTGTCGTAATTTATTTTGTGCAAATTTGCAACAGATCCATCGTAGCTTTGACGCCATGCAAAGTTTCTTATAAAATTGTTCTAAATACTCTATTCTCATCAAAGTACCTCCAAGAGTCACAACGATTAAACTTCAGATTTAGTGCATTTATGTCGAACAAAAAACTGCGAAGACGCTAAAATAATTTGAGAACATTATTATATTATCTTGGATTTATTGAAATTATTAAAAGGAAAAATACACTTCTCTCTGTTGTAATTTATTTTGTGCAACTTTTCATTTATTTAATATTTTTTGGACGCGTTTTGGCCAGGCCTGGTTTCGCGATGAAGTTGGGTGGCTGATCCTGTACGAATTAGTTATCGATGCGAGAAAACAGATCTTTCGGCAAGGTGTCAGTAAATTCTTTGATCCAGACCACCGTGCGGTCAGCCAGCTGGTCCACGTTCACAATGATCCTTGATATTTCTCGGAAGACAATCGCGCGACCCGAGAATTAAACGGATTCTCTGTTTCCCCGGGTTCGTTCAGTCGGAACACGATCAAAGATTCATGACGCGAACACTAAAATTTCTAAAAGTTCATGGGATTGTTGGCGGGACGCCAGCACGGGAAACCAGGGATCTGTTTCCGTTGTAGCCTCCGCAATTTCTACGGTTGCAATCGCGGCCCTGAGCGACCATCGACGAGTGCATCGCGATAGAAATAAACGCGCAATTATTCTCAGTGCGGTTCGATCGATAATCTTATAACGAGGGACGGCCGCTCTTATGGTCCCGATCCTCTCCACGTACCGTTGACAGCGTTCCAGTAATTTCACGTCAGCGTGTACCAGGAAAACCAGTCACAGAATTGGCCGAACGAGTGTTTCAGCTATTGGGAGGAGTGGATGATTTATCAATCCGTGAAACAGAGTCGCCGGATCGGCTACTCTTTATCTTTACCGGACTGAGAATGTGTGTCTTTCTTCTAGAAATTATTATGTATTTGGTGTTCGGTCCAGTAGATATGTACCCGAGGAACCTGCAGGTCGAAGTTTCGATCCTGTGGAATCAATGGTTCTCAGAAGTTATGGTCGTTTCAAGTTGAGCAATTCGTAGTGGTTTTCACAGATAAGGGCGCCGCCATATTGGTTTACAGTGTCTGTACCTTCGACCATATGTACCCATAGACAAGGCATAGGTATAGTATGTGCAAACGATGCTGTGTGACGAGATCCAAAAGTATCTGGTGCCCACAAGCCTCCATTCGAGATCTTTCAAAATGGTGGATAGTGTATGAGACGAAGCGAGTGCACAGTACAGAAGTATATTTTACAAGTCCATCGTTTGATAAAAATTTGAAAAAATGGATAAGATATATATATATATCCATTTTTTATATTTTTATATATACAGGGTGTCCCACATAAATGATAACACCTAAATATCTTTCGTATTTACAGTCTTATCAGAAAACTTCGGAGGACAAAGTGACGCTATTGCAGGGGGTAATATAATAATAAAGAAAAAAATTTTTGATGTCGTGTTTTTAAATGAAATTGCAATGTCACCGATGTTTTTTAAATGGAATAGTATATTTTTTTGCGACAGCATGATAGACAATAAAAAACTGAATTTAGTGGATACCACCTTTTTGACCTATTATTGTACTACTGTAAATACGTATTTCAAATAAGAGTAGATGCCTGAAAAGTAATACTTATTATTTATAGCTAATACCGAAAATACCGATATTTTACCTTAGCAAATACCGGTATCACGAAATTTCAAAATAGCACGAAATACAGTAAAATATCCATAAATGTCTTAAAAGTGTGGCCTTTAAAAGTCCCGGAGCTATCCCCACTACTGCGGGATATACCGTCTTGAGTGAGACCGCCTAATCCAAATTTCCAACTTCTTTATTTTTTTATAAGACTGCGATTACCATATTTGTGGCATTTTTCTAAGAACAATGATACCACATATGATATAATTCCGATGATATTTACTCGTGTAATAGACAGTTAAAGTTTCGGGCGTATAGGAACTGTTTATATCCCATACGCCCGAAACTTTAACTGACTATTACTCACGTAAATATCATCGGAATTGTATCATATGGGGTATCATTGTTCTTAGAAAAATGCCACAAATATGGTAATCGAAGTTTCATACAAAAATGATGAGAAATAAGGAAGTTGGCAATTTGGATTAGCTATGTTTACATTTCTCGGCGACGGACGCCTCTCGAGCTCGGCTGTCCTTTTCTACGTTCGGCAACACTCAAAGAATAGTGACTGTGGTGCATAAATGTCCCTCGGCAGACCCGTGCTAGTGACTTGTATGGATAATTTACTGTACTGGTATTCGGTATACCGGTGTAACGGTATTGCAATCCCTAGCATTATGTGATATTTAGTGAAAATGTGGTGACTATCAAACGCCAATCAAAAAATCATTGCACTAGATCGTTGCAATGATTAATTAGCAACGATTAATTAACAGCATCGAAGAGGCTATATGTATTAAAAAGTCATGCGAAGGCTTTTTAAGCTGTTTTCAGCTGCCGAAGGAGTCAAGAAACGATCGACCAGATTGTGACAATCTGAAAGTCTTCGGGTCCGCCGTAATGATTCCTAGCGACGATTTTGATCTGTGGTAAGAATTGCAGAAAAGAAAGGAATTGCGAAAATTTGCGGTGTCCGAGAGGAAGTCGCATTGGCAAAAGGCAGGGCGCGCGTCATCTGGAGTGTTTGGCGACAAAATCTTGCGGATTCGCGGGGAGTAACCTGGGCGATAATGGGGCTTGATGGGAATAACGCGATGTTAGCCGAGCAATTCAGCTTGAGGGATGTAAGTGTGCGGACAGGGTACAATGTGTATCTACATGGCGTGATGTCGTTGTGAGGTGGAGGCGGGGCGACTGGCCGGAGGTTTCATAACACTTGGAAACAGGTGGCGTTCCCTCGTCTTATTACCCCCGACTATTTCACACGAGAGTCGATTGCCACGTACCGAGCAAACGAGTCGAGGTGCCGAGGCGTCGATGCGCTCGCACCGACCATAAACGGCGCCGAACCCTTTCCTCGGACGAACTCACTGGTTCCTTTCGTCGGCCATCGTTGCTACTTCCCACTTCGTCTCTCCTTCTTTAACGATAAACCAGCCAAACCACCGGTCTCAGATTTTTTAGTTTGCAATTGTTGAAATTGTAAGGTCGCTCCCGTTGGAATTGATTATGCATTTTTCTTATCAATGTACGCAATGTTTCTGTGGCTCGGGAACGGCAAATATCGCAAGGTGTATACACGTAAAGAAAGTATAATACGTTTCTTTAAATTGAATCTTGCCGCTCGCTTACGAACGCGGCCAATGATAATGAGGTAAACAAGCGGACATCGACAACAACACGCGACGAAGCCAATGAGAGAAACGAGATAGGAGTGAACAAGACTGAGAATATCGTGAAGTAAATTTGTTTGGAGTAATTTGCGCAATCGAACACAAGGGAATTGACATAAAAGGGTAGAATAGACTTTAATGTCGTTTGTCACAGGTAGGATAAAGTAATGTACATAGTAGGAGACATCAGTTACAAATAAATTAAACTCTTTGTTACAGAAACTCAATATTGTTTATTGGACCGTGTCAATCCCTACAATAGCACTATTAACATTATATACATTTATCTATATATATAAAAATGGATGTTTGTACATATATGATTAATAGACTTCGAAACTGTTTGACAAATCAACATGAAACTTGGCACATATATGTATTTTTTCATGGAGAAGGTTTTTACGCTACTCATTTTTTTGTAACTCGCCGCTGTAGATGGCGCTGCAATCTATACCGTTGAACCTATCGCTATGAAAATTGGTATACATAGGTATTTGAGCACGAGGTATTTTATACTGCGAAACACGTTCGGACACGTTCAAGGTCAAGTCTTCCTGGGAAAAGGCTTTGTATCTTTCAAGTCTACGTTCTTTATTTTAACTACTATTTCAACAATAAATTGTTATTAATGAATTAATAATGTTCCCCAGGGTTATCATCTATATATATATATATATATATGTATAAATGGATGTTTGTATATATATATTAATATACTTAAGATCAAAAATCTAAATTCTCCTCACATTTAGCACGGGCGAAGGGGGCTGCTAGTTGCATATAATTCGGACTGCGTAATTAGTAGACTGCATTCGAAATAACAATTGTTTATAATTTGTTCGAAGGAGTCTCGTTATTTCTTCAACGATTCTAATCAGATGAAACCAACACATTCGCGTTCTTTTAATCTGTTCACTGCTTTAAATTACACTAGCTCATTGTTGTCATAAATGTATAACATTCGCAGTCCAATAATTAGGTTCTGAATTTTTATACTTGATTCTATATTCCTGACATTTTTCGGATTGAATTGAGTCCAAATATGTAGCTAAAATTTGTACAATAAATAGTATAGTATACGAACTGCTTACGTATGAAACAAACACGTTTTGGCACAATAGGAAATTCAGATATCGTTCGGATAATCGTGGTTCGATTGCATCGTGAATTAAATAAGTAATTATGGTTGAAACGGTGTCGTCTTTGGTATCGTTACAATCGGAATAATGTTCCGAACGTGTTGATGAAAGTTACATAAAAGAGTAATCAAATTATTTTCCAAGACGTTGCCATAAGCGAACTGCTTGTCCGCATCCGTCAGAGTAGAGTTTCGTCAAAATTTTAAACAAACTTCTGCGTTACGATTTTGGGCGTGAGTTATTTGGCATCTTAATAAGTTACCTTACAATTTTCGAATTCGCTCTGGAGTAAAGGTAATAATTTTCGAGATTTCTTTTCTTTTAGATGGAACCTATCTGGATCGCGTGACCTCTCCGGTACAGTCCTGAGGCAATGAACCCGTCTAGCTAAGAGAAGACTGTACAGCTTAAAAGATATGTGGTTTCAGTTTCGAAAAATTAGAGTCGCCTTAAAGTCTTAAGCACGCTCTCGTCGAAAAAGAAATTGGCAAGATTTCGCGATGAATGTGCTGGAAATTGACGACGCGGAAATTGAAACGCTTCACTCTGCGTTTTCAGTCCGGTTTTACATTAGTAATCTAAAATACTAATAATCGATAAACTACTTCAACGATTTTGCAATCGATCGATTGCGATTCGCTAGTTCGCGCGATTAAAATCTGTCTGAATTTGGTGGGAATATAAATATTAAGGCGTCTCTTTCGATTTATCTCGCGTAAGTTAGAAAAAGACGTAAAAGATAGACGTTTCACTGGGGTTATGAAATTCCGTATCGCCGAGATAGCTCGCTAATGGCATGAAATTACTTTTACAATAAATGTCTTCGTCGTCGCGGAAAATTCTTAGTCGGAAGTTTTACGTTTCCCTCTGTATAGATTTCATTTCTGCGTGTTACAATGGCTTCACATGCCGCCGCCCCGAACAATGTTGTCTCTCTGGCCTTTTGTGTAAACGAAACAAGTCTGCTGCATCGTTGCGTAGTGTATAAATCGATCGAGCACGATTCGTCTACATTGGTATTGCGATCGAATCGTAGATAAGTTGTTTCCGATAATCTCGTGTCACTTTGAACCGACGCGACTCGCAAAATATTCACGCGACCATTTACCGAGCGATACGGAGTGTCTCGTTCGAGTACGATATTCATCCTTCTTAATTGCTCACCGTGCAAAATATATTATTTGCGATTTCAAGGACGCGTTAAAAAGTATTTCATCGATTAACAGATTCTCGACTTCATTCTAAAGACCAGAGCTTCAAAAATGTTTACGGTTGTTCTTCCGTTTATGGCAAACATTTTACATTAATTTAAAGAATACATATGTGACGCATGCGCACAGCACGAACATAAAGTACAAAGTCGGTAAAGTAGAGCGCGACATCGAAATGATAAAAATTATTTTGTCGAGTCGGGAAAAATCCTTCTGGCAATCGTCATTTTAGTCAAAGAAGAACCTATCTTCAAAACTTCATCGAATTCTGATTTTTGCTATAAACGGAAGTTTCGCCATGTCTACGCATTGGAACTCTACCAGATTGTAATCGTTTTTATTGAACGTCTGCATATATCTTTTCGTTGATATTCGTTGAACTGTTTCGAGAGTTCCACATAGTTTAGACGAGTTCAATTATTGGGTCCAGAAACACCGTGATGGATTGAAACAATTCAATTTGCATATTCCCTTTGGAAGCTGATAAACATACACGGTCTCGCCATTTGGCGTGGCATGCGAGAACACACTTACGGATCCACGTATAATGGACGAAGTAAATAACTAGGGCCCGCGCGACTGTGTACACATATACCTACACATCGCGTACAGATACACTCGTATGCAGGTGTGTGCGTACCAATGTGTGTGTGTGTGTGGCAGCGCGTTTAAGAGTGGGTCGCCCTTAATTCAAGTACATCGCCGCCCGCTGTATTTTTCTATCATTTCAAAGCAATTGCACGAGGGCTGGTTCTCTCCTTATTCCACTTATATTCCCGAGGAGTGAATTTGCAGTTCATTTCCACGGCGCTGGTTCACTGAATAACCAAGGGGACCCCAACGGTTTAACGCTGCGGCTGCGTAAAATATAAATTATGTTTTTGAAATCGTGTTGCCAGACATTCAATTTAACGCGGGCTACATTCGAATCGTTACCGCGAGCCATTCCACCCCAAAGGAGCCGAGCTTTAAGGGGATCTTCCGATCTAAGCAATAATTTTCTAAGACTTGGACGTTTTTCTAAAGAAAACAGATGCTTGTTTTAAATCCAGGTTTGTGTATACATACAGTGGCTCACGAAAGTATTCGAACGCTTACCTTTACAAATTTTAATGAATAAAATAAGATGTACTAAACTAATCTGTATAGAACAATTTGGTATTTATAGTGAGGGGGAAGTCTCAAGATTATATGAATAAAATTTGAAAAGAATTCAACAACGTTGACAAAAGTTATGATATATTTATTCGAAACACGCATAATAAGTGACTCACAAAAGTATTCGAACGCTACATGTATTATTACATTATTCAATGTTAATATTTTGTTGGACCACCTTTAGCAGTAACGATGTGTCTCAATCGACGTTCCATACTATAAACTAATGATTTCGTAAAAGTACACTGAATGAAATTCCATACTTCTATGATGTTTTGTTTCAATACCTCCTTTGAAGTTATTTCATATTTATTTAATCTTTTTCCGGTTTCAGCCCACAAATTTTCAATTGGATTTATGTCTGGACTTTGCGGTGGAGTAGTTAACATGTATGTGGTGTGTTATACATGATCCATTGTTTCACAATTCCTGCATTATGCTTGGGATCGTTATCTTGTTAGAAGTGGAAGTCTTCTAATAATTTTAATTTACGGGCACTTTCTTTAACGTTGTTCCTTAAAATATTTAAATACTTATATTTATCGAGTATTCCAACAATGAATACCTTTCCGGTGCCACTTGCTGCCATACACCCCCACACCATAACCGATCCACCTCCGTGTTTCACTGTTTGGTGTAAATTTTTAATTTCCAATTCCGTATTTGGTTTTCTCCAGAAATAAATTTGAACACCTGAGCCAAAGATGTTAAATTTAAACTCATCCGAAAAGATGACTTAATCCCAGAAAAAATTATCTTTATTGAAATATGCTTTTGCAAAAACCAGTCTTTTTTCGATTTACCGCATTAATATACGGATTCTTTCGTGGTACTCTGCCATGAAAATCATTATTTCATAAGATTCGTCGACATAATTCGGGATGAACTTCTTTGTGAAACATATCAGCTACCATATTTGTGAGTTTAGGAGCGGATAAAGTAGGATTTTTTTTTTATTTCGCGAATGATAACTTTCTGTTCTCTCTCAGTTAATTTCTGTAGTCGACCTGTGAAACAATTGATCATATATAACACACCACATACATGTTAACTACTTCACCGCAAAGTCCAGACTTGAATCCAATTGAAAATTTACGGGCTGAAATCAGAAAAAGATTAAATAAATATGAAATAACTTCAAAGGAGGTATTGAAACAAAACATCATAGAAGTATGGAATTTCATTGATTGTACTGTTACGAAATCATTAGTTTATAGTATGGAACGTCGATTGAGACACATCGTTACTGCTAAAGGTGGTCCAACAAAATATTAACATTGAATAATGTAATAATACATGTAGCGTTCGAATACTTTTGTGAGTCACTTATTATGCGTGTTTCGAATAAATATATCATAACTTTTGTCAACGTTGTTGAATTCTTTTCAAATTTTATTCATATAATCTTGAGACTTCCCCCTCACTATAAATACCAAATTGTTCTATACAGATTAGTTTAGTACATCTTATTTTATTCATTAAAATTTGTAAAGGTAAGCGTTCGAATACTTTCGTGAGCCACTGTATGTTTTAGTATTTCAACTGCGCAATAGAATTTTCTCAAGTGAAAACACTCAAACTTGGAGCTATAGTTCCTTGAAAAGGACCATAACTAATCCCTTGAGGGTTTCTTAAAGTGCTTTATCAGTTGACACGATTCTGGTCTGAAATAAACAAACTCGAGCAGCGTTGTCGTTATTATCGTTGCGTTCTGCCAAAAAATGATCGGTTCCGGTCAAAGCGAGTAACGCGATCCTCGTGCTCCAGGATCAGAGACGGGAGACTATCCGATCCGTCCAAGTTTCGACTAATTAATCTCTATTGAAAGCAGTTAATGTCAATCACGCCCTAATGGCGCTCACCATCGTCTCTGGCGAGCAACGATTTTGGCTCTACAAGCCGCCATTGTAGTTTCTGATCATTATTTCCAGTGTCTGGATACGGAGAATCCTATTGCGGGATTACGTGCCTTTGGCGAAGTAAAAAGTCCGGATTTTGGAAATTGTATGCACTTGCACTACGGATATAACAAAGTCTAATTATATAATAATTATGCGTAGACGGTGGATTGGTAGATTTTAAACGAACAATGTCTACTAAATTTTATAAAACGCTTATAGTGACTCGTGAAACTCGTGATAACATATGTAGATAAGCGTACTGTGGAATTTTGTGGAAAATAACAATTTTTTAAATCGACTTTAAGAAATAAAAGCTGGACGAAGCTTTTCATAAAGATCTAAGGTAAAGGTACCAGTAGTTGACCATTTTATAGAAAAACATAAAAAATCAGATTTTTATAAGCTGTACACTTTTCATGAAAGTGAACCTCGGATGCCATACCATCTGTTCCGCAATTAAACTTTTTATGGAATTGATTTGTTTTATTTCTTATTTAATTCTTCAATTTCTTTAATTTCTAGCATAAGTGGTCAACTACCAACGAATAGGAGGTCAATTACTAGATTTTTGATTTTCAAAAGTGGAACTTCTGAAGCGATTACTAAATTTTTAAACGTGTTTCTTAAATTTGTATAAGTAAACGTTTTTTAAAAAGTGGCCTCGAAACATAATTTAGATTTTGATGACAGAGTAAGTGGTTACTATTGTTCGCATGGAAAACTTCTCTTAACTGGTCAACTACTAGTACCTTTACCTTAGTAATGACAAAACGTTGTTTCTTATTTTTAGAGTATTTTATAAAAGAAGAATTGATAATTGGTGACACATTTTCCAAGTTGAACAGGAAATTCACCATGTCTTTGAGACAGCTACTGTAAGATATATTATTATCACAGTTTGCCTATAATTACTAGATCTAACCCAGATCTCATTCGGATCTAACCTGGACTATGAGTGACATAGATCTTGGTTGGTATAATAACGTGATGGTTTAGGTTAGATAGGTCGGTGATACGTTTCAAATACAACGCAATTTCATAACTCTATATTTTATAGCAATTTAGGTCTCGTCTACTTCGGCGTCATAAGATTTTAAACAACGTTTAATCAAATATTTACTCTCTATGGAACGTATCTCAATTTCCTCTTGTTTTTCAGACAAGGAAGAAAGATTTTGCACAGAATCGACATCATAATCTTTTCTAATCGCTATTTTCAGCTCTTGCCTCGAAAGGCTCCACCTGTAAATATTTTGTTCAAACATTCGGGATCCGAGTTTATCTGTTTCCTACCGCAGATTGGAAACACTGAAATTCGGGGAAAAATGTCATAGATCTACACGCGTATAGCTGAAGTTGTGGTCGGAGCCTCCCAAAATATTGTGTGATTTTATTTCACAACTTCGGGACAAAGCGTTCGCAAACTTTCAATGTTCGTTTATATCTTCTTTCCACGCGGTATCAAGTACTAAATTTGAACACAAACCTTGTTCTTTTTTTATGTTTCAACAACAAAGTAAACATAGAACATATTTCCTGTTCCTTTTGTCTTGCATTAAATTATTATATATAAACATATATTACATATAAATATAAATTGTCTTACTCTGCTGGGACCCGAATAGATTTTAATGATAGTCGCGAAGAAGACCACGGGGCAAGAGTAATCGAAGAAAAGTGCTTTTCCCTGGTACATTCGTTGAACAAATATTTTCTGTTATTCCAGTCGTTATCCTCCCATTGGAATTTAAGTTTTAACGCGGTCACTGTGTATTTTCGGAAAAAATGGCGGCTCCTTTGTTCTTAATAACGTTAGACAGTTTGGCCAAGACTGAAAGCCTTGTCCGCCATTTTGCCCGCGCTCCGATAACGCTATCCGAGGCAATTCTCCCGCGCTTTGTAATTTTCTGCAGTTTGCCTTTGTTTCTAGCGCTTTCGCACAGATTGGAGCCGCATAGGACAAGATAGACTTTAATATCGCGGCTAGATCTTTCCGGTTAGGCTACGCCTTTATCGGAGTCCGCTTTTCGAGCTGATTCGACGAGCGGAAGTCGTGCGCCGTGGCTCAAAGCGTGCCTGCGGTTCGATTTCGTTGCGCAGACGGTCGATCGAATAAACAGCTTTTTAATTATGCCGCGTAATTAATAACCTCGCCCGGTGATCGAAGTTCCAGCGGGAAGTTTCGAGCGCCGAACTTCCACGGAGGACAAGTTTCCTACTCTTTCGCTATTTGCTATCGCGTTATCTACACGGATCGATCTGTCAAACGAGGTCGCCATATTCCGAACGGCAAATTCGAAACCCTCGATAAAACGAAGGAACACCTGGTGTTCTTTGTGCTCGAAAGTTGCCGAGGCAACTGTCGTTTCCACCGGCTCTTTGTTTTTTCCTCGCATATAACGAGCTTCCGCGTTTCCCGGCGACCCCTTTCGAACAATATTTTTCCCCTCCTAACAATGACCTCGGCTTTGATTATGCATTCCGCAAACGTAAGACGCAACGCCACCGTCTCCGGAGCATTTACACGCGGCGCGCACCGGCTACAGGACACCTTGCGTTTTCGCATATTTTGAAAAAACTGCGGCCGGATTTCCGCCGAGAAACGAGGAGACGCTCGGATTTACCGTGACTCGCGAAACAATTCGAAACCTCGTTCGTGCAGCTCCGAATAAATAAAATACCACTCGAGATAAATCATATGCAAATAAGGCGAAACTTCCGTTTATAGCAACGATCAGAATTCGATGAAATTTTGAAAATAGGTTCTTTTTTTACTAAAATCACGATTGCCGGAAGGATTTTTGGCGCGTCGAAAAAAAATTTTTTATCATTTCAATGTCGCGCTCTACCTTACCGACTTTCTATTTTGTATAGAATATAAAGCCTAGTTCACCTCACAGCGCAATCAAAATTCACACATGTTATCTATAAACGAATCCTCTTTAGTTTAAAGTAATACATACAGTAGCGGACAAAAGTTTAAGACCGCTCTAAAGAAGACGATAACTTTTTTAATATTGTACTATACGATTTGAACTTTTTTGGGAAGCTAGAGCAATTAGTTTACTAAAGGAGGTGAAAAGAAATTTTTTCGAAACGATTTTCGGCAATAAATCATGAAATTTTCCATACATTTTACATTAATTTCCAGAATATATATATAACGCATGCGCACAGTACGAACGTAAAGTACAAAGTCGGTAAGTCAGTAGTCGGTAAGGTAAAGCGCAACATTCAAATGATAAAAATTTTTTTTTCAACGCGTCAAAAATCCTTCTGGCAATCGTCATTTTAGTAAAAATAGAACCTATTTTCAAAATTTCATCGAATTCTGATTTTTGCCATAAACGGAAGAACAGCCAATCGACTTTCTTCACAGGGATGGTGATTGCCGAGGTTATTAACGAAAAACAAGGACCAGTTAGAGCGCGTCTACTGCAGATGTTTTAAGACACGCCCTGCGATCTACGAGTCAAGGCCAACATCACAGTTCAACGATAAAAATGTTCAGAAAATGCTACGATATTAACCCCTTGCCTTACGATATCGTGTCAGACTCGTGATGAAGATTCTGAACAGAGTCTATTTTGCTTTCGTCGATGTACAGTTATCGGAGAACGTGTACATTTTCCTCTTTCAGGAAATTACAGACTACAAAGAAACTAATCGCTGAACCCGTAAAATAAATCGTAGGGCAAGGGTTGAAGAGGATCCGATAAGTTTTTGACGTATCGAATTGGACTTGAAGTATTGGCGATCAGAACTTCGAGCGAATAAAAAATGCACGTCGGAGTTAGGATCTGAAAATAATATCGCAACTATTATAGGAGCGTCGAGATAACAGATAGAAAATGTGGAGCGGATCCAATCGCGTTTGTAAAAGTTACTGCAACTATGTACATATGTACATGTGTACCGAAACAGGGTCGCAAAAGTTTCTTCGAGAATTGCAGTGATTCTAATAGCGGCATGCATCATAAAAATGTATACCCGTTAAAACTTGCACGATCCGTCCGATCTAACAACGGGGAAAATTTCAAAATAACTTACAGAATAGGAAGAGCAACAGAGATTGGCCGCGAAGGGACGCTGGATGTGGATTCGGTTTGCAGAGACCATCGACCGGTCACTCGGACAGCGATGCGAACTCACGGACAAGATGGGTGGGCGCATGTAAAATTGAAATTACAATCCCAAGCAGTCTTTTCGTTATTCGAACAGTTTCTTTCGCTATCTTTCTCCTCTTTGGTTGAACAAGCGTGAAAAGTTGGGGTGTATCTTGAAGCAGAGCTGGAGGAAACGAGACGAAACCTGGAATATTTGGACTACTGGAATTGAAACAATGAAGTAGTGGTAATTTCGAATACGGAAGGCTCTCGCAACTCCGGCTGCTGGCAACATGGGGCGGGAAGGCCGGGTGTCTGAGGGTCGGTATTGTTGATTCGTCTCTTCTCTCCTTCACAGCCGTTAGGTAGGATCATTGTGGGAGCAATGATAACCCTGGCAACAACGGATAATAGTCTGTGTAACCGCGTCGGGGGAGGCCTGCGGTTGTTACAGCTCGTGCTCGCATCTCACTTCGATGCTGCTCTCGCTGCAAATTTAAAAATACTTTTTAAAAACCACGCTTGTATGCACTGAAAAGGAGAAAATCATTTTTTAGTCATTAGTGACTGTAAATAAAATCGTGGAGCGCTAATCTTCGTGAGTGCTTCACGCTTTTATTTATAGTCAATAATGCCTAAAAAAATTATTTTCTCCTTTTTATTTTAATATAAACGTGGTTTTAAAAAAGCATTTTTATATATATTTTTATTTTCTACTTTTTAGTCCTTTTTAAATGGAACGCAAGATATAGTAATACTGGTGAGGTGGTTCACTTGGGAAGGAAGGTGTTATAATTGGTGTAACCACGCTCTCTATTGGAAATCGCGACGCTTTATTAGTGTATTAGTTTATTAGTGATATTTAACAGGTTCCCAAAAAAACAAGGGAGAATGTTTAGCAAAAAAAGTGGGGATGAAAATTGCCGAGTGAGTTCGCTTGTCGAGAAAACGTGCTATGCGGACATCCCTTGGTCGCGCGAGACCATCTTCCAGGTATATACGTGTACCTGGTGTAGCTGGACTCGTCGTGGCCAAGGACACTCGTTGCTGGAATCGTTATGGGCCCGGGCGAGTCTGGTTGCCAGATGTGTTGGGAAAAAACTCTATCGTAAACTAGCTCGCCACGGGCCTACGTAAAAACTGTATCTAAACTTTTGGTACAACGGGATGCCGGTTTTCACCGACTCCAGATTTGACCGACAATGACTTTGGCCGAAGACGCCTTTAACTCACAACGACTTTGATCGACAACAAATTCCGCTAACTGAGGTGGTCGTCACTTGAGTAAACACCACACTGAGCTCCTTCGGTGCGAAGTAGAGTGGGGATGAGTCAAAGTGGGAACGAGTGGTGGAGTAGGGAGCGCTGTCGCGCGGAGTGGGGAATATTTAAATATTCTTTATCTCCTAAACGCAGTTTTTTAAAAACATTTTGTGTAGTATTGCATTGTCATCCAGTCTAAACCTCCACGTCATCTGAGCCATGTCTAAAGTTCCAAGTCTCTGGCTCATCGGGAAGCGGTTTAAAATTCGATTACAAGATTTGAGACATACAACGCAACGACAACAGCGACACGGTAAGCTAATATAAGCGTGGTAATAAAAAGGCTCCGGCGGCGGCTCTGTGATACGCTTCTGCATCGCTGTGCACCGCTCGAATCCGCTACCGGAGGGTTGCACGGGACTCACGACCCCGTTTTATACTCTGATACTTCACGCTATATACCCGCTCGCTGATTGGGAGTATCTCAAAACCGTACCCGTGGGGGCTGTCCACAGCCAACCCTCCGAACAACCATAGACGCGGCGAATCTTCGAAAACGCAACACCCGTCGATCAGGACACCGATTTTTTACCAGCCCGAAGTTAACGCTGTTTGCCGACCCTTGGGTACAACCAGGTTTCAAAGCTATCAATTCTTGATTTGCACGCGAAAGTCAATTTTTATGGCCACGGGCCTGCACGAAATAATATGACACTTTACACGGTTGCTCACCAATCTCGATCAGCACTCGAGCAAACCATAGTAGGGTAAACTGTACAATGGTTGGCACCCTAAATCAAAATCGTAGTAAAAATCTTTTTTTTTCAACCCTTAGCACTCGAATGGTGACTCTGAGGCACCATTAAAAATTGCTGTACCATTATTCAAAATATTGTATACATTATTAAATACATGGGTATCTAATCAATTACTAAACAGTTCGGTATTGTATGAGGTATTACATCAATATCCATACAATTTTTAAAATCATAGGGAATGGAAATATTCCAGGTAGGGAAAAATGTTTAATTTTCTAGTTAAAGTAGCTCAGAGTGCAAAGGGTTAATGTTTAAGCAAGCTTAACTTTAAATTCGTTGGAAATAACATAAAAGTGTTTTGAAATTAATTAGAATGCAAATCATTGGTCCGAAATTGGCGAAGAGAATATTTAAAAAGATAAAAGTCAAATGCTTACGTTGATTTCAAGTTGAAAGAAAGTTGATACGGATGGATTTGGAAGGGTTCAGCGAGGAAATCGTCGGAACAGTCGAAAACGAGCACCTTGGAAGGGTTAAAGACTCTGCTAATGAACATTCGAGGTCGCCTAGAGGCAGTATCGGCGTTGGCAGAGTTGCGTAATGCGGCCACGTAATAAATCACTGAGCAAATAACTCGCTGCTCGAGGAGACCACCTGAAAAACCCATAAATCTTGCCGGTGTATGGGCCTACGATGCGTCAATTGCTGTTTAAGGACTTTCTCGGAGACGATTTGTTTCCTTCCGATCGAAGAGCGAATCGGATCCGCCTAACGAGCTGAAAACTGTCTGGGAACAATCCTAATAAATTTACCCGTCCTCTTTTTCTCCGGAACGGATCCACCTACAATTTTTCCCAAATATGCTGATACGTAAGGTACCGTTTCATCGACCACCATAACTCAACTAAATCTAAACTGTACGTCCAAAATATTCGACCGACAAAGAACGAATGGATTAACTTATTTCTGAAATTAGGACACTAATTAATTATAATAGCGAACAATTTTTTATTTAGAATTTTTAAAAAATTTCTTTACACGGTTACAAAGTGCAACGAGTCTTAATCTCTTAGGCTTGAGGTATTTAGATCGGACTAATTCATAAGTTCGTTCACGTTTGAGTCATATATGTATGATTCACCTTGACCTCCCATGATTCACGACTACGCTTTCAATTAAGTCGCATTAAGCTATTTAAAGAGCTGAAAGAAAGTGGCTCTGAATTTAAAGGAATTTGTTCGTTATAATTACAATTAAGTCGCTCTCGGACGAATTCTACTGTAATTAACTATTTTTACAGTGTTATTTATAGCTTCTACTTGACGTCGAGCTAAATTGGTAATACGAAACTTGAGGGACTATGTTAATCAATTTTTTTAACGAAGTGCACAGTATTATGGCACGGCAGGTATAAATGGGTGAAGTCGTGTAATTGTACACTCGATCACTCGGTCACATTTTTTATCGATTTCCATCGTCGTCGGATTTGGAAAAAATCATTTGAACTTTTTATTAGTGAAAAGTGTCGAGCTGAAGACGTAATATCGAGAACAATAATCGGACTGCGATATACGTGTGCTCGTTTTAAAGAGCTGGTACATTTTTTCACAATGAAGCATGTTGAAAAATAGGGGGAGTATTTGTTTCAATTTTCCAAGTTCAGAGGTCGCTGGTACTTACGAAAAATTGTAATGTCTATAATGTTATATTGTTTTTTTATGGTTAGGATTGACACAAGTTTTTTTATTTTATTATTTCGCACACCTCCCTTATTTACACTGTTTACAATTTACAACACCCTTACCTGCGAACAAAGAAACGACATTAAAGTATTTATTTAAAATGGCAATTCCCTCTTTAATATCCTATAATTATCATACAGTTTCCTTCTCTATTTTTCTCCTAGATTTTCCCTCTATCGGGTTAGTACTCTGACTTTCCGCTAGATTCAAACTTAACGAAATATACAGGGTGTTCGACTACAGGTGGGAGAAAATTTACGGAGTGGTTCTTAACGATGATATAAGACGAAAATGAAGAATAAAAAAATTGCGATTTCGGCTTCGTTATTTAGCTATTAACAATTAAAAATCAACAACGCGTCTAACAAAAGTGTACATTGTGTACATCAAAGAGTTCAATGTTGTCCAACGATTTGTTAAACATTTTCACCTCGCTAGGAAAAATTTATAATTAATGAACTTTACTAAAATATTAAAATCAAATAATTTATTAATAATTTTAATAGCTAAATAACGAAGCCGAAATCGCAATTTTTTTATTCTTCATTTTCGTCTTATATCATCGTTAAGAACCAACCCTTAAATTTTCTCCCACCTGTAGTCGAACACCCTGTATTTTCTCTACATGTCTATAAAAATAATTTGACGCATTCGAAGAGAACAAAGACTCTAAACGAACTGAAACGATTTGGAAAAACGTTGAGAAAACGAATAGAAGTAGCGCGGGTAACCGAAAGGTCCTCGGACGAAACAGAGAACGTTATCAGTGGCGGTGGATAAATTACGAATTAATTCGTTCCGCGGCGTTAAACGATTATGAGTGGTACACGCGAACACGAAATTCCCGATGGGGCGAGATTTTCAAAGATTACGACGGCGTTCTTCTGTATATGCATGCGGTCATGAATATGAACGAGCGTACTTTCCTGGCCGCGCTATTACCGGGCGATGGGCGGCGCGGCGGCAACGAACGCGATGAAATCAAGGGAAACAATAAGGCGAACGCCGCGGAACCTTTCGAACTCCGAAGAGAGAGGAAAACAACACCGTATCCGATTCCCCGCCGTTATATATTTCCTCCACCTGTATCTCTCTCGCCTAACGGAGTATTATCTATCGATTCCGATCGTCCGACGAGAACTAACCACGCCGCGTCCGCCCGGCTCCAGCGATATCAACTTTCGCCGCGCGCCGTGTATGAACTACCCTAATACTGATTCGAATTCTGGATCGAACAAAGCGGCCCCGGATAGAGAAACTTAATCTTCCGTGCACGCGGTCTGGAACCTAATGAATGCCGGTAGTAATACAGACACGGTAAAAGCCGTCGTTCCCTTATCGTCGCTCTCTGAATTCATAACGGGTCAGCCGAAAAACACGGTTACACGTTCCTCTTTAACCTGTTAGGGGGTGGACTCGTTTCGAGGATTACGCGCCTTCTCGTTTCTTGATAACGCAGAGGTGGGATATTTCGGCAGCGAAAAACGCTAGATGAAACATCTCAATCTAGTAGGCCGCAAACGTTTTATTAACTTCCCGATTCTTAGGGAAGTTACTGTAATTACCCCAAAAATCGAAAATCAAGTTTTTAGCAGATCTTCACGATTCATTATATCAAATTGTTAGTATGTTTATGTGTGTGTGTGTGGCAGTTTGTATGTTGTCAAATTTTTCGTTAACGTTTTCTGAAAAAGTAACAACGCGATCAGAATGATGAACGATGCAATCGATGTGCCCCGTCGTAACTTGCAAGGAGAGTGCAAGGTCTTCGGGTCACCGATTTGGTTGATATTTTGTATACTTATAGATCTCGATCTCTCATTTACGAATATATACCATTATAGGTGCAAACACTCAATAATTGTTGAGATATTTAATAAACAATATATTACAAATATGTAAGTACAATATACTATATTGAAAATATGTAAGTACAATATCATTAAATTTATCGTATACCATATTTTGGCTTCCTATATTTATTTTATTTCTTCTGTTTCCTGAGACGAGAGGATAATTTACTACATATATTATTCATTTCGGTTAATTTATTTATAATTTATTAAGACCTTTGTACTTTAATTTATAATAATTGTATAATATCTTGTAAATAAGACGACATTACACAGTGAATAAATAATACAAATAAATAAGAAAAAAAAATATTTTTACCCGGGCTGGGATCGAACACTAACCATATAGTATCTCTATAGAACTTTATTTATTAAATATCTCAACAATTATTGAGTGTTTGCACCTATAATGGTATATATTCGTAAATGGGAGATCGAGATCTATAAGCATACAAAATCTCAACCAAATCGGTGACCCGAAGGCCTTGCACTCTCCTTGTTAGAGCTGATTAGATTTTGGTCCATATTGGTCAAGTAGTTTTTTAGATTTTTTAGTTTTTTTTTGAAAGAAGTTCAATCAACAATGCAATTTATACGAGAGAATGGAAATTTTCCACCGAATAAACAGACGTAATTATATATTTCATATTTATTTAAAACAATTTTTTTTAATTACGCAACTAATGTTAATGTTACCGCTTACAATGATCAAAAAATATCCCAATATCCCGACGTCAAAACGAATTCAACGACCTACTACACGATGACTTTCAGATGACCACGAAAGAAAATATCGCCATGAATCAATTGCCAGAATACAATTTGAAATATTTCGGCGGTACGTAATAGCAACGCCTCGCATTTAGAGGTAAACAAATGAACGTATTGATCGATTCATGACGATATTATCTTTCAAGGTCGTCTGAAAGTCATCGTGTAGTAGGTCGTTGATTTCGTTTTGACGTCGCCTACAATATTATGAAGTTGAAAATACCCAGTCCATTAAAAGACATGACAGCGACCTTGATTTTTTTGTTGAGAAAAGATTTTGTTTTAATTGAAAAAATTGCAATTTCTTGTCGGTTAAATACTGATTAACTTTGGTAAGAAACATTTTTCTGCCCGACCCACAGTGCGGCATGCAATGGACAAAAATCAAAATAATCATGGTTCGATTCTAATTTAATTATCCAACAAAATCATCAGTCAGTAAGCAAGGAATGTGTATGTAAAAAGTAGTATCCAAGAAAATTAATAAGGGATCAGTAACAACTAAGAGTTTATTGTAGTATAAATACTAAAAAATTAGATTACTCCTGCCATACTTGCTCGTTTAGATTCGTTTTTGTTTTAAACTGTTTGTTACAACTTAGGTACGGAGAATTTGACCAGAGGTATACATAATTTTAACTGACAATTTAGGAATTGCGTTTTTTCCTTAAAATGCAATTGACAAGAAAACGGTTCAAAACATCCTATAATTTTGGCTGCTCTGTATCAACTGATGTTGTAGTATATTGCTATATAATTTTTTTCTGCGATAAATTGCAAGACTCGATGTTATTTAATTTTTGTTAGAGAAATGCATCCGTAATTGCGATTTGGTTGAAGCTTCAATGTCCAAACACACCTATTCCAAGAAATTATCAAAAGTTAGACGAAAACTGTAGCGAATAATTTAATTTCTGAATAGTTTTCGTTTATGTACTTAAACTTTTTATTTACATGTACATATTACATTTATATTAAAAGTATTATGGTTCCTGAGTAATATGCCGTTTAGTTTATTTCTGGATTTATCTAGCAGTCTGTATTATTAATACATTAATACTGTATTATTAATACTTAATACTAGTAAAAAATACGGTGTTGTGTATAGTCAAATAATTATGCATTATAGTAGATATAATTTTTAACCATATAATTAAAAACTATTTCGAACAAAAGTTGTACAGTATACAGTTGACAACAAATTGCAATAACAGCTAATCAAAGCTCTTCATTAAAAAAAAAATTAAAATAAACTCTTTTACTAATGGAACCTAATATTTTTGGTGCATTAATCGATGCATCTTTGTATTCGCTTTAAAAAATTATTAAGATACTTAGGTCAAAAATTGATTAGTTTAGAAGTTATGATGTTTGTCTCGATTGTCCGTTTACATGCCGCACTGTGCGACCATCCGAAGGGGCTGAAAAATCGTGGGGACTAATTTGCGCCCCACCCTGTACCCCATTTCCAATAAGATAATTGTGAAAGTCTTTACTCGCAAACGTATGGATCGGGTCTGGATTAGGTTCACAATTATTAGGTATACAAATATGGCGTCCCTCGTACGTTTACTCTACGAGGACGGCCCGTGGTCCAAGGGTTAATCGCGAGCACGGATGAGATCGGCTGATCGCATCTCCGGTCGTAGGTTACGCAGAAATTTCCATCTCGCGTAGACGCGGTACGAAGTCTCCAATACCGAAGGGGCGGGTGGCAAAGTGGCGTTTTGTGTTTTATTTCGGTGCGTGGAAAGACAGAGGAAGCGTTCGACTTTAAGCTCAAGTTGAGCGCGCGCACGGGCCACGGACAGGAGCATGAGCACGAGCACGAGCTCGAGCACGAGCATAGTCTGTGGCCGAGGTATTCGGAGGTCAATTGTTCGCTTGATGGAACTCTGGAACTCTAGCCACTCGAGCGCAGGAGCCGTGTCCCTCGCTGCGCGCCTAAAATCTGCAATAGTACCGCAGTATGTTCGTGCTACTTTTACTTATATCTCTTCCGCTGCATGTCTCAAACCCTCCTTTCTTCCTCCCTCTCTCTCTCTCTGTCTCGCACACGCGTTTACTAGTGTTACTGTATGTGCAGTAACCTCTAGGATTCCGTACTCTCGCTAAATCGAAAAACTTTCCCACTCGATGCTCAAGTCAACAGCAGAACGAATCGAAATAAAATGATAGTAGTAGATACGGTCTGGGATTAGAGCCAGCTGGACGAAGCACTTCGGAATGATAACACTTCAAAGTACAACTCTGCCGAAAAAGGAAGAGCCCGCAGATTTTTATTCACGTGAGGTAATAGCCGCACGCAAATTGAAAATTATTTATGTCAATGTCGATTAATTGGGATTAGAGCCAGCTAGACGAAGCACTTCTGAATGATAACAACGATTTTTATCCTCGCGAGGTGATAACTAGATGGCAAATGAAAATTATCTATGCGAATTGCAAAGTGCTGGAGATTGTTCGTTCTTATTTTAATCTGTTTAATGAGCTGGGAATAATCGAGTCGATTAATTGGGATTAGAGCCAGCTGGACGAAGCACTTCTGAATGATAACAACGATTTTTATCCTCGCGAGGTGATAACTAGATGCCAAATGAAAATTATCTATGCGAATTGCAAAGTGCTGGAGACTGTTCATTCTTATTTTAATCTGTTTAATGAGCTGAGAATAATCGATTTTATTAATTGGGATTAGAGCCAGCTGGACGAAGCACTTAGACTAGATGCCAAATGAAAATTATCTATGCGAATTGCAAAGTGCTGGAGATTGTTCATTCTTATTTTAATCTGTTTAATCAACTGAGAATAATCGATTTTATTAATTGGGATTAGAGCTAGCTGGACGAAGCACTTAGACTAGATGCCAAATGAAAATTATTTATGTGAATTGCAAAGTGCTGGAGATTGTTCATTCTTCAATTATGTAAACCTTTTTTCTCTGCTCTAAACTATACACGCGTCCTCATTTGCATGAAAATGCACTGTCTGTTGAAATTTGTACATTTGGTGACAAAAAGATTGCACGGATTAACGTTTAAATGATTTCCATTTGTTTTCTCACCGGAACTGAAATTTGTATCTGTACACCATTTCACGTTTCGTATAATCAAGATTTTGCAAACGTGTTTTCCTTTATTTGATAAAAGTAACGCTTTTACAGCGAGACACAGTGATAGCACGCGTGTGTAAAAAAATAAAAATTACAATCGATTTGAAATATTCCAGTTTAAAATGATAGAAATTATTAATACTTTCGGTGTTCTCTTCACGGGTTAATAAGCTCCCAATATGAAAATTCGGAAACAGCATGATTTACTCGGGACAATTACCGATCACCACCGTATCTACTCATAGGGTTGTCACCCTCGAAGCGAACACAGTGGAATTCCCGTTTTACGCAATAAATGATAGTGTTAATGGAACTGCATAATAAAGTGTGACAATTGACGCTGTACGATTAATTATGAATATTAGTTCAATCATTAAATTTGAGGTGTCGCTATGCGAATGTTGTAGAACGACGTTCACGCACTGATATAAAAGAATGGATAGGAGATCCTTGAAACCAATTCAAAATCGCCATTGCTGGCATTGGCATGATGCGCCACTATCGAAAACCAATGGTACTATGTACTTCCCTTCGCCCCGCGATCACCCGTGAAGCTCTACGCTTTGCCTCGCTTCGCCACGCGCAGACGCACCACTGAAATAATATCAGTGCGCCGACGCTACACGAATGTTCAAATTCACTTTTTGCAAACTTCATTAATCATTACTCAATTCACTTTGTTCTTATAAACCATATTTTTCAAGCTTCCCGCCATTTACTGTAGTACATTTGGTTTTCGATGGGGGCGGTTGCGTCTAAAGTCCTCCTTCAATTTGTATCAATCGCTGTACGGCTGGCTTATGGCAATACCGTATCCATAGTATATATATCAGTGCGTTCACGCCTGTTGCTAATATAACACTGAAGCTAAATATTATTTCTAATCGATGCACGACAACGTGTATACGAAAATACGCGTTGCGTATGTATATATGTACATTGTATACGTGTATACGTGTATACGTATATACATTGTATATGTATACGCGTCGTATAATATTTACCGTAGAGATTCTTCCGTAGATAATCGTAGCTCGTTTGTCTCGGGCAGCGCTATCGATTAAGCATATTTTCTACTTTCTTTCGCAACTTCTAAAGTAATAAACTTTCTTATTTATTTATCGTGCTCGCGCCGCGCCGAGCAGTGTATTAGTTCGGCCCGAGCGACCATAACGAATCCAAGTAAAAATAGTCGGGCCAGTATATTATTTCCACGGTGTATCAGCGAATTAAAAGCTCGGGACGCACGCAGGCTATTTAACGTTCAGCCTTTGACGTCAAGGTGACAAGTTAATCGGATTTTCTAATTCAAGCGTTATCGTATCTCGGTTTTCTTGCGACCCGCAGCAATCGAGTCGCGCGTGCCGACTTGTATGGCTTTCACGTGGAAAATCAACTGTAACAGCAATGCAGCAATATGTAACAGCAATCTAAGCAAAAATTGAATGTTGTCGGCGCGTTGGTTCGATCAATTATATACTTATACACTGTTTACAAAATATCGCAAAATTTTTCTCAACGTTTCGATCTGAATTTAGATCCTTTCCAAGAGATAAACGAAACATTGTGTCTGTAAGGAAACCAAGAAAAAAAACCACACAATTTTAAGTTCAATTTATATAACCCTATACAGGGTGTCCCACGTAAACGATAACACCTAAATATATTTCGTATTTACAGTCCTGTCAGAAAACTTCAGAGGACAAAGTGACGCTATTGCAGGGGGCAATATAATAATGAAGAAAACAATTTTTTATGTCGTGTTTTTAATAGTATATTTTTTTGCGATAGCATGATAGACAATAAAAAACTGAATTTAGTGGATACCACCTTTTTGACCTAGAAATGACCTTGATATGATATGTAAAGGTCAACCCACATTTCATTCGCTTTAACATGATTATTTTTGCTCTAATTTTTGCTTAAAGCTCATTGCGATCGTTATACGTTAAACTGTTAAGCCCATCTAATGCGAATCCGCGCAAAAATCGTTCCTCTTAGCCCCATCTTCTCAAGAGAAAGCACAATGGGGTATTCGTGGTTGATAATTAATCAGTCTTCGAATTTTATGCGAAGTAGAGATTTCTTTCTTTTGTGAATTAGAATCGTGTCTATATCGACGATGGTTTTATTCGTTACTTGAACAAGTTCCAATTTTAATGAATTTCTGATGTATGCGACTGTCCTTTTGCTGAAATATGTTTCTGCGCGATTCTGGTTCACAGAATAAAGGGATCTCTACTTTATATGATAATTAAAATTTGAAGAGATCATTAAAATTACAGTGTACCATATTTACGTGTATGTTCCATGTAAACAGATTCTATTGAATTCTGTTATAACGAAACCAATCACAATTAAGTATCTTCTTAGTTGCATTTCGTTTTGAATAAATTGAATGATCAAAAATTCACCATAAAGAATTTAAAATGTAACTGAAATATGTACTAATGTACCCAGAAGGATTGTCTGCGTAAAAGATGTTGCAGTTTCCTGGCGAAGAAAACTCCCGAAAGTCATAAAAATTCACTATTTACACCGGGGTACTCCCTTAACGCTCATTCTTTACAGTTTCCTAGCTAACCGACCCTACCGAGCAATAAATAGCATAATTAGGAAGCGCAACGATCTCGGTAATTCGCACAGGTTTGGAACCGCAGGTCTCGGTGTATATTAAAGAATTTTTTCACGGTTTTCACGACTGTCTTGTTCGCGGATAGTTATTCGGGGAATAATTTACCTCTGTGAATTTTGTTAACCAACTTGCTGAAAATTTGGGCTCGAATTCTGGTTTGGAGGTTTGCGAATCGCACCCAAGATTGGTTTCTCGTCTCGCGATTTTGACTGCTAAGAAACAACCCCGTCGTTGCATTATCGAGAAATCAGCAGCGGAATTCCGGACCCTTGCAGTCCTCGCGTACGTGGTCCAGCGACGTGTGCACTCGCGCAGAGTCACGCGCGAGCTACTAGACAACTCCCTCGTGGAACATTATTTTCGTTTCTTTCTCTTCCACGAAATTGTTCGATTCTAATCGTCGTTAGAATCGTCGGGTGCGCAAACTCTCTACCGGTAATCTCGTGACATTTTGACGGAAGAGTGTCGGAATAGCGTGATAGACGGGAAATAAATAGTAGAGTAGCAGACAAGATTTAATCTGCGGTATCGCTCAGGTTGTGTTTCGTTTCCATGTTACTCGAATTCCTATGAAATCAAAATACCATCCGCTCTGATATCACTTATTAACAATAGGTTTGGATGGTCTTGTTATTAGCGAACCAATCGAAATTTTTAATACATCGCAAATTACATCAACTTATACGTACATAAAGTGTCTTATTATCGTGTCCCTCTTATCGTCTTGCCGAGCAGCGCGCGATAAATCGATATTCCTCGATCGTTATCACGTAATCTAGTTTAGCAGAACTTGCCAGCGTTTTATATCGCGTTATCGATTATCCTTAATAATATCCGTAAATGTATTTTTAAAATTCCGGCCGCGGGGCTATTCGAATCGATTTTCACGGCGCATAATGTGCAGCGGATCGAATTATATTGGATCAGGTTAGGACACGTTTTTTGGACGCCGTTAGAGTGTCTGAGCGAAGCTGATGACGGGATGCGGCTTGTGTCTAAAAAATGTGTCGTCAGCGCAATATAACGCCGAAAGATATATGGGCCGGACTTAGGAACAAACTGCGACGAAAAAAGGCGTCCTCCGTGAGATATCCCCGCAGTGACGCGA
Organism: Lasioglossum villosulum; assembly: GCA_963971365.1. Lineage (NCBI taxonomy): Eukaryota > Metazoa > Arthropoda > Insecta > Hymenoptera > Halictidae > Lasioglossum > Lasioglossum villosulum. The sequence goes on along the minus strand of OZ020495.1, from coordinate 20,753,236 downwards.
GGGTATCAAATTATTAACTTGATAACCGGGAAGATATACGTCGCGGAAGCGACCAAATTTAATGAGAACGCCGTGGACAAAATAAAAAGAACCGTTGCGATGCTGTGACCGCTAAAAAATTCGAATTTTTCTTTGTCACTGGTGTACACTGTCGAAATCCCCAGCCAGGTCGTTTCTGGAATTTTGTTCCGGGAAAATATGAAATTCTTCTTCGTATCGGAGCACGTCACGTTAACGTATACTGCAAGAAGAGTTAACGCCATTTGTTCTTTGTATCTATTTATTTAAGGGATAACCGGATTACCCGAGGCAGTGCCGAAAAACAATAAACAATCTCTCTGGATTTCGAATTATTTGATGCGAAACCTTGATGGACGTATTCCTGACATTTTGCTGATTAAAACGAGCCCAAACGCGACACCGTTTGCATCGTATTCGCTTGTTTAATCCACGATTTAGTAAACCCTCGATTATCCGAATCGGTGGTGTCCGAATTCGAATTCACCTTTCAGACGCGTTCAATATACAAGTCAGCAATGATTGATGGTAAATATATCGTTGAGGGATTCAACTCGGACGACCTTGACCTTTATTACAACATTCTGAACAACTTTTGTCAACATAACTATCCGTCGCTCGGCAAACCTAACCACAACTCATTCTATTCGCATAATTTTTGCATCGTAACTGTCGTCCGGAATATGATCTAATAATGGAAAAATTATGCGAATAGAATGAGTCGTGGTGTGGTTAGGATTAGGTTAGGTTAGGAAAATTCAATACAGTACTAGCAGTAGTTTTTTGGAATTTTCTCAGAAACTATGATCGAGCGACGGATACATATAATGACAAAAGTTGTTCAGAATGTTGTCCTCGACAACATATGTAAAGGTCGTCCGAGTTGAATCCCCTCATCGATACGTTTACCCAATTGATTAGTTCGGATGACAGAGATTCCAGTAAATGGTAGATTAAACGAGCAAGTAAGATCGAGTATCGTTTTAATCAGAAAAATGTGACGAATGAATCGGTAATAATTTCGTACGAGAACAAAGATCTATCATTAAATTAGTACAGTTTCGCCGATTACTTGCTCGCTGTGCGTTTCCGCATTCCAGCGTCAGGAGATCGAAGAATAAAATATGCACAACACCAGGAGTAGTGTTCGTACAGTCCAGTGCAAAAGTTTCGACAAATACAAGGGAGTAGTATGTATATCGAGACACGGTCCAAGAGTCGACATTTTCTATAATTATTAAACACGAATTAGCCGGCGAGGCGAGTCGTCCGTTGAAATAAGCTGTCTTTGCGCGTACTGTCTGACAATGAACCTTTTCCACGGCGGCAATTGTTCTCGGGCATCTAGAAGATTCAAGTTTAATGACTGGAGAGAATAATTCCGTAAAATCAATACCCGGACTCTCTCTGCGAGGCTCCTATCGCTACTAATCTTGCTTCCTTGATACGTTGAGCAGTTCTTTTCGGACTCTCTTTTTCCCGCGATTCCTCTCGTTCCGTGAAACGATATTTTAGCAATTTTTGATAATCTCGTAACGCTCGGATAAAGTCAGCGGACACGGTCTCTCTCTCTCTCCTCTCTTCCTTTTCCTATACGTTTTGATCTTCTTGCTCGTTGTTCCCTTAATTTTCCAGCTCGTTTGTTTCCCTCCCGCTTTCTTCCCGGCTCGACCTGACGCGGTAAATCTTTGTTCTTTTATTCGTATCGCGTTCCCTGTATCTTCTACCTTGCCTCTTGATCTTGTTGGTTCATTGTCTCGCGGCCCATTATTGTTTGCTTGTTCTATCAAGCTTTCCCGTTGATCACCTAATTCATCGGCTGCCTCCGGAACGTGTCTCAAAAAAATCGACTTCTGCCAGACGCTATCTGTAGCCCGACCCCCGGTCTTTGGTGATCTTTATCCGGAGAAGCGCCGAGTCTCTTCCGAGTGAAGAAAGATTCGTTAAAATTACAGCGACGCTAACAAGGGAACATATTCAGGTGAAACAAACCAATCTTGATGAAACTTATGCGAGATGTACTTCTTCGAAAAATACTTGACACGTATTTTCTTTTATTGGCAACCATCCACTTTGAAGGGGTGAAAACAGCCCTCAAAGTTCGCTGTCAGATCCATATTTTTTGAAATATTTTGGAAACCAGAGATCGCAAAATTTGATTTTTTAAAAATTGTGTTTTTCTTTTAATGGAGAATGTACTAGTGGAAAAATTTTAACAAAATATATATGTTCAAAAAATACGTTAAAAATTTTATGTTTTCTTTCGGTTTCTCTTATATACCGTTAGTTAATTTTAATGTACACTAGTGTGATCTTTCATTCAAAATATGGAATACATGTTTTAGGATTTTCTTCTTTTTTCTATTTAACAATATTTATGCATAATGAAATATGGGCTTGCACCTGGTGTGCGGAGGAAGGAATTCTGGCTTGTTAGAATGTCTTAATGTCTTCATGTCTTTTGTTAAAATTTTTTGCACAACTACGTTTCCCATTAAAAACACACAATTTAAAAAGAAAATGAATTTTTTTCGACCACTGGTTTCTGAGATATCAGAAAATATGACTCTGACCACGAATTTTGAGGGCTGTTTTCACCCCTTCAAAGTGGATGGTTGCCGATTAAAAAAAAACGTGTCAAATATTTTTCGAAGAACTATATCTGACATAAGTTTCATTAAAATCGGTTTGTCTCGTCTGAATTGGTTCTCTTGTAAGTTCGAGCGACTTTCGCTATCATATTGTTAAATTGTGACGTCAGAAAGATCCCGGATATCCCGTACCCGGATATTAAGGGTGTGGATCCGCTCTCTAGTGTTCGTGACGCATAAACACATAAACGTACACGAGGGTTGTAAGGGTTCCATAGTTTTCGATTCCTGCCTTTATAATGCACATTTCAGTGTTCTAGGTAGTCACAATCGCTAGATAAAAGATTAATCTATGGGAGACGTATCCTGAGAATGGCTTCCTGTTACGTTATCGAGGCGCAATTTATATTATTCGGCGGTCGTAGGTTTATGTCTCTCGGCAGCCACGGTAGGCGGCAGCACTGTCGCTTGGCACCGCTACTTGTTGTCGAATAATGTAAATTGCGCCTCGATAACGTAAAATGATGCCATTCATAGGTTACGTCCCTCATAGATTAATCTTTTATCTAGCGATCGCGACTACCTAGAGCACTGAAATGTGCATTATAGAGGCAGGAATCGAAAAGTACGAAACCCTTGCAATCCTCGCGTACGTATACGGGTCTAGCGCTGTGTGTCTCTCACACTCGAGAGGTTCTGGTCAAGGTCAAATTCGTAACTACACCCTTAATGGGAGTCAGCGTGCACATAACCATATTTAGGAACAATCGTTTCAGGGTTCTCACGATATTTTAAAATGGGGATCTGTGTACGCGGGACGGGTCCAAGGTGTCCGCTAATAGCTCAACTGCCACTATTAATTCGCATTCGATCGTTTAACGAATTAATCGAAACGCGGGGATTAATCGAACGATGCTCGGGGAAGCCGGACGACAGAAAAAGGATTGTCAGTTTGTAATTAAAGTCTACGCTGGTTCGCCGGTCGGTGGTGTATTATTAGTGAATTAATAGGCGGAAATATTAATGACCGCCCCGAAGTGCTAGTTGTTATAATTATCGAATTAATATATAACACAATGGAATCTCGGCTATTTCGGCTACACACTGGAAAACCGAAAATTCGATCGCGCGATACGTACAGCGTTGTTATAATAAAGTTCCGGGACGGCGAGCGAACTGTAACGCACGACTGTTGCGGATCAATTAAGTCCCCCACCGAAAACAGTTTTAATGGGTTCCGTGATTAATAACGAATCCCATAAAATTCGAGAAAACTCGTTGTTTCTCGCGCGGAGAGCGCGCCTCGTGAAAGAGAGTGGTGCTCGTTGACGCTTGCTTGGAATAGAAGGAAATTACTGTTTCACGGGACAGCAGCGGTGTAGAAAGGTAACGCGAAATACAATTTCGTTTTAATTACTGGATACGGGTTGGTCACGATTACGCGTGGCCCCCGGTGCCAAAGAGATGACTCGAAGCCCCGGCGAAAACTTCCGCGATTTCGCAGGAGCGGCTGCAGTCGCGTTAAAACGCATCCGGAACGCGAATAAACGAGTTCGCGGCGAGCTCTTACAGAATTTCAGTGATTATCTCACGGCATCGGAGGCGTTGGGAGCTAATCGTCTCGGCCAGACACGAGTACTCCCGTCCGACAAAGGCGCGTCTCGGTTGAAATCTCGGTTAACGGAGCGAACACGATACGTCTATGACGAAATAATATCCCGTCGCAAAGGCGGTCTCGCGTTCCTGCGAGCGCGGATCCCTCTCGCGCACTTTGAGGTAAGAAACGGAAATACGAGTCGGTGTAAACGTTAAATGGCTCGGAACTACGAAATTAGCACTTGATCTAGCATTCGAATCCGAAAGGCAGCCGGCAGTCTTTACCGACAGATACCATCGGAAGGAATTGTAATTAACGTTGATTCGAACGTGCTCGCGCCACGATGAAAATCTCTCCTCCACCCACGCAGCCCCCTCCGCCCCCCCCTCTGTATCCTGACTAACTCGATTAAGCAGTTACTCGCGGCACGGCGATAAATCTTGAAAATTCATCGGGCCAGAGTCCAGTCACGTTTCTGCGTCTCGGCTCAAAGATTTATGCGTCCACAGGATCCTATTTATTTAACCGTGATCTTCTTCGAGAAAAGTTTATCAGCAATAATGACGTCTCGGCAGCGGAGCACGCCGAACTTGCCCGGGACCGGCATTAACGCCGAAGCGATCTTATTATACTTCGAGTAAACTTCGCGCTCGAAACGCGAGAACATAGGTAGCGGGACAGTTCGGGACCAGTCCGCGCGCGCGATGAAAACCTGTCCGACGAGATTACGAAAACGTTTGCTCGCCGGGTCGCTGGGATAGTCTTTTTCGCGACGGAGTTGTTAACGTTGGAATTAGAAATTCGAAACGATCTCGAATAATAGAATTAAGACTTTCGCCCCTCCGGCACGGCGCCGAACGGTAAATCCAACGAGGATCAGCCCCCGGGACCGTTCTAGAAAATACAAGCCAAGTAAGTTTATTCATCTCGACGGTATTTCTACGCCCAGTGTTTTATCAACTTCGTAATCCGGAGCTCGCAATTCGAAATACCGTTAAAAGAGTAGTCTGTTTAAGGGGCCGAGAGAAAACGGTTGTATTCTGTTGGAGCGAGAATTGAGAAACGTGTGACATTCGCGAAAAATCTGACAGTTTCGAAGGAGCGATTTCTGAGGTCATTTCGAGCAACTTCTTCCTTTACGAAAATCTTCTCCGAAGCTTCGTTGAGGAGTTATTAACGAAAACCGCGGACCAATCAGAGGACTACGCTCAGGGAAGATGGCGAAACTTCCGTTTATAGCAAAAATCAGAATTCGATGAAATTTTGAAAATAGGTTCCTTTTTCGCTAAAATGACGATTGCCCGAAGGATTTTTGGCGCATCGAAAAAAATTGTTTTTATCATTTCAATGTCGCGCTCTACCTTACCGACTTACCGACTTTCTATTTTATATAGAATATCTTGAATTAGTTGTAAAACGGGATCATCACCAGCCATAAAAATTCACACATATCATCTATAAACGAATCCTCTTTAGTTTAACCCTTTCGTTACGGCGGCCCGGTCCGCGCGTTGCTGTGTGGATCACATCGTGCATACCGGATATATCCGGCGTTCGTCTCCAGAGGGCTATTATGCGGATACCGGATATATCCAGCGTTAGGCTCTACGGGCTATCATATGGATACTGGATATATCCGGAGTTAGGCTCCATGGTCTATCATATGGATACCGGATATATCCGGCGTTAGGCTCCACGGCCTATCATATGGATACCGGATATATCCGGCGTTAGTAGCGAAAGGGTTAATGTAATACATATATAAGGTAAACTCGAAATTTTTAAAGCCCGACCTAACCAGAACTCATTCTAATCACATAAATAATAAATAAACTTTCCGGATTAATCTAATCCAAATTAATTCTCATCGCATAATCTTCACTTGGTTTAACAATTGAAATTTTCTATACATTTTACATTAATTTCCAGAATATATATATATATATATATATATATATATATATATGACGCATGCGCACAGCACGAATATAAAGTGCAAAGTCGGTAAGTCAGAGCGCAACATTAAAACGATAAAAATTTTTTTTTCGACGCGCCAAAAATCCTTCTGGCAATTGTCATTTTAGTAATAAAAAGTACCTATTTTCAAAATTTCATCGAATTCTGATTTTTGCTATAAACGGAAGAACAGCCGGGAAGATTTTCGCAAAGGAAACAGTTACTTCCAATCCCGCTCCCACAACCTTCTTTCGGGAAGTAAATCTCTGGGACACTGTGTACGAAGTATTTTCAAAAATGGACCGAACGACTTCAGTTTTTTCGCGGTGTTAGTATTAGGAATATTTACATATGCTATACAGGATACTATAACTCAAATATATGTTCTCGGCGCACGGTTTCGATCAAAAATAAAGCAAAAACAAGCAAATTAGCAATATTTAAATATAACTCAACGTTTCGATCCAGGTGTGGATCATTTTCAAGAGCAATTGCGTCTGAAAATATATATATAAACAAAATGTAATGGGTAGTTCACAAAATTAATAAAACTGTAAATAATATTTTTAAAGAACATACTTGCTAAGTGTAAAGAAAAGTTTTAAAATTAGTGACTGAGTTCCATGCTGGTCTACATTGAACTGAAGCAACTAACCGTTTAGGATACTTTTCGCAAAAGTCCGCTGTCGATGTCTCTCCATCAGGGCCAAGTAGAAAACGTCAACTCGAAACGTTTTGCCAAATTCAAATTATAAAACGAATCAACGCTTGTCCCCTCTAAGTGCCCTAATATCGTTCAAAATATCTCGAGCATCCATACAGGTGCGTAAGGGTGCGCGCATAATCTGCGGAGCACCGGTTACTTTTCGAAAATTGATTGGCTGCTCAGCCCCCATAAGAATCCACACTTCCCCATACAGAGACCTCTGCTGCTGGCAAAGATCAAGGTGGAAACAATTTGGAGGTAGGACCCGGCGATTTTCGAGATCCGATGTTCCGGAGGGTCCGCTCCAACGCCGTTATTTCCATCGGTAGATTGATAATTAGGGCTCGTTTCGTTCTTGGCCGCGAAAATTGATTTCTCTTTGCACGGGATCCGCACCTTGCCCTCGGTCTTCCTCTCATCCAGCTCGGTCTTCACCTTTTTTTTCCTCTGTTTCGACGGAGCCACTCGATTGGTCGCGTCTGCCAGTCCCGGATCAATGGCGATTTAATTAAAGATTATACCTCGACGAAAATTAAGATTAATCGCAGCCAGCTACGGAAGGGAGGAATGAAAGGGTCGCGCCGTCCGTGGCGAGGAGAGGAGCGAGGAGAGAGGAGCGGTTGAGGCCACGTCGAAGTTAATTATTCGATGAAGTCGGATAGGAGAGACCGAGTCGAAAGATAGAAAGGTCGAGAAAGAGACCGAGCGATCCAGGGCAACGAAAATATGTATAGGACCGTTGGCGAATTCGCTGAAACGGAGAAGCGAGAGAGGAGACGAAGGTGGAGCATCGTAAAACAAGGAATTCGTTCATAACGGGGACGAGGAGATCCAAAGGAAGGAATCCGCGAAAATATTTAACGCGTAAGAAACGTTAAAGGGCCGAGAATGTCGGAGGAAAGAAATTCGGGACGGAAGTTGCGAGAGGCGAACGAGAGGACGAGCTAGGTCCGATTTTTGCGAGAGGCGAATGAAAGGACGAGCTGGCGCGATGTTTGCGAGAAAAGAGAAAGAAAGCGTGCAGAGTCCAGGAACAGGCGTCGGCAGGGGGAGAGGGCAAATGAGCAACCGGAGGGGCCACCGAAAGCGAGAGAGAAAGGGCTGGAAAGAAAAAGAAGGCGGCGCGGCGTGGTTGACGACGTTGCACTCCGTCGAGACTCATGACATCCGGAAAACGAGGTCGAGGACGAGCTGGAGGAAGAATTTAGCACCCTTCGGCTACCCGAGATACATGCATCGAAATACATACGGGCTATGTACGTATGTACGAGAAATAAAACTGTACTACTGCGCGCGGAGCCGAAACGTCTGGACCGCCGTTGGAACTTTCAGCTGTTGGACTACGAGGACGCGTTCTGCTTCCAAATCGAGATTCGACTGTTCCAGATCGACACGCGTTTTGCCCTCCAATTAAAGATCATATTTGGATCAACGATTTAGATCGACAATGTTAAGATTATTCACAGGGAATCTAATTTACACGATAGGCTAATATTGGAAACTATCCACGCGATTAAAAACCAAATCGTAAATCTCAGCGAGATGTAGTTTTTCGAAAAATATTTGACACGTATTTTCTTTTATTGGCAACCATCCACTTCGAAGGGGTGAAAACAGCCCTCAAAGTTCGCTGTCGGATCCATATTTTTTAGATATCTTGGAAACCAGAGATCGAAAAAATTAATTCTTTTAAATTGTGTTTTTCTTTTAATGGGGAATGTAGAGTGCAAAAAAGTTTAACAAAATATGTTTGTTCAAACAATACGTTAAAAATTTTATGTTTTCTTTCGGCTTCTCTTACGTATCGTTAGTTAATTTTAATGTACGCTATGTGTGATCTTTGATCCAAAATAGGGGATACATGTTTTAGGATCTTCTTCTTTTTTCCATTTAACAATATTTACGCATAATGAAAGATAGTCTTGCACCTGGTGTGCGGAGGGAGGAATTCTGGCTCGTTTTACAGAAATATAAGCGTTTATTTTTAACATATTTTAACATATTTTTATTAATTGGTTATATTTTAATGAATTGCGGATATGTTGCGTTATAAAGCTTATTTTTGTTTTCTTTTGGTATGCTGCATACATAAATTTTCTCTTTGAAATAAACTTCCAAGTTACATGGTTTTCAAATGTTGCTGCCAATACATGTTGATTACCGCCATTGATCGATATCGACCAACCAATCAATCTGGGTCTTTCATACGTATAACACATATCTTGCTTTGTTTTGGGTTAGAACATCGTGCTTCAGTGACATTATCGCCAGCTAAAGTTTGATTTTGTAACTCACAGTTATGTGTTCTAAAGTTTTTGTCCCTTTTTATCACAGCAAGTACGTATTCAATTTCTTTTTCTGTTTTACCAATTTTTCGGTGTTTTTCGTGGCTGTGTCATATTGAAAACGGTATGTTTGTTTCCAAATTGTTACTATTATTTCTTTTTTCAGACGCAAAAATTTTGTCTCTCGATAATGATCCACATAGGGATCGAAACGATGAGAAGCTTAAATATTTAATTTGCACATTTGTTGGTTTCTAAAAGGCGCCGATATCGTAATTACACTCCACATTTAGATCCTTTGAAAAGCGTATAAAAATCCGGAGTGCACTATTAAGGATATGAAAATGATACGCAATGACGTAAAAATTGTTCATCTCGTAGATCGCAGATCGTTTAAAACGAACGACACGGGGTGGCGAGTATGCGCGTACTCCCTCAAGATCGCAGCGAACGCGTTTGTCACGAAAGACAAAATAATTAGAGCCGGCGCTATGGCGCTATCATTAATCCTGCAACAATCGAGCGAACGTTACAATTACTCTTATTACTCGGTTCGGACGATGTATCGTTTATGGAGACTCGTTAACACGATCGATAGACGCCTTTAATGCACCAATATTATGCGAAATTCCTGGTTAATTTCAAGTTTGCGTATCAATCCGACGAGTCACGTTGTCAGGCACGGGGATAATTAATCAGAGGAAGATACCACTGGTGGGAGGGGAAGGGAGAAGCTTGACGTAAACTGCTAAAAGTTGGCGAATCTTCGCCAATTTATTCGAAACGACCTTCCGAGCCAATAATTTTCAAATTACAGAGATATCTTACCACGCCACTGACGTAAATAAACAAAGGCCCTAGGGGTGTAAGCATAGTGAATTTGCCCTTGAAAGATGTCGGCACGATACTGAGAGGATTTTTAGGTACTAATGAGATAATAAGATCCTGAATGTTTCAGATCTCTAACCCATTTGGTTTTTGAGAAAAAGCAATATATGTAAAAATCAGAAAAAATGAAAATTCTCTGAAACGCGTGAATCGATTTATTTGAATTTTGGATATGTTTTGGGGGTTGATGGTAGCTTCTAGGGAAAAAATTATGAGCTATATCGGTTGATAAAAACCTCGAAAAAAATGACGCTTTTGTTTTAATTTTGATTTTTAACTATGATACGATCCTGGCACAATTATGAAACCATTTTTTTCGAATTCCTCATCCATTTTTCTATGGATTTATGAGCTTTTAAGATTTTTAAAAAAGGTACGCCATATTGCAAAAAAAGAAAAACCATTTTTTATGCAAATATTCACTTTATTTATGTATTTTATGCCTAAATCTTTATTTTTGTCGTTCATATATATCTTTTAACCTCATTTGAAATAGTCATTTCTAAATCAAAAATTAAATTTTAAAATATCAATGAATATTAACTAAAATATTTTAAACATTGTGCGCTTATAACATAAGAAACAGATTATAGTTGCTAAATTATAAATAAATAACAACAAATGTTTGAAAGGTATATTTGGAAGAAAAAGTTTATGATCATATTTTATCAGTCTTCATCACTATCATCTTCGATCACCGGCGCAACATTGTCTCTATTAAATAATTCGCTTAGTGTTTCAGCAGGCCTCAGAATTTTTGTCAAAAATCTTCCGTGTGACAAGTAATAAATAATAGCAGCGACGTGAGAGCAACATCCAATTGTTCTAAGACCATTTGCACACTCACAACTATGCCTCAATATGCTTTTGGTACCAATAGCGTTTTTTTTATACTCAATAAAATATCTATAAACCTTCTTATTGATATGACGGGATTGAACTTGAGCTTTGAGTATGTTTGACTGGTCTTTTACATATTGAATAGTAAGATTACCTGTTTCATCAAGCATTTCTGCTAAATACGACACAGCCTGCTTCAATTGATAAGAACCGGTGAAAAAGATTCGCAGATCTTTTTCCGTCATTTCTGGAAAGTCTTCTAGAGCTTCAGATGAAATAGTTTGAAACGGCAATTTTTTACGTTGCCAGCCATTTTGTTGAACTTCATTAGCTAACGTATTTTCTACACTATTTTGTGATTTCATTGTTTCGACGACTTCATCCAAAAACTCTGAGTCGGAAGTAAGACGCTTACTGTACGTATTATGTAGAAATGAGGCAATTTTGAAAAAACTTCCAATTCTCGGAAGCATTTTATTGTCAATTCTTTGATCAAGTAAATGATATTTTTGTTTTAACATTCCATGAGTTGCCTCTACGGGCCAACGAATTTTAGTTACATATCTTGAAGCATTAGACTCGGCTGTTGTTAATTGATTTCGTTTTCCCTTAAGTGCTGGCATTAATACTTTATAATTTTTACTTTCTAAGTAATCTTTAACATCACGGAATCCACGATCAACCACAAATGCATCGCTAGGTTCTAATAAATGACATATACCATAAAAAAAAAAAATTATTGTTAAAAGTAGAGAAATGACTATTTAAAATGAGGTTAAAAGATATATATGAACGACAAAAATAAAGATTTAGGCATAAAATACATAAATAAAGTGAATATTTGCATAAAAAATGGTTTTTCTTTTTTTGCAATATGGCGTACCTTTTTTAAAAATCTTAAAAGCTCATAAATCCATAGAAAAATGGATGAGGAATTCGAAAAAAATGGTTTCATAATTGTGCCAGGATCGTATCATAGTTAAAAATCAAAATTAAAACAAAAGCGTCATTTTTTTCGAGGTTTTTATCAACCGATATAGCTCATAATGTTTTTCCTAGAAGCTACCATCAACCCCCAAAACATATCCAAAATTCAAATAAATCGATTCACGCGTTTCAGAGAATTTTCATTTTTTCTGATTTTTACATATATTGCTTTTTCTCAAAAACCAAATGGGTTAGAGATCTGAAACATTCAGGATCTTATTATCTCATTAGTACCTAAAAATCCTCTCAGTATCGTGCCGACATCTTTCAAGGGCAAATTCACTATGCTTACACCCCTAGGGCCTTTTCGTGGAAGCGAACAACGTCGATGCAATGGTAGCCAACGTTTCCGTAAGAACGCTACGATTTCACGACAATTATCTTGTCTGCAAAAATATAAAAATGGATGATCCATTTTTATATATATTGATGAAATTGCCCACACTTTGTTCGTCGAGCACCTGTTCTACGCGATAAAATGAAGAAGGAGAGACTCTAATCACCGTAGCTGTAAAATAAATCACGAGGCGAGCGGTGAACGCAACGCAAAGTGGCCAGAAGAACCGAGTAGACAGAGAAGTAATTTGCTTGAGGTAAAACTAATTGGTCGACGGTCGAGGCCGTCTTTGACAGAGTTGATCCGAGGCCAAAATCTCTCGTAGAGCAGCCTCTAAACGCGAACCCACCAGCCGGAGGAGCGCTCGTTAGGAATTTCTGACAACTCGGTATAATGATTGAGCTATTCCGAGGCCCACGAGCCACCGGAACACGCTCGACCAGATCTTTTCGTGCATTGTCTTCCGTTTTCCAGGCCCAGCAGCGCTCAAAGCGGAGAGCCCAACTTGAGCAGGAACCGTTGCTGCAGCTTTCCGTCGAAATCAATGTAGCAGCCCGGTGTTCCGGATCGAAGAACACAGTCACATTTTTCATATAAACTCGGTGCAAAAATAATTGCGATTTTCCTTCCTAAGCCAGCAGCGACAAAAAATCTGTTTCTAGCAGAAAAATTCCGCAAATACTCTTTCCGGAAAATTTGCAAGTGAGATACCGGTAAAATTCATTAATATCAAAAAGCATATATACGAGGGGGTGAAATGCGCATCGTTCATGCATGCATCGCAGCATGTTTCTCATCGGAGGGCGATATGAAAAATCGTACTTGCGGCTGGCGGCAATTTTAATCTGGCAAACTTATTCTTCAGAGCTCAGAAAAAAACGGCGCAACGCCCGACAGACTATTGCGGCTTTTATGCGCGCGATACTTCGCCGGGTTAAGGACATATTACATGAATATTTCATCTGACCTGTCGAGATCGATGGGGGAAATCGAATCTCCGTAAAGGAGAATTTCCAATGCGTCTTTCATATGGATAGAAACGAGCCTTTGTCGACAGTGAATACAAATAATTGCGTCGCGATAACTTTTCCCATAAAATGCAACCGATGTTAAGGGGACGCGTAGACGGGTCAGGTGGTCGATTTTTAATTGTATTTTTTAAAAGTACACCTCGGAAGCACTTCCCCAAAATTTCGTGCAGGAATTCGAAACCCGCTTTTTTCGTTACTTCGTTTCAAACAAAATGACGAACAGACGTTTCCAACAATGGCTCATTTGACAAAATCGGAAAATACAGTACCATCTATCGTTTCGCATTCCGTGATCCGTGCAATACGAAAGTGGGATAAATCAGTATTTGTTTTTCGGTGCAAAATCGCATCTCAAGGGTTTGTTGATTGTTAATCGAGACAACTGTAACGTATAATTTTAGCATGGCTTGCATAAAACAAACGTAACATCGCTCGATATTATTATTTGCAGAACTTTCATTGGACTCCTCGTTATCGAATGATTAAACTCGTTACGTGCTCTCATTATCGATCACCTCGTTCATTTAGCGTAGCAAGGAACGAAATAATTCAATATCTTACGTTATATAAATAACACAGTCTTGTAGCAAGTGAGAAAGCGCAATGTTCCCTTTGCTAAAAAAAAAACCGTAGAAATTATTTCTCGTCGTTAACGAGCAGATCTCCATCGTCCGCAGGCGCGAGGTGTGTCGTTCGATCCAATGAAATATCTCGCGACGCTGTGTACAACATTGACGATTCGGCAGTAAATAATTCGTGCCGAAATGTACAAAGCTCGGTCGGAACTTGAAAAGACGGGATAAACTGATTCCTATGAAGACTGCGAGAGAGAAAGGGAGAGAGAGAAAGGACGAAAGAGAGATTGGCCCGTCAAAAGCGGCAACCGATGGGAATTATAAAAAACCAGAGGGAAAGAGAAAACTTTGTCATGCAATCGCTGTAAAATCTGCAGAACCGCGATCGATCAGGGGACCGGGGAAACGACAAAAGACTCGAAAAAGTTTTATCTTCCGATAAATAATAACAGTAGGAAATGTATCGTAAATCAATCGATCGATTCGTCGGGAATAAATGCATTGTCTGCGGTTGTCGAAAAGACTGTTTAAACGTTTACAATCCTTTATCATACAAGTTTCCCGTAGACGTAGAATCTGATAGCTCGATACGAGTGTGCGAGCAATTTTAATGCGGAACGTAGCAGATGGATAATCCACATTTTTATTCGTAAAACGGGCTTCTGGACCCATAAATCACACTGGCATTAAATTAGTATTAGACAAAGGCCGCCGGAATGCTTGAAAAACAAGCGATATTCGCTTTCCGCTTCGAAAAAAGTTCTGCCTCATTGTGGAGCAGATCCACAGGTGTTACGCACGACGTACATATTACACTCATATTTAAATGAAATTATTTCAATGGCATAGTTTCGCTAACACCGTCTTCTCCGCTTTTGCGAAAATTCTTTCTCACGGAACGGAGAGTCATGATCCGAAAGAATCGGAAAAACATACACGTTAATAGTACGATGCAACTACCACGATAACACGAACGTGATCTAATTAGACTGCGGATCTTTATGCAGAATAAAAATGTTCAGCAGCGATTGTGGCCGGCGGGAGTCAAATACAAATTCGTTTCAACGTAACACCATTTTTAGAATTTAAAATCTGAAATCAGCAATTTTTAAGTTCCGACATTTTTCAAAATTGACTCTTTCAATGAAAATACGGAAAAAATTCACGGTACTGCGTTCCACGAGGCAGAATGTCCACGGTTTTTATCGTAATTTTTAAGTAGAACGGAAGAAATAATTTATTGAACCACCCTTTCTGAATAACGAACACAGTTTTTTTACCGCAAATGGGGGTCCAATTTAAATCTGTCCAAGGTCCGTTGAAGGCATACTTCGGCCCTGTTTACGAGATGAATGCGGCTGTTCTTCCGTTTACGGTACAACTAGGAATTCGATGAATTTTTGAAAATAAGTTCTTTTTTTTACTAAAATCACGATTGCCAGAAGGATTTTTTGCGCGTCGAAAAAAAATGTTTATCATTTCAATGTTGCGCTCTACCTTAGCGACTACTGACTTACCGACTTTGTACTTTATGTTCGTGCTGTGCGCATGCGTTGTATACAGGGTGTCCCAAAATTCCTTCGACACCCGAAAATGGGAGGTTCCTTGGGACATTTGAAGCGGCTTTGTTTAGGAGTTATTAACAAAACACACGGACCAATCAGAGCGCGACCTAGACGCGAGTTAGCACAGTCGGCCCGATGCGCCAACTGTCAATTGGTCGAACGTGTCATCGCAATAACATATTCACAAACTATGCAGCAAAGGTTACTACAGTAATTTCTGAATCGTAGTCCCAACACCCGTGTTTTGAACGGACTACGATGAAGTAGGGTGGCTATTTTTTGATTTATGACTGCGTCTACCCTACCGCGCTGAGACTTCAAACGATAAGCCGAACGTAGAGAAGGACAGAATGAAATAGGATCGCGTGGCCGAAGCGTGTCCCCGTCGCCGGCACAGTTTAAAGGCCCGTGCGTCATCACAATAAAACACCAAGACCTTAGCTTCTTTATTTTCGATGATATCATTATGGAACTTTCACCAACATATTCGTGGCATTTTTCTGATTAAAATCATACCAAACACGATATAATTTGGCCAATATTTAGTGGTTTAATCGACGATGAAAGTTTCGAACGCAACGAAGAAGAGCGTATTGGAAAGAAAGAGACGCGAAGAGTCGCCGTCGCCGGCATAGATTAAACACGCTGTCCTTCTTGTAAGTAAAACTTTCATCGTCGATTAAACCACTAAATATTGGCCAAATTATACCGTGTTTGGTATGATTTTAATCAGAAAAATGCCAGGAATAAGCCAGTAAAATCTCATAAAAAAATAATGAAAATTAAGTAGTTTGAAAATTCGATTCACTCGAGTCAATGTAGTGGTGTTCACACCGATATACCCGAGCCGACATCAAACATCGCCGTCCTGCTGCCCGGCGCAGCGTTGACATGCGGTGGAATGGGTAGGCACTGGACTACGATTGAAGAGGCGACCGAGGACTACGATTCAGAAATTACTGTATCCACCTTACGCGATAGATGCTTTTTTGCGCGGACCTTCTCTTTGTCCTCTATTTCTTATTCACAGTTTCCTCAAATCTCACTGTTTGTATCTATAGTGTTGTACTAGAATCGTTAATTATGCTACTTATCCTAGTTTATAAGTTGTCGTTGTAACGTTAGCATGTACACGCTGCTAATAATTCCACGTGGAGTTTCATAGCATAGTAAAAAGAAAACCTTAATTATTGTACCGACTTTCGGTATCAAATGGTACAAAGAAAGATCGATTTGTTCGGGAGGCAGCTTTGATCCCCGTATCCAGCTGAAAAAATTGCAGGATCGCGACTTTCGGTTCGAACTCCGCACGGGAATTGAAAAGCCAATAAACGCTCGATGCTTTTAAGCCCGTCTCGGTTTGGCAAGTGAAATCGTGACGTTGCCGTCGCCATGTCAGTTACGGCGTGCAGTCGCAAGAGTTGCATTCGCGGAAAACGTTGGTATCCGCGAGCGGCGAAGTTTCCGCGGGCTTGTGGCCCGGTAAGTGGCTTTTATTCTAGCAGAGCAGGGAGAGCGAGCCCGAGCGGCGCGCGGATGAAGTTCACGGATTGCAGACGACCTTAATAACTTCCTAACCGAAAGACTATTAGAAACTAGCCTAAAGAAACTTGACGAAAACAGAGAGGAAGGGGGCTATTGTAGAAAAGTTTATTCGATAATGTACTTCTTAATCCAAGCTGTCTGGCGAGCGCCGGGCGGCAGAACGCAATAATGCGGGCAAAGTTAATCCTCTGCGAGTTGTCTTTGCGATCAGACAGTTTGCTTTCGAGTTCGGAGAAAGATAAAGGGGGGGGGGAGAGAGAGACAGCGGTGGTATTCATAGCGACGTTTTTCGACGTTCAACGAACGGGTGAAATTCAACGAGCTCCGATGGGAGCGACGCGGCTTCGAAATTATTCAAGAATAATTTGATTAGGATTAAGAAATTCGATCATCGAGAATCGATAACTCGGATTCCACGGGATTCCGCGCCGACCTACGCGCCCGATCTCTCCCCGGTTGTGTAGCCGGGGCTCCAGTTAAAAATTTGATGTATAAATCTTGTACGAGCTGCGGCCCCGATCCCCGGCGACAGTAACTGCGAGGGAATAACTCTGGATGTCGTTGAATCGATCGTTGACTCGGCATTTTTACGCAAACTCTCCCAGACAAAGGTAGGAGGAAGGAACGGCACGACGTAAAGGTATCGCACCTGAGCTACACACGACAACTATATAGGACGCGCAGCGTGCGCGCCGGTATTCCTTCGTTTTCCCGGAGAAGGTTGCCAATTTACCTGGACGTGACATGCAAACCTCTTGAAACCCTACGATCGATATTGTTGCATCGTAACAGGAAAGTCAAACGCCCAACGGACATACGTATGCGCCGTACCTGCTCGCTCGACTCCGCTTCAGAAATGGGACACCGACGAACTATCAGAGTTTTCTCTTTATTATTTCCTATGAAAATGCAACAGAGTCCGCGATAATCGACGATTACGCTGCTGCCGGTGGGGTAGAACGCGTCGATTAATTAATTCGGAAAGGTTCCAGTTGGGTTGCCTGTCACGGTATTCGATTGGCCAAAAACAATCCGGTAACGGGCCAGGCTAACGCGCCCGTGTAAATCGTCACTTTCAAATAGAAAGTTGATCGCACAATGTGCGCAGGAACGTGTTCCCTTTTAAATAGACTTGTAGGCTCCGGGTAATTGTTTAATTTAATTGTAATTGTCAAAGTCTTCGTTGTGAACAAATTTTTTTCCCATACACGCTTGATTTTAGTTTTCGAGATATTCGCAAAAAACTATCGCTAATACTGTATTGAAAGCAGGCTCTCACTCTGGTTTACATGTAAGACCCACAAAGTTTCAAATCGATAACTAGAACAATTGGAAAAATATCGAATAATTCGCAGTAGCGTAGCCTCGCAATGGCCAGCCAGAATCAGTTCTATTTCCTTGTAAGTAAGGGGTCACAAGTTGTCTTGAATTTGCTGTAGCTTCAAAAGGACACAAAATTATAACTTGAGAAAATTCTAGGGTGTTCGAGAAATCTTCTTTAATAAAACCAAAAAATTTTCAAATTGATAACTCCGATAATTATTCTGGAAAAAATATCGAATGATTCCGTGATCGTCGGAGTAGTATAGCTTTGCAATGGTCAGCCAGAATCAGTTCTCATTTCTTGTAAGTAAGGAGTCACAAGTTGTCTTTAATTTGCTGTAGCTTCAAAAGGACACATAATTATAACTTGAGAAAATTCTAGGGTATTCCAGAAATCTTCTTTAATAAAACCAAAAAATTTTGAAATTGATAACTCCAGTAATTATTCTGGAAAAAATATCGAAAAATTCCGCGATCGTCGGAGTAGTATAGCTTTGCAATGGTCAGCCAGAATCAGTTCTATTTCCTTGTGAGTAAGGAGTCACAAGTTGTCTTTAATTTGCTGTAGCTTTAAAGCCACACAATTATAACTTAAGAAAATTCTAGGGTATTCCAGAAATCTTCTTTAAAAAAACCAAAAAATTTTCAAATTGATAACTCCGGTAATTATTCTGGAAAAAATATCGAATGATTCCGTGATCGTCGGAGTAGTATAGCTTTGCAATGGCCAGCCAGAGTCATGTGAATTTAATATTCGGATTTTTTATTCTGCAATTATTCTAAATAAAAAAAGGATCAATTCGTGGGGATTAAACAAATTGAATCTTGTTGTTTCGATGAGATAGCGCATACCAGTCGTTTTCAATCATAAGGTTTAGCATTCAAATAATTTCCATTATTCATTCGCGGTAGAACAAAGAAATTTTTCCCCCTTTGAAAAATAAAATTGCAGCATTTTTATACCGCGTTTCATCGAATCACTACGATGAAAAACTAACGCAACTATATATCAGCATGTATACAATGAGGAGCGCACTCGAACAGGTATTCGTGCGGCCCTTGTGTTTCATAAATATACAGTATGGTTTACAGGAGTAATATGTATACGTATACGTTCGCGTTCACTTGGTTCCGTTTTCACGGGCGATTTAGTTAAAACGCGAGCCGGCAGTCGAAATAAAGTTCAAGCTTCTGAATTTGTTGCGCCGACTCACGGCACATTAATCTCGGGGCTGCGTGAAAGTTCCATTCAAAAGAGAATCACCGGCATCTTTATCTATTTGTAAGCGGGGATAGTTATGCCGCAAAAGTTTCCACTTCCAAAAGACTTCATTAACGATACACGGCCCCGGTTATCTTAATTATATCGGCGGGGCTTGCTTCTTATTGTTTACCCGCGAGAAATAAACTGTATTTCGATGAAAAGATAAGGAGAAAATAGATGAAAAATAAGTGGTCCGTTGAATAAACATTTCATTCGATTATCGATCGAATCGCTAAATGTGGATTCCGTACAAAGCAAGCCGCTATCGCGTATACAGGGTGTCCCAAAACTACCCCAGGAGCCGAAAATGGGAGGTTCCTGTATATTTATTACTTAATTCGCAATCAAATAATTAGCGAAGAGTATCGTACCATTTCACTCGATGTCTTAGCGTTGGATCAACTTGACGCGAGAGGAAAATGAACGGATGTGGGTTAATGAAGATAGACAAGAATTCTAGATGGATGTTTTGCACGATGTAATAAGCTGTATCATCCTGTAATGCGATTTTATACGGAAGCTGCACAGTGCATTTGGACTCGATTTTTTCAGTACCGTGGTTTTTGTTTCTATAAATCGATTCTTCGTATTATTATTTATTTGATACCGCGTTACCCCAAATGGTTTAAAGAGCGAATAAAAGAGTATTGTAGGATTCTATTATATTGTACTTTGCGTTGTTTGCAACTTTGCGAATGGCTCCACGAATGTTTGATAATGTATTAATGTACAGCGTGCAGGCTATAACGAAGCAGGCATATTTTCATTGTTAATTAGGTTTATATAAGTTTCGCAGTGTGTGCTGTAGCATTGTCTTGCTGAAACACGAATTCGGTCGCAGCCATGCGACAATATATTGCCACATAATATGTGCATATTTAATTTTGTTTATAACTTTATGCATTCGGTCGTGGGTTAAATAATAATTATTTATATTAAATACGTTTATACCAAAACATTTATAATAAACACGTGTAAGTACAGTTTAATAACAATTTATTTATATGTAATGTTTAAATATCGTGCGGTTCATGCGCGAACTTTTATTTTGCGTTATGACTAAAATCCTACATTAAATTAATGTAGTTCAAGACAGGTACCAATTGTTACAACGTTTGTGTTCACATTTAATTTTGTTTTTGTATTTGCATTTTCAATCACTGACATGCTATCTTATAATATTGCTAATATTTTCATATTACTCACAAGTTAAACGACATTCATGTTACATCGTAACAAAACAGTAGATTACGGATTTTACGTATTTGCAAAAAAATTAGTAGGTGCGATCTAAAAATTAAATCTATTATTTAATCCGAAGATCTGCACTCGACGAATAAGAACGTAAGAGAATAAACTTCTTGCCTTCGGAAAAGATACGCATACAGGTAACCTACGAACGCACAGTGTGTCGTCCAATGGAAAAAAGTCCGGAAATCAAAGTGTAAGACCAAAAAATTTATGTATGCTAAAATGTTCGTAACAAAACGTAGTTTCTGAAACTGCATTAAATTTTAACTGAATAAATCAATTTATTATTAAAATTGAGGCTGAAACTTTACTGTCAAATTCCGTGCATTATTTTAAACATGCGTCCCTCGCAAGCTATTTGGTTTTTTAATTTGATTTTTAGAGGGTGTGTTTAGCATTATAAGACCTTCAATCTCCCACAAAATTTTTTAAAAGTAATCGCAATTTGTCCTAATTTTTTATGTTTAACATTTATCAACTTTGATTAGAGTTTTAAAAAAAGTACATCAAAGTACATCCGTAAATTTTTTTACAGTAATTGGTGGCATATTAAACTTTAATTTCGCGTTGGTTTAAATCTGCTCACATTTGCTCAAGGGGAGAAAATAATAAAAAACCATATAAAGACGCTCGCGCTCGGCGGCTTTCTGCGTAGTCTTTCGAAGAAATTTGTTGCAATTATTTTTAAACGCATGCCATTTGATAAGTAGTTACATATGTGGTCAATTTTATTCTTATAAATTATATATTTAGTTTTAAAATTGTTTAAATATTTACCATCTTCCAATTCAGTATTACAGAAAGTACCAAAAGGTTCCTTTGAGATTTTGTATTATATTAATTTAAAGCACATTAGACTTCTTTCTAGGTAAACAAATAGAATTCTTAAGGACTCCTAAGTTTTAATTCCTCGTTGTGAAGATTTACAATTAGATAAACAATGTATATAGTATAGTACTTTTTTTTTTAAATTTTCGTTAAAATTGTAAACCACTTTTTATTCAATAAAAAGTCATAAAAAACAAGATCATCGCAACTAAAAAATAAAATTTTTGTTTAAATAATTAAAAAAAAATTTTTTTTTACATCATTCGATTCGGTTTTGCATTTTATTTCAAAAAGTATTAAGGTACTTTACTCGAAAATTGCATAGTTTAAGAGTTACGACTTTTTTCCCGAATTCCCATATACTCGACACACTGTGGAACGTAGCGTATCGCTATTTCACTTTCTGTGTCATACAGTCAGCATAATGGTTCCTCGAATCGATTCCGCAACAGTTTCGGAATCGACGCAGCGCCTAAAAAGTAGCAGTTAGCGAACTGATGTAGAAGCTGATACGACAGAGCCGTAACAGAAACTGCCACGTTCTAAAATGTAGGTCCCCGGCAACAGTTATTCGGAATAAAAGTTTTCCATAACTGTTTCAAGGGACGAAACTGATATCGTAACAGTTTCGATGCTCCGGTCGAAGACAGCACGCAACCTTCTCGCTCGGAGCGCAGCACAGAGACGTTCCGTTTGTTAATCGTTGAGGACACGGCCGTTGAAATACTTCCGCGTGTAATAAGGTAAACGAGCGACCATGGAATGATAACGTATACGGTACACAGTTGGACAAATACGCGATAGGTTTGTAATGTATGCGGAGCCTACAAGTCTGTTTAGAAGGGAACACGTTCCTGTGCAAATTGTACGATCAATTTTCTATTTGAAAGTGACGATTTACATAGACGCGGTAGTCTCACCCGTTCCTGGCCCCGATTGTTTTTGGCCAATCGAATACCGTGACAGTCAACCCGACCGAAACCTTTGCAAATTAATCAATCGACGCGTTCTATTCCACCGGCAGCAGTATAATCGCCGATTATCCCGGATTCTGTTGCATTTTCATACACCATGACCGGTGAATGGTCGCGTTTTAACCCCGACCCGGTCGATTGCTATTTCATTCCACTTTTTCCTCGATTCGCCGCAGCGCGAAATTCAATCGACGGAGCCAGGAGTAACGCGGGCCCAAGGTGACTTTGTAAAACATGGAAATTAAATTCATTCTACGATTTTTGTTCGATCACGTGGCGCGAGAAACTGGAGACTTGGAGGAAAATTAACAATGCCTTGCGAACAAGAAGCTTCGAGCTCTAAAATGAATCGAAGATTATGGTTATACGATTTTTTTCTTTTTACGATATGACCAGAATTTTGTAGAATCAGAAGTGCTTGTTGGATCCACCGCGTATCAAATTAATAAAACTTCCGCACGATCATTCTTTCGGAAAGAAATTGCAAAAGCGAAGTACAGTAAAATATCCATAAATGTCTTAAAAGTGGGGCCTTCAAAAGTCCCGGAGCTATCCTCACTACTGCGGGATATACCCTTTTGAGTGAGACCGCCTAATCCAAATTTCCAACTTCCTTATTTTTCATTACTTTTTTATGAGACTGCAATTACCATATTTGTGGCATTTTTCTAAGAAAAATGATACCACGTATGATATAATTCCGATGATATTTACTTGTGCAATAGACAGTTAAAGTTTCGGGCGCGTAGGATAGGGTTAGCAAATCCAAATTTCCAACTTCTTTATTTTTCATTATTTTTTTATGAGACTGCGATTATCATATTTGTGGCATTTTTCTAAGAAAAATGATACCACGTATGATATAATTCCGATGATATTTACTTGTGTAATAGACAGTTAAAGTTTCGGGCGCGTAGGATAGCGTATGGGAAGGAAATAGACGCAGAGAGTCGTAGTCGCCAGCACATTTCAAAGGCTCGCCGTTAACTGTCCTTGCAAAGGATGTAGTCGAGTATACAGGGTGTTCCAAAACTAGTGCACGAGCGGAAAATGGGAGGTTCCTTGGCTCATTTGAAGCGACATTTTCCTTTACAAAATTGGCGTCCGCGACTTTAAATTATTAAAGAGAAACAAAATTTGTTGTTCGTTACAGACACAATGCTTTTGATGTTAATCCCTTGAAAATGATCTGAACCTAGATCGAAACGTCGGGATAAAATGTTGTGATAATTTGCAAATAATGTGTAAAGTATTAAATTGATCGAACCAATGCGCCGATAACGTTTGAATTTTGCTTAAAGCTTATTACGATCGCTACACGTTAAACCGTTAGTTAGTTTCAATGACGAGAATAGCGGATGGAACTACGGTGCTCGATAATTAAAAAATCCGATGAGACGCCAAATTGCTTTCGAATCTGCTCGTACAAGGGCTGTTCTCATTTGAGCGTCTCCTTCGGTTTTTCCTCGCATCGCATCCTCAGCGGCTCCTTTCTTCTTATCATAATCTCGTCCGTTGAACCGAAGATAATGCGTTCGGTAATTCTCGTTGGTAGCGAGCACAGAAGTACGTCTGCGAAAGATTGATTCGTTTCGAGCTATGCCTCCCTGTCTCTCCCTGATCCTCTCTCTCTCTCTCTCTCTCTCTCTCTCTCTCTCTCTCTCTCTCTCTCTCTCTCTCCTTTTCTCTCTTTGTTCCAGCCATCTTGATATTAATCGCCACGGAAAATTTTGGCAGCGCGATTAAATCGGAGATTCCTTGAAATTGAAAAGACACGGGGGCGAGCGGGACGGTACACGGAATGAATCGTTACATGCAGCAGCGCGCAGGATGGCCTTAATGTGTTTTTAAGCATTCGCGTAACACTTGCGAACCGGTGATTTATCATTGGCGTCGCGTCGACTCTTTCGACTTGTACATACTTAGCGTGTTATCGACTCGAGCGGTGTCAAAGCAGAGAAAAACGCGTGAGCTTCGATCCACGGTAATGCAGTGCTCTCGGACACTCGCAAGCGAGTACGTTCAAGTCGTGCTATTTCGATCAGCCCTTAGGGGGCCTCAAAATTAGTTTTGAACCCTAGAAAAATCATACGCTGCATTCTTTCAAGTATAACCACGTCAAAAAGTACGATTTTTAACTTCCCGATTCATGGGGAAGTTATTGTAATTACCCCGAAAATCGAAAATCAATTTTTTAACAGATCTTCACGTTTCATAAGTATCGATGTGCCCCGTTGTTACTTTGAGCTGATTAGATTTTGGTCCATATTGGTCAAGTAGTTTTTTAGTTTTTTTCGAAAGGAGTTGATTCGACATTGCAATTTATACGAGAGGATCGAAATTTTCCACCGAATAAACAAACGTAATTATATATATTTCATTTTTATTTTTTTTAATTTAAAAAAAATTTTTTTTAGTTATGCAACTAATCCTAATGTTACCGCTTACAATAATCGAAAAATATCCCAATGCAAGATCGAGTTATTTATCTCTACAGGGAAATGTCGCTTCAAATGATGTCAGGAACCTCCCATTTCCGGATGTTGAAGGAAATTTGGGACACCCTGTATATATACAATTTGATTGTATCCAGAATTAATATTTATACAATTTATTTTGCAACATTACTATGCTACAACAGGGAACCAAGTGAGCAACGAGCATACGAAGTTGATTTAATGCGACGCCATATAACAAACATTTTGATAAGTAGAAAACTATTGAACTTCCCTGAGAACGTATAATCTTCTTAAAACGTACACTAAATGATGATAATAATGTACTGCAACTAACGAATCGGGAAGTTCTTTGTGTGACTCTTAGAGAGTCAGATACCAAATAGCATCCGTACCACTAACCCTCTCGCGAGCTACAATGACCAGCTAGTTGTAAGGAGACTCGGAGGTACGACACAACACGTTGTTATCTGACGCTTGCTCGCAGAGAACTGTTTTATTTAACAAAAACTGAACGAAACATACATTTGTTAACAAAAGCCTTAACGTGACATATAAATCAATAAAATTATATATAACAAATAAACATATGATAGAAACAGTCATCCACACGGTGATATATTACATAGTTTAGTTTTCTTTTCACCTTACTCTCGATAATGCAATTTTTAAAAAATTGTTGACCACTTCGCCTTAAAATTGTAGGTCAAGGTCAATTTCGCGGCACCTCGCATAGTTGAATCTCAACGAAATCGAGGGTGTAGAATCACGTTGCGGTAGCCGCGACGTATAATTACTTTACAGCCCATACGCAGTCCAAGCTGGGTCCGTGAGAATTGCGAATTCCCTTTATAAAAAGCGTGTCGCGTTACAGGTGAAGTTAGAACGTGGTCTCCTCCGCGCGTGTTCAAATTAGATATCCCGTTTCATAATATTTTCAACGGTGTCGTCTATCCGTTTCCCCGAGCGAGTCTCCCAGCAGATGTTGATGCGTTTTCGCGTTTAACAAGGTGGTTCGTGCCTCCAGTTTCCGGCGGCTTACCGATTTTCTGGTCGCTTCCTGCGCGGAGCTGCGCTCTGCGCCAGGGATAAAGTTCCCGTTCCCGTTCCTGTTCCCGGTTCGTATATGATCCTCCTTCGATAGCTGAGGGGGATGTTGAAAGCGCGATGCACAGCGGAGGGTGGATGCATACCAAGAATGCAGCTCAGTGTACACAGATTCGTGCGGAAAACCACGAGAACGGGTGAAAGCTTTCGGAGCGGAACGCGACGTTTGTTGTCAAAGACGAAATCTTCTCTTCCTCCAGCATCTGCTCCACCCGCTCTTTCATTCTTGGTCTCTCTTTCTCTCGGCCTTTCTCTTCTCCTTTCTAATGTACGGGACGACGATTCATGGAAGCACGGATCGCAACAAAAGCCGACCGGGATCTGCGAGTTGAAATTTTTCAGTATGAAAAATCAGCAGAATCGCCCGCGATTGTTGCGAGTTCAAACTACTCCTGGCCAGCGCTAATTCTTACCAGGCTTCCTGGCCTTACTGGTTTCCGTGGTTCTTCTTACGGCGTGACAAATTACAGATAAGAGCAGGTAACCCGTTTCGAGTTCAGCTTTTTTCCTCATGCCCGTTACATCAGTCCGCACGGTCGATCTAGCAGTTCATTTGGTAAAATAATTATTTAAATCAAAAAAATTATTTAAACCACGTTTTTAAGACGGACTAAAAATAATTATTTAAATAAAAATTAAAACGAACTAAAAACTAGCTGGTTATTGTTGCTCGCTCGCTTCGCGAGCTCGCTGATGGTGTTATTGTTGCTCGCTCGCTTCGCGAGCTCGCGGGTAGGACTGCTCTTGCGAGAGGGTTAGTGGTACGCATTGCTAGTGAGGCATACAGCTATTAATGGCTTTTTTTTATTTTGTGTGTGACTCTCCACGAGCCACACAAAGAACTTCCCGATTCGTTAGTTGTAAGCGGTAACATTAGCATTAACTGCATAATTAAAAAAAAAAATGAAATATATATAATTACGTTTGTTTATTTGGTGGAAAATTTCCATCCTCTCTTATAAATTGCATTGTTGAATGAACTTCTTTCGAAAAAAACTAAAAAATCTAAAAAACTGCTTGACCAATATGGACCAAAATCTAATCAGCTCTAAGTTACGACGAGGCAC
The DNA here is from genome assembly GCA_963971365.1 of Lasioglossum villosulum. Lineage (NCBI taxonomy): Eukaryota > Metazoa > Arthropoda > Insecta > Hymenoptera > Halictidae > Lasioglossum > Lasioglossum villosulum. Next base: position 20,726,045 of record OZ020495.1, on the reverse strand, counting down.
ATCCATTGCATCATTCATCATTCTGATCGCATTGTTACTTTTTCAGAAAATGTTAACGAAAAATTTGACACACACACACACACACACACACACACACACGCACGAAAGCACACACACACGCACACGCACACGCGCACGCACACGCACACGCAAACACACACACATACCGACATTTTGATAAAAATAGTCTAAAATGAATCCAATGACCATGAAACGTGAAGATCTGTTAAAAATTCGATTTTCGATTTTCGGGGTAAAAAAACATTAATAGCTGTATGCCCCACTAGCAATGCGTACCACTAACCCTCTCGAAAGAGCAGCCCTACCCGCGAGCTCGCGAAGCGGGCGAGCAACAATAACCAGCTAGTTTGATTATTGTAAGCGGTAACATTAGCATTAGTTGCATAATTGAAAAAAAAAATTTTAATTAAAAAAAATTTTTTTTAACCCTTCGAACTCGAGGCCGTTTTCGCTTGCGCGAACCAGCAACTCGAGACGATTTCGGCCAAATTAGGTGAACATTTTACAGGTATTTCAAAAATATTTAATTTCAAAAAAATTAAAAAAAAAAATTTCACCAGTTTATTCATTTATATGTCGAAAACAACAAATTTTGATAAATATTACACTCTGTAATTAGTTTTGGTGTGATACTTAGTAAAACAATAGCCAAGATGCATCCTTGCCACTTCACATCGGCCGGGCGCCGTATCGGCACCGCTCGAGTTGCTACTTAACATCGGCCGGACGCCGTATCGGCGCCGCTCGTGTTCAAAGGGTTAAATTTAAAAAAATTTTTTTTAAATAAAAATGAAATATATATAATTACGTTTGTTTATTCGGTGGAAAATTTCCATCCTCTCGTATAAATTGCATTCTTGAATGAACTTCTTTCGAAAAAAACTAAAAAAACTAAAAAATCTAAAAAACTACTTGACCGATATGGACCAAAATCTAATCAGCTCTAAATTACGACGGGGCGCATCGATTGCATCATTCATCATTCTGATCGCATTGTTACTTTTTCAGAAAACGTTAACGAAAAATTTGATAACATAAAAACGGCCATACGCACACACACACACACACACACACACACACTCTCACACACATACTAACAATTTGATAAAAATAGTCTAAAATGACTTCAATAACCATGAAACGTGAAGATCTGCTAAAAAATCGATTTTCGATTTTCGGGGTAATTACAGTAACTTCCCTATGAATCGGGAAGTTAATAATTATTGAAATAAAAAAAAATAATGAAACAAATTTGAATATACGGACTAAAAAGTACAATGAAGACGGATTAAAAAGTGTAATTTAAAATGCACTAAAAAATGTGAAATAAAATTTTCCCTAGCCTCGTAGAGATATCTAACCCCATACAGATAGTCCTGAAAATTTGTGATTGTGCATTTTTAAAAGCTATGAAAATACTTGTAAGATTTAAAACGAAAAACGTGGGGCGAAAGAGTTTAGAGAGTAGCTATCGTTAAGAAAACTCGCACAACAATCCATATCATTTGCAGTGCAATAAAATTGTTACCGATTCAAGTGAACTACTCGCGCATCGATTGCACGCGCCCCACGTTTTTTGTTTTAAATCTTACAAGTATTTTCATACTGTTCGTACATTTCATTACAACAAATTTAAAGAAAAATGTTTATTCCGTAGAAATCAAGTTCACCTTTAATTTCTAAAGATTAATATACAGGGTTCAAACCATAGAACGTTTCTATAGAAAGTTTTTTCATTCAATGCATACTTTGGAAGTTATTGAGGGTGAAGAAGTTGCGCGGACCACTCTGTACTTTTGTGAAGCCATGTTATTGTGGCTGCTGTGAAAAGGAATCCAACGACCTACGTTGTTATACCCTTAAATTTCCAAATAGTGCTAAAATCTCAATGAACTGCTACATCCACCGCCCGGATCACTGTGGGCCAGTTATATGGAAGCAAAAGGGTTTTTCGGAAAGTCGTAAGAACGAGGAGATACGGGGAATTTTTATTTAAATCCTGCGCCCTTCTTCTGCGTGAAACGCGAACTTGATTTATGAGGTCGTCCCTGCACCCTCTTGTTGCAGGATTTCCTGCTTCCAGGGAAATTAAGAACCGAGAGGAAGAATTTCGTTTTCACCGCTGGAACTGAGAGAATCGCGGGGCTCGATCTATGTACAGCAGTGCGAGTTTAAATAGTAGGGAAACGTGGGAACGTGGAAACGAATTGTTTTGTGGGAAATGCGATAATTAGATTTTTATGCGAAAAAAAGATTTCTTAGTCAACTGCGAGCAGCAGAAATTGAATATTAATGTGATTTCTCTTTTAATAATTTCAGTTTCGTCGTAAAAGATTTTTTGGAAAATTTGCTTGCGTTATGCAACAGTTAATTTCACGTTTAGTATCCTTCAGGTCTGAAATACTTGATTATTTTTCTATTTTACATCTTTTGATCGACTAATACATAATTCTATTTATTAGACTGCGAATTTATTAATTCGAAAAAGTATAAATATTTAGAACGCAAAGCTAAAAAGAATCTAGAAGGCTTTAAGAACATCGTGTATGCAAAATGAAAATTGTGTTCGTTAACTGCCGACAACAGGGAAGCCAAACAAAGTATCGTTCCTTCTTTAATAATTTGAATGAGTTGAAAACAAACACATTCTTAAATTCTCCCGACCTCTCCACTGTTTCCGGTGTACTCGCCTTTATTATAACATCCGCCTAACCGTTGCACCATTTAAGACTTTCTAAGATGATTAAAAGCGGAAGGTTATTTCGATAGAGTTCCTTAGAATTTCGAGTTCCCGAAAGATCCTCGAAGTCTCGGTTATAATATGAAAATCGGAGCCGAGAAGTCGAGCTAATTGAGGGTGACTTCGGGGCGGGTGGGTCGAAGAAGAAATGTTTCGATGGAAACATTTGTTATTCATTCAGGAAGTTTGGATGCTTTACCCAAAGCGAGTCAGAGAGTAGGAAACTTCGTGTGTCAATAGGCACGTGCATTATTCACATAGCGAAACGAGGGTGCTTCGCCCTGGGAAGCGAGTTCGATGCTTAGCGTCGCTTACTGTGTGCGAGATCGTACCTACGGCCCGCTTTCAAATAGCTGAGTTACCGTTTGAAGTGAGCACTTGCTTTGTGGTTACAGTTTAACAGCTACAAAGACTTTCACAAATATTTAATAAGCACGATTGCTGTTTGTTCGCGAGCTTCCGCGAGCTGTCGACGCCCTTTCTCTCGCTCTCTCTCTCTCTCTCTTTCTCTGTCTCTCCCTATCTCGCTCACTCGCGATATCATTTACATGCTAATTGGAATTTTCGATTTTCTATTTCCGAGACCTTTCGTCGATTACTTTGACATGTTCTCGCCCCGGTAATCGACGGAAATGCGAAACATTTTCCATCGAGTATTGATCGGGATTCTATTAATATGCACAGTTGCAAGAGATGATCGAGGACTTGTTCCGTTCGCACTGAATTCGAGCACAGTGACGCGTTTACCTGTGCGAAAAATTTAGAGACAGAGCGACACTGATTGTTGCGTACAAATACTATTTTTTGTAAAATTTCTGCAATATGTTCGCGATGCTTTTCTAATTTACATGATACGAAACGCGATATCGTTGGAGTCGCATTTACTCGTCTAATCCACGATTTGTGAATTCACGGATCTGTTTCAAAGCGTTTTCAAGACACGTTCAAATGGACAATAGAGAAGTTAGACATCATCAGTTCTGATAAGCGAGACTCTATTAGACCGTGATGAATCGGATAAACGTGAATCAAATGATACCGTGTTTCGGCTAATTTTAATAAAAATAAAATCATGTGCGTGGAAACCACGCGCGGCAGAAGTGAAACTTATTGCTTATTAGGTATAATAATTTATCCGTATCTATACTTAATAAGCAATAAGTTTTACTTCTGCCGCGCGTAGTTTCCACGCACATGATTTTTTTTATTCTGTTCCACACACGGTAGGTTTTTTTAGCTATTAGCAATATATCTCTGTAAAATAATGTAATTTTATAATTTATAAATGTAATTTTGTAATTTATATACATACCTCTTGTTTTATATATACAGGGTGAGTCACCAAACGTTACCACCTCAAATATCTTTGTTGTTTCTAAAGATACGTAAAATATGGTAAGGACAAAGTAGAATGGTACAATGGGGCTGACACGATGTAAAAAAAAAAATTTGTTTTTATGTCATTTTTTTGTAGATATCAAGGTCACCTTGACTTTTTTAAATGGAACCACCCTTTTTTAAACACCTACAATGATAGTCCCTTTCATTAGGAATTCAGTGACTACAATTATTCCAAGGTCATTCAAGGTCAAGGACAGAAAAAACGTATCTGACAACCGTATGACGACAGTCATGTTGGTACCATATATCATAGTGATACTACATATATGTAGTACCAACATGACTGTTGTGATACGGTTATCAGATACGTTTTTTCTGACCTTGACCTTGAATGACCTTGGACTAATGATAGTCACTGAATTCCTATTCAAAGGGATTATCATTGTAGGTGTTTAAAAAAGGGTGATTCCATTTAAAAAAGTCAAGGTGACCTTGATATCTACAAAAAAATGACATAAAAACAAATTTTTTTTTTTTTGCATCGTGTCAGCCCCATTGTACCATTCAACTTTATCCTTACCATATTTTACGTATCTTTAGAAACAACAAAGATATTTGAGGTGGTAACGTTTGGTGACTCACCCTGTATATATCTAATATATATAATAAAAACACCATTAGTATAATAATAAAATAATCACTTCAATAATATATAGATCCCGGCTAATGCTTTCTTTCTTTCCGTAAGACGGTGCAGCCTATCTCTATGAGTCTATAGGCGTAACATAACCATGTATTTCTAACAATTTCGTTTGATACTACTACCAAAATCTTTGCTGTCATTACAAGATCATTGGTTGTCCAAGCGGTTAAGGAGTTGGACTACCAATCGGTAGACCGGAGTTCGAATCCCGTCGGGATAAGAAATGATTTTTCTCCGTTCATTCTCAGTTTAAATTTTCGCGCCACTCGACATTCGACTTCCGTCGCATCGACTTCCGCTACATCAGAAAATTGTTGCCCTCAGCAAAGAGGTTTCGCTTCAAAAGTGTCACAAACGTGCCAGTGAATTTTTTATAAGAGAATAATTCGGGGATCGTGTTCCCAGTATTTGAAAAAGTTCTCGCAGGGTTAATTCCTATAATATTCCCACGCTAGGGCGGCTTAACAAAGAATCAACGAAGCCACAGGGCAGAATGTCGATGCTTAACATTTTGGCCGACGCCCAAGAAAATTGTTTCGCTGCACTGTACGGTTTTTTCCGATAGATTCCCGGACAAAATCAATGGGAACGGTTAAACTTTGACTGCATTGATCACGGTGTGGAGAGGTTGTTCATCTCCGGAGCGCAGGTGAAAAATTAATTGATAACCCTGGTCAAAGTTTGACACGACCATATCGAGTTTGCAAGTGTCTCCCTGCGGCGAGGGTTTATCACCGTATTGTTCCGTGAGTCAGCGATGGGAACTGACGCGTAAGGGATCTGGATTCCACTTCGTGTACTCGGTTCACTTCGGACTACCTTCTCCAAACACTGTCGATCGTCGTGCCCGCAATGTTTGGCTGCAATTTATTCTTATACCGAAACGTGCCACCTCGGAAATTCGAACTTCTTCGTTCCGCGGAAAGTTACGTACACTCCTGTGCATAATGGAACGCCACAACGATTGTACCAAACAATCGTTTATCATGAATTATCGCGACACCGTTTGCACCATAGCTACCTGCTTAATTCGCGGCTCAACAGAACCTCGATTATCCGAACTGGATTCAAACTTTACCGATTGATACATCGAATCTTATTGCACATACTTGTTCTATGCTCTTGTATAATCGCTTCGAAATTAATTGTATCCGCATGAAACGCAAACCTAAATGGATAATGGAGCATTTGGATATTATCGTCGGATCGGATAATCGAGATTCCGCTAAATCGTGGATTAATCAAGCATATGCGGTCGCAACGGTATCGTGTTTGACAGTGACAAAGATAACAGTGTATAAAAAAGTAATTAAAAATAATTTGTTGGATACGCTTAGTTGATTTGAAACGTAACGAAGATATCGGTGAAACGATATCGAAGATTGTTTTATTGAGATTGACAGAGAGTGGAACTTGTGGAGAATTAACGAGAGTTGAGAAGATCTGTTCGGTTTTACGTTCACCGGAATCAATGCCCGGTAACTTATTGTACGGGCGTGCACGTAACATGCGAAATAAAGTTTTCATCTCGTCGTAAAATATACTCTTACGTCCACACAATCTCAACAATGATACAGAAATCTCCTTCTGCCAGAGGGGAGATTCGTTTCGCGAGTATTTACATTTCTGTAACAGGAAGACCGTGGTTGACGTTATTTTCCTAGGATATCATGCGTACAACAATAACCTCAAACGAAAGACGTTTTTCTAATGGACTGCTCGCGACGCACGGTGTGTCATCCAATGGAAAAATTCCGGAAATCAAAGTGCAAGTAGTAGTTTCTAAAACTGCCTTCAATGTTAACCGAAGAAATCAATCCGTTATCGAAATTAAGGTCGACGTTTCGAGGTTTAACCTTTATCAATTTTGATTCGAATTTTAAAACAAACTACATCGAGGTAACTCCGTGAAATTCGAAAACAGCGAATTTAGATAGTATTTAAATTCGGCATAAAATAAACGCCTCCTCGATCATCCCTCGCAACTGTTCATGGCTCTATTATACTTATAGCTCGCCTCTACATCGAGTATCGATTCGTCTCGGATTACAGGTCGTTGGATAAAATGGATAAAAAGTACGATCCATCATTAAAAAAGCTAGCTATACCCTTGATATCTTCACTTACAACGTCGTAATCGACGTACTATCCTCTGTTGCATTTTAGACAGGTTTAACTGCAAGTTTTATAATGAAATGCACGATCGAGCAAGCATTCTTCGGTTAAAGGGGCAACTACTATAACAGTAATATTTAAAATGACACTGTATGTACTTTTACCGTGCACTATGTACTTTTCCTAATTTTTCCAGCTCCAAAGAACAACAAGCATAGAAAAAATTGTAACTTTGTATGTTTGCACGTTTAAAGTGCCGCCATTTTTTAAATACATAATGTTTTTCTTTCTCTTCTCGTACCAACTATAGTCAAAGGTACGCTAAACAAGAATTGTGACACTACGATGCCCGAATAAACATCGTTCTTTATCGTATCTGATTCAATTTTGAAAAACCCGCATTGCATAATGGCGACAAAGCTCGGCGAACCTAATTTTCCAGCGGAGCAGACCTGCCAGCGTTATAAACCCGAATATTTACTTACCGAAGATTGCGTTCTCGAGCGATTCGTTTCGTGTTTTTTTTCTGATAATCGGAAGCAGCGAACGCATTTAAAGGAGAGCAAAGTACAACATTAGCAACCAATTTGGAGATGTTAATTAAACAGAACCGGCCCTTTCGCGCAGTTGTTAAAAAGACATCGGTGAGAGACAAATTGAACTTAAATAACGTTCCCCCGGTAAAAACAGAGGAAGGAGGCGGCGTTTTACCTTTTCCGCATTTGTAATTAATTCTCCTCGCGTAATTACACTTGTCTTTCGAACAAATAGGAGAACGCTTTCTTATTTTTCAACGTTACCTCCGGCCCAGCCTTTTGTCTTTGTCGCTTTGCATTCGCTTAACCGTGGAAAGAGCGAGCCGCAGCTCGTAATTTTTTCGAATGCCTTCGTTCTTGATTTCAAGACAATGGAAATGCATAATTTCTTCCTTTTTATTTATTTTACATAATTACTGGTAACACAATTAACGCGAAAAACGTGCAATAGCGTGTAATTTGTTCAGACTCGTCTTGAGGTCTTTTAAAGGCGTCTACGATATCTCAATCGAGATTAATAAATCTTCGGTATTAGCGAAAAGATGGCTTAAACGCAGGCAATTTTTATTTTGCACTAGCTGACCTGACAGACGTTGTCCTGTCCAAATTTCAATAAATTTGATTGTGATCATTTTGTGAATTTGTGAAAAGCTATAGGATATGCGTAAACAAAGTAAAAATGAGAAAAATACGTATTTCGCAGTAATCATTATAGAAAATAGACGTGGATAATGTAAATTCTTATTGAAATATTGGTTAAAAGCTGCAACGTTCATTTTTTTGTTGTACCGAAATATTATTCAAAAAGCACTCTTAGTTTTTCCAGAATTTTCATATTTCCGGGCAACTTTTCCAATATTTTTTACCCCAAAAACCTGATTCGGACTACAACGAACATTTAAAAACATCAATTAGCCAAATCAGTTCAGCCGTTCTCACGTGATGTCGTGACCAACGAACAGCATTTGATTTTTATTATATAGATGAAAATCCACCAATAAAAAGTTTTGCACCCTCCATTTTGACGCAATTCCAATGCAAAAGAGAAGGGAGCGTTGCGGAATGAAATGTCGCAATTTTTAAAGCGGACGTGACCGTAGTCGTAGAAGTTAAGGGAAGACGTTAAAATTTTGGCAACGTGTTCGTCCTGGACTTGCAAATAGTGGTAATGTTTAACATGCTCTTCGATAAAGGGCCCGTTTTAAAGCGGATTTTTCGCGGTGGTCTGTATTTAACTCGTTACTGTTTCCACTGCGGCATTCGCCATTTTTCTCTCGAACGTATCAGTTAAACTGCAACTTGAATTCGTGCCAGGCCACAGATTTAGAGGATTTCTGGTCACCCACTTTTGTATCGGGCAATGACGTGTAGCTTTCTATTGTGAGCCGGGTGTGTCCTGTAGGACGTCTTTCGAGGAGAATTCACGTCGCCCACCCCCGGCAGATTTTTCACGAAATTATATCCTGTTTCAATTTCCGTAAAACGAATCGCCGCTCGCGGAAATAGCGTAAATCTATATTTTTGCCGAAACCCAGGACCCGGCACTGTCAGATCCCGAGGACGCTCGAATTAGTCTCCATACATTCTATAGAACTTCTCCCAGAACAAATTTTCACGGGTACGACCCGTTTCCCCCGAAGATAAAGCTGGGCTTCGTAAGGGCGGCAACGTGAAAACAAGTGATTTTTAACAGTTTTTTGTAGAATAAATATTCGATATGTGGAACTATTTAAGGATGTTCTGGAGGTATATAAAAACGCAATAAAATTTTTGAAAATTTGACAAGATATAATTCTTACTAAATTAATGCAATTACCAAAGTTTGGGTTCGATTCACTGCATCGTTTAATATTTATAGCAACTTAAAGTTTGCTCATTTTAACACGTCTTTTTAAGGAGAATTCATAAAATGCCACTTCAAACCCTATTTAAACCTTGAAAAAACGCAACTGGAAACTCCAGTTTTTTTATATATATAATAAAAATTATGTAATTAATTATGTTCAAAATTTATTAGGATTCACTAAATAGTTACAGAGCAAAAAATTATAAACATCATTTTACGCAAATTTCACATGTTTATTTTCAGTAATAACTATGAATATTGCTTTCTGAGGTATTTTTAATTTATTTAACTATTTACTTTTAACTTCTTATTGCGTAATTACATATATTGAATATCACAAATTTATTATCTTGAAGTTCAAATCAGGGGGCACAATCATTCACAAAAGTCACTTACAATTTTTTATAATATGAAGACAATTTGATTAAAAAATAAATATAACGTGAAATTCACTAATTAAACGAAAGCTTTTTAAATTAATCTATTTTTTTCATGCAAAATATACTCATGAATGGCTTTTATTGCCAATATATCGATAGATTTCGAATTTCTTGTACTTTTGTCTCCCATTGTACCTCCAGAACATCCTTCACTGTTCCTCTATTCTATATACAGGGTGTCCCACTGTATCGAGAACGGCAGGATATCTCGGAAGACGGTGTCGTTATCAAAAAAGAGTTCCTACAAAAGTTGTTTGGTATGACGGGCTAAGTTACGTGGTATTAATTGTTTTTTTTTGGGTGGAGCACTTTTTTGATAACGACACCGTCTTCCGAGATATCCTGCCGTTCTCGATACAGTGGGACACCCTGTATAAGTCGTATATTTTAAATCACGAAACTCGAATCGTTTCACACGCTCGGGAATTAATGGGTCGAAACTCCCACGTAATAGCTGACATTTGCTACGACGAGTGCTAATTCGACGCACAATGGTCGAGTCAAAAATTCGACGGATTTCCAGGAAAAGGGATCGCACGTGCTTTTCAATCGGAGACTCGTTACGTCGCTCGTTTTATGAAAGTGCGCGTGTCCAGCGATTCGCGTGCATCGTTCAATTTGTTTTTATTGTGGAGCGGCTTGAATATTCGCCGGTTGTAATATTCGGTGTAATCGTATTAGGGCTCGCCGAGGAGCCCCGTCATTTTCTATGCATTCGGAGCGCCGGAATATTCGATCCGGGCTCTAATATATGTAGCTATACATCCGATACAGTGATACCGTAAAAAGTTGGAAGGCGTAATACGGGTTTCACAACCGGCAGAGCCCCCGGAGAAAGAGAGCGAAAGAGACAGGGAGAGGGAGGGTGAGCCATTCGTCCTCTTCGGTGAATATTATATGGTATATAGGACGGTGGAAACGACTAAACTCGCGCCGCCGATAACCAGTTCACCATTACGAGCAGATTTCGTTTTCGTTCATCCACTTTTGGTATCAGCTATCAGCCACGGCTACGGATTTCTTGCCTGTTGGTCCCTTCCACTGAATTTACAACCGACACCGATGTCTGTTCCTTCCACTGCAACCCCCTTTTTCCTCGTCCAGGGCCGTACCAACTAGCTCACCCATTTTTGAGCTCGGCAAAAAATAATCTATTGCCCGACCGAGAACGGCTTTCTTTAGAGGAACGGGATTATTCTCTCCCTCAGCTTCCTCCGAAATTCAATTACAATTTTTACCAAACACCGAATCTGTCATTTTCATAAGAATAATTCATTTCAATTTGTCCCCGTAATGTACCTCCTGAGACGACGCTACTTTATTGACAACAGTTTTTGATTATTCATCGCGGGACCTTTGCCAACGTATTCGCGACACTTTCCTGATCTAGTTATTTTATTTACGTTTCCTGCGTTATTCGTTTATTCGCAATTACGGAGAACGTCTAAAGTGATTTATTTTTAAAGGACTGATTCGTAGTTGGAATATTTTTTTCAGAGCAATTTTTTCTGGGAAATAAAAGATTAAAGCGGACCAAAAGATCATTAAAACCACCTCTTTCACGGGAGCGTAAAAGAGCAGTATTAGAGTTTCAAAATTATATGACCCGGCGTGAAGAGCAAAAGAACGTCATACGTTCTCCGACGAAGAGCATTTAATTTAGATGGAGACTATAGTTTCATATGTTACTGGCACGATTTGCGAAACGTAAAATCTGTAGTCACGAGCTGTTATTGTTCCTTAGAAAATTAATGCAGGTAATTAAGGCAGAGATAGAATTCTGTATTAGAAAAATGTGCAATTTAATTCACCGAGGACAATCATGGAGAAAATGTAATTTTTGTATATAACGTTTATAATTTGAGAAATACAAATCCCCTGGACATTCCCGAAGTTGCATCTTATGGGTGGACTGCGGATCTTTATGCAAAATGAAATTGCATCGATCGCAGGACACAGGAGGTAAATAAACATTGCATTCTTCTTTTGATTATCCTATTAAGCTGAAATTAATACATCGACGTCCTTAAATATTTAAAAAATGTCCGAATATTAATGAGAGTCACTGTACGCGTTGGCAGTACAGTCGCAAGCGTAGAGGTTACGGCAAGCTGCACGCTGTCTTCGAAGTTGCATAATATGTTTTTTAATACACCGATCGATGTAGTTTGTAATCCTGACGAAAAAGTGCTAAGCTACTTACGGTCTAAAGCCATTAATTCAGGAAATATTTGAATTCGAAAATGGCGTAATCCCGCACAGTAAGATTAAAATATCTTCCGAACTAATGATTTTCAGCCATAAGTAGCTTAGTACTTTTTCGTGAAGAGAAAAGCTGCAACGACCAGTGCGTGAAATAAATACTATGCACGTGCAATTTCTCCCGAGAAAAACACGTTTGACCTTCGTTCGCCCTCTAAACGCGAACTACTTGTATCCGAAGCATTAATCGAATTTCGAAAATATTTCAGCGTTTAATTGCTCGCCCCGTACGTACGGCGAATTGCATAAAGAGCCGTAATGAGCAGCAACAACGTAGAAATTTATTACCGTGCGTGGAGAACACGAAGTTTATGGAGTCCGCCGTTTTCTTTAATCTTGACGTATTATTTTCCTCTGTTTTCTCCCCGGCGAGAAAATAAAAGATATTAATTTCAGGCATTTACCGTTACAAGCTGGAAAAGGACAGAGTCTTGCGTGAGAGAGAACAACGCCCTCTGCCCGGATTAATAAGGTTTTCATTCACAACATTATTCGCCTTTGACCGCAACGGTCTACAACGCGGAGCGTGAAATAACAGAGCGAACCAGCCTTGCGGACCCCCGTAGCCGAGCTAGGTTACTTTATGCGCACTCACGCTGCGGTTTCATAAGGGAGCATCCCTAAGAAACAATCTCCAATTTTCTTCAAACTTCCCTGCGAACGCACCGAATAGTAGTAGATTCGTTTTATGGGGAAGTTCATGGCGCTGCAACCACTCTCCTGCGCGAAATGATGTGTTTCGATGTGTCGGTACAATTAAACGAAGGGAGTGCACGTTTTCGTAGCTCTACATAGGGTGAACAACATATTCCGTGTACACCCGTTTAATGTTAAATATCTCCGTTGGTTTTCGAGATAAAAAAGAGCTTTACCAGCAAAAGTTGTTCAGTGTAAACAGCACTGTAATGTAACGGTAAAATATTTTGAGCGACTGAAGCGGTTTTGATAAGTTCAAAGTCCTTTAACTTTTTTAAATGCAATTCTGTGTTTTTTGTACTATAGCGTGTGTCGAATAATTATCGTTGATATACACGAAGTTCTCTTGGTCTACCTGTATTTTATCGCAGACCTTTTCCGTAACTATAAAAGGACTCGCTCGAGACCAGGGGTTCGTTACTCTGAGATCAGCCACAGTACGGCGCGTATCCGGTCACTCGTCGTTTGTATATTAAGTCAAATAAAGTATAAAGGGTGTCCCACATAAATGATAACACCTAAATATCTTTCGTATTTACAGTCCTATCCGAAAACTTCAGAGGACAAAGTGACGCTATTGCAGGGGGCAATATAATAATGAAGAAAAACATCTTTTATGTCGTGTTTTTAATAGTATGTTTTTTTGCGATAGCATGATAGACAATAAAAAACTGAATTTAGTGGATACCCCCTTTTTGACCTTGAAATGACCTTGATATGATATGTAGAGGTCAACCCGACGTAAACAACGCGCAATCTTTGCTGAAACACGAAAGTTTTAAACTTCCACATTTCATCCGCTTCAACATGATTATTCTTGCTCAAGGTCATTTCAAGGTCAAAAACGTGGTATCCACTAAATTCAGTTTTTTATCGTCTATCATGCTATCGCAAAGAAAATATACTATTCCATTTAAAAAAACATCGGTGACATTGCAATTTCATTTAAAAACACGACATAAAAAATGTTTTTCTTCATTATTATATTGCCCCCCTGCAATAGCGTCACTTTGTCCTCTGAAGTTTTCGGATAGGACTGTAAATACGAAAGGTATTTATGTGGGACACTCTGTATATATATTTCACAAATAATCTATTCCTCGCTTACCAATTAACCAACAATTATTAATTTAGAAGATACGTTAATTTCAGTACCGAGTTAACTAGAGCAGTTCATTGGTAAGACTTTCACAAATTGCTCCCGCAAGCTTCTGGCACCTGATACAGGTCATTCTACTCGTCTCGATGTGCCGAGTACGAATACGAGTTTCATTTCTGTCGTAAATGACAAGCTACCGAGATGTTTGCTAAAAACTTTCTCACCAACGTATTGAACTTTGCTCGTAAGTGTGCGTCCGTGACACAAGCTGCTACAGACGCATCTGTCAGAGTCTCGGCTCCTCTCTCCAGGTAACCTAACCCAAACCAATATTCGTTCAAACGGGTATTCTGGTTTCGAGTTTGTTTTCTGCACGATTTGTAGGAACTTTTTTCAGGAAAACCATCGAACCTTCGGCATTCAGGTTTCACACGCACATTCGTTGCTATTCGAAGTACACATCTGATTTTTGTTTCGATCGAACAAAAAAATCGTACCAAATTCTATCGAATTTTACGTTCCAGCATTTTTGGAAAATTTTCTGCTGTCATAAATGCAGTTATGGCCGGAACCAAACGCGAAAGATGTCAATTGCTTAAAAAATTGGCGGAATTATTAAATTAGATTTTTTAGGTTCTTCGCTCTTACAAAGAGTAGGAAAAAATGATGTTAATGCAACAACAGGGTGTGCTGAAGATTAAGGAAATTCGCACGATTCTGTAGAGTGTCTTGTCGTCGCGGAGTGTATTAGGGAACTCGAGCCGAGAGGCACGGAGATTGAATTATGCGATTCTCGGCGTGTCGCGGTATCGGTGATCGAAAAAGGAAAACTCAAGTGGTCGATGCTTTCCTGACGATGAATAGCGACGATTCCCCCAAGTCGAAGCGCCCGGGGCTTCAGGAACCTAATTAACGGACCGATTCACGGAATCGGTAGCACCACCACCGCCAGGGGCGTCTCGCAGGAGGGGCGCTGTTTATGCCGGCCATTGTTCGCCCTGAACAGGTCCCGCGAACGTGTTAATTAATTTCCGTTCGAATGTTTCGCTTCTGCCGAACAATAAGCCTAGTTTTTCTCGAGAGCCACCGAGAATGTTCCCATTTGCTAACGATAGGCGCGGGTCCAGTTGCCAATCGTACCACTGACGTCACCAATAAGGAAACATATTCAGGTGAAACAAAGCAATCTTGATGAAACTTACGCGAGATGTAGTTCTTTAAAAAATATTTGACAGGTATTTTCTTTTATTGGCAACCATCCACTTTGAAGGGGTGAAAACAGCCCTCAAAGTTCGCTGTCGGATCCATATTTTTTGAGATATCTTGGAAACTAAAGATCGAAAAAATTAAATTAATACATTAAGAAGATGTTGTTAATACGTTAATTAAGATTTTGATGTTTTCTTTCGGTTTCTCTCATGTATCGTTAGTTAATTTTAACGTACACTATGTGTGATCTTTGATCCAAAATAGGGGATACATGTTTTAGGATTTTCTTCTTTTTTCCATTTAACAATATTTACGCATAATGAAAGATAGTCTTGCACCTGGTGTGCGGAGGAAGGATTTCTGTCTTATTTTACAGAAATATAAGCGTTTATTTTTAACATATTATTTAAACAAAAATCTTTTGCTAAAACTTTTTTGCGCAACTACGGTTCCCATTAAAAGCACACAATTTAAAAAGAAAATCAATTTTTTTCGACCTTTGGTTTCCGAGATATCTCAAAGAGTGTGACTCCGACCACGAATTTTAAGGGCTGTTTTCACCCCTTCAAAGTGGATGGTTGCCAATAAAAGAAAATACGTGTCAAATATTTTTCGAAGAACTGTATATCTGACACAAGTTTCATCAGAATCGGTTTGTATCAACTGAATATGTTCCCATGTAAGCATTCTAGTAATCACGTCGGACAATAATAACAAATGGATGCCCTGAAAGCTTGTACCGCATTTTTTGCTACCATGTAACGACACGGTATCCGAAAAAAGCGCGACTCTCTGGATCTGCAGCGAAGAAGTTAGTTAGCCTGGATTCGTCGCTGTCGCAAGATCCCGGTCTCCATCGGAATACTGTCTCTGGGATGATGCATCGAGGAACATTTTCAGCGACATATTTCGTGGGTTGTTTCGTCGGTGTAGAAACGGGAGCGGGCGTCGCGTCGCGTCAGCCGGAAGGGCCCGGCGATATTCGGAGCTCGTAAAAATAGCGGAAGGAAAACGGTGAATAGGTGGAATCCAGAGGAAAGAGCGCGGAAGGACCGAGGCCATGGAATAAGGTAAAAGGGATGACTGAGGCTAAGCGGGTCGGACAGAGAACGATCGCCGAGCGAAACGGGTGGTTTCGAAAAAAAGGAAAAACCCTCTCGGAAAGAGAAGGACCGAGGGCTGTAGCGGAAATGGTTGCGCGGAGAGGAGACGTACGGCTGCTGCGTACGACATTCGAATTACCTAGCGCCGATGATGATATTTATGAGACCTATCAGCCGTCTATCGATTTCTCGAGCACTCGAAGATTCGAGTCGAACTTCTCGCGACTCTGTTTCGAATACCGAGGGCGCCTCGAGGCCGCTCGAGCGCGTTCATCCTCTTATTGTTTGCTTCTTGGACCCGCTTCCAAACTGATTAGGAGAGGGACCTTCCGTATGCTTGTCCACTCCCCATCTGCTCCGGGCTTTTGGGTGGTTTCGCTACGGCGGACAACTAATTTAACCTTTATCCGCTGTCCTCCTCGTTTTTCAAGTCGGGAACAATCGTTGCCGGGCATCGAATTACCGGGCAACCGGTAATCCGATGTAGTCTGCGTCGAACGACTTCGTTGGATTCCGCAGGAAACGCGGTTTTAACGTCTTGCTCGTGTAGTACTCGAGCGAACCAGGCAATGATGATTACAATGGGCGTTCTACGCGGCCCGATCGATCAGTCGAGCCACTCTAATGGCAAATGAAAGAAAATAGGAATTATTCAGCCACGTTGCGTGAAACCGCCAGCACCCTTCACCGAGACACGCCCACGCGTTACAACTTACCCTCCGAGAGAACCCTTGTAATATGCTGCTGGACGAAATTGTAAGATATTCTGGAAAATTATGGGATTTGCAGCTTAGTGCTGGTTTTACGTTAACACTGGAGGGACCACGCAGTAAAGCAGGAATGCGTTGTTTTATGAATACGACAGGATTTAATTTATCTAGATTTTTAAGACGTTTTATTATACACTCGGGCGAGTTAGGGTATGGTAAACACGGATTTCGTATATAGCACAGTGCTAAATTGCGGCTGTTGCGTTGTAACGCAATATCGTTGGAACACGGTTTCCGCGTAGCACAATTTAATAGACTTTGTTCCGTCGCGTAGGAACCATACACGTGGATTTCTTCCGATTGATATTTATGGTCCGTTAGTGCCTAAAGACCGTCTTCGAGAATTAAGCAAACAAGGGTCACTCGACGACCAGTTGAGGCGTCTGGCCTAATGTTTAGCTTTTCCCTACACTCGAAATACAAAGTGTCATGAATCTAGTCCTGCCGAAGGACCACCCGTGACCGTTAACCGTACCGTGTCAAATTACCGAGCCGCGTCGTCGCCCGAGTTTAGGTATCGCCCACTCCTCCTTCCCAGGGCCTCATTCAGAGCTACGGGAAGGAGGTCCTAACTGTCAAAAGCGTACTGATTGGGAAATGCAACTTTCTGCAGGAACCAATCGGTGCATCTTATTTCCTGCTCGAGAAGCCTGACGAACATCGCGTCGAGACCCAGTGATGCCAAACGGAGGAACCTGGAGGAACTTTCCCCTCCGGCTGAGCCCCCCACTCTTACTTCTACTAGTTCTACCGCGCACGCGCCACACACGACGTATCTCTGCTCTGCCCGAGTGAGTCACGTTTAGAGGTACGTTCGTGTATGGCGCGTGCGCAGTAGAACTACTAGAAGTAAGAGTGGGGGGCCAGCCGGAGGGGAAACTTCCTCCATTTGGCATCACTGGTCGACCCTCCTTGGTCTTGTCAGTCATTCGCGTCACTTTAACTCGGATTACGGCAGTTCGTTGTCCAGCGATCAGCACACGCGTCAAACGGGATCGCATCTTCATCAAATCAGCGAGCGCCATACATTGTCGCGAGTCAATTCTGTTTGGGATTATTCAAATCTGCGCGCGTATAAGGCAGGACCCGCTAGATCAACCTTACCGATGAGTCCACTAGCAGGTCCGGGACGAAACTCTTCGTTTAACGTATTTATAGTACTGCGAATCGACTATTGTCTTTTGCGTCTTTATAACATTTGAACTACCGGCCCAATATTAATTTGGCGGGCACAGATCCGGCACACTTCAACATAATTATTCGAATTGTGACTTTCGTTTAACAGGGTTTCCACTTTAAAAATACCGTTTCGATGTAATACGGTATCTGGAATTCTTGATTTAATTTTACACTTAACTTTAGAGGAATTCCTATAATTATTGAATTTCTACTTTTAAAATAGTTTTGATGTAACACGGTACAAACATCGAAAGTAGTTCCGCTATAACACGGGACTTACCTTGAAAATTCGGCTTCGATATTGCACGGTAATTCTAAAATAGTTTCGCTCAACACGGTTCCGATGCAACGCGAAACGAGTCGACCGTGTTATAAAAGAGTTCACGTTACGTTGCAACAAACGAGTACAATTGGGAGAAAGAGTTGTACATAATCAAGTTAATTGCAAAGAAGAGAATAACCAGCATTTAGTACTCGCGAATGAATTTGATATCGCGTGAAAATATATGTAATACAGGCGTTACTATAAACACAGTATGAAGCCCTTCTAATTTTCCGAGCGTCTTGTAATATTATCCCGTGACATGTTCGCGCGAGGGCGACGTGTAGGATAGTCAAATGAATTTTGCAGAATCAAAGGCAGAGGCGAAGTTCGGTCTCGCGCGAGTTTCCGTCGATAGGTATCGATCGAACATTACATATAGCAGGATGTTGAATAAGCTACCTGAACGATATGATGTAGAGCTGTAAAAGAATATTACGTGTCCAATTCCTCTCGAGTATTTTATCGCCAGACCGGATTTATGTAAGGCTCGTATCTCCGTCCACAAATATAAGAGCTCACGCTATAATTTCACCCAACGCCAAGTTCCATTCGACTTTTCTTGGTTCCCTTCGTTCGAGCTCCAAGTACAAGGATAGTATTAGTCTCGTTCCCAATCGGAACATCGATACATGGTCTCTAGAACGCTCCATGTTTCATAGATTAAGCAATAAAAAGGCAAATTGAGTTGTAGACATAACGCCGCGAGCAGAGGGTCATTTCCTTTTATTTTCATACTCCATTAGATCATAACGGCCCGCTCCGGAGATTTCAGCGCCCTGTAAATCGCGAATCAATAATCGTTATACCCTCGAGACGTCTCGGGCTATTTGTGCTTACGCTCATCGTGTGCGCTTCATGTACATTGTAATTACTGTACTATCGTGGTTGATCTAATACCGATCTATGACGATGACGTGCGTAATTAACAGTGCGCAATACATGCTATCCTTCGGCAATTTTCTTCGAACAACCAGTGCACTGTTTTGGTACACGAGCTCCTTATGTAGTGGTACAGTGTCGTCCATTGGAGCAATTTATTACTACGAATAATATCTTTAGGCATTTTTTAAAATTATTCATGGTTTTCTAAAGTACGTATATTTTTGCAATTTAATTACAATACTATTCTGATCCACCGAATACTTGTGTTGATTTTTAAGATTTTTCTGGAAAAATGAATAAACTGCTTTTTTAAAATGAATGCATTATTCGAATGTATGTGTATCGTACAACTTGCTCCTCTCAATGTTTTCCTAAAAACAGAAATTTCATCGAGCAAATGATTTTTGAGAATATTAACTGTGTACCGAACGACGTTCGTTTATCTCTAACTACAATTTATTGAATATTTAAATTCATCGTTTCTCGCGTATGAAAACGAACGTTTTTGTCGAAAATATTTCTCCCCCATCCACTAAATAAAATAAAATCTTGATATAATGCGATAAAAACAAGTGTTTAAAAAGAGTACATCGTTTATCCATATATAGCAGGGAGTATGCGCAATCGTTTTAACCAATTTTTTAATCGTGTTATAAGAGTACATACCGTTCATTTACTATCGCATGAAATACATTGTATATAGAGTTCTTCTCAATAGTTTTTTGATCGCATTATACGGGGATCCACTGTATTAATAGAATTTTCATGAATCTTTTACCGGAGATAATGCAGCTCCGTGAAATTGTTCCGCCTTCCGGAAAAGAGGCTGTTGCTCAGCCATTTTCCAAGATTTTGCAACAATAAAACTACCACAAGTTCTTCACCATACATACTTTAGAACAAGTCTCTTGTTTAAACAACAAGTGGATTCATGTTTCTAAAAGAAATTCCCAAAGAGCACTGAAGTAGTCCTGAAAATTTCTGGTTGCGAATTTTGAATAACCATGAAAATCCTTGGAAAAGATGATAGTAAGGAGCGTCGAAAGTAGCTGCCGTTAAGACTCACAACTGACAACAGTTGTTAATTATTTTATACTTTTTAGTCCGTGTTGAAAACGTGGTATTTTAAAAAATCAATTTTTATTTGAATAATTTTCAAATTATTCAGGCATGATCCCTTACATACAATCGCAGTTAGTTCTGCGTCGATTTCTCGGTTACAGAACGATTTAAGAAGCCGTAAACTTTTTAACGAGGATAGAGAGAAAGCCTGATTACGTTCTACTCCAGATTTTAGGTATCCTTATAGTCCTCGAGGCATAGTAACTGGAAACACCGGGAAGTCTTATCGTTCCCCCTTCTATCCAATTCTAATGCGTCTCGCGGCTATTAATTTGTCTGTTAAGGGAAGTAGTATGTAGGTACACACGTACAGACTGCAAGCTATGCAACGAGTTTCCTGAAACAATTCGAGCATTTCACGCGACAAACGCTATTGCTATTTGACCTTATTATACAAACACCCGGTGCATACCGCTTCCCGTGACAGATATTCCACGTTGTTTTCCCAAAAACCGAAATAATCGCTTAAACATTCTACGTACAGCAATAACGAGCAGTTCGTACACTACTTCAAGTTATTTTTAAAAAATTATACTCTTCACTGTTGCATTTAACTGTCACATTTAAGTTGGGTTGCTAACTCTACGGAATCTTGGTGACATCCTTAAACGTCCAAATTGTTGGTGCGCATAAGTATTGGTAAAAGCGAGCCACAAATGAGTTTCAAAATCAAAATAGTACTATCGTTAAAAAAGTGTGCACCAGCATACGTCTGCATTGTGCAGCACTCTAGTATGTTTGTAATTTCAACAATTGTATAATAAAAAATGTGGAACCGGTCAGTATTAAAAGTAGTGCAATATTAAATTGCAATTAAAGAAAGATAGTGTTATTATGAACCGAATGTATTTTTACGAGCCGAGTTGTGTTGTCCATCGACGTTTCGAAATTCGACGCGACATTTCCAGTGTTACATAAAGCATTTATGAAAACATTTCCGCGGCGCGTATTTGAAAAATAATGTATTAAAAATTTCAAGAGCTCCATCGAGCCTCGGTTTGCAACGCACTAGACGAACATAGTTCAGCAGTAATGATCCCGTGTATTTTCGCAAGATCCATCGAAATGAAGTAGTTATCGAGATTTCAATTTCAAGTATTGGAATTTCACGAACGAAAACACATTCGGCGGGGTCGCGTCTATGAAATTTGACTTGGAAAATAGTGACATATTTCCGCGATGCGCAGCTTTATCGGCGCACACTTTGAGTGCCAATTCGAATGCGCGTCGTGCGAACTTTTCGACAGTTTAGCGCGGCTGATTAATGCAATTGTATGTACACGGCATTCGATAATATATCGAATAGTTGATAATATTAATGTATCGGTCAGTGCCGTTATACCTCCCAATTATGTTCATTACAAGCGTGTTGCCTCGCGCGCGCAGAAATAATGCCTTTTATTATTATCATTATTTAAAGAGTCAATAATGGCGTCGATTAAACGCTGTTCAACGTTTTGAACGTTGCTCCGTTATTAATATTTTTGGAAAAGGGACGTTTGGTACCTTGAAACGAAATTCGATACGTTCTTTAATTGGGGAAATTAACGGTTAGTCGACTAACCGAATGTTATTATCGTAAATTATTTCAGTAAACCAACGTTGAGTAAAAGTATTGTTTAATGGCTGCGAATAATTGGAAATCAGCTCGTACCAAAACTTCTGCACGGATGCTCGTGTGATAGTAAAAATTGTCCAAATATTTGAACACATTTCCGATTCTTGAAAAATTGTCGATATTTAAACTGCGATAATTTCGTGAAAATAATAGTACATCAAAATACCTGGACTCGTTTCACAGCTTGAAGTCTCTACATTTACCACCCGTTGTTTATTCTGGTATAACATGTTTTTCCGTGACGTAGCAGGTGAGAAACTAAAGACCCGTTTCCATTAAAAAGTGCATTTCATTGTACACCGTTGGACAAAAAGATAGCACGTTTGTGCTATCGTTAAGTTCTCATGGATACGGTCAGAATCTTATAAATTTGATGAGTAGTATATAAACAGTACCTCGCACAGTACCTCTCACATTTAGCACGGGCGAAGACGTGTCGGGGGCTGCTAGTAGATTATATATCGATATATTGAATAATGCAAAGAATATATACAGTGGCTCACGAAAGTATTCGAACGCTTACCTTTACAAATTTTAATGAATAAAATAAGATGTACTAAACTAATCTGTATAGAACAATTTGGTATTTATAGTGAGGGGGAAGTCTCAAGATTATATGAATAAAATTTGAAAAGAATTCAACAACGTTGACAAAAGTTATGATATATTTATTCGAAACACGCATAATAAGTGACTCACAAAAGTATTCGAACGCTACATGTATTATTACATTATTCAATGTTAATATTTTGTTGGACCACCTTTAGCAGTAACGATGTGTCTCAATCGACGTTCCATACTATAAACTAATGATTTCGTAACAGTACAATCAATGAAATTCCATACTTCTATGATGTTTTGTTTCAATACCTCCTTTGAAGTTATTTCATATTTATTTAATCTTTTTCCGATTTCAGCCCATAAATTTTCAATTGGATTCAAGTCTGGACTTTGCGGTGAAGTAGTTAACATGTATGTGGTGTGTTATATATGATCCATTGTTTCACAATTCCTGCATTATGCTTGGGATCGTTATCTTGTTGGAAGTGGAAGTCTTCTAATAATTTTAATTTACGGGCACTTTCTTTAACGTTGTTCCTTAAAATATTTAAATACTTATATTTATCGAGTATTCCAACAATGAATACCTTTCCGGTGCCACTTGCTGCCATACACCCCCACACCATAACCGATCCACCTCCGTGTTTCACTGTTTGGTGTAAATTTTTAATTTCCAATTCCGTATTTGGTTTTCTCCAGAAATAAATTTGACCACCTGAGCCAAAGATGTTAAATTTAAGCTCATCCGAAAAGATGACTTAATCCCAGAAAAAATTATCTTTATTGAAATATGCTTTTGCAAAAACCAGTCTTTTTTCGATTTACCGCATTAATATACGGATTCTTTCGTGGTACTCTGCCATGAAAATCATTATTTCATAAGATTCGTCGACATAATTCGGGATGAACTTCTTTGTGAAACATATCAGCTACCATATTTGTGAGTTTAGGAGCGGATAAAGTAGGATTTTTTTTTTATTTCGCGAATGATAATTTTCTGTTCTCTCTCAGTTAATTTCTGTAGTCGAGCTGTGAAACAATGGATCATATATAACACACCACATACATGTTAACTACTTCACCGCAAAGTCCAGACTTGAATCCAATTGAAAATTTATGGGCTGAAATCGGAAAAAGATTAAATAAATATGAAATAACTTCAAAGGAGGTATTGAAACAAAACATCATAGAAGTATGGAATTTCATTGATTGTACTGTTACGAAATCATTAGTTTATAGTATGGAACGTCGATTGAGACACATCGTTACTGCTAAAGGTGGTCCAACAAAATATTAACATTGAATAATGTAATAATACATGTAGCGTTCGAATACTTTTGTGAGTCACTTATTATGCGTGTTTCGAATAAATATATCATAACTTTTGTCAACGTTGTTGAATTCTTTTCAAATTTTATTCATATAATCTTGAGACTTCCCCCTCACTATAAATACCAAATTGTTCTATACAGATTAGTTTAGTACATCTTATTTTATTCATTAAAATTTGTAAAGGTAAGCGTTCGAATACTTTCGTGAGCCACTGTATATTTTGAATAACGTTACAGCAATTTTTAGTGGTGCCTCGGAGGGGACAACCGAGTGCAAGGGGTTAATAGAAACTTTCCAGTGAATGCTTTCGACGGAGAACTCCCCGTCTCGATTTCCCAGGTATTAGAAAAGCGTCACTGGCACCTCGTTTGGGTCGAGGCGGTTCAAATATAATATTATACGCAAGAAATTTCGAATGAAATTTCGCTGGACCCGAACGGAAGTTTCGAGAGTTTCGCGAAACCGATCAATTTCGAAGCGGAAAGACGGACGGACGAACGAGCGGACGGAGTCGGGGGTTGGTCGGTACGGCGAAATACGTGTGTAAGTATTTGAATCACGAACCGATCCGGAGTGATTCCGGATTCGCAAAGAACAGGGGAACAGTTTTCCCCCTCGGGGATTGAAATTGTTCAGAAGCATTTCCGAATACGTAGCTTCGTATTTGACCTTCGACACGTCCTCGGTGTAGCAAGTGCACGAGGAAAATCGTGTCAGAGGGAAACCAGGGAGGAGAGACGCGAGAAAAGAGAGAGGGAGAGAGAGAGAGAGAGAGAGGGTTGGTTCGAGGGTGGTTCGGGTGCGCGAGGGTGGAGGGCGAGGCTCTCTTGCGAGTATGAGAAACGACGAAGCTAGTCGTCGCGCAAACGAATAACTAGAGGCGGTTGTTCCGAACAAGTTCTTGTAGAGAGCATACGTACAGCCACTGCACAGGTACACGTTTTACTTAAGTACGACACACGGCATACGTACACACGGAATTTAATTAGTTGCATACTTGAGAGTACACCGCCGTACCTGCATATGATAGATTCTGCTCGACGCGACCCGCCACGAAAGTTCAGACCTTCGTTGTTCTCGTTTCCACCGCGGAAAAGACTGTGCCGCCCGTTTAAGCCGCGGTTTAATTATCCGCGAAACCCCCCGTAACGCGTCGCTACTCCATGCTTTTTTCCAATCCGGGTCTCACGGTTTTCATGGGAATAGGATCTAAAACGGTAATGTCATTTTTATCGAGTAGTAACGGCACTGCTCGATACTTCGCTGCTAGTCGTAAAGGAAAAAACAGAATCACCCTACAATATCCGATTTGACTGTAACAATTCGGTGATAAAACTCTTTTGCTTTTATTTATTTCTTCGCGGAACCTTTACCTGCGCATTCGTTACGTTTTCCTGTTCAAAATGATACCGAACTCGACTGTAAAGCGAGTATACAGGCTGTCCCAAAACTAGTGTAGGAGCGGGAAATGCGAGGTTCCTTGGGTGATTTGAAGCGACATTTTCATTTACGAAAATGGCGTCCGCGGCTTTGTTTAGGAGTTATTAACGAAAAACACGGACGAATCGGAGCGCGACCTAGACGCGAGTCGACACAGTCTACCCAACGCGCCCACTGTCAATTGGCCGAACGTGCCGTCGCATGTCTAGATCGCGCTCTGATTGGTCCGTGTTTTTCGATAATAACTCCTAAACAAAGCCGCGGACGCCATTTTTGTAAAGGAAAATGTCGCTTCAAATGTCTCAAGGAACCTTCCATTTCCCGCTCCTACACTAGTTTTGGGACACCCTTTAGAGATAGAAAATGTTTCTTCGGCGACGAACATTAAATTATTTGAAACGCTATAACTTTTAAAAAATACATTATTTTACTGAGAAAAAATTCAGCACACTCGACAAGCACAAGCGTCGCACAGTCTCTCAACAAAATGCATGCGATTGAAAACGTTTGTCAGGAAGACACTCGACTTTTCAGAACACTTTGATTTGTTGTAAGGCTTCTCGTGGTTGCGTGCAGTCGGTAAGCATTGCAAATAGGGGAGTCGACTTCGCAAGAAGCTTCTTGCTTTTCTGCCCGAGGAAAAAACAGCAAGCTAGCTGCATTTCCATAGCGCGTCACATCGTGAGAAAAACTTGTACCCCCTTTTCAGCCCCGTCGTTTCTGGTTTACTCTACGACTCCAAGGAACGACTGCCAGTGAAATTCAAAATGGCAGCTTTGGCGCGAGTTTACGTACTACAGTCTCTGACGTAGGTAGGAGCTATCTACACGATCGAAATCGAATTTATGCGAAGAATCGCTTTGAATTCGGAAGGCCGACGAACGAATCGAAAAAGGAAGATTCTGCGAGCTTGAGAAAATCGAGTCTCCAGCATTTACTAAAAAAGCATTCTAATCTTCGTTTAACGATTAAACTGCGCATCTTTATGCGAAATACAAATCGCAACCGTTGCAAGATGCAAGACTACGTGGACATTTACCAGGGATCTAACGCGTTAAAAATGGTACAAGAGTATTTTTTAAATGATTTAAATGCTCCTACCGTTCTGCACGCTTACTACAAATTTTTGAAGGTAGCCTTTGCGTAACAAATTTTATTCTACGTATTCGACCGATACTTTTATAATAAATATAAACTTATTTCTAGTCCTGAAAAATTATGAACGACGAAGAACCTGCTCATTTCTCTGACAAATGCACGAAATCCGCTAATCACCGTAACTTATTGTGCAAGAGATTAATTCAATTTTTGAAATTACGAGGACTTGGATTCGCCAACAAGGCGTCTGTCTCGTTTTCCCTTTCCGTTGTGTAATGGGGATCTGTTCTATCAAGCGGAAGTTCACACAAAGGTTAACGATATCGATGACTCGAAGAAGCAGCGAGATACGACAGAGTAAATTTTAGCTAATGCACTGCGCCGGTATAATATTACGAAGAGGGAAGGATAGTATGGCACGATGCCATGGATTGCAATGCGATCCACCTGCGTAAGGGAACGCGTGGGTGAGCCTGGATAACGAGCCAGAATTAATCGAAAAGAATTTTACCTATGCTTTCACGGTGGTCCGATCCGATCGCGAGCCGATCGTTCGCCGTGGAAAATTACGCGAATCGAGACTGACAACTTCGTTCGCGAGCTGGGAGTGCCGAGCAATTTGCTGGAAAATGTTGAGTCGACTCGGAACGGCAATTAAGTACACTTTATTACTACGTTATAAATCGATTTTAATACGATTTTATTAGCATCGTTAAAATGCTAAAAGATTAAATATTAAAGTGGACTTTACTATGATCAATTTCTGTTTTCTAGTTGCGGTTCCATTAATTAAATTTTCCCGTTCTTTAAATTTGATATTGACGTGCTAATTTTTCAGTTTTTGATTTATTAAAATGCACCCGTTTTCTATTCACGCACACCGTAAAACGATTGATCCGATTCCGTGGCTGTTGCGAGACGCGTTTGAAATGCGACGTCATAAACTCGTTGATCGAAATCGTGGTGCAAAAATGTTAAATGATTTCGACTTTGTGGAACGTTTCAGGATCCCAGGCTGGTTGTTAAGTTATACCGAGTTTTTATTACGAAGCCTGTCCGCCGAATTTCGTTTGCCACGCCGCATGTATTTGCACATAGTTGCGGATGCATATTATAGGGATGGAGATGTAGGAAGTCAAACGAGGACTTCTTGCATAGTTTCCTGAATTTTGCATAAGCCTCGCGCGAGCATGTTACAAGAAGCATGAGATACGCGACGCGAAGATCTTGTACGCGTCCTTGATTTGGGAAACACACGGGGACCCGCAATCCTTGTGTTCAAATCCGGCTGAAATCTCGCTTATGATATATCAGTCGTTAATGCAGAAATGCCGAGTCTTAATTAGAATTCTAGAAGTTTCTTGGCTGGCAACCACCCGGGAACTCAAATTAACTCGCATTGCCCAAGTATCAATCGCTGTACACATTGTACACACTGTTCCAATCAGAGAATATACACTTAACAAACTTTACAACTAGAAATTTTATCTGTGAATTATTTCAAGCAATATGCAATTGCATCCTGGCTACTGTTTTTTCCTAGCTGTTGCTCTATAAAATATTCAATTTTCAATAATTTGACAGATTTTATGCATTTAAAGGATGTAAAACTACTGCTGTATTGCTGTTAGCTCGTTGAAATTATTAAGGAAATAAATAAATGTCCTATATCCACGTTGATAATTTTCATTAATCAGGTGTACCTCGGGGCTCCCACCTCGGTCCATTACTATTTATAATTTTCATAAATGATTTGCCTACTATTTTTCAATATTGTAAGTACCTACTATTCGCAGACGATTTAAAAATCTTCAACAGCATCTCGTCCTACGATGATGCTTCCAGATTACAGGCAGACCTAGATCGTTTTAGCGAGTGGTGTTGCAAAAATGGTATGGAACTCAATATTAAAAAATGCCATGTTATATATATCCTTACCGACTCAATGACTGTTTTCTCTCCTCAATAAGTGAGGTAAAGGACTGTAGCGTTTCAAATCTATAAGATTTGCTAAGTTCACATGTCACCAGCATGGAACCAACATGTTGTTCCGTATTCTTTAAAAATTTAAGTTAATACTTTTATAAGCATGTAAGCTTTGTACACTTTGTTTCTGAATTCAAGTTTCTGTTTATATAAATCACGTTTTACAAATTGTCTTCGATTAATTCGTACAGACGCGATACTGAAATGTTCTATTCTTGAAGATGGTCTAAACTGAGACCGAAACGTTGAATTAAATTTCATGTAATATTTTTGCAAACTTGCTTATTGTTCTAATTGATCGAACCAGTGCGCCGATAACATTAAATTTATTTATGGAAGAGGGCTTCTGTCCGTTCATAATAAATAAATAATAATAATAATTATTATTATCTTTCCTAATAGTTGAAATCCTCGGGGCTTCCGGAAGTAAAAACGAATATCGACTCGAGAAAGTCGAAAGTCCAACGAAATCTCGCTAAAATCTCCAGGACTACGATGCGTCGAGTATTGTTCCTTCGAGTGTTCGATATCGGATGAAACCGATCGGGAGCTGTTCGAAACTATTTGACAAGGTAATTTCCATCGGCAAACGTTCTCTCGGAAAGAACGGAGGGCCCTCAGAGTTGTCCGTGCAAAACATATCGGTGGAATATCTCACAAATTATTCTCGGAGCCGGTCAAACAATTCCGATTGCGAAATTCTGTATCCTTCCGCGGTGAAGTTCTGATACGCGCGCGGTTTCCTTTTGCCAGACATATTCCTTTGGTTAAATAACGTATTTCGCAGTGTTTTTTATCGTTGATCGTCGAGCCGTACGCGGGCGACACACACGCATGGGTACATCTACGCGGTGCTTATCGAGTTTCGGTCGAATCGAGAATTCGTAGACGACGAACTAAAAGTATTTAAAACCAT
This sequence comes from Lasioglossum villosulum, assembly GCA_963971365.1. Classification (NCBI taxonomy): domain Eukaryota; kingdom Metazoa; phylum Arthropoda; class Insecta; order Hymenoptera; family Halictidae; genus Lasioglossum; species Lasioglossum villosulum. Next base: position 20,696,705 of record OZ020495.1, on the reverse strand, counting down.
AATAAAAGATCTATCACGCTCGGGTGAATCGTCCGGGTTAAAATAACCCGGCACTCGTCGAGCGTGGCTGAAGCGTTTTACACCTACAATTATGTTCCCTCCTGTATCGTATTACCGAAGAATGCACTTTATATTTATCAGATTACACTTTGCGGAACACGAACGTAGGAAAACCGAGCGATCGAGTGCCACCAGACTGAATCTCTGCTCTCCCGTAGATTTCCTTCGTCTGGAACGTAGCACGGCTTTCCATACTCTCCTTTATTTATTTTAAGCAATTTGAACCCTCGGCGATGTTTCGTTTCGCACTTTTGTGGAAGCTGAAACGCAAACAAACGATCGCAATCAACGGCAGACTTGTGGATTTCTTACGCAAGAATTGTCTGTATTAATTATAAGACGTAGGAACAATTCGCTTCTCCTTTGAATAAGTAACTTCCCGATTTATAGGGAAGTTACTGTAATTACTCCGAAAATCGAATTTTCAGCAGATCTTCACGTTTCATGGCCATTGGAGTCATTTTAGACTATTTTTATCAAAATGTCGGTGTGTGTGTGTGTGTGCGTATGTCCGTTTCTATGGTATCAAATGTTTCGTTAACGTTTTCTGAAAAAGTAACAACGCGATCAGAATGATGAATGATGCAATCGATGTGCCCCGTCGTAACTTAGAGCTTATTAGATTTTGGTCTATATTGGTCAAGTAGTTTTTTAGTTTTTTTCGAAAGGAGTTGATTCAACATTGCAATTTATACGAGAGGATGGAAATTATCCACCGAATAAACAAACGTAATTATATATATTTCATTTTTTTTTAAATTAGCAACTAATGCTAATGTTACCGCTTACAACTAACGAATCGGGAAGTTCTTTGTGTGGCTCGTGGAGAGTCACACACAAAATTTAAAAAAAACCATTAATAGCTGCATGCCCCACTAGCAATGCGTACCACTAACCCTCTCGCAAGAGCAGTCCTACCCGCGAGCAACAATAACCAGCTAGTTTTTCTTTTTGAATTTCCTTGAATTGGAAATTTCTCAGGTCATTTTCGTAAAGGAAAAATGTATCTCAGAAGCCCTCGGAAATCCTTTGGAGTACAACATTTTTGAACACCCTGTATATCCGACCATTAATGTTCAGCATAGTGTTCCAGTTTTTCACCTTCATAAATTCTATGATTACCAGTCGATCGCAAAGATAACGATGAACGACGCATCCTCTCGTTCCTCACACTCGGCTGAGCTCGGTTCGAGTCACAATAAGAAGTGGCAAAGAAGATGATAGACTAACATATTAACCGGGATCAGAATAACACGCCCATCCGGGAAAGGACGTCTCGAGTACGACAGAAAATACAGTTTTATTTTCGCGAACGTACTCGGAATACCTTCGGTCAAGACGTCTAACGGTTTCCTCTCGTTCACCGTTCGTGCACGCCAATTCAAAAATATTTGAACGAGTCTCCCATGCACAATGAGTTCGGATTTTATTGCGGGAAATTTAAACGCGCGTCATAACCGCCGCAGACATGATTTTTCGGTCCGTTTTGGGGTTTGGAAGAAGATCTGCTTGCAACGCAGACGTTGCCATTCAGGAGGTCCAAAATCGCAATTTCTGTTCGGATGAGCCGAAGAAATATTTTCCCCAACCAAATATATTTTTTTCTCATTTTTCCAGCGTCCCGAAGCCCGATATCGAAGATACTTTAAGGATCGTTTTCACCCCCTAGATAGAACAATCGGTATGATAATAGTGTTTCTTTAGATTCTGCATAAATACTTATAGGGCTCCCTTTCTGCTCGACTGACCCCATTTTCAGTTCTTCGTGAACGTACACCGAGTACTTGGCAAGATATTCGAAACGCGCTTTCAATTTTAAAAAGGAAACGGCATTTTGTAAAGCGATAATATTGTCGGGGAACGTCTCGGCAGAAAAGTTCACGGGTTGGCAACGTTTTGAAATCGTAGCTGCCGAGGCGGGGGAAAAAATGTTCGAATTGTATAAATCAGGGATGCCATCGTATCACAATATTTGAAATAGAATCTTCTCGATGCTGATTTTCTATTCACGCTTTTCGCATCTTTATTCAATGGGGGGAGATCAACGGAATTGGGTTTGAAGGGGTTCATCTCCTGTATGTAATGTATACCGAATGGAAGGGACGACAAGCATAGAAGTTGCATGACTTTAAAATTCGTCTGACCAAACTTCGACTGGCCTGAAACGCTGGCTGCGCGGAGGCGTTCGAAATAAACTCGATATATGCTAATGCAGCTACTCAAATATCAACGTTCGTTCTTCTCCCGCCAGTATAGAACGTCTTACCGCGGTTTCAGCGGGGAGTACTCTTGGAAATTAAATTCAACTTTGGCGAAACGTACCCGGGGCCAGTGGACGTCGCTCCCGTATCCGAACCGACACGATGACACAACTGTTCGCGTAAACGAGTTCGCGAACGATGGAACAATACGCTTTCCCGATAGTATCTTCGGAAACAGAAAAGATATTTGAAGCGATAACGTTGGGTGACTCAATCTGTATAAATTATTAACGAAACGAACGATATTTTATAATATATTGTATGATATCGGCGCGCAGGTTCGATCTTTGATAGAAAAAAAAAACAACAAATGTGCAATTATTCACATGTTTCTAACGTTTCGATCCCTATGTGGATCTTTTTCAAAGAGACATTTTTGCGTCTGAAAACGAGAAAATAAAAATTAATTTTCAATGTAATACCAAATACTTGAAAACAGCGTGGTTCCAGAAGGAACAAATAAAAGAAAACTAAAAATCATATACATACTTGCTGTATCAAAAGTGGACAAAAACATTTTTACAAAAATTTAAAGAGTTACAACGTGTGAGTATTTTACCCCATGATGGCAGATATGTAACTGAGGCACGTGTTACCTCAACAGTAAGACGACTCCGAACATATATCTAAATGACGGACGACGATTGGTAGATCGATATCGATTAATGGTAGTGCGTACAATATAGCGCGGCAAATTTGAAACCCGATTTAACAGAAGACATGTATCTAGGCAGAATCTGAATTAATTCCAAGAACAAAAATTCAGTAATTTATTAATTATTGGAAATATCCTCATAACGTACGTATTACTGATTCAGTAATGTAACGTAATAGTCATGTATCTTAGGTATTTCATACCTAAGATTTATACTTTGGTGTTTAATCATATGGATAGTTTCCAATAATAATCTACGTCGTAAATTCGATTCTCTGTCAATAATCTTAGCATTAGCAAAATCAAACCGATGATCATGTTCAATTGAATGTTTAGTAAGAGCAGTGTGCTGTGATGGAGAAAGGTAAATGTTCCGTTTGTGTTCAGTTAAACGAGTATGAAAGTGCCTTGACGTCTGTCCAATATATGTACCATTACAACCTTTGCAAGGTATTTGATATACCACATTAGAGCTTTTTTCAAGAGGTAATTTATCCTTAATAGGTGGGAACCATTTTTTCAAATATGATGGTATACTAAATATAGTATGCATTCCCACTTTTCTAAAAATTCTTTGGATATCATAAGAGATGTTGTCTATAAAGGGAATTAAAACCGTATTTTTAAAGTTAATAGGACCAGAAGCCGCAAATTTATCTTGTTTAAGTTGAGCGACTAAACAAGGATGAAAAATGTGGAAAATCCTTTCTTTAATGATGTTTGAAACCAAAGAGATGGGAAAATTATTGCGTTTTAGAACTTGTTTGATTAAAGATAAATTTTCTGCCCTAAATTCTGGGTTTGCGAGTAAGATGGCACGGTCAACTAAGCCTTTAATAAGACCCACTTCGTGTTGTATAGGGTGGGCTGAAAAGAAATTTACATATCTACCAGACCATGTGCTTTTATGGAACCAATTGGTTTTCAACTGTGTATCTGTTTTGATAATACTGATATCAAGGAAATTTAGGCAAGAACCATTTTCAACTTCATGTGTGAATTGTAATCTATCATGGAAACCGTTGAAAGTGTCAAGCACTATATCGATTTGATCTGCCCTAACACAAGTAACAATATCATCAACATAACGCTTGTAAAAGATCAGATCAAATGGCAACTTTGAAATTGAATCATTTTCCAGTTCTTCCATTACCAAATTGGCAACGACAGGAGAAATGGGTGAACCCATGGCAGTACCAAAGATTTGTTTATAGAAGGTACCATTGAAAGAAAACACATTAGCCTCTAGTACGAATTTTACTGCTTCAAGGAATTCATCCTTGTGTATAGAGGTGAAAACTTTTATTTCATCCCATCTTCGATCAACCACTTTTAAGGCCAAATCTATTGGTACATTTGTGAATAGAGCAGTGACATCCAGTGAAATCAATTGCATGTCTGTTGGAATGTTAATTGTTCTCAATTCCTTCACTAGTTGCCAGCTATCAACGGTGTGATAAATAGACTTTCCAACAATTTTTGATAAAATGTTTGCCAAGTATTTTGAAAGTTTATAAGTGGGACCTCCTATGGATGAAACGATAATCCTCCATGCCAATTGCTGTTTGTGTGTTTTAGGCAAAGCATAGGCTCTAGGGGTTACTGCATTGTGTGTTTTTAATCTTTTACCTAAATTCTCATCTAATCGAATGATATTTTGTTGCACCTTCTGCACGCACATTGCACGACAGCAGACATTCCATTGAGGAAATAATCTGATCGGGGAATATACATAACGTTTGCGACTTACGGTTCGGTATCTGGATACGCCCAGCCTTAAATATGCGACTTCAGGGTTAATAAAAAATGAGTATAAGTAGCTACGGAAGCACAGCTCGCTGGAGAAGTTCGGCTCGTTGGTTTTTCCCGCGGAATAACCGGAGCAATCGATTCGAGTGGAAGGCTCGGCTCTGTTGCGAAAAAAAGTAATCGGGTTTCGCGTGTGCCTAGGCTCGCTCGCGAAAAAGTACGATCGTACGACATTAGACTTTATTATGATAACTGTTAGATAGTGGAACGTCGGCTCAGGCGGATAAAAAGGAATGGAAGTTTATTGCCTACCGGCGAGGCTCCAACGCGTTGTATTATATCTCGATACTAGGAATTTAATTTTTTAACACGTCCTTCCTCAAAGTAATGAGACTAATCGATCTATGTCCCAGCTTTCTTTCTCTCTCTCTCTCAATCGCGAAATTTACGACTCCCACTTTTTTTAACTCCGTAACCGACATACATACACGACTCTCTGTTTTAATATGGCATATATGTCCACGTCGGAACGGAGTATCGGAGACCAAGCGCGATTAAAGGAAAACGGTTAAATTCCACGAGAATTATAAAATTAGATAATCTAACGAGAAAATTGTATACTATAGAACCTCGATTATCCGATTCTTCGATATCTGAAGTCTACTTCATCCTCGCGAGCTGCAAATAGCTCACTCGAAGCGCGCAATCTCGTAACTGGAGAACACGAACGACCAAGAAATTCAATTTTTCATGTAATCGGAAAATATTTATAAAAAAGATTTAAAAACTTTGAGGGATTAAGGGGGTACCGTAACCCCTGATCTGGGTATTTATCAGTGTAAGCAACCTCCACGCTGAAAAACAGTTTGGCAACAGTGACGAACATACATTTCTATCAATCTAACGCTTCAATTTCGCTATCAATACAGATTTTTTTCTTGTTATCAATATCTTTATTGCTATTAATGGATCCGAGTGGCTTCAAGCCCTTTATATTTTTGTTGTTACGAATATACGCCGATAATTCTCCTGTCTAAACGCCATCTCGTTTGAGTAGCTGAACTAAAATTAGTTCTACTTGCCCTTCATTGCCCTTCATGAACGGAATCTGGGGAACAATTGAATGCGATCACGGGAAAACATTTTTTGTCCTCATATTAGCATATTACGAGCTGTGTGAGGGCTCATTGTAAAGAGGAAGGTTCGTCGCAGGTCGCTCAGCTCATGATTCAAGTCGAAAAAATCATTTTGTATTAGAAAAATACATTAGAATCTGCGGAATTTTTCTTCATTTGTTTTCCCTACTTTGGGCACTCATATTATTAGATATAAACATAGTCTAACTAAATCATGAGCTGAGCGACCTGCGATCGACCTTCCTCTGTCAAAAGAACCTTTATGCAGCTCAAAATATGCTCATATGAGGACAAAAAATGTTTTCCCGCAAACACTGTTTTGTTGATGAAATTAGTGTTTGCGGGAAAACATTTTTTGTCCTCATATGAACATATTTTTAGCTGCATAAAGGTTCTTTTGACAGAGGAAGGTCGATCGTAGGTCGCTCAGCACATGATTCAAGTCGAAAAAATCGTTTTGTATTAGAAAAATACATTAGAATCTGCGGAATTTTTCTTCATTTTTTCCCCCTACTTTGAACGCTCATATTATTAGATATAAACATAATTTAACAAAATCATGAGCTGAGCGACCTGCGATCAACTTTCCTCTTTAGAATGAGCCTTCACACAGCTCGTAACATGCTTGTATAAAAACAAAAAATGGTTTCCCGTAAACACGGTTTTCACTTGTTTCTCTAGTAATATTCTAGTAATATGCTAGTAATTATCCATGGGTACGGTACCCCCTTAAGATGTACAGTAAACGCCTCTCTACTGTCCGACAACCGTGTTTTGCACGGACAGTGGTTACTATTTTTGATTTATAACTGCGTCTACGGCATGACAGTGGAGGGGTCGGACACAGACGCTAAATGACCAAAGATTCGAAGTAAACTCGATCGATTTAATCTCCGCGGTCGAATTAAGTTGTTGAACTGGAAAAACTTGCGGGACACGGCCGCAAAGTCTCCGCCGCAACGAGATCGCGAAGCGGGCGAAAGTTCAGCCGATGAAAGGGGACGCGATTGTGTCCAGAAGAAAGGAATAAATTGAAACACGATAGCCCGATGCTGGCGTAACCGTGTGTCGGATAGGAGAGGACAGTAGAGAGTACGTGGGAGAACGATAGGAGAGGAAAAGAGGCCGCGATAGGACAGGGTAAGGGTAGAGCCCGGTAAGTAGTCTTCCGCAGAACTCGTGCCAAACAATTTGCAATGCTGAAGCGAAAAGTTGTTGAGCTTTAGCGCGAGAGGACGGTTTCTCACGAGGCCTGCGAATCGAATCAGTTTATCTTTGCTGTTTCCCGCGAAAGACCAAGCCGGGGACCATCAACCGTCATCAGCCGGACGAGCCGACTGCAAACCGAGCGCAAAAGATTCGCGATCGAATAATTGAACCCTGAAGCCCGGCAACGGATTCGCGGAATCTTCATCTTTCCATTCTTCTTCCATCTCTTCGTCTACTTTGCAACAAGGTCGATGGTAGCAGATCGCTTATTGCGAGAGCAATCGTTAAAATATCGGCGCTCGGAAAATACTTTTTAACTCTGCATAGTAACATTTATGTTAACTCTTACTCTCGAATACAGCAATGTACTCCGATTTTCACAGAAATTCAATTCTTCGGCGTTGTACCAAATTCTTTGAGGTTTTGGAAGCTTTGTGAAAAAAATTTTTACTCGGGCATGGAGCAATGCTGTCTTTTAATAGCGCAACAGATACTCTTCAAGTTTTTTTTTGTGCAATAGAAACCTCATATAAGAGGTTATTCTGCAATCGGTATTACGTACATAATATTACAATAGAAATCTTATTTGCTAATGTGTGGGTAAAGTGATAATTACATGACATTAATCGTTACAGTACATGGCGTTTTAACAGTACGTGACGTTATATACATAATCCGAAATTTTTCAGGAAAGAACATAAGATCTTACATATAGTGTTTGTAGGTCTGTGGAGTAAAACATTGCATGACATGGGAAGAGAAAAACCCCGTAATCTTGCCATAATACATGATCAATATCCTGTGCCTCATATCCACATGGACAGCCAGGGTTGTTTACCACACTGATTTTCGCTAAAGAGAAGTTAAGACTGTAATGGCCAGATCGAATTCTGTTTACGATCACAATGGTTTTTCGAGATAAAGGCCCTAGGAGTGTAAGCATAGTGAATTTGCCCTTGAAAGATGTCGGCACGATACTGAGAGGATTTTTAGGTACTAATGAGATAATAAGATCCTGAATGTTTCAGATCTCTAACCCATTTGGTTTTTGAGAAAAAGCAATATATGTAAAAATCAGAAAAAATGAAAATTCTCTGAAACGCGTGAATCGATTTATTTGAATTTTGGATATGTTTTGGGGGTTGATGGTAGCTTCTAGGAAAAAAATTATGAGCTATATCGGTTGATAAAAACCTCGAAAAAAACGACGCTTTTGTTTTAATTATGATTTTTAACTATGATACGATCCTGGCACAATTATGAAACCATTTTTTTCGAATTCCTCATCCATTTTTCTATGGATTTATGAGCTTTTAAGATTTTTAAAAAAGGTACGCCATATTGCAAAAAAAGAAAAACCATTTTTTATGCAAATATTCACTTTATTTATGTATTTTATGCCTAAATCTTTATTTTTGTCGTTCATATATTTCTTTTAACCTCATTTTAAATAGTCATTTCTAAATCAAAAATTAAATTTTAAAATATCAATGAATATTAACTAAAATATTTTAAACATTGTGCGCTTATAACATAAGAAACAGATTTTAGTTGCTAAATTATAAATAAATAACAACAAATGTTTGAAAGGTATATTTGGAAGAAAAAGTTTATGATCATATTTTATCAGTCTTCATCACTATCATCTTCGATCACCGGCGCAACATTGTCTCTATTAAATAATTCGCTTAGTGTTTCAGCAGGCCTCAGAATTTTTGTCAAATATCTTCCGTGTGACAAGTAATAAATAATAGCAGCGACGTGAGAGCAACATCCAATTGTTCTAAGACCATTTGCACACTCACAACTATGCCTCAATATGCTTTTGGTACCAATAGCGTTTTTTTTATACTCAATAAAATATCTATAAACCTTCTTATTGATATGACGGGATTGAACTTGAGCTTTGAGTATGTTTGACTGGTCTTTTACATATTGAATAGTAAGATTACCTGTTTCATCAAGCATTTCTGCTAAATACGACACAGCCTGCTTCAATTGATAAGAACCGGTGAAAAAGATTCGCAGATCTTTTTCCGTCATTTCTGGAAAGTCTTCTAGAGCTTCAGATGAAATAGTTTGAAACGGCAATTTTTTACGTTGCCAGCCATTTTGTTGAACTTCATTAGCTAACGTATTTTCTACACTATTTTGTGATTTCATTGTTTCGACGACTTCATCCAAAAACTCTGAGTCGGAAGTAAGACGCTTACTGTACGTATTATGTAGAAATGAGGCAATTTTGAAAAAACTTCCAATTCTCGGAAGCATTTTATTGTCAATTCTTTGATCAAGTAAATGATATTTTTGTTTTAACATTCCATGAGTTGCCTCTACGGGCCAACGAATTTTAGTTACATATCTGGAAGCATTAGACTCGGCTGTTGTTAATTGATTTCGTTTTCCCTTAAGTGCTGGCATTAATACTTTATAATTTTTACTTTCTAAGTATTCTTTAACATCACGGAATCCACGATCAACCACAAATGCATCGCCAGGTTCTAATAAATGACATATACCATCAAAAAAAAAAATTATTGTTAAAAGTAGAGAAATGACTATTTAAAATGAGGTTAAAAGATATATATGAACGACAAAAATAAAGATTTAGGCATAAAATACATAAATAAAGTGAATATTTGCATAAAAAATGGTTTTTCTTTTTTTGCAATATGGCGTACCTTTTTTAAAAATCTTAAAAGCTCATAAATCCATAGAAAAATGGATGAGGAATTCGAAAAAAATGGTTTCATAATTGTGCCAGGATCGTATCATAGTTAAAAATCATAATTAAAACAAAAGCGTCGTTTTTTTCGAGGTTTTTATCAACCGATATAGCTCATAATTTTTTTCCTAGAAGCTACCATCAACCCCCAAAACATATCCAAAATTCAAATAAATCGATTCACGCGTTTCAGAGAATTTTCATTTTTTCTGATTTTTACATATATTGCTTTTTCTCAAAAACCAAATGGGTTAGAGATCTGAAACATTCAGGATCTTATTATCTCATTAGTACCTAAAAATCCTCTCAGTATCGTGCCGACATCTTTCAAGGGCAAATTCACTATGCTTACACCCCTAGGGCCTTTTTCCCCGAGTACCAGGGTTTTCTTCTACCGATGGAATTGTTCAAAATCTGTGAATACAGAGATTGCACCCTTTTCACACTCTTCGAGTTTCTATTGCGAATACGCTCAGAGTATTTCTTCGTATACGAATGACTTCGTTTGGCACACGCTTTCAGAATAGGTTCCGGTTAAAAAAATTGAATGTCACCTCCACTTCTGAAAAACTAATGCGGTTGAAAACAATTACAGACGCTATTACATTACTCGTGAAAAACCCTGTCTAGATACATTTAGGCGAACTATTCGTGAAAATTGCAGTTTTTCCAAGGCAAGCCAATTTTGCTGAATTTTCTCGATCTCCAGAGCGTCGCCAATAAATTTCGCCAGAGGCATGCTCTGGGTCCGGCCGGTTAAGGATATATCGCTATAATTTTCTGGAGTTCGAGATAGGTCGAGAACGCGATTTTTGTCGAGCGCTTCGCGACGACCCGAGTGCGGCATATCCAAACGTTCTATAATGTCCGAGTGGCTCGTAAAGTACAAAGAACACGGTGATGTAGTTGCGTGGAAAAATAGTTTAGCAGTCGGAATTGCCACAGTTGTGTAATAAAACGGTTGCCACTTACCCGTGTAATTTTTCTGAGCGCAATGAGTAGCAACGAGCAACGTGCAGCGTGCAACGAGCTACGAGGGGCCGGCTCGTTGACTAACGTTCTGCGCTGCAAATTTCACGACGCGAAATTATTGCGACGATGCATCTAGCTCTCGAAGATAATTCCGGGGAGAGATATATACACGTGTATAGAAAGAAAAGGTGCGTCGATTAATTCGCCGAAGCGCCCGCGAAGAAAGAAACAACGGGGAGCGGAGATTTAGGGGTTCTCACTACGGTAATGTCTCGATGCATGTGCATACTTGGGACCGAAATGTTAATTGTGCAAGTACAGACTCCATTGCTTCGTTTCTTACCGCTACAACCTAGGACATTATCGCGGACCTTGAAAATTACGGTGAAATATCGGTAGGGCAGTACTAATTATTGCGGAAATTAATTCACCGATGAAACTTGTTTGTAATTCATTTTTAAGAGAAAGTTTTATGGTAAAACTTGTTCATTAAAATGACACCAAACGCGACCCCGTTCGTACCATAATCGGTAGTCTAATCGTGGATACAAAGTGTATCGAGTTTGAACTAATTCTAATCAGGGAGATCTCTCAAAGATGCGAGTGAAATTTTATAAAGGAATAATCCGAAGCAAAACGGTTCATCGTCGAATCAGTATCGACTGATTCCGCGCCTAAGCGGGGACAAATTTTCAACAAATATCGTGCACATCTGTTTCACCTGTATCGAGGCATTACTGCATTGTCAACCTTCAAACAAACTAACCACGTTCCATTAAAGGTTTAATCTTCGGCCGCAGTTACGGCTGTGCTTCCCTCGATTGTTCGAGGTAATTACGGCACGTCCAATTAGAGCGATCAAATTTTTTCCCCCATCGGCACCGTATTAGTTGGCTTCGCGGCGGCCCCGCGATTATCCACGGTTTTAATTACGCGATTATAATAACAATCTTCTTTCACCGACGATTGCACGGGGAATTAGGTGTACAGGGAATATCGGCTCCGGCGTGATTGTTCTTTCACGAAATAATAAGAGGACACCGGACGTTGTAACGAGAATACAAAAACAGTCCGCTATTGTTGTAGCAAAATATTTTCCGGGGTACTGTACCGAATAAACAGTGCCTCGTACTTCGATCGGTTTTTAAAAGTATAATCAGCATTTCGTTATTCCGACCTTGCAACTTCCGCGGAACAATAACATTTTCGTTTGCGCAGCACGAGTAAACGCATTACCCGGTACATATTCATAAGACGCGCAATCTATACCATGTAAATTTCGAAATTTCTACCGCACGCGTGGAAACATTTTAAAAAGACGCTGTTCGTCGTTTCGAGAAAACGAAATGTTTCGTTCGAGCAGGATTTCATAAAATGCTTTCCAAGAGCAGTGTACTTCTTCGTTAATATTAATGCTTGCGCCTAAGGGTTCATTCACAGGACAGGTTGGCCTGGTTTTTTTTAAACATCGACGAAATACGGCTCTGTAATGATCGATTAGAAAAAGATCGTGCTGACGAACGTTTTCTTATTCACCCGGGCTCCGGAGTCCTATATTTTTTCTCATTTCCCGGGATTATCATATATGAATCAGCAATTCGTTTTGTTCTTCCGGTAACCTCTCAGCGAATTCTTTCATCGTCGTGCTTTAATCGGCCTTATCGCTCTTGCTCCTTATAAGCAGTGCCTTCTATGCTCCAATAAATTCCCTATTCCATCCAATTTCTCCGACAGCCCCCCCCCTCCCCTCCACCTGGTTCCTTCGCCAGCAAATTGCGAACGTATTATGTTTGATCTCGTATAATTAATTCGCGTCTCGGAATAAAGAACCGCGTATGTATTTTTACGCTGTTACGTATTGAAGCGATCCCCCCACCCCTGTGCACGAAGAGTAAACACGTATGTAAACGTCTCGCGTTGTAGTTGTCACCGAGATAAAATCTTCAGCAAGTTTTACGGCACAGATTAGTCGCGACCTTATTAACAACACGAACCATCGAGGGAATTTGCATGCATTAACGTTCGGTTCAATCTTTACCGGGAAATGTTATTCGACTCGATAATGCTCGCATTGTGGCAGATAATAAAAAATTACTGCGTCCGCTGAAAGATCCAGTTTCTATGTAGTGTCGTTAAACTAACGAATTTTACTACATACTAACATTTTTATTATCGCGAAGGTAGGAATTAATTATATTTGCAATTGGGACAATTTGTAGAAAACATGTTTTATCGTGCTTCGATGAAGTTAATCGTCGTTGTAATCGTTCAGAAAAAAAGAAAATTTATTAGGTACACGCAAAAGTATCAGTCTTTCTAAATCGGTGTCGCGTGGTGACGTTGTTATTACGGTTACGAATCAATTTGTATGTTCTTTGAAACCGATGTATTCTTGAACGAATAAACGCGATCAAGTTAAAATAAACTATTGATAAGCGTGTGAAGACGATAAGAAATTCTTCGATAGAGCCAATGCAATCGCGATGATTCAGAGACACCTAAATTCGATTCGCTGGAACGGTATCGGATTACTTATTAAGTATCCGTATATTTATCGAAGTTACAAATAGTTAATAATCGAGTGGAGGGTCGCCCTAGCGATCGAGATAACGGAAAATAACGTATGGCAGTCGAAATTCATGGTAGACCGGAACTATATCGAATCGACACAATTAACCCTAGTAACCACAACGAGGTCGTGCGCGTGTTTCGACTGGTGGTCCGTTCTAATTGCGAGTCGGGACGGGGGTGTACGGAACGTACTTTCATCCGTAACCGCCTAAAAAACCGCTATTTATTATATGCACGTGTTTCCGTTAAACAACTCCGAAACGACGGATCGATCCACCACGAAAATCACGCGATACACCTACTATCGAAAGATAAGAAACGATCGCTTAGAAATGTAAGTTTTTCCAGCGACAGATACGGCGATAGTAGAATTCAGATTTGTAATTTTACTTTTAAACATAAGAAACATAAGAATGACTAGCTCACGGTATAATGTTTTGTCGCGACCGAAATTTGCGTGTTACACCGATAAGAATAAAAAATTTGTTATTTTTTCTTAAATACTTGAAAGTAACTGTTAAGTCAACCAACCCCACAGCCGGGACTCGTTATTGCTCTCACTAATCTAAATTTGATGAAATACAACCAGGTTCAAAGTAATTTTCAAAATTGAATCTGTACATCCAAGTGAATGTGCAAGCTGTTGATGCGCAGCAAGTCAGCAAAATACTAACGGTTCATTGGTAAGAGCGAAATACATGTGAGAATTAAAATGCGGACAGATGTTACTTTTCCTCCTGCTAGTCGTCGTTCCCCCACGCTTTCGACACGAGCCGATAACGTGACGCACTGTCGCGATGTCATATGACTAATCCGGTACCGGCAAAGAGAGGGTAACCGTATTCCCCTGAATTTCCCGACTGGACGCTCATCGAGGTGTGCCAAGGAAATTACACTCGTTCCCTAGCATCGTCGAGGCTTTTTTCGCGCGAGCTCCTTTTCGCGGAAGAGCCGCGAGCGGAAAACCCGCAGGCACAGTTTACGGTTCTCCATGTACGACTTTCGATAGGTCTCTCTGTTTCTACGATCTTGCCTGTCTATATATGTATACAACCACATATCCCATATCCCAGCTGCAGATAGCTTTTATCGAAGTTCAGCGGAGCTCTCGCGACGGTTCTTCACCCTGATGACACGGCCCCGAACACGCCGGATTGGATTTGTCTTCTTTTTCGTCCCGGTCGTTTGCTTCCCTTTCGGAAATTCCACGGAAATATTACGTTTAAGCCCGCCCCGTTCTTCAGGCGAAAATGAAACCGTGTCCGCTGGTATCGTACGTGACGGAACTAAACTGCCGTGGTTTTAGACAGGATTATATTGTACGTCGTGTGTGTGACGTTAGAAGTTGCCGCTCTGCACTGGAAATTAATGCGAATGGAAAACCAGCCGGCAGTTTGAATGCCACTTCGCTCGAAAACTTTCTAGGGTCGTTTCAACGAAATTCGGAGCTTCGATTGTCTTGTAATTGTATCTAAACCTTCCGATAACATTTGTCAAAGTTGCGAAATAAGTACAGTGTTTTATCGATATAAGTCCCTAGCACGGGTCTGCCGAGGGACATTTATGAGCCAGAGACACTATTCTTCGAGTTTTGCCGAACGTAGAGAAGGACAGACGAGCTCGACAGGCCTCGGTCGTCGAGAAACGTAAACATAGCTAATCCAAATTTCCAACTTCCTTATTTTTTTCTGAGACTGCGATTACCATATTTGTGGCATTTTTCTAAGAACAATGATACCCCGTATGATATAATTCCGATGATATTTACTCGTGTAATAGACAGTTAAAGTTTCGGGCGTATGGGAAATAAACAGTTCCTATACGCCCGAAACTTTAACTTTCTATTACACGAGTAAATATCATCGGAATTATATCGTATGTGGTATCATTGTTCTTAGAAAAATGCCACAAATATGGTAATAGCAGTCTCATAAAAAAATAAGGAAGTTGGAAATTTGGATTAGGCGGTCTCACCGAGACAACCGAGCCGCATGATGTCATACTTCTCGACGACCGAGGCCTCTCGAGTTTCTTGGCCCCTCAAGAGGGTATACCCCGCAGTAGTGGGGATGAATCCGGGACATTCATCGGCCAGACTTTTGGGACACTTACGGGTAAAATACTGTACTTGCACGGGCTGTAAATATTATGCTGCTAGTCGAGGAGAAGGAGCAGACCGTGGACGTACCGAAGATGTTTCTAAAACAGACAGATCGCCACAGTTTTGACGAGATGGTAGGAAAAAATCATTCTGCGAGCCCTTGAAGAGAATATTACGTTTGGATCATCGACGAAACTGAAGAAGAAGAGCCTCGTGGTCCGATCTCGGACCTGTACCAAATAAATCGAACGTTCTGTCGATGAAGCAGGAGGGATGCTGGTCTTTAGCACCAACACCGATGAAGCCCGTGTCGAAATAAAGATTTATATTCTCGTTTATTTCCGCCGCTTTCTGGTATTCTTCAAAATAGATTACCGCCGGAAAGGCGGAAAGATTTCAAGACGCCCGGGCAGGAAATTGAAGAAATATAACGGAAGAATTATCGGCGTCAGGTGCAAATCGGTTCGAATAATATTCTCGACTTCCTGCACGAAAGCGTGCCCTCTTAATAGATCGCTCGAGGCAATGTCAAGAGGACTCGCGCGGCTTGAATGCTTGTGCAAGAAGAGAGCAGAACGGGCTACGAACAGTTTCAATATTGCCATAAAAATAACATCAAACCGTGGTGCTCGCGTAGATAGATGGTTTCAAGAGATGCACGTACCGTGTCACCAGTTGTTTCCTTGGTGTCTACAATTCAGAAGACCTTGGTCAAGGTCTTCTGAAGGTCAACAATCTTTTTCAATGGAACTTTTGCTAATTGGTTCATCTCGTGCAGTAACTCCGACTGTGATTATCAATTTGAAGCCCTATTCGGCGTAATGCTTTCGAACGCAAAATGTGATGCTCGAAAAAATGTTTCGTACAACAAACGAGTTGTATCGTTATATCGCGAGACTCACCCTGTACAACATCTCTGAAGGTGTTCCTTCTCGAGCCGAATAAAAAAACGAGCGAAAACGATTACAAGCGAGAGAGCTACGAATGGGTGTCGATATTCGGTTCGGAGAGCAGTGTACGAATTTCCCCATATTTTTCGGCACAGGCATGGGCGTAACGCGCGCGAAGAATGCTCTCGAGCATATTTTCGAAAAAGTAGTGTGGAGGTTTCCGCGCACGGCCCGTGCACGGCGGGTCGTGAGTGTCAACGAGGAATAGGAGACGACGAGTAACCCTTGAGCATTTTTATTTGGATGCTTTTAACGTTTCTGTCATTTTACTTTGAAACCAAGTTGCGCGGACTGCGCTCGCACTCCAGAATGGAATGCATCAGCATCCCCAACGTACGAAAGCAGCAAACGGGTAGAAATTGACATTCCTCGTTTTTTCCGACCCCCTTCTCTCTCCCCTGTTCCTCCTTGTTTTAATGTGAATTTATGCAAGACTAACCATCGGATATTTATCGCGTTCCCGCGGATTTATCGCGCGCTCGAAAATGATGATTTTTACGACGGGTATCCGCGCCACACCGTCCCCATAAAGCATCAACCGTATCTAGTCTCTGTTCTGGTGACTTTCTACGGACACGTACGTATACGTACACGTGCGAGCATATCGCCCGATCGAAATAACGCACTCAATTAATTCCGATGACACGTGGCGAACTTAATTGATTGCCATATGTTCTTACTGTCAGCTACCATTAAATTCCTGCCCGGACGCAGTTTACTATCACCCATGCATGTAATAAAATAAATTGGATGTTCCGCCATAGTTTATTTTTACGCTGTCGCGCGTGCTTCGCCAACGTATTAAATTTTCAACGCGATACGTTCACGGCCGGCCGCGAAATTAAGTGGACGCCGGAAATGGACGTCGATGAAGTTTTCGAACATTAACATTAAGTTTTATATCGCTGCGTTATTTAATACGAACGGTGACAAATTCCGTAAATTTCTTCATAGGTTCTGTTCGATGCGCTTTTCCAAATGTGTTTTCGTAGAGTGGACGCTATTGGGTCGAGTAATCGATTAAATACTAATAAAGACAATTGCATAAAAATTATTCTATACTATTTTCAAATACAGCCAAACGTGTAAAACAAAATATAATTACCATTTTTGATCTTGCGAATTGTTTAAAATTGAAAGTTTATTAGAAATAGGACAAGTCGGTCCATTTTGTTCGAGATTTATCATCGAAATATCACCGAAGAGGTATTAAAGTTGTTCCGGATGTCGAAAACAATATTGAGCACCATTGTTTTCAAATTTCCTTTGCCGCGATATTTTGTAAACCGAATGTAATATCTGTTACAAGCACGCGACAGATTTTTCCGATATCCCTTCTGTGCATGCTCGATCGTGAACGAAACCCAAAGCTTTTATTAATCACGATCCCGATAAATATGGATTAACGATATTAAACTCGACGCTGCTCGACCGTAACTCGGAGAGCTCGAGATCTCGAGTTTCGTATTCCAGAAAGATTTACGAATCGAGACAACGGCAGATAGCGTTTCACGGATCTTAACGCGTTATGGCGGCGGCACAGTCCTAGTCACAGTCGCAGCTGCAAGTTTCGAATTACTTACAATTTGCGGCGCGTTTCGCTGGCTATATAATTACATCGCTCCGGGTTACAAGGAGTATGGGCATCAACGGGGGCGGAGTCTACTGTCAGTGAGCACGACATTCGTAGAAAGAACCGGGAATCGAGTGACAAAACGGACAGAGTCATCGACGTTCAAGACCTTTGCACGGAAGAATTTAATCCTCGCTTCAATAGGGTCGAGTCTATGGAATGTAAATTCATATTTAATCCCCGCACGCGAATCAGTCGATCGATAAACTCGGAAAATAAAACAACCAGGTTTAAAACACAATACCTTTCCTTCTGTACAAGACGATGGCTCGGAACCGCTTTCGACGTACAGTGACCCCCACTAATATTCAGACACATTTTGAAAGATTGTAATCTTTCCATTTAAACCTTAACCGTATCGTTGTGCATCGATATCAACTATTGTATGTATTAACTGTAATTTATATTTGTACAGCAGAAATAGATCTCTGTTGAGATCTGAAATGCTTAATAAAAAAAAATATTCAAACACTTTCAAAAAGACAACATTTTCAATATTGAACCATACGATATTTGAAAATTTTTTGGGAAGTTGGAACAATTTGGATAATAGAATTAGAAATGGTTACCGTGGTTCACCGTGTATATGTATAATATTTAGCTTATCGTCTGGATCCATTATTCGTGATAGGAGTGAAATCCTCGAGTAAAAAATTGTTTCTACGCAGCAGAGACCTATGGGAAAGCGTCGAGAGGGTGATTTCCGGAAGACATCGGAATGCGTGAAGTGACAAACAGCTTATAAGAAGGAAAGCCTTTCGTTGCATCCGCGCAGATGTTGGAAACCATCCTTATTTCGGCCAAAAAAAGAACAGAGAAGGGAGAGACACAGAACTGGAGCGCGCACACGCATACTCCGCGGTGAAATACTACATTTAAGTTACTATCGCGGCTAGGAAATTTCGTATCGTTAATTATTTCTGTCTTTCCGTTTTAACTGGAGCACTAAATTTTCGTCCGTCAAGCGGAAACAGAATGGGAAAAAAAGGACCAATGGGAATTTCGCTCAATATTGCTCTCCCCGTGTTGAACGGCACAGAAAACTTTGTTAGTTTTATTTTTTTTCTAAAGGGACCGAACGAGAGAGAGAGAAAGAGAGAGATAGAGAGTGTGTGTGTGCGTGTGTATCGCGACTTCGGTAAAATAATATTGTTGTTGCTTTTAGGAAGTACATCGTCGAAGCATGACAAATGATCGCGTGCAACAATAGATACGTGTCACCTGATACAAGGGAAACCACTGCACTGATCTGAATCTCTCTCTCTCGCCACGGCCCCACTATTGTTGCCAGAATATATCGCGCTATCAAGTGATTTTTTCCTCTTGCGACAATGTAGCCAGCAAAAATCAAGGATTCCTTTCTACACGAGATCTACCGTTTGTCTCATTTTTTTTATTTCGATTTCGCCGATTAATAATTCGGATCGCACGAAAATAATACAACATCGAGCGAGAAACATTTAACATAACACGCATATCCGAAGGTCAATACTTTGTTACGCAGAATTTTGTGCTTCTTCCGAGTTTGAGCAAAAAACTTTCCTTTTACGCGATCACCTACAAAAGTGCTACTAACATCGGATTAATGCTCCTCGAAAGTAAGAAAGTTCCGTCTAACGCATTTTTTCCGAACACCAATAGCAGCCGAGTTATTCGGGTGGCCTGTTTTAGGTGCCTCACCCTGTATAGCTATAAAAATCGTTCGTTGTCTAAGGGTTAAAGGCTGACTGTATTCCAGAAGACTGACAATACATACATGTACTTTGTATCCGATTATCGCGTTCCTCGACGTCCATCAGCGAGCGTAAATATACTCCCGTGGTAATTTATAATTGATTGGACAGTCCTGATCGCTGCCGATGGAGAACACCGTGCGAGATTAAAAAGGGGACAACGGGCGCGCGGAGACGTTATAATTTAGAGCGATAGCATCGGGCCCAATAGCTTCGCGTTAATAAACGTTGCACGCCACCGTGTGCATCGATAACGGGAATCTAATGAGCGAGGGGGTTCGAGGGTTAAGTATTGCGCCGGGCAGAGACGCAAATACCGGGCCGGTTCAAACAGTATCAATGCTCGGCCGCGGTATAACTCTCGAGCGCTTTCATAAATCTCGGTAGCCGATTGTTAATTTCCAAGTAACAGCGCCGCGCGCAAGCGTAACTGCACCGCCATCTCCCCTCTGTTTTACGCGTGCACGGTATTTGCAGCTCATTAAAGAGCATCGACCGATACATCGCACTTTTCGATACGCGTTTAACCCTTCGCGCCAACCCCCGAAAGCCTGCAAGACACCGATTTTACGGCTCCATATTGTCCGTCCGACGAATCGAAAGTTCAGATTTACGAGCTCCTATGAAACCGTAAATTCGACGGCGCGTGCGCCCGCCATTGATAAAGAAGACGAGCAACGGGAACGAACGGTTCTATTCGGTGTCGCCAGATTGAGACTTGTCTCCCCACTCTACCCTTCCCCTTCTACGATGCTATTTCCCCTTCTAGTCTGCGCCTACTGTGCGGTGACGACAAGATGAGCCCCAGGACGGCACAAAGGCAAGAAAGTCCGTCGTTCTGCGTAGCAGTAGTAGCGCGTGTGCGTGACCGCTTCGGCCAATAAGCGCGCTCCTTTCAAACTAACCAATCCGGCGCGCACTCGTGCCTACGTCACCGCGTTTCTGCCAGGACTCCGTTCTGGCAAGAGAGAGGGTAACTTTTCCCCTGATCCGGCGACTCTGGTCTATTCGAGGCAGTATGTTCGATCGGTCCTCGGACAAATATTTCATTAAACATCGAATAGCACGGAGAACCGACGCTGGATCAACCGTGGCCAGGATTAGCTAATGGTCCACTTTATTCGCAACCGTGCGGACAGGCATGCGCCTCGATTGACCTATTCCAAATGTCTAGGTTAATAAAATTGCTCGCGGATTTTCGATTACCATATTTATCGAGGTATTATTGGGATGTCAAACGTTATTAAGACATCTTCTACGAGTCTCGGTATTTTTAAGCGTAAACGCTTTACGGTAATCGGATTTGAAATCTTTCTTGCACGAATCATTTTCGCGAGATAATTGGGACGTCTCGGCAGCGCAGAACTTTAGTTACAGAGAGGAACGAAATTGAATCAATGTAAGCATTTTTTGCGATCGTTGACAACTGGAGGGGAGGGGCACACGAATTTGCATCATTAATGGGCTTGAGAAACGATTAATATTTTAATTTGTACGTAATTTACTAGTTACAGCATTTATTCGACCCAGTGAAACGGTACACGCTATGAATACGTTTAATATTTTATTCAAGAACTTTATAATTTGACTAATTGTAGAGTGAAATGTGGTGGACCGGTCCACTGTTAAAACGATGTCCAAAGGGAAATAGAATATTATTCCATCGTACGGAACGAACAATTACGAATCTCGTTCGAGTAAAATAAACATATGTTTTATTTAATACCGCGATGGAGATTTCAAACGACTGTATCTCCCGCATAAACTGTGAACCAGAACGAATTTTTAGGAGCGCGACATCTGCCGAGCTAATAGCAGTTAAATATACAGCCCGCGGCGAAAAGATAGCGCACCCCATAAATTTAATGTTTCCATAATTTGCACGTAATAAAATCCACTTTTCGTGCTTAAAGATTTTAATTACGCCACGTGATATATAACTACAAAAACGTAGCATTCTCCTAGCATGAAGCTACCGAAAATCAGCATACATGCAAATTGTACCAAATAAAATATAATGTTATTTTTCGAATGTTATTCTTATAAAATCGAGCAGATTCGCGTATTTATGTGTACGCAGCCGTACATTCGCGCTCAATTTAAGAGGAGTTTTATAATTACGACTGGACCATGAATTTTATACCTTTATGGCTAAAATGAGTAGATGAAATTTAAAACAGTGGATCGATTAAAAGAGCTCATGAATATTATTTTATCGAAATAATTAAAGGAAGAGTAACTGGATTATTTTACTGCTGCGTGTTACAATTGATACCGATCATTTTTAATTTACACGAGAACTGCAGTCCAGTAATAACAACGTTCCACCATCGAAGAAAATATTTTTAACAAATACGTTTCATTTCACTACGACGATGCGACAAATGAAATATTTAGAAAACTTTTAAGCTATTGCTAGTGTCTGATCGTTTTCCGGTAATTACTTTATTTATTTAATTTCTTCTCTCGTCTATAAACATTTTTCTCCTTTTCCTTCTTAGTTTTCTTTCTCTTTACAGGATTCAATCCTCGACCGAGTGAGAAGCGATAATAGCTGATTTAGCTTCTTTTCTTCCTTTGTTAGAAGCTTTTCTCGTTTCTTGTGATATTGGACTCGCATGAAACGGGGCTATAAAACCCAGATTACCGTGGTCGTATGTCAAGTTCGAAACTTTTCTAAATCCTGAGAAACTACTCTTCATTAACCATAGCCTTGTATTTTTTCATTCGATAAAAATTTCTACAAAATAACCTGCCGCGCTCGTATTGTTGTCCTGCTTCCGGAATTCGTTGAATAATTAAGTTAGGGTATAATCGTTTCCACCATTTTTGGGATAATTTATATATTGATATAATTCTTCATTTCACCACATCGTTGTTCAAAGATCAATTTATCTGGTATTTTGAATTATTCCAGTTTCACGCTCACCGGCACCATTGATTAGATAATCGAAGAAAAACAATTTATAAATCAGTCAATGTATTTCTGAAGATAAGCTATAACGAGAAGAAACGCTATACAACAAATTCCCTGCGATTATTAAGTTTTACGACGTTCGGTAGGTGTAAATTCTCCATCGAGTATAAGACGAGAAATCCATTAAAACAGTATAGCTGTTTACGTTTGATCGTATCGGACACAGCGGTGCACGCGCAGCTCGGCGCCAGCCGTAAATGCATAAAACCCGCGGTCTAATAATTAAACTACTTGTACCGGAATTGATGCAACGGTGGAGAATCTCTGATACAGGTTGTTGTCGATGCAGGCAGCGGAATAACAAAAACGGGTCACAGGAGCGTGCATTATGGAGCCGAGGAAACAATCGCTTTGGTAACATAATTCCTAAAGGTATAGTGCACGGCGTACGATAGATGTATGTACGTAGACGTGCAGTGACTTGCGAAAGTATTCAAACGATCGCTATCGATAATAAAGAACCACTAAAATATGCTGGCTTCGGATATTTAAATAATATTATAACGGTTACAAAATACAAGTATCAAAAGTGTTCTGCTTCGAAAGGCTGATGAATTAGAGAATCGTACACGTCCAGACTCGTCGAGAATAACTGCACCGTCGGAGGATCGATAACTTCGATCAATAAGTAAAGCGAAACGCAGAAAAGCAGCACCTGAAATAGCGAGTGAATTTAATCGCGGACGGCAACATCTAATTTCCGCGAATACGGTCAAACGTAGACTGAAAGTAGGGAATTTACACGGTCGAATAGCCGTACGTGATACCGTAATAATATACGTACGTTTATACTAATGTTTCTTCGAAAAATCCTGATTAGTTACGTAGAAAGGTTGCTTAATAATATAAACTTTCTTCCGAAGCGAGCAAAACGTTTTAAACTATTATGAGCGGTAGTGTAAATTACTTTTCGCGAGCCACTATACGTAAAGTCGCGTAGTACACGATACAGTTGTAGAATGAAATGATAAAAAGGAAAGAGAATAGGTTCCTCCTACCAGAACGTTCTTTGGATAATTTTGATCTGCAGCAGGGCTGAGACACCTCGATTTAATCGAAAGAGGAAAAATTTAAAAAGCTGCAGGCATAGTTCCACGCGGGACCCCCGAATATACCGCGTGTTATACGAATATGTATACGGTGGGGCGCATATTTTACCGTGCAACGAACTTCCCACTGAAAATCATTGCATTCATTGCAGCGTAATAACCCGTCACGAACTTTGAAATTTCAACGGACGCGAGCGCGTCGAGCTGATCGCGCGCGCGAAACCCCGGGCCTTCTATAGCAACTCTTTCAAAGGGGTTCGAAACCTATCGATCGCACTTGAAAATTCTTCGCCCGGCTTCGAGCACCGATTCATGCATTCGAACGCCGTCGGATCGAGACACTTCCCTATGAACTTTCCCACGTCGGAAACATGCAAAATCTTAGTTTCGTTTAGCCCGCTCCCACCGCAGAAATATTCGGGCGAGGCGTGACCGTCTCTAAATCTCCAGAAAAATCACGCCAGCGTAAAGCTGTCCGGGCCACCGATCCAGCAGTTCATTCGGTCAAAAAAATGGATAAAAGAACTTATCGCTTATGTTAAGATACGCTAAAAAGGTGAAAATAAATTTTTTAGATATTAGTGACTAGAAATAGAAGCGTGGAGCGCCCACGAAGATTACGTTTCACGTGTGATTACGCTCCACCCTTCACTTATAGTCCGTAATGTCTAAAAATATTATTTTTATTTAAGCATGGTTTTTAAAATTTGTCGATCGCGTTATACGGGAGTCAACTGTAACCAATGCGTTGCAGCGTTAAATCTGCAATTTTTATTAAACCCTTGCCTTTAATTAAATACCAAGGTTCCACTAAAGCAGATTATTCGATTCCGTCCGACGCTTTAAATACGCATCGGTGGAAAATGAAATAATTTTTATCGCTTTAAAAATAGTGTGCGGATGGTTAGTTCGTGAAATGTCGTTTAAACCCCTTTCAACAGAGTCTAACGAATAAATTTCCTTTAAACGTAAACAAAATGTTACTTTGGTGTTGGTCGTGTAGAGCTATTGGAGAACGTATAAGAATATAGTTGATAGAAAGTTTCTCCTGTTTTAGGAAACCACGCGAACTACAAAAAAGTTCTAATCACTGAAACCGTAAAATAAATCGTAGAGCAAGAACATATGAACTCTGTAGAATCCAGCAAAAGTAGAATTAAAATTTCAACACACTCGGTGTTCGAATACTTTTGTGCGGCAGTTCCATCGAAAAGTGAAATACGGGAGCCATCTTGGACGCGTTTAGTCGAAAACCGAGGGATCGGAAATCGGGAAGGAAGTTCTGGGCAGATCAAGAGATAAATCTCGCAAACCTTGAGCGTGGACGACAGTGAACGAGGCGACGATACCAAAGAGGAGGACGTGACACCGCATTTTTCTCCTCTCGTTTCCGGTTTCAGTCCGTGTTCTTCGTTCGATGTATCCAGTTTTGTTTCACTTTTGCACGGGAATCCAACGGGCGATCCCCTCTGTACGTCGATCTCGCTTCCTTGGTCTCGGTGTGAACGGAACAACAGAGAACAGCGGTCGCGCACTCGATTTTAATCGCGTTTTCGGCGTGTATCGTGTATCGCGTATCGCGTGCCGGTTAATCGGCGGTATTTGTTTCCGCGTGGCCGTGGCTCGATCGTTTAACGTCACGAAAGATCCTGTATTCATTCATATCACTCGACGCTCACTTTCCGAAACACGGCCATTTTCATTGTTTACGAATTCCTCGTGTTCCTCCCTTCTCCATTGGATACTACCCGGGAATCTGGCAGTCACATCTCACGGTTACCACTGGTTGTCCTGCCGATGCACTCGGGCCCGACTCTCTCGATCATTCTGTGAAACCAGATAACATTGTATTAGGTCGTTGCATATGAAATTACACACATGTATTATCATCTACAGGTTTATCGTAGGGAGAGTACCAAAACTGTGGGAATACCTTGGAACGGGTGTTTTTCTTTCTTCAGTTTCGACCAGCTTTTTTAATTTTTCTATTTTTCTAATATATAATGTTAATATTATAAATTGTATCTTAAATAACGTTTCATTCAATTCGTACGTAATTAAGTAATCAGCTATGCAAACAGGTGTCCATAACCTCATTGTCGTGGACAACGGGTATGGCATTGTTTGATATCGTATAGGAAAAAGCTGGTGGAAATCTTCATCGTGGCAACATATTAAAAAATCATCGGTACGGTGTAACCTTTTACGCGCAATATGAAAATATTCGAAAGAAATAATGCAACGATACGGAAAAATGTAAGTAAATCACACTATTAACTCAACTTAAATACTATTCGGTAGAGAACAATGCTACTTTAACTTATACGCATAACTACTGCGCACACGTAGACAGTAGTACCGCGCTGTCACTGCCAGATGGCCAACTCTTCGTGGACAGAATGGCCAGATTGTCGTGCAGAAACGTACAAATTGATTTTGAAAATCTATTCGTAATTTCTGTGACTATCTCTATGCCTCGAGTACGATCGATTATTATGTTAATTTACAACCAGATCAGACAGCTGCGAGAGTAGTAAGGCGGAAGAAGTGAAACGACAACTCTATACGAGAACAGAAGGTACAAGATAAATCTATGAATCGTCGATCGCTTAATTACATCGATACAACTTCTAAATAATTCTAGCATGGTCTCGCTCTGAACTGGTCACTAGCAGCTGCATTCGCTCTATGCGAAAAAAGTAAATGGGTCAATTTCGGAGGAACGGTACAGAAGTTGGAATTAGCATAACAAACAACGAATTCCGAGTTTCAATTTTCCAACTCCCGTCGCGAGCGGTCTCAAAACTTCTCAACAGACCAAAAAGGGCATATCACGCGATAGATCATCGCAATTCTGCTAGCACAGCACCGGCAAGCCTAAAGGTAAGTTCGCGAATTGTAAATTGAAAACTGGATTTAAAAGAGGCTACAAGTGCGAAAATAAAATTGTAACCCGCCTGGTAACCAACTCTAAACTTGTAACCAATCGTCAGCGAATTTTCAGCCGTGTACGATTGCATCGGCGTTGTAGCTTACACCGATTCTTGCGGAAAATGGCACTAACAGCCTCGATAATGCACTCGGTGATTCTTTTGAATTTTTTGGCTGGATTTTTCGTCACCTTCTTTCCCGCAGTCTGTTTTTTTTCTCGCGATTCTTTTTGACCTCTTGCCTTTGTTTTTGGCATTGTTATTTGTATATTTCTTATATTATTTAATTAAATGCGAATGAAATAACACGCGTTGGTTAGATCAAAACTGTGATGCAGCGTATAATGACAGTAAAGCTTTTGCTTTCGTGCTCTCTCTCTCTTTTTCTCTTAGTTAGACTACGAACCGCACGAGAGTCAGGGCGCTAGCCACTTCCGTTACGCGTATCCGTTACATCGCCAAATCAGGGTTACGCCTACCGCGCCAAAAGAAGTTTCGTTCGAAAAACGAGTGAATCGATGAATTTGCGGGGAACGGAACAGGGGCTGAAATTAGTCTAACAAACAACGAATTCCGGGCTTCGGTTCTTTCACGTCCGTCACACAGCGCTCTCGAAACTTCTCGACACACAAAAAAGCTATATCACGCGATAAATCAACGCGATCCGTTAGCACAGCCCCACCGGCAAGCCTAAAAGTTCCCTGTCCCACGCCAGTATTTCACTTTTCGGTGCCAGCGGAAACTTTTATGCAGATCCCCGAAGCTGTTTAAAGTCCCTCGTGGGGTGCAGACAAGAATACCTGTCACCTGTGGTCTCTGGCCAGGTTCCCGAAGATTTTTCCAATCGCGTCGAGAAGTATCGATGAAAGACGCAAACCACGAGAAAGAGACTCGCACGCGGAAAGTCAGAGACGGAAAGGCAGACGGAGAGGGACAGAGAAAGATAGATAGAGAGCGAGGAGGAGATCCGAGGGGAGGGTACGGAAAAGTTGGGCAGGTAAGCAAACCCAATGGAGTCAAAAAGTTAGGCGCCTCGCGGTGCCACCGATCTCCGGCTGCAGTCTTTCCGTTCGAGCGAACTTGCCCGGGACTCGAGAAGTTCGGTAAGTGAGTAAAGAACAAGGAGTCGAAAGGAGTTCGGGCCTAGAAGAGAAACGGATACTTGCTCTCCCCGTGGATGATGCGCGCGTCTCGCGCGTCATCGGTTGTTAAAACCGGGAACATAACCGGCGAACGATGAGAGGGAAGAAAAAGAGAAACAGGCAGAGAAGAAACCAGCTCTTTCGGTGCCCGATAAACCCCTCGCGTTTCCTATCTTTCCGCGTCGGAGTTTTGCATTCTCTTTCACTTTCCGCTTCTTATCCGGCCGTCCCCGATCGCATAGAACACCACGGCGAAATATGCAAACGCCGTCCTGAAAAGGTGCGCCGACTTTTTGAAGGATTTTATCGGCGGTGATTGATGAACCCCGGACACGTAGATACCTTTCCCACCTTCTTCTTCTTCTTCCAGCTTCTAGCCTCTACGTTCTTCCACCTTCGATTAGGGTATTGCTCTTTACGTGTCGTACCGTCGCGTACAAATCAAATAGCACTCGAGCTTGTACTTCCTGTTGAAAGGGAGAGAGACCTCTCGTCTCGCTCTGCCACTTTACCTGCAACTTTCCTTTCGACCTACGCCATTGTCGCCAGCCATCCTAAATCCGCCTGCTGCCCGCGTTCCTCCTGGCACTCTGGACCCGCGGCAAGGCATAATTGAATAAAACCGCTAAGTGATTAATTGCATGAACCATCGCCGCGCTCTTCCTTGCCAACTAACTTGGTGCTCGACTTTAAAGGACGTTTACTGGCCCCGTGTTGCTTTTTATACGACATCGACCTACAATTCGCCGGTAATTCTACAGGATTTTATGCTGAAATTTGGCGATCAATGGCAGTTTCAGAGATTGTGGTGGTTGTAGTTGTGGGGCGAATCGTTTCCGTTTAAGTCAACTGTCGGGTCATGTTCATTTTCATGCTTCCATATTTCTTTTTAAACCCAAGTGTCTTCATCGTAAAATGGCATCTTACACCTTCAAAAATTGAGAATCCATTCGAAAATTGCCTCAGCGAAATGTTCATTTTTAAATGCTTCTTCTAATTGTAATTTTTATTAAACTTCACGAATATCGACATTCTCGGCATTGCTGAACGTTCAGAAAGTAATTTAGTGGCATTGGATACCGATTTGAAATGAACTGGTACATCAGCTTCTCGGACCACTGTAAGTCGTCTGGAAACAATCTCGGCCAGCCCACTCGAAGACTGTTTTATTTCCCGTTGTCCAGAGACCCGAGATCATTCCACGTTACCCGGTAAATATTTACGAAATGGATCACCTTGTTGAACGAACACGTAAACAATACTTGACCAATATTATGGTCCACGAGCCGGTACATGTAAATCACAATGGGTTTATACGGTGTAGCGCTATACCCATGTATAACTCCCGCCCGTGTTGTATATAGGTAATCACTTAGAATGCAGTAATGTATATCTAACCCGGTTCGCCGTCGACGGAATTTAAATTTTGATTCCGAGGTTGTTACTGTGACGCTTCCTAGGCAAAGAGAGAGGAGGTTCATTTGCAGCGGCGCGGCGCGGCGCGGCGGCGTAGCAGCCCAAAGGCTGACTGATTAGACTGCCATGGACGTTACCGTTTTTCATTCTTTGGAATGTTTACCACGTCTTCGAAACGACGCAAGGGGAACGGTATTTTGACATGCCAAGTCCTTTCTGCAATTGGAAACTCTGACAAAAGTTCCGAGTGAGAAAAGTTTTTAATGAGGTTCCCCTGTCTCCTGCGAGGTAATAGGACCACGGGAGATATCGTAAGCGCGATTATGTACAGTGAATAGCAAAAACGCTAGTACCCTTTTCGTTCCTCGCTGAATCTTCGCCGTACGTTTTCGGGGGTAATGTTAATAAGATTTTAACAACTGTATTTTATGAAGAAGAATGGAAAATTTTCTGATTAGATAATAAGCTCAGAGAACATTATTAGATTACGTTATCGAAAGTACTTTCCTGGTTTGTTGAAATTGTTATTTCTATTGAAAAATTGATTAAGAAATCCGTAAATATGTCGTACGGGTTTCTACGGAATAACAATAAACCGTGGGTAATACGTAACAGGAATATATGGACGAAACAATACAAAACTTTGCATGCTGGTACAGAATTTATATTGAAAATGAATTAACAATTGTATACGATATTTGAATTTAAAAGAGAATATACATATACGTTTAAATTTGAACAAGAGAAAATTACATACGTTGTACTTTCAATTCGAAAGATCGGTCTGATACTGACATTTTATGAAAACACTCGTACTTTTTCATTGTTATTTTAAACGTCATGCTTTTTAACACAATTTCGTATCAACGTCATATTTCGATTCCTCTTTTTCCATCGGTACTAAATTGTCCATGTGACTCGGTTCAACGAGATCAGTTAATTATTTCTCTTATTTACTATTGCGTGAAAAGACATTTCAGATTTAATGAGACTTGAAGTTCATTAGCATTTTCTATTCAGGTGATCTTCTTTTATCTGGGACACCCGGTATGTTTCTCGAGCATTGTTATTACCTAAACAATTACAATTACCTAAACAGCGAAACAAATATAATTGATAACAGATATTTTAAAGATCGTAAGGAAACTTCGGCGAAAAATGATTAAAGAACGAAAATAGAAGGCAGTCGAATCGCAAATATCAGAATACCAAATTTACACGACCTTGTCTGTCTATTAAGAAATCGTTGTGGTTACTTTTCAAAACAAATTATTCAAGCTTCCGATTTAAAACCTCGTGGGTTTATTAAAGACCGTCTCTGGAGCATGCTAAAATTTGTCCAAGTTAAAAATAATGCATTTTTTTAAGCTACAGCAGATTTTATTCAACGGAGAATCGCGTGTTCTACTTTCGTGTTCAAATATAAATATTGGGTTGTAACATCGTTCTGTTGTTACAGGTACAAATACATTTAACAATTCAGTTATGACTCGTTACAAATGTAGATAACTGGAATTAAACGAAAACTGCTTATTGTAATAAATGAAAATGAAAATTTATTAGGACTAGACTGCGGATGTTTATGCAATTTTCACTTTTTGTACACACATTTTAAGAATGTGGAATCATATGTGCCTTGATTATTGGTTTTCCCAGCACTGTATATTCCTCTTAAATCTTTATCATTTATTTCAAAACTACCACGCGATACAGTGATGTTCTTAAACTCTTTTAATCCACTTTAATCCAGATGCTTTAAATTGCAACTCGGCTTTGTCATAAATGCGTAAAATCCACAGTCTATTAATTACCAATCGCAATTTATTTCCAACCGAATGCGTTTAAATCGTTTAATTTCAAGCAACAATAAGTGGAAACCGTTATATTATCAAGAATAAATATTAAAAGTAGCAACCGACCAAGAGCAAGAACAGAAGGGCAACCAACCGCGAAACATAAATTTATTACAACAATGTGTTCCTTGACCGAACCATTCGCGTGCATTAGTCGACACAATACACAGTCGAAATAAAGAAAAATCGTTTAAGAAATAAAGAAAATGCATTTACACAGCAGTAGGTATATTTCGTTAACGCAAAACTGTAAGGTTGTAATATAAATACGTTCGACTACAAGTAGCCAGATACAATATTTTTTTAAATAAATGTACAAAATCCACAGTCTACTTATGATCTGTTATACATTCGTATAGCTGTGATCAGCAAGACTAAGAAGGCACTTGTAGAGCTGTCAATAAAAGAGATGCTTTATGAAAAGAAGAAATATCGAGCACAGCGGAACTGTACATTACGATCCAATATTTCGCTCTACTTATCCTTTGGCTCCGTTCTGCCACGATTTAATAAACATCACTGCCCCCCCCCCTCCGCCCGTTTCGACTATGTTAATTCTAAACAAATACTCTTTAATATTTCAATTTTATCGTTCGCGCGCAGATTTTTATGGTCTTTCACGGCTCTATATCACAAACTAGTCGAACCCTCGTGAATAAAAACTGATAAATTCAAGATCCCCTTTATCACTGTTTTCGAATTACACCCAAAGGATAAATGGTCAGCAATTTCGCCTCTTTTTCAGCCTGGCGCCGATAAAAAACAACCGACCGACAAAATATAATTCAACGGCGCAAAGATTCGAGAGAGAGAGAGAGTAATTCGATTCGCCGTAACGTTCGCAGGTTTTGAAAAATTTTAATTCCATTGATTTCAAATGTTTAAACTCTCCGCCCTCGACGGACGGAAAATTAATTACACGCCGCCGTTATTCATCCGTATTATACATATAGAACATTCAATTAGAATCAGGAGCACCAGTCCCAGAAATATAATTGCATTATGGCATTCACGGAGAATGGAAGAAAGAGATAGGTGTGGAAGAGATAGAGAGAGAGAGAAAGAGTAAGGCGAGTAAGGAGTCTGGACGTTCGTCTACATTGATCGATATTTCATAACATATTTAGCCGGCTAAATTAATAGACGCGGCTCGGTGCCGCGTCGGCTCCGAGAAGATTGAATTTTAAAACTTTCACTCACGGTCACTATGCCTGTACGACAAATTAGTTTCCGGTTCTGCGCGAACGAAACCGCAAGTATTCCGAATCGCGCGCGAATTTCCAATATTCCCCAGCCGATCATTGACCCGTGGCGTTCGTAAAATCACGGATTTCAAATGTTTTAAATTATACACGGACTTATGAACCATTTCCTAATTTTCTTCTCCGAGACCACCAATGACAACCCTAATTATAACATCGGGAATCTTTATGCAAAATAAGTTAATCACGATAAAAGAGTACAACGTTAAACGTACCGTTACATTGAAAAATTTATAAGAACGATTGAATTTTGCAGTGCTGAGAATGCTCCCTTAAAAGGGTGTAACGATTCTTCCGAAAAGTATTTCTAATAAAACCAAAAACGACGCAGGGAATTCTCCCTGCTCGTTTCACTGTGGTTTAATTTTGGGAATAGGGCGTCTTCGCGAAAAGGAGCGGGTTTCGATGGAAATCGATGAACAGAGTTTGCAATAAGACGACGCGTTTGTAAACGTTCGCGGTTAATAAGTTGTTGGGAACCGGAGTGTTTCCCCTCGCCGTTGAATAACCCGGGAAACGTCGGTGAACAGAGTCCCTCTGGGCAGCTAGCCGTATTAGCAAATTCGATTCCGTGCGGTAACTTCCGTCGATGGAACACGAACCAGTGGGATAATGCAAACGACGCCGATGTCGCCGTTTAATAAGGTTTTTCGCCCCCGGGAAACCGACTCCGGGACCCTTGGATTCCACTTATGACGTTTCCCGCTTCGACGAAATAGAAAACGAGCCAAAGGATTTCCCGTTTTCGCGGATTCTCGCCTCCAGAGATCTTGCATACTCTCGAACATAAAATCTTACTCCCAAGGAAAACCCTTCGCGACGAGTTCCTAAGTCGATACCTAAGGGTAGTCGTAGACTGAACACAGTTCAAAATCATGAACACGCTACCTGACGGTGTGCACAATTGCGATTTTCTTCCGAATTTTCCGGAAGTTCTGTCGTATCTTAAAGAGAACGTTTGAAACAATTCATAACAATGTGCGTCTAATGTTATTCAACGACGTATTTTTTATTTACAAGCAAACTTGCCTGCTTATTTAAAATACGACAGAACTTTCCCTCCAACGTAAGCGTGATCATCATAGTGTATAAGATCAGCAATTTTAATCTTACGGAGTTTTTAAAAGTCGATTTTTACGCCGAAAATTTGGAAAAATTCACAGTTGTGTATGCCATCAAGTATAATGTTCACGAATTTTTTTGTAATTCTTCGTCGAGCAGAACAAAAGGAATATCACCCTACAACTAGAAGCTACGTACGCGCAGATTAAAACAATGGACGAACTAAAAGGATTTCGGAAAGTAGTTGCATTTCTTCCGAGTGTAGAGCATTTTTATTTTCGAAGATACACGGTCAAGTCATCATTGCGTATTCGTATCAAAGGGTGATAGTGTGCGCGCGTGTGGGGGTCGATACGAAATTCGATGTGCGGCGATCATGGCGAACGGTATGCGATGCCCGGAAAATTGTCGAAAATTCCATTGGCGAATGCGAGGGTGTGTAGACCGGACATTTGCCGCATATTTTAACGCGGAGGAGAACACGCGGAGAGTTTCGGTGACAAATCTTTCCGCCGGCGGGAACGACCGGGACGAATTGCTGTTTCTTCGGTGGAACAGGTTGCCCTTTCTTCCCCCGAAAGAAGCGTGGAACTTTCTTGGGGGAACCAATAAATTCATTGGTTTCTACTTTCCGGGAGCGGTGGGAGAATGTAAACCCTTCTTCGGCGGCCGTTCCGCGGGCTTCGGACCAGTAAAACTCGTCCGAGCCGAAACGTGAGGAGACGTACAAGTAAATTCGATTTAATAGCGGCGAACTTGGATCATAGATTAT
Organism: Lasioglossum villosulum; assembly: GCA_963971365.1. NCBI lineage: Eukaryota > Metazoa > Arthropoda > Insecta > Hymenoptera > Halictidae > Lasioglossum > Lasioglossum villosulum. The sequence goes on along the minus strand of OZ020495.1, from coordinate 20,662,487 downwards.
GGATAAAGTCGAGTAAGTTTTTCCACCACGGGAAGTTCGCAACGGGCCGAGCGAAAACCTCGAGTTAAAGGGGTGTTCTGCTTTTGAGTGCCATTTTTTCACCGGTTTCAGACATTTTTTCCGAGAGGACCGTTAAACCAACTACATTAGGATTTCGATTTTTTTAGCGTAAAATTAATCAGAAGTACGCGAGTCATATATTCTTCGTGCTTGCTCTTTCTCTCAACTGTTAGTTGCTTCGGTTCAATGTAGACCAGCATGGCACTCGGTCATTATTTGTATTTTTAAAACCTTTCTTTACACTTAGCAAGTATGTTTCTTTAAAATATTTACAGTTTTATTAATTTTGTGAAATGCCCAATATATTTTGTTTATATGTATTTCCAGACGGAATTGCTCTTGAAAATGATCCACACCTGGATCGAAACGTTGAGTTAAACTTAATTATATTTGATTTATATTCTTTGTTAGGTTTGATTTTCTTAAGGAAATTGGTCCTGATGTGTTTGATTTTTCTAAAGCAAGAATAATCAAAATAATTTGTCAGGAGTGTTAAATAAAATATCTTTTCGTTGTGAAAGAAAACAGTCGGTTGTGCGAATCGAATTCGCTAATTTTCGTGAGCCTCGTCCGCGGCTGCACGCGTTATTTGTGAAAGCGGAGCTTCGATGGGATGAATTTCACGAATCGGCCCGATAATTTGTCCAATAATATTTGGTTACTGCGTGAATAAATTAGGTACCGAACATTTCGCGACTCATTACATTTTCATCGCGCAGTAATATCAATTGCGTTTCTATCTCCACGAGACTCGTCGCCGCTTCGATCCAGCCTATTAATATTTCCTATTTAATCACCGGAAAACCTATTAGCCGGCCACGTCGTAATCATTTTTGCGGGGAAAGAAACGGTCAATGCGTACGCTCCGCGAACTTGCGGATGGAGGAGAGAAAATTTATAATCGTTAAAAGTTATCCGGACCCGCTACAGTACGCTCATTCGAGGAACTTTTGTTCGAGAATATCCAGCCGGAAACTTTTCGAAATTCGTTTCCCGGCGAAATCGTGGCCCGATGCTCCAAAGTGTCTGGCCACGCGGAGATTTTTAGACGAATCGATCTATCGTATGTACATCGGGTCCAAAAAGTATCTCAAAGTTTCCATTCTCGAGAAATCGATGACGTTTAATTTACTCGTTGTAATTTCGTAAAAAATAATCGTAGTCAAATATTCTAGAAAGCGTAAAACGTGTCCAAATTTATTATTGTACTACTATTTTTTAAACAAAAGTATCATAGTTGAAATATTGACAATTTCTCGAGAAATACTTTTTGGATTTTCGCTTTGCATCCAACAGTTTGCAAAATCATCGCATCTCCACCTCTTATGTATGCAATTTCATTCTTCCTTCGTTCGCAATTTCAAATTTTCTCCTTTTTTCATATCGTTCGAATAATAACCATCTACAAGCGTAAATCTTTTTCCCATCCCCGACCATAACCGTGTTTCATCTTTTCTTCCGTTGCACACGTTCCCGAGTAAATTCCATTCGATCGTTGATATGTTTCTGCATTAAAGATGTTTCTATTTCCAATTTTCTTCCACGAATGTTCTCAGATTGTTGCAAAATGCGTTACACGTACGCAGATGCACCTGTTTCTCGTGCATCCCGACTTCTTCGCAACTTTTAAAATTGTCCGCACTGCGCGATCACTCATGGTCCCTGGACGATCTCTTGAACCTTCTTTCCACCATAATCTCCAGGATTTTGTAACACATTTCTAATTACAGGTTTCCAGCTATTCGTTTTGAAACTTTCAGTCACCTTGTGCAACTTCTTTTCCAAAGTTCACGATCCGTCTCGTCTCCGGTATGCACACTACTCGATTAACTAATTCAATAAATTGTTTAATACACCGTTGATGAAACACACAGTTACTCACAATTTTATTCCACCTGAATGCGTCCAGTTGTTCGGACATCGATTTAAACGCGAAGCATATTACAGAATATCAGTGTATTTCAAAAAGATTTGAGCATGTCGGGAGATGTAGAAAATTGACGAATCAGAAAATGAAGCAAGAAGGGGTGAGGAGAGAAAACAACTGGTCAAGAAATTATAAAATTGATTTATAAAATAACCTAGCGAAAATAGAAGAAAGCAATTATATTTCGAACGAACGAACGATGAAGGATATCAATTTTCATATGTTTCATTCGGGGTAGAAGATTTCTCGTGAAGATTCACAGTGTAAATTATTAAGAATGCATGGGGTACTGCTGCGAAACAATTCGATTCGTTACAAGAACTGAAAATTGTTATTCAACAAGGGTGGAACTCGATTTCTATAAAATTTATAAGAAAGACCATGCAGAAGCTTGCGAAAAAGGATATAGGAACTAACAGAGAGAAAAGAAAAATGAACGGGGTAGTGAAGCATGAATAAAACATTTGTTTTTGAATGAGATTATCATTTTTCTTCGCCATGACCTATCATTCTGTCGTACCTCTTTCCAACGTAAACGAATATAATTCCCATAGGACAACGTAAACCCGAGTATGTTGTAAAGACGCGATAATGCTCTTTATCGTTGCATACAACGTTAAACCAAAGGGTGCCGCTTCTTTGGAAAACAATTATCTATGCGAATTTACGAACACTAAAGAATCGTGTGACATTCGTTCGAGCTTAGAAAACGATCAATATTTTTATTTTGTTGCTTTCTATTTAGTCTATTATGTCACTTTAATGTAAAATCAAATTTTCTGCATTAATTATAGGGCAGTGGGGCCAAATATGCACTTCTTTTTTCTTTATAAATTCTAAATTCTAACTTCTAAAGCTAATTATTCTTTGAATTTTTCTACCGTTTTGTTTCGTCTACTCGTTTTCATCGGAAATGCACTGCCCAATTCGGATAGTCGAGGTTCTACCATATCACGAATTAAAAGGCGTGATCGCGATTCAAATGGTATCGTGTTTGGAGTCGTTTCAATCGGGAAAATGTCACGAATATAGTCAACATCGGTGCCATTACTTGAAAGAGACACGGTCAAACCGTTAATCAGAAAATCATTAAGTGCTTGCTGGGGCAGTTAGCGTTTCGGCGCAAAATCGAGCCAGGAATAAAGTTAAAATTCGGTTAAAAATTGAAAAACTCCTCGCGTCGAGTCACCTGTCTTCGCAAGCAACGATGTCCCTGGGAAATATCAATTGAATTCTACTGGCCGGAGTGATATTTGCAAACACAGAGCCACGTCATCGCGGCGTGTATAATCAAGGGAGCCCCGTTACCAAACAGTTAACATTCCTCAAACCCCGTCAAAGTTGCGCGATAACAGCACCGACGCGTGTCAAGGTACAATGTCAAAGATTCCGCGATAGCATTCGAGGCTGCAAGAGAGATCGTTAGCACTCTGGGTTAACGACTGGTTTCGCGAAGTAACTCGAGCCATCGATCTCCATAAACGCGGATAAACGCGGGGAAAAACTGATTGGTCGCTTTTCGGACCGGGTAGCAGTAGCGGCAGCGCCGTCGAAACTTTCAATTTCTGTTTATTCGCGCTCTTCGTTCGCTCTGAGAATTCAAATTGATTTATTTAGGCTGGCGTTCGTCGCTGAGCCCCGCGTCCCAAAATTCAGATACCGGGATCGAGCTCCGAATGGGCGTGTTTCGAAACACCTGTAGGCCAGGATAGAGCCGAGGGGGTGGGTCTGTGTGTGCGGGAGGCTGTGCGGTGGCGGTTCGCGCGAAAAGAAAACACGCTTCTTTGTCCCGTGCCGGCCGGGCCCCCACGGCCAATCGATACAGATTAATTTGTCGATAAAAGTATCGTATCGGCGGAAATTCCGCACGCCGCTGGATCCCCAATTACTAAACGGTCGACCGGGAAAAACTCGTTGAACTCGTTAAGCCGCGAACCCGTTACCGATCCCACAGTCCTCCGGAATTCGCGGACGCTGCTGCGTTCGTATCACGGCCGGAGATTTCGAACGAAGTCACGTCCCCGACCCCCGGGAACCTGTTCCGAACCCTTCGGCTCGTTCCGCGGAAGAAATCGAAACGGAAACGACCCAAAAACGGTGCCTGGAAAGTAAGAATTCACCAGATACGCGAACCGAACGCGGACTCGACACGCTTCTTCCCTGGCGACTATTATTTTATGATCATCTACCGGCAGAATTCCCGACTTTTAACGGTGATTAAACGATCGCAATGTTTTAAAACGAATTTACCGATTGCCTCATTCTAATCAACGTTTTCAAAGTATTTTCCTAATGGTATAACAGTCGAATTTTTTGGTCGTTCACGTTGTCAAATTTGACGAGTGAACAATTGCAAAGTAATTACCAATTTTTATACGATTTTCAGCGAAGCGAATTAAAGATTCAGCTGCTGCGGGCAATAATGCGATTCGAGCTTCGTCTTGAAACGTTCGATGGTCTAAGTCAAAGGTTGAACCGTTGAGAGTGCAAACCCCTAAGCCGCGTACAATAACGTCCAGGATCGCGGGAGCCAGCGATCGATTCGAACAATCCCGTTTTACATATGAAATTAGTCCGTAGATTTATTACAACGATTACGCGCGAAGTTATTCATGGCAAACCCTTAACACCATTTCCAGATTTATCGATGGACTACATCTATCCGTTTCCCGCGGTTATTGAAAAGGAGACGTCGAGAAACGGAGACCGCGGGATTCGGAAGAACGATACTCTACCCTATCAGAGGTAGGGGCCGTGTTAGCCCATTCCCGTTCTGTCATATTTCAACCGTCTTAATCGTCGCTCGTGTACTTCAAGTGTTGCTACCAAACATTATACTACGTGCCAATCGCTTGTAGGTTTCTTCAAACAAGTAACAAACTGCGAAACAATCGCAGAAGAACTTGACATGGAGGTAGGTAGCTAATCGGCTTAGCAATCGGACTAGAGAGCCGTACGTAGCCCTGTTAAGCAGCCCGGCTAGAACAGCGAGTGCCATTTTATCAATTTTAACGGATCCTTTGTAAATTTATTTCGAAACAATATCGAAAGGAAAAGGAGGAGGCAGTGCTACGTTCGGTTAAAACAATGAACCAATACGATTGTCAATCTTAACCGACGCTCACAAAAATTTTACTTTTCGAAACAATCGCGAGCGAAGAAGAAGTTAGTATGGAAGTAGCTAACGGATGATTAGAAAATTTATTTCACCTTTCGGAACAATCGAGAAAGACGAAGCTAGGGTGGGGATGGCTAATCAGATTAGAGCTGCGCATAGGTCTAATTAAAAGGATGAACCAATGCGACTCCGTAAATCCCATCAGACGACTACAAGAATTATTTCGCGTTTCAAAACATTCGCGAAAGTGGAAGCTGGCATAGAAGTTGCCAATCAGCTTAGCAATCAGCTTCTATAGCTGGAATAATCCGATTAGAGCAGTGAACCACTGCAATTTTATCAATCCTAACCGATGATCATAGCCGCCAGTAGTCAGCAGTAGCAGAATCTAAGAGCTTGGGGGTTGTTAAGTCAAAGGAGTTCATCGGAACGGTCGCTTTCACCCTCGGCAACATTTTCGCGACCATAGTTGCGCGCACCCAAGGTACCGATGATACCAACGGTACATCCGCGTGTAACTTTTGAGGATAGGGTTGGGATAGGTCCCTAAGACTATGTCAATTCATTCGCCCATCACCGAAGAAAGTAACAATCTTCGAGTGACAACCTTGATTAATTTAGCGGTCTCCAAAGGCGCGCGCTCGCGCGCTGAGCGAAAGTTCCAGCGCTCTTTGTCGTTTGCACGGTAGAACTGTTGCGGATGATTGCCGATGATCGTCGTCGAGTAAAACACGCGTAATACTGCGGTATAGTTGTCACGGTAGATCGGGCGCACGGACGCGACAGAACAAGCCCAACAAAAGGTACGCGTACGCTCGCGTCGATCGCGGGCTGAACACTGGCACGTCGCGTCGCCCGGACTTTTAGTTCCTGGCGCTACCGAGAAGCGTCGCGACGCTTCCCGCCGCCCCACTCTTCGGGTGTTCAGCCCTTGGTCCGTGCAGGCTAGCCGGCTCCTTCGAATCGTGCGGCACGTTTCATGGTATCCCTCGTTCTCATCCTCTCTCGCGCTCACCCTCTCGTTGTACTCGCTCCTAGTCCCTCTCTCCGGCTCTCTCGCTCCCTAGGTCTGCTCTCTCCTTCTTCTCTCGTGCTCTCGTGCTCTCGTGCTCTCGTCGTCCTCTCACCCTCGACGTGGCATCGCCCTCGCCCTCGCACTTGCTCCGCGCCATCGCCCTCGACCCGATCCTTCTCGTATTTCTATTATCAATCGCTGTGACGCCTCCTATCATCACCTGCATCTACGCTCGCTCTCTCGCTCTCTCTTGCTCGTGCGATGCGTCGATCCGAACTCGGTGACGAAAAGATGGCAGGCGTTTATGGTTTCGTGACAGCTTCCGAGGGAAGTTCTTGGGTCAGGATTCGGCAGGGTTCGTGCAGCGTTTGTAATCTCTGCACAGGTGATGTCGCAACTGGAACTCAAAAGTAAAAACGGATGGTCGGTGCTTCGTAGCTTGAGAACTGTTACGGTATCGGTTCTTAAAACAGTTAATTTCGATAGAAAAAATTTGTTCGAAAATATTTATTCTATGAACATTACATTCGTACGTATTCGATATTCAATATTTTTAGCTTCATCGTATCGAAGCTGATGTCATAACGAATCGAACGACCTACATTTTTATACCCTTAAACTTCCAAGTGCTAAAATTTTAATGAACTGTTAAATCGGCCGTCCGAACCACTATGCTCTCGTCCAAATTCAGCATCTCTTTCATACGCGAAAATATTTTACCAGCCGTAAAACACCGCGGTAGTACTGCAATAGTTTGCATATTACACTTCATTGACGAAATAATCAACCTCCGAGTTTATATTGAGATTTTAAAACGCGATATTCTGTCTAGAACCGAGGAAATGTGAATTGAAGACAATTTTACTCTCATACGCGATAACGGCCAGGAGCATACTGCGTCCAATACGAGAACGTAGATCGTACACAATGCACCAGCATATTTAGAAACTCCCCTGCTAATCGCCGGATATTAATCCCATTAAGCATTCGTAGAATTATCCGGGACGTAAAATTAGAGTCCACCGAAGTTCTACCAAACGCGACGGAAAAAAATTCTGTCGTTGACGAGTGGAATAATATTCTACGAAATATTAATTAAAGCAGCTTATATTTTTGTAGATAACGTTATTCGTTTTTTCTTGTTCGAACTTTCGTGTGGATTTATCGTACAAGCAATTGTGGGAGTGCTGGTCGTGTATTTCTGTTAATCTCGCAAATTTTACCGGTAATTAATATTCTGTAAAATGAATAATTTATTATTAATCATATGGCGAGTGAACAACATGAACGATATAATGCACATCGAATACGTCACGTACGGGAAAAAATTTTTTAGGTTTTTTTAGGTTGTTCGATCTGTACACGAATGAACCAACAACTATTTAATATAATGAAAAATTTATAAAACCTTGTTTGAGATTCTTCGTTTCGCGAACAATCGTTAAACAAACCAGAACATTATAAAACTTTGTTTGAAATTCATTAGTGTAGAAATACTTTCTACAGCCACTGTACACGAACAGTGCTCGCTCGATTTTGGTGTACGAGTTTCATTAATCTTCCGCGGAATAAGATTTCCCTTGTTCGTAAATAGAGAGACCAGGTCTCGTACGTTTAGCCGGTAATGTATCTGAAGGAAATTATTCGGTCAGCGATTTCGATTTAGGTGGGCACATGTATTTCCTTCGCGTACACTTGCGTGGGTAGTCGATCTCTTGTTAATGCTTTCCTTCTTGCACACGTACGACATTATTATTCCTTAACCCTCGTCCGTCTTTCGCTTTTCCCGACGCAATTTGTCCTTCGGTGTCAAATTGACAAAATGGTAAAAGACAAATGCGACGGAAACGCGAATAACTCATTCTGTTTAATGCTTCGTTAAAAATGGAACTTCAACTTTTGATAATATTCGTTTCCAATTAATGAAATGTATAATTATATGGTTTGAATTATATTTGTGTATTTCCGTTCCGAATAGCACGATTGCTGTGAAATAAAAATACTCGTGCTGTTTGTAAACTAACGTTATAAAACGAAGCACGCGACACATTACTTATTCAGAACCAGGAAAAAATGAAGAATTATATTTGCGAATCTCCGTTTTGAAAATAACACCTACGGTAAAATAAGAACAAGATAGCATCGCGTCGTTCGTGAACTAATAAAATGAAGCGTATGACACATTATTTATTCAGAACCAGTGAAAAATGTGTCAAACTGACGCAATGATAATGGTTCGATGTTACAGAAAGATGAATAATTAACTTCGCAACTTCCTTCCTTGATAACGGTACTCTAACATTAAATAAGATTACTCGCTTCGTGCACAATCTAATAAAATGAAGTATGGAGCACACTATTTATATGGAAATAATAAAAAATATGTCAAATTGATAGAAACAGGAAATGTGTTAAATTAAATTAATAACGGAAGTTGAATGCAATGTGGAGACAGATAAATTCACTTCGCGAACTTCTCGGTATCTAAAGTAACGTAAAAATATTCATGGGACACGATATCTAAAAATGTGAAAAACGTATAAAATTGATACAGTGGTAAAAAATCTCTGAAAAGTTTTTGAAAATGGTACCCTACGAAGATACTAATAATTAATCAGCGGGAAATGTTCGAAATTATTCAGTAAATTATTGAAAATATTTAAATTACGTGAAAATTGAAAGAGAAATAATTTTTGTTCTACCACCGCTTCTTCGTAAAGTCAGCGGTAACCGAAATTTCGTTTTACGTTCGAGTTCTCGGAGAATCCCTTTGTGCTAAATTTTGTAACGCGATACAGACTAGTTTTCGAGACCACTTTTGTACGCAGCGGTGTGTTACCTGCGCGCGCGCGCGCGCGTGTGTCTGTCTGTGTGCGTGTAAAGTTTTATGAAATTCCACTTACTTGTCTTCGCGCAACTTTTGAACTATTCGGCGCGAGTAAACAAACGAAAATTCCATTTTTAATCCCGCGAGCACCAATACGTTGCTGCGACCTGAGAATTAATTTAATACTACCCGACTTATTTTAACTATCCAATTTCGAGAAACTAACGCGCAGTTTGCCTCTGAATGACTTGCGAAATTTAATAGTAGAATTTGCCAGCGGGGACTTTGGGTTTGACGAGTTTCGAGAGGGTCTGGAACGTTGTGCAACGACTAGTCTATTAAAAAGCAGTATGTACTTGTAAGCGACGTGCCATATCCTATCCACCGGAGTTCGACTTGCCAAATTATGCCGACAAGTCCGATTCGCATTATCGCAAACGATTGCTAAATGTCTGTTCGAATCTGTGGTTAAATCTCACGCGCACGCTCGCTGTCAACCTTTGGGTGGACATACATACATTTGGACCATCCATTTTCTTTATTTTTGTACGTTCCAGGTGTTACTTACTTGTGAATTGGATCAGCAAATATGCTCGAAACCATGTCGTGTTTAGACTACTTTCAATCAGGAAAATGTCACGAATCTTTTATGGAAAGGTCAGTTTTCAGTTTCTACTTCGTAAGAATTTTAATAAGAAAGAATAATGTCGTTCGTAAGCTATTTTTCGAAAATCCAGTGTAACTATGTTTAACGATACGTCATACAAAAATGGGAATCTCCAATTTATTCAAGTTTCAGAATCTTTTCGAACACTCCGCGACAACTAGAAGCAATTTTCTCTCAATAACGGATGCTCGACTGGTGCTCCGTTATTGGCATCGTTACCTTACTGTTTCTAAAAAGCTGGTGTAAGCAACGACCGCTTACAGTTCGTTACTTCTTCATCGAACTACTATGACGTTCCCATATTACGAGCATATACCCCTTATGTCAATATGTTTATGTATTTTCCAATTTTCTAAGTCCATTTGTCAGTTGTCTAGACCTCTAGCCTCCAGTAGAAATATCAAAGTAGCTTCAGCGTGGCAAAAAATTGTCCAAACTGTTAAACAGAATGTAGAAATCATAGACAGAGATTTTGGCGTCGTAGCCTCCCCGATCCAGACTATCCGAATCGAGTTTTAGCTTGCACTTTTACTCTTTTCTCACAACAAATTTTTTAATTAATTCCATATATTTTCACAAAATGGTGGGAGCAGAAATTCAGGAGTGCCGTCTTGTGACGGCGTTTAACGTTAATTGACTTCGTTGATAACGACTGTTCTCAGTAGTTCGGTATACATTCAAGATCAAAGAAGAGTTCTATCCTTGAAAAACTTGAATCTCTTTTTCCCCGGTGCCGTTTCTTTTCGAGCCCCCTCCCCCCTGACATCGATTTCCTGTTTGACGACAACTTACGATTTAATGAGTGAGCGACGAGGCAGCGGAGGGAGAAGAAGTAACGAGGCTCCGCTGGCATCCCTTTCCTCTCGCGACGATCTTTCTATACTTTTATATTGACTACGTCATTGCGGTAAAAGGAAGCTTATAGGGATTCTCACTACCGCCCCGCTAGTCCACTGTAGTTTCCGCTCGCGAGTGGAAAACGGTAAGAACTCCTTTACCGGGGTACGCATCTCTCACTGTATCGAGAGAGTAGGAAGGAGAGAGCAGAGCCTTTCAGCGAGATCGCGTCGAACGTTTCATCGACTATGGGAATAACGAATAAGGAGGGAGGCACGGCAAAGAACCGGGAAAAATCCCGCTAAAGAAAATAAATGCGCCTCTCCTCTGTCCCTGCACCTCTACCTGTATCCGTCTCCGTTCACGTTTATCGATATCGTACACTCGCAACCGTTGTTCTTTTCTACACCGTGTTATCGGCTCATCGAGCGTCCCTGCACGCCACCTTCGAATTGCTACTCGATTCTGATACGTTGGCATCCGTGCAAACGTCCACTGCAACCAATTAGGATTGTGAATGCATCTAGGAAAAATTTCAAAAATGACGTCTCACTTGTGTCGTGAATACGTCATTGACATCTTCGTGAAGCAATAAGTAAACAGTTCAAGCGAACCGTCTAAGATTCCCTGCACAAATCCTTACAGAACTGTAAATTGATGAGCACTGTCTGAAGAATATGTATATGTACGTACTCGACAATCGACACGGGGACTAAAACGGTTCAATCAACTCTGTAAGAAGGTGTCCGTCAACAAGTAAATTTGTTTGCATTGGCGAGCTCAACAGGTGATAGGGAATGATTTTAACATCGGCAAGCAATTTCTAATATTAAACTGTTTGCTATAGCGGCGCGCACGGTTTATGGCTACCACCTCCCCCCTCAGGTAAATAACTAGCCCGCCGCATCAAGTTGAGAACTTTTCCATAATTTCTGCCAATTAAACAGCGATAGTTACTTATTCATTAGTTTATAGAACGAAGAGGATTAATTAGTTCCGAAAGTAACTAATTGCGCTTGTGAATCCGCTCAAACTGTTTCGGCTCTCGCGCTTGGCTATGGTAACGTTTTGCGAAAAGACTGTCAGAGTTCGCGCGCTAGTTTCGTCGAACAAAACAAGCGTCTAACGAAAAAAAGAAGAAAAATTCAGGCGCGATTATGACCATGGAACACAAACGGCCGTAGTCACGGATAAGCTATTAAAACGATCTTGAAGATTACCGTTGAAAGAATTACAGAAGTTTATAAAATTCCTTGAATACTTTATTGCGGAGATAACCAGGGTCTGAATGTCGCGCCGAATAATTGCAATTTTCCACGACGATATTTCAAACTGTGTAACTTTGCTCGGAACAAATGTTAGGCGAAATGAAGTACACGGCAATTCGCGCCGGTTCTACTGCGATTCAGATATAGAGGAGTAGACGTCTTCGGTGCGAGCTGCTCTACGCAGTTATAGTCCGAACGAAATTCTTGTTTTATACGTTCTACAAAAATCTATATGTATAACATCTCGCAATTCTTATTACTTATACTTTTAAAAAGTAATGTACGTACATCCAATATTCGTCAACGTGCGTGCAAAAGGCCCTAGGAGTGTAAGCATAGTGAATTTGCCCTTGAAAGATGTCGGCACGATACTGAGAGGATTTTTAGGTACTAATGAGATAATAAGATCCTGAATGTTTCAGATCTCTAACCCATTTGGTTTTTGAGAAAAAGCAATATATGTAAAAATCAGAAAAAATGAAAATTCTCTGAAACGCGTGAATCGATTTATTTGAATTTTGGATATGTTTTGGGGGTTGATGGTAGCTTCTAGGAAAAAAATTATGAGCTATATCGGTTGATAAAAACCTCGAAAAAATGACGCTTTTGTTTTAATTTTGACTTTTAACTATGATACGATCCTGGCACAATTATGAAACCATTTTTTTCGAATTCCTCATCCATTTTTCTATGGATTTATGAGCTTTTAAGATTTTTAAAAAAGGTACGCCATATTGCAAAAAAAGAAAAACCATTTTTTATGCAAATAGTCACTTTATTTATGTATTTTATGCCTAAATCTTTATTTTTGTCGTTCATATATATCTTTTAACCTCATTTTAAATAGTCATTTCTCTACTTTTAACAATAATTATTTTTTTTTGATGGTATATGTCATTTATTAGAACCTGGCGATGCATTTGTGATTGATCGTGGATTCCGTGATGTTAAAGAATACTTAGAAAGTAAAAATTATAAAGTATTAATGCCAGCACTTAAGGGAAAACGAAATCAATTAACAACAGCCGAGTCTAATGCTTCAAGATATGTAACTAAAATTCGTTGGCCCGTAGAGGCAACTCATGGAATGTTAAAACAAAAATATCATTTACTTGATCAAAGAATTGACAATAAAATGCTTCCGAGAATTGGAAGTTTTTTCAAAATTGCCTCATTTCTACATAATACGTACAGTAAGCGTCTTACTTCCGACTCAGAGTTTTTGGATGAAGTCGTCGAAACAATGAAATCACAAAATAGTGTAGAAAATACGTTAGCTAATGAAGTTCAACAAAATGGCTGGCAACGTGAAAAATTGCCGTTTCAAACTATTTCATCTGAAGCTCTAGAAGACTTTCCAGAAATGACGGAAAAAGATCTGCGAATCTTTTTCACCGGTTCTTATCAATTGAAGCAGGCTGTGTCGTATTTAGCAGAAATGCTTGATGAAACAGGTAATCTTACTATTCAATATGTAAAAGCCCAGTCAAACATACTCAAAGCTCAAGTTCAATCCCGTCATATCAATGAGAAGTTTTATAGATATTTTATTGAGTATAAAAAAAACGCTAGTGGTACCAAAAGCATATTGAGGCATAGTTGTGAGTGTGCAAATGGTCTTAGAACAATTGGATGTTGCTCTCACGTCGCTGCTATTATTTATTACTTGTCACACGGAAGATATTTGACAAAAATTCTGAGGCCTGCTGAAACACTAAGCGAATTATTTAATAGAGACAATGTTGCGCCGGTGATCGAAGATGATAGTGATGAAGACTGATAAAATATGATCATAAACTTTTTCTTCCAAATATACCTTTCAAACATTTGTTGTTATTTATTTATAATTTAGCAACTAAAATCTGTTTCTTATGTTATAAGCGCACAATGTTTAAAATATTTTAGTTAATATTCATTGATATTTTAAAATTTAATTTTTGATTTAGAAATGACTATTTAAAATGAGGTTAAAAGATATATATGAACGACAAAAATAAAGATTTAGGCATAAAATACATAAATAAAGTGACTATTTGCATAAAAAATGGTTTTTCTTTTTTTGCAATATGGCGTACCTTTTTTAAAAATCTTAAAAGCTCATAAATCCATAGAAAAATGGATGAGGAATTCGAAAAAAATGGTTTCATAATTGTGCCAGGATCGTATCATAGTTAAAAATCAAAATTAAAACAAAAGCGTCGTTTTTTTCGAGGTTTTTATCAACCGATATAGCTCATAATTTTTTTCCTAGAAGCTACCATCAACCCCCAAAACATATCCAAAATTCAAATAAATCGATTCACGCGTTTCAGAGAATTTTCATTTTTTCTGATTTTTACATATATTGCTTTTTCTCAAAAACCAAATGGGTTAGAGATCTGAAACTTTCAGGATCTTATTATCTCATTAGTACCTAAAAATCCTCTCAGTATCGTGCCGACATCTTTCAAGGGCAAATTCACTATGCTTACACCCCTAGGGTCTTTGAATGAAAAAAGTTCGAACGTTCTAAAAAGAATTCTTAAACATCGGTAACAAAATAGCGTAAATCCGCTGATTATTTTAAACGGTCGACGTCCGGAAAGGTCCAACTGCGCGTGACTTTAGAGTAATTGCCACCGTAGCGATCTTTATTGCCAGTTTGAACGGGGGCGCAGGTATTACATCTGCAAACATTAACACAGCAAAAGACTGGACAGTATCGAGAGCACCGCAACTGAAACTAACAAGCGTCATCGGATTCGAGAACGTTACATCCGGAACACGACGGCCGGATCGGATTCAGGAAACACGACGGCTGCTGGTTATCCGTGTAGGCCATTGTTGCAGAGGCTGAAAATCCAAATTATACCGGAGTAATTTCCTGCGTCGAATCCATTCTTTTTACAGCTCCCTTTTTCCACTGCGCAGTTTTATAAAAGCAATTTTCATACGAATTTCTGGCGCATCTTATTTGCTTCTACGTAATTTTTCGAGTGCGTTTTCGGTAGACTTTTATGCGGATTTGTGAAGCTGGTTTTATTTATTTTTGGTTGGCTTTTAACGCGTTTCCTATCGTGTACGGAGAAACTCAAGTGTAAAGATGATTCCGTTACAAAATATTCGATAAATTTCAATAAATTGTTACGACGATGTGTAAAAATTGCAAAACGCAGAGACTAGTTTCGTTTAAATAGTGGATTTGATTGCGGGACGTTGATTACCAGACTACGGATTTTATGCACTTTGGACAAAAATGAGTAGATATAATTGTAAGTAGTAGACGCATTAAAAGAATTTATATAATATATGTCATCTATTTAAACGCTATTTAGACGCATTCAATTGTTGCACGAAAATCCACAGTCTATTAATTCGAATGGACTCATTCGTGCAGCTTACACGTTGCCCAGTTTTGCCTGAGCGAAAGCGCCTCGTGGTGTTCGTATAACAGTTATTTTACTATCTTTATGGACTTAAAAAGCGCCCTTGAAACTATTAACGAGCGGTCTCGGTGCTCTACCGTCCAATCTATTTTAGAAGCTATTACCGAACTCAAGAATAAAGGTAAAATTATGAAACTTCTATGAGCCACGCAAGAATCATCGCCGATGAAAGCTGCCACGAAACTAACCTTACGCGAAGAAAACTTTCGGATACACTCGCGATTGTTCGTGAAATGAAATATTAGGAAAAGCAAGCAAATATTCGGTACATATCGTTTTCACTGAATCGTAACAAATACGTGTCATTGTCGATATTTGAATTGTGACAACTTTGTGAAAACAAGTAATACAACTGTAAGCCTGGACTTATATTAAGACTTCGAGACTGTGAAAGAAATTTTGAAAAAATACTAAAAGTTTTTGACTACGACTTCATTATGTGGGCCAATATTGAAAATTTCAAAAATACGTTGTGTAAATCTGCACCAATTATACATATTCTGAAAATTTCATAAAGATCGGTGGAATCCTTGGAGTTTTGTTGTCAAGGACAACATTCTGAACAACTTTTGTCGCTATATCTATCCGTCGCTCGATCATAGTTTTCGAGAAAATGGCAGACAACTTATTCTGAAATCGTGTTGGAAGCGATAGAAATCAAATTTATTCAATTTCCGTTCAAATTAATTTTGAATTATTTATTTCCTATTCAGTTGGATCTAATCTTTGACGGTTGATCGATCGAAACGAATGAATTTGTTCTTTCTGTGACAGAGACTGCGGTCTGCGGTAAAAGAAGTCGTCGATTCCACAGATGAGATCGATAGCCGAGATCGGAACGCAACGAGTCGTGGTTTCTTCGGAAAGGAGAGGACGCGAGTACCAATACATCTTCCTAATTAAACTTTGTTATTGGACATTTTCTTTTCAGGCAATTAATGAAACACGAATAATAATTAATCGTGAATTTTGCGCCATGCAAAACTGATTCTGCAATGTCCGAATCTGTAATAGTATTCGGGCCCGCAAAGTATTCTTACACTCTTCTCCCATGTTACGGGGAGAATTCGCAGAATCGAATCGGTTTAATGTGGAAGTTTCCAATATGCAAATGGTGGAAAATCCCGCCTTTTAGAGTTGCGATAAATGAAATGCCGTGCACCTTGACACGACTGTCTCCGATTACTCGCAGCCATTGCTTCCTCCTTAGAATTGCGTGAAAGGAAATTAAAGTGCACAGGGTGGGTTTCCATATCGAATTTATAAAATTCGCGTCGCGATACATAATGCTCGCGTTTTTTCGAGGCGTTCAACGGACATTTTGTAGCGTAGCGGTGCGCAAAAATGGTCCACTCTTTATCTTATCGTATCTTTTTTCTTATTTCGTTATTCTTTTCTTTATACGTTGACCCAAGATTGCTTCAGATATTTCATCATCTTATGCACTTTTCACGCTCAATGTTCCCGATAGTTTATTTAGGTGTAGTAGGTGTTAGTATCGGGTGTACAGTGAGAACAATTTTATAGCGACGAGTCGATCTCGCCATTACATCGACTAGTTTAATTAAACATTCTGGTCGATTGATGCGGTCGAACCTGTTTTTTTTTTTTTGAGGATCGTAGAAGCCAGGGAAGCTGTCTCGTGTGCCGACAATTCTGTGGATTTAATATTGCACGGTTTAAAGACAAAGGAATTCATTACTAACGGGCGCTCGTGTGGCTCGTGGCTGAGGTACGAGAGCGCAATGGCCTGTGTCCTACCTGAAAACCGATCGAGATACCTGACACGCGACCACTTATTGCCCCCAACCGACCTGCGCCCAACTTATACGTATACGGTATCGCGAATTGGAACATTTTCAAATGATTCCTCGTAACCGCTTGTGCTGGCAAACGCGTGCAAACCGCGCTCTCTTCGTTATCATTTGCGTAAACGAAATCGCAAAGAGTGCTTGTCGCCATCACACCCCCTCTCGCTCAATCTCTCTCACCCCGCTCTGGCTGATTCCAGATACGAGAAAACCCGTCATTTCTACCGCCATAAAAATATTTGCTCGTATTTAGAATATCTGCTTGGATCGATCTCAACAAGTGTGAGCGATTCGCCAGCACGTTCTACTCCGTTTCGACTAGTGACCGACGCGATAGTCGGGCGAGCTTGTACAAGCATTGATTTCCGTCTTTAACGCCAAACCTACCACCACCGCACAGTGGGACGACTTACGTAAAATCCCCGACATGGACGAAAAATTCAAATTTTTTTTCCCAGTAAGAGAGCTCATAGGATCGTTTTCTAGGCTTTTTGGAACAAGCAAATGTGGTGACATTCCAGGACATGTCAGTGATAACGTCATATTTCCGGAATACGTATCTAAAATCGACAGCTCGAGACTTGAATTTTCCTGAAACCGTATCTTTCTATTTAATTGTTCCTAATAGTTTCCATATTTTGGTAATGTTGTTGTATAATTTTTTTCTACTTATGAGGTGTATTTGAGCTGAGAAAAATATAAATAAAATAAAAAATGGCCGTATTAATGTTTAACACCTGACGTTTAGTAACGTTATGGGCATTTTGCGTACATTTTGTCGCTTTACAAAAAAGTTCCGATTTGTTCCGAAAAACGGACTCTACAGGTGTTTACTGTTGGTATCTATCGAAAGAAATACGCAAAAATCATACCCGACTTCTTCCGATTTTTCCCGGAAATCATGTTTGAAAGTCCAGTAAAACGCAGTGTTTGTTGACTATGTATTCTTAATTCTGTTCTTATCGTTCAGTATCAGTTCTCAGCTTTCCGTATCCGTTTACAGCTAACAGTTCCAGGCGAAACTGTCGAAGTTGTGTGGTTCAGAAGAGCTTGAAGAGGTATCATTGCTCCCAACTCAGTTACCTCACGTTCTTCTGGATAACATTCCTTCTTGGCTTTGTTGAGCTGGTAATATGAGGGAAATATTGTTAATCCTGCTTTCAAAGTAGCATTTCTCAAAATGAAGTACTTCGACTTGGACAGGTTGAGAGATGTATTTAGGGCAAGTGTATTTTCACTTGAGAATGAAATGTCAGATTTCTCGCCATCCTCGCACATTTTTATTAATTCCTCCGAATCGTCTGAATAGTCCATCACTTTTTGAACAATTTTTGCCTTGACATTATGACCTTCCTGCCTGAAATTCTTTTTCGCAGCAAAAAGTAATTCCTCCCCTGAAGATGACATAGATTCAGATTTTTTGGACACTTCGCTAAGATTTGATGAGGTAGAAGAACAAGATTGTATGTTGGACTTTGTTGAAGAACCCGAATTGCTAGGAGAAACCGATAATAAGATGGAGGTTAACTAAAGGTACCTTCTTTTAATTGTTTCATTTCTTAAGTTTTTCAGTTGCTAAGTTAAAATTTTATTTTACTTTTTGTTTTATTGTTCCTATTTGCACTTTCGTTTTCTATTTTAAATTGGTTTATAAAATTAAACAAATCATACCTACAAAAATTAAACAAAATTTAAAAATCCAACAAAAAATAAATTCTTAAGTACATATTTCAGTAAATATTAAATGTTTTACATAAAAATAAAAAATCCAAGATTATTGTTCTATGAATATGCTGTAGCTTCTTTCGCATCATTCCTATCGCCAAACGGACTTCACCATTCGATTCAGCACGAAAAAATACTTAGAGTATGACCTAAATTTAAATTTTTATAAAGGAATAACTGGGTGAAAACTCCATGTCCAAGGAATCGCCCGTTTCGTCCCACTGTGCACCGGTCAGAATCACCGGTTCCAGATCTGTTTGTGTTACAATTATGGAAATAATGAATATTATTTTAGAAGGAATGGTTGTACAAGATATCTTTACTAGAGCACGTATTACAATAGGGCCCGCACAAAGTCTAAATAAAATCGATCTTGTCACTTTTATAAGGGAACACGCGCCAGTTATTTTTAAGGCTCGGTAGATTTACCGTTAAATGAAATTTATGGATCGCATACCAAAAAACCGAAGTAACCTAAAAAACGCAGTCTAGTCCTCTCAATAATTTAGTTAGTAACGTCTCGTCCGTTTAGATTGATACACCCTGTATAAATCTAGTTCTATAAGGGTTGTTTTCCACCCTAGTCGATCAAACATCAGACACCACTGATTAACAAATTGCCAATATTGATCTCTCCGTATTTTACAACGTGCAACTAACAAACACGTAAATTCTGTTCCGATTTTTAGCCGAAATAACCGCTGTGCAACGTTTCGGCAGCCTCGATAGCTGCAATTTACACTGTTGCTCTCCCACTTGGTTGGAACGATCGATCTCCTCTCCATATCGATTCAGTCTCTAGTCAATTGTATCTTAAATAGTGCTTCATTTTTCGCGTAGAACGTATTCGATCGCGGTCGAATGTCGATTCACCGATTACATTCCGTGGAAATCCCGTTTAGCTGAAATCAAGGCCACAATTTTTCCAATTAGATACAGTTTGTTGCTAGCCTGTTGATCCGAGCCAACAGCCGCCCCTGTGAAACCTGTTTGCGTTGAATGACGGGAAATACGGGCGGCAATAGAAATATTGTTACATCCGGCGAGATATTTCGCGAATAAGTTCAGAAAAATACGTGTACGTTCACGCGCACGCACACATACGTATTATACCGTAGAGCCGAAACACGTTGACGCGCGGAGTGTTTCTTTCTTTTGTTCTGTTAGCAGAATGGAAAAGGCTTTGAACCGGTCGCCTTTGTCATCCGTTTTGATACGCGGAAGGGGGCTAACGAATGATCCGAGATTATAAACCGCTGTATTTCTAGCTACGAGATTAATTCCTGTGTTAACTTCTTAAGCGGATTTGAACTGCGACCCGGATGCTCTTAGCCCGGTAAAGATAGGTTCTAAATATGCATCAGACCACGAGGATGCAACAAGAAAATCGAGCACGAGCTTCCAATTCTGAGTTAAACCCCGACAGGACACAAAACTCGGCATTTTCGTCGTCGCGATTCGTATCGAGGCTCAACTTTACAATCGCCGCAAACTTCGCAAAGCTGTGTGCGCGGTAGGTGTAGCTGCATAATTTAATTTTAAGGAAATTAATTGGCAGGAGCGATCGGGGCTAGTGGAACCAACTATTAACATATTTATTTTTTACATCGTAAAATGGAAGGTTTTAATTTTTTTTATTTACAACAATTCAAAAACGCGTTTTCATCGTGGATATGTCTTGGTTTTCTTCTTCGCCCCTTTTTTTAACGTGGCAGACATTTTCTGTAGAATGATCTGTATATAATCTTGATCGTATCTGTCCGGATAACTAGAAATTTAGCCGTCCTATTCGGTACAAGTCCAAGCATCGGGAACGGATTAAGGTCGTACAGCGAGGTTTCCACTGTACGTCGAAAGCCGTGCCCGAGCCGTTGCCTTATTTCAAACGAGAACTGCAGATCTTGGAACTAGTAGCGCTCGTATTTTTCTACGCAAACAAATGATTTTTGTGTCTGAAAAGAGCTGCAGAAAGTTATTCGGGTATCATGAATTTGACTCGTCGTTGCACCGTGTTGCTACAATAGCTGAACCCCGGGATAATAGCGGAGTTGTAGACTCGGTTAGCTCGCGATTCACCTTAAAGGACTAAACTGAATAACTCGAGCGCACAAAACGCGAGGACTACCGTCTCCACACTGTGCTAGTTGCCGTTCGGGGTACAAACATTTAGTCTGACAAAGACGGGCCGAATTAATTCGAGTGCGCCGAGTAAGGAACACACTGATTGAATAGTCACAATGGATGCTACCTTGAATATCAGAATGGGGTATAGTTAGAGTTATTACTTTAGGGACAAAAGCGCGAGAGGCGGACAACACCGCACGGTGGCTCCGGCGGCTGATCTAGTAGTTCATTCGGTAACAAATGACTTGTCTCATATCGGTATTTAATCGCATCGACGTAAATTGCTTTCTAAATGTTTAGCAATGCCGAAAATGTCGATGTTAATGAAATTTAATAAAAATTATACACTTCGAACGAGCATTTAAAAATTAACATTTTCTAATAATTCAATCATCAATTTCTAATAATAATGTTCCCTAAAAAAATTTTTATTTAAACGAAGAGCATTCTTCTAAAAATTGTCATACTTCGAGTATCGATTCCCGATACTGGGAAGTTTAGTGTTCGAATACTCTGCGGATCCACTGCATGTAAATATGTACGTACAGTGGCTAATAATTAATTTTATTACGATAAAATGATGATGAGTGAAGGTAATATCCGTCTGTGCCGAACACGTTCGAAGTTCGCGAAGATATTCTTGGATTGGATGATTCGAGGAATAGCTCGAAGAACCGTCCAAAGAAAGGGTGCACGGGAAGGGCACAAAACATTCCATTAGGTGCCTTCGTAATAGCTTCTCGAGACAATATACCCTCCATGACGTGACCGCAACGAAGGACAATGGCACTACACCCTGACAACGATGGGTACACGCCTGTGTCGTTACAATCAAAACAGAACACAAGGCGTATAAGCTTATTTAAATGAATGCACACCGCAGATCCCATAGGCGTTGCAACCAGATTAAGACGTCATCCAATTATTTCGATATATCGATATCGTGAACAATGTAGACACACTGCATCGCATCCACTTATCAACACGGAGTTATCTGCAATTTCTACTGCAAACAATACGTGAGAGATTTATCGATAGTATATTCATTCGTGTAATATATATTCTTCATTTTCGATAATATATCGTATTTGAATGTACATGTACGTTTATCTTAATTTTTTACAATATATTCGAATGTACATATTCCTCATTTTTTATATTCGAATGTGAATAATAATAATTAAACAGCGGATTCGATGCGTTTATGACAAACACGAGCAGGTACAATTTAAAACAGGAACTAGCTGGTTATTGTTGCTCGCTCGCTTCGCGAGCTTCGCAGGTAGGGGTATTGTAGCTCGCTTTGCGATTTCGCGAGAGGGTTAGTGGTACGGATGTTATTTTGTGTGTGACTCTCCACGAGCCACACAAAGAACTTCCCGATTCGTTAGTTGCAGTATATTATTATCATTATTTAGTGTACGTTTTAAGAAGATTATACGTCCTCAGGGAAGTTCAATAGTTTTCTACTTATCAAAATGTTTTCTGTATGGCGTCGCATTAAACCAACATCGTATGTTCGTTGCTCGCATGCTCCATTAACCATTTTTTTATATTAACTTTCAATTTCATCACAGTTAATAATTCGTATTGAACTGCTTGTTTTTTTAATGGATTGTAATATAAATGTTTTTGTACTTTCATCGATATTCTTTGAAAATGTATTCTCGGCAGTAGCGATGAATAACTCACTCTTGCATTGGGATAATTTTCGATTATTCTAAGCGGTAACATTAGCATTAGTTGCATAATTAAAAAAGGAAAATTAAAAAAAAATTTTTTTTAAAGAAATTTGTTTAAATTATAAAAAAAAATATATGTAATTATTATGTTTGTTTCTTCGGTGGAAAATTTCCGTCCTCTCGTATAATTTGCATTGTTGAATGAACTTCTTTCGAAAAAAACTAAAAAACTACTTGACCAATATGGACCAAAATCTAATCAGCTCTAAGTTGCAGCGGGGCACTTACAATGCATCATTCATTATTCTGATCGCGTTATTAATTTTTCTGAAAACGTTAACGTAGAATTTGATACCATAGAATCGGACAACGCGCGCGCGCGCACGCACGCACACACAACACACACACACACACACACACACACACACACACACACACCATTTTGATAAAAATAGTCTAAAATGACTCCAAAGACCATGAAACGTGAAGATCTGCTAAAAAATCGATTCTCGATTTTCGGGGTAATTACAGTAACTTCCCTATGAATCGGGAAGTTAAAAATAGTCTAAAATGACTCCAATGACCATGAAACGTGAAGATCTGCTAAAAAATCGATTTTCTATTTACGGGGTAAAAAAACATTAATAACTGTATGCCCCACTAGCAATGCGTACCACTAACCCTCTCGCAAGAGCAGTTCTACCCGCGATCTCGCGAAGCGAGCGAGCAACAATAACCAGCTAGTTTTTATTTTGCTATTCGTACGTTTTAAGAAGATTATATGTTTTCAGGGAAAGTGATTATAACACTGTATTGGGCATATAGAGTATGCCCAACCACATGACGTATGTAGTCTTTTGAATTTTTCAAAAAAAAAAAAAAAATTTTTTTTTTAAAAACTAAAAAACTACTTGACCAAACTTGACCAAAATCTTATCAGCTCTAAGTTGCAGCGGGGCACTTCCAATGCATCATTCATTATTCTGATCGCGTTATTACTTTTTCTGAAAACGTTAACGAAAAATTTGATACCATAGAAACGGACATACGCACACACACACACACACACACACACACACACACACACACACATACCGACATTTTGATAAAAATAGTCTAAAATGAATCCAATGACCATGAAACGTGGAGATCTGTTAAAAATTCGATTTTCGATTTTCGGGGTAATTACCATAACTTCCCTATGAATCGGGAAGTTAAAAACAGTAAGATCATAGTTTCGTACCATTATCTCGAAGACACCCAGTACAAACTGTTCAGCTGTGCGTCCCGTTGCGATAGGCGTCGTGTAGTAAGTCTATAACAATCGCGACTTATCCTGTTGAACAGGATCGCGCACAATGGAACAAGGGGAGAGGCATTATGTCACTGGGAAAGACTGTCCCCTCGGCAATGCTCCCGAGCAATCAGATTTCGTTGAAAATTCGGTGTCGGATTCGCGAGAAAAACGCGGGACTTTGTCGGCGCGGCGCGTCACGATTCGAATTCGAACAGAAGGCAAGAACGACGAGCGCCCCTAATCGATCAAACGCCATCAAACACCCCGGCAATTTTCTCAGGATAAGTTCCTGGCAAATTTCGCGAACAACAGTTCGGGGAAGCGTTGCAACTCACCTCGGAGGCAGCAATAGTCTGAATTTCACCAATGACACCTCATTTCCATACATCGGTAAATCCATAGACTGTAGTGCTTCAGCCTATCGCATTATCTATCATAGACGTGGCGTGGCTGGGCATCACGGTTAACTAAACAGTGCCAGGAAAACCGGCATACAAGGTGTCCCACAATAGATTAGCTACGTAACGTTGATCTTGCCCGCGAAATCAGATCGGAAGGGACGTCGCTTTCCAAAAGTGTACGAGCTAATGCAGAAGTAGGAATTTTTGTTTCAGTTTCGACTCTGTATTTCGTCAATCGTTCGTTCAAGTAGAAATTTAATCGTAACGTCGCACAGTGTGTCGAGTATATGGGAATTCGGGAAAAAAGTCGTAACTCTTAAACTATGCAATTTTCGAGTAAAGTACCTTAATACTTTTTGAAATAAAATGCAAAACCGAATCGAATGATGTAAAAAAAAAATGTTTTTTAAATTATTTAAACAAAAATTTTATTTTTTAGTTGCGATGATCTTGTTTTTTATGACTTTTTATTGAATAAAAAGTGGTTTACAATTTTAACGAAAATTTTAAAAAAAAGTACTATACTATATACATTGTTTATCTAATTGTAAATCTTCACAACGAGGAATTAAAACTTAAGAGTCCTTAAGAATTCCGTTTGTTTACCTAGAAAGAAGTCTAATGTGCTTTAAATTAATATAATACAAAATCTCAAAGGAACCTTTTGGTACTTTCTGTAATACTGAATTGGAAGATTGTAAATATTTAAACAATTTTAAAACTAAATATATAATTTATAAGTCTTTATATGGTTTTTTATTATTTTCTCCCCTTGAGCAAATGTGAGCAGATTTAAACCAACGCGAAATTAAAGTTTAATATGCCACCAATTACTGTAAAAAAATTTACGGATGTACTTTGATGTACTTTTTTTTAAACTCTAATCAAAGTTGATAAATGTTAAACATAAAAAATTAGGACAAATTGCGATTATTTTTAAAAAATTTTGTGGGAGATTGAAAGTCTTATAATGCTAAACATACCCTCTAAAAATCAAATTAAAAAACCAAATAGCTTGCGAGGGACGCATGTTTAAAATAATGCACGGAATTTGACAGTAAAGTTCCAGCCTCAATTTTAATAATAAATTGATTTATTCAGTTAAAATTTAATGCAGTTTCAGAAACTACGTTTTGTTACGAACATTTTAGCATACATAAATTTTTTGGTCTTACACTTTGATTTCCGGACTTTTTTCCATTGGACGACACACTGTGCGTCGATTCAATTTTTGCTCGACTCCGGTGGAAGGAAAAAAAGTCGGTATGCGGACGGAGCGTTAAATTCAGATGCGTATATGAAACATTGGTTTATTTAATCGTAAATGGTATAATTCGGACACGCCTTCCAGCCAATGAGAAAAATTCTAAAGTAGTATCTCGATCGGAACGCAACTGGCCGGACTATAATCCACAACTATAGTCTGTTAAGTTTGATGGAGTGACGAGCAAATAAGCATATTAAAACAGAGAAGATATTGCATATAAGTTTCTGTTTCAGCCCGGTCTACTCGGCGTATCGTAAAACTTTCATTCTTTCGTATACAGCATCGTGAAACTTTTATTTCTTCCCCTTAGTTAATTAAGCAGCTGGAAAAGTGTGCGAGTGAAGAGAAAGTATAATAAGTCAAAGTAACGCGGAAACAAAGTTTTTAGTTAGTTAAATAATCTGCACTCTGATTCCAAGTATGCATTATTTACTCGCCGAGAGGAGACGGGGAAGAAAAAAGGAAAATTGTCGCGCCCGGGAGGGACTGCAAACTTTTGTTTATAATATTTAATACGGGCGAATGAAATTTTCAGGAAACATCGGACGGTGTTTCCTCGGTGAGCGGCAATCTTTTTGAATTTTATAAGCCGGTCAAACGGCCGGGAAAAAGTTGTAAAATGGAAAAACTAAGCCGGCTAATGAGGGTAAGTGCGCTCACTTGTAAAATACGATGCGTGCGATAATGCAAAGTAAGTAACCTAAAGCGCATCCTTAGCCCCGTGACTGAAAAACATTATTATCGCGTGTAGTTTACGTAGGAGATAACGGACGATTAAAAAGATATTGTCGATATGTGGAGCAGCACATTCTCGAAACGCACCGGAAAGCCCGCGAACATTTATTTTTATGTAACTGCGTTAGAAAAAGCTGCGAGGTCATTTCCAGTCCGTCGCGTGTGTTCCACGGTTAATTAAAACTAGTTCATTAATGGCGTCGACGAAACTTCTGTTTGCGAAATTCCCCTTTCTTCTGTCCGACCACCGGTGCACAATGTTCCTGGTTGAATTTCGATTACATAGGAGCACTTTTGGAAGAAGAAAATTTCACGTGTGTATTCGCTTGTATTTAACGATATAATTTCTTTGTTTCCAATGATTTATTTTTATTGTTTATTTATTATCATAGGATAAACGATTACGGTACCGGTTACGGTAATAGATGAAATCTTTGCTTTCATTCGTCTAATAAATTATGTCTTAAATGCGTTTCCGTTTAGAGAATACCGTTGGTTCGAATAATAGAGGTTTCAACGAATCGTGGATTAGAGGATTAAATACGATCCAAATCGTATCGCGTTTGGTATCATTTTAATCCGGAACATGTCACGAACATGTTGGTGAAAGTGCTACAAGTATTTCTATTACATCTTCCCGATCGAGGAATTCTGAACGTTAATTGAGGATGTTGCATCGGTAATACTTGAATAATAGTAGATACAAGTAAAGATTTAAGAAAACGTTCTTTAGCGCGTCATTTTCCGCAGTACCCTGAGGATTCGGTCGGGAGGTGGATTCAAGCTTCCATATTCAGTGTTTATGTTTATTGTTTCTGTTTCGTCCGCAACGCGAAAGTCAACAGTTTACAGTTTAAGGGAGTTGTTCCAGTATAGTGCATTCACCTTCGCGCAGACACGATCAAATTCATAATCTAAACGAAGAGGGTGAAACACTGCGTGAAGGATAATTCGAGTTACAATCGCGAATATAATAAAATTGGACATGCAGCGAACAGAGACGCATTCCTGGTTTATTTCTGTACGTTGGATTACCCTTTTGGACGACAATGGACGATGAGAATAGACTTGCCGATAGTCGAGCTCAAAAATATTCAGTTAATTTGGTATGGTGAACTTATAATGTTATATCTTTGTTATTTATATTATACATGGTTCGAATCGAATATTGCGCTATACATAATAATGTATCGTATCAGCGAATGTGTTAAAAGGATCGATTGGGTAGAATATACTTCTATGGTATTAAATATTCAGGCGAACCGCATGGAATTTTCGAAAATATTCGCACAAGTAGTGCAAAATAAAAGTGTTCTGCATTGATTGTGGCAAGCAGGTGTAAAATAAAAATTGCATTCAAAACAACTCGTCATAAATACATACAAATCCGCAGTCTAATAATAATAATAGCAAATAGGGGAATAGGATTATTTTTAATACACGCTATTAACAAGGTAATACTTGTTATAATATTATATGATTGAATACACTATAATGTAAGACCCAGGCCTAACCCAGGACCGCTGCCACGAATTCTGGGGGACTCCACTTTCGTTGAGCCTCGTAAAATATGTTAGGTATCGCAATAGCCGTTAAAGACAATGGTATCTGTCCGAATAATTCCTGAATTTAGCGTGCATCGTGTTGGTGTCCGCGGGTCGATATGATTGCATTACCGTCCCAAAGGTGGGTAGCTGATTAGAGTGTGCTCCCTTCATGGACGAAGAACTATTCTGCGAGGTAGTAACGATGCGCTTTGGAGGACGGTCTCGCATAGAAATTTCGCAAATCTGCGGGCACCGGAAGCGTGTATCGGTAGCACAGCGGGGACGGTCGATCCATTCATTTTCAACGATCGAACGAATCGGTAATTGGTATTCTCGGAAAGAAAATTAGAATGCCGATAGACGCGGCACCGGTGAAGAGTCGTTGTCCGGCGTATTGTTGTCGCGGTTGTCCACGGAGCAATAGAGAAAGCACGCAAACTGCGAAACACACAGGACCGGCGAGGGCTAGCAGCCGGACCTACCCGGAGTAAATGCGAAGCTTGCTATTTGCTCCGCTGCGGCGCCCGATTAATTTCGCAGGCAATGCCTGCGGGCTCGAAGGACATCGGTAACGATTGTTCTCGGCTTTGTCGATCTCAAAACCGTGTAAACGTCCTGCCGAGGCTCTTGTGTATTTCCTAATTAAACTACCACTATGAGGAACCTCCGACACATTCGACGAAAACCGACCGCAACCTACGCCGACAGACCTGGACACCTTCTCCCTATTCAGATAACCATACATTCATCGACGTGTCCTTTTTCGCACGCCCCCTACCCCCTTAACCTCCCCGAAGATCGTGCACGAGCTCTTCGTCGATTCTTACCATCCTCGAATACCTTATCACGGTCGGCACTTTCGACTAGGAAAGACCGGGGCTGAAAGTTCCAATTTTTAAGAATTGTATAAAATGACGTGGAATTAGTGCGGCGAAGAAGAGATCGCTATTACAATATTAAACGTATTCGAAGGCAACGGGGAGAACATGTTTGCGGAGAGGCTACCTCTTTAAAATGAATTACGCTCCACGGTTTCCTCCGAGTCCCACGAGGAGATTCGGAATAAAAGGCGAGCCACGACAGAACCGGCATATTATGGCAAGACTTATTACACGATCGGAGGGAGGGCGTCAGGCATCCGAAAGTTACCGTTCGGCCCGCGGAGCCATTTATCTCCCGAACACGGTTGGTTACATCGAAAGATTGCAGATTATTTTTAAGAGGTTTGCTACCGCGGCTCAGGACCGCTGATCGATAACTGTCGTTAAGCATATCAGCTTCCAAAGGGAACACGTTCATCGTTCGCCTTCCGGAAAATAGACGTAAAAGAATTTAAGCGAGGAATATTTAAGCGCACCGCGTTATTAAAAAACATCGATCGTATTGTTTTTAACGGCGATGGAGACGATATCGAAGCCCCGGCGATCCGGGAACGGTGCCGAGCGAATTCTTCAGACTTACATAATGCGACATGATGTTTTTAGGGATACATATGAAATTTACGATTCTCTTCACGTCGTAAAACGGCTCTGAGAGCGATGGATATTCGAGTCGATGCGGTACGATGAGATCTGCACGTTTTACGATTGCTTGGTAGTGCTTAACGATACTTGCCGATACTTGATGATGCTCGATGGTACTTGATGGTGCTTAAGGGGGTACCGTAACCCCTGATCTGGGTATTTGTCAGTGTAAGCAACCTCCACGCTGAAAAACAGTTTGGCAACAGTGACGAACATACATTTCTATCAATCTAACGCTTCAATTTCGATATCAATACAGGTTTTTTTCTTGTTATCAATATCTTTATTGTTATTAATGGATCCGAGTGGCTTCAAGCTCTTTATATTTTTGTTGTTACGAATATATGCCGATAATTCTCCTGTCCAAGCGCCATCTCGTTTGAGTAACTGAACTAAAATTAGTTCTACTTGCCCTTCATTGCCCTTCATGAACGGAATCTGGGGAACAATTGAATGCGATCACGGGAAAACACTTTTTGTCCTCATATTAGCATATTACGAGCTGTGTGAGGGCTCATTGTAAAGAGGAAGGTTCGTCACAGGTCGCTCAGCTCATGATTCAAGTCGAAAAAATCATTTTGTATTAGAAAAATACATTAGAATCTGCGGAATTTTTCTTCATTTGTTTTCCCTACTTTGGGCACTCATATTATTAGATATAAACATAGTCTAACTAAATCATGAGCTGAGCGACCTACGATCGACCTTCCTCTGTTAAAAGAACCTTTATGCAGCTAAAAATATGTTCATATGAGGAAAAAAAATGGTTTCCCGCAAACACTGATTTCATCAACAAAACAGTGTTTGCGGGAAACCATTTTTTGTCCTCATATGAACATATTTTTAGCTACATAAAGGTTCTTTTGACAGAGGAAGGTCGATCGTAGGTCGCTCAGCTCATGATTCAAGTCGAAAAAATCGTTTTGTATTAGAAAAATACATTAGAACCTGCGGAATTTTTCTTCATTTTTTCCCCCTACTTTGGACGCTCATATTATTAGATATAAACATAATTTAACAAAATCATGAGCTGAGCGACCTGCGATCAACTTTCCTCTTTAGAATGAGCCTTCACACAGCTCGTAACATGCTTGTACAAAAACAAAAAATGGTTTCCCGTAAATACGGTTTTCACTTGTTTCTCTAGTAATATTCTAGTAATATGCTAGTCATATCCATGGGTACGGTACCCTCTTAACGATGCTTTACGGTGCTTGATGATTATTTGCGTCTATAATCGTGACGATGTTTGTTGATGTTCGATGCTGCTTGATCCCTAAGACTTGACGATACTCGATGCTTAGAGCTTCACGATACTTCAAACTCGATGCCTAATGCTTTAGGGATTGACGAAACCTGTGCGACTTTTCCGTCTTGTAGAAAACTTGTTTAGCATCGAATTTTGAAATTGAAAATTGACGTTTCACCCAATAGTTATTTCCATTCTGAACGGCTAAATTTATTCGTGGGTCAGCTCAATCGTTCTATAATCGTTAACATTAGCAGCTATTTTTCTATGTTTTCCGACATTTCTTCGATAAAGTAAATTTGAAGCCGCAAATTGTGACACTGTTATAGTACACGGAACGGTGTCATCCACGATATTTCTCACGTACATAATGTATAACAGAGTTCCCGCACAACTTCCTAGCCGCGTTTCGGATATAAAATTTACAAGTCGGAAAATGAAATGATTAAAACTTGAAAACGATGGGAGCTTCTTTTTCCCTTTTGGCAGCGGTTCACTCGCTGCAAACTCATACGTATGCTAAATTTTCGACACGGTTGGAACTCGGAATCGCCGACTAGTTTTCTCGAATTAAGGACACGCATAATATTCTCCTATCGCGCGTTTCTGGTCCGTGCGCAGCAAATCTGCGGAAGATGCCTATAAGAACGTCGGGCAGACATCGCAAAATAAAAGGCAATGAACAACAATTCGTCTAATGTTAAATTAAATCGGTATACTCGTATACAAAGTGCTATCTTTAACCCAGAAAATACGGAATAACTTCAAGAACGTTTAACGAAGCTTTCAATATTCTTGAATAACCTTGAATAACCTGGAATCACCTTCGAAGATCAACACGGATGTTGAATAAATTCAAATAAATTGAAAAAGGAAAAAAGGGATACAAGTATGTTGCGAATGAATGTTATTTTCGTTTCTCTAAAATAAATATCTGTTTATATCATTTAGCCAGCTGAGAGTGAAGCGTATGTATCCTGCAAAAGAGAAAGCATTCAAAATGCTTATTCAAATAGAAGTATTTTCTCAACAAAATTGATCGTGTGCAATTTAATTCAAGATCGATAACACCGTTTGCCACGAGCAAATGATTAATAATAGGTTGAAAATTAACACGTAGCAGCGAAAGTTTGCGATTTAATCTTGCAAACCAAGAGTTGCAAACAATTTTCTTTGCATCGTTGATGTATCGCGAAGTGTTACGGGGAGAAGGCAAGCACCGAGTTAAAGGATATCGATTTTCTTTGCGGCTATTAAATATATTTAAGTGTCGTTGCAGGGGGCGGGGGAAGAGAGCAAATTATCGAATATTCGAGCGTATCGCAAAGGCACAGAGAAGTTCGTTACGTTGCAGAGATCCCTCGGGAGCGATGTTATAGGACAATCATTATTTGTTAATGAGTCGGTAATTCGGAAGAAATCCAAGATGCGTGACAGTAATCCGATTACGGGCGCGTCATGTAAATACAAGAATTAGCGGCAAATATTTTCGAGAATATCCGTTGTCAGATTTAAACGCGCGTGCCTCTCCTCCGTGTAACGTTTGGATATAGCCAATTACGATCGTAACGCGATAAAAACTCAACGCGAGGCGTCTGGAGGAAACTGGCACTGCTACATCGTTTGCGAACAATTAAAGTACACTCCAGGACATTATTATTATTATTTATTTAATGCTTTAAACCAGATATGGTTTATTTAGCATATTCAATACATGAGTCCATTAGCATATTACATGTTGTCTTAATGCGCCTCTTAACTTAACTTAATATTAGTTTATAATTAAAATTAATTCACTGAAATTAAATTTTTAGTGCACAGCGCTTAAAGAAATTAAAAATAATTAATAGGCCCTTGATGTCTGGCCCACAAAGGAAGCTTCCTATACAAGTTGGGAGACAGTACTTGTGTCGAAATAGAGCAGAAAGTAGTATGTCACGTTCGTAATCATATTTTGGGCATTGCCATATAACGTGATCAAGGTCTTGGAATTCAGCTCCACACTCACAAGTGCTGTCTGTAATAAATTTTACTCTGGCTAACGATGCGTTTAAATTATAGTGGTTAGAACGGCATCTATTGACAAAAGTAACAAAGTTTCTAGGGAGTCCACGACCGTGAAACCATGATTCACCTTGATCTTTATGAAAAAGTTGGACATACTCTTTACCCTTAAATATACCCTGTTCTTTGATCAGATTGTTAGTAGAATTCTGTGAATGAGTTTTGAAGTCGCTGAAAAAGTCGGTAAACGGAGTTTTGATATTCATTGTGGGCATTTCAACTGTCGCTTCTTTCGCGAGTACGTCCACCCTTTCATTACCAATCAGACCAATGTGAGATGGTATCCATATGAACTTAATAAAATTTTGATTGTTGTTGTTAGAAACAAAAGTAAAATATTTATTTTTAATTTCAAAAAGATGATAATTAGTAGCGTATTGGAGTGTTGGCTTCTCCAATGATTTAATCACGCTCAAAGAGTCAGTAAGAATAAGAATGTTTATACCATTATATGAGTTGATAACATCTAGTGCATGATTGATGGCACAGCACTCCGCAGTAAAGACTGATGTTTTTATATCTAGACTAATTTTTTGTGCTATATCTAGTTACGGGCAGTATATCGCAGCTCCTACTGACGGAGAATTTTTCACCTTACTACCATCTGTATATATTACTATAGTGTTGAGGGGGTTAGATTCGATATAATGCGATAGTATCGCGTTGGGATTATCACATTTGCGCATCAGTAATCCCAAATCAGTATCACAAGGTAGTGTGTTAAAGATTGTGCTATAGTCGAGTGTATATATGGGATGTTTTCCGTTAATCATAAGGTTAGGTTGTAGGTCCATTATATTCTGGATATTTTCGTATAGGAGAGAGAGACTTCTTCTTCTGCGAGAGGTCGGGGGAGTTAGATCTGCAATGTTGTTGAACAGAATTTGGTACACTCCAGGACATTATTAAAATTTGTGAAATTTTAGCAAAGAGGAGGCTTTAATCTTTGAATTTACGAGGGGTTCGGACACGAAAACATTTTGCAAAATTTTTTCCGATCGAATATTCGTGAATTGCGCTAATAAAAACCAACTGAAAATGACATAGGCCCCTCTTCCAGACACACACGTTCGAATAATGTAGCATCTCTGTTGGCACTGTCGCGCGGCAGACGCGAAATGCGACAGTTACGGAGACGCTACTGTGTGTACCTCTTCGCCGCCGTTTTTGAGCAAATTGGCCACGGGGAACACGTGAGCGCAAGTTTCCCGAAACCCGGCGCGAGAAAATTTTGTTCCGCGTGTGTTCGACCTAATTTCGCGTGCACCACAGTTTTGCACAAAGCGTGCTCGCCGAAGCAGCGCAACGGCGGCGCAGGTGGGGGGGGGGGCACATATTTATTAACTAAAGCGTGTTCGCCGGGCTGTCCAACAAGTTGAGACACGTTGTTGCTCGTCAAAGTTAACGCGTTAATTACGGAATGTGTTGAAAATAACAAGCGAATCTTCGATGCTATCTCATTAGGAGAGGCAGCAAGCAGTGGCCTAATTGGTCCGCGATATTCTTGGAAGGGTTCCGGATCATTAAACCACGACGCGCCGGCAGAAAACGTTCGGACGGTGTTAGGTGATTTAACGAGTAATAGTTTGCGACAGGCTGCGACCGCGAGAAGGTGGAGGTTCTCGGAACTCGATTAGAATGTGTGTCGCCGGGGATCTAGTCGTTTCAACGAGTGAATAAATCGAGTCACTGATCCTGAATCCGATCCGTGATCGGTTGGTAGGTTCTGTTGCGCGATGCTCGATCACCTAGAAGCCAGCTCTACAGCTTAGATCGTCACTGATCGCCGATCAGATGATCCACTTGGCGATGTAATTATGCTACCCGAATCGACTATCCCTAGAACGAATCGGACGCGGTGTAGGTCCCGCCATTCGAGGAACGGGTCCCATGGAAATCACCGACACGAATTTCTCCGACACGGTTTTCACCGACTCCAGATTTGACCGACGATAACTTTGGCCGACAACACCTTTAACCGATAACGACTTTGATCGACAACAATTTTAACCGACAACAAATTTCACTAACCGAGGTGGTTGTCTCGAGTCGTTGTCGGTCTTTGTTGTCGGTCAAAATCCTTGTCGATCAAAGTCGTTATCGGTTAAAGGTGTTGTTGGCCAAAGTTATCGTAGGTCAAATCTAGAGTCGATGAAAACCGTGTTGGGGAAATTTGTGTCGGTGATTTCCATGGGATCCTTAGGAAAACGCAAACTTCTTTCCGTGACTATACTTCTGGATGGGTGACCTTGACCTTTTCAAATGCCTGTTGCCCAGATATGGCGTTTACAAGAACGTAAACCGATCAACATCTGTAATCCGAGCAACTTATAATAAATCACTTTTATAAAAAGCCTAACAGAAATCAAGTCTTACGAGAACTATAGGTCTCGGATCGACCGTTCTCTTAAAAACAAAGTTTTGTAAATTGTTTAATTCCATTCGTCTACCGGGTGTCCCAAAATGGTGCAAACGCGAGGATTCTAGATTCGGTATTCTCTAGAACCCGACGTAGATTCGCGTGGTTTAGCACCGTTCTATCATTGATTTAGACCTTCATTCTGCCGGTGAAGGACTCGTTCCTCTCAGATGCAAGATTCGAACACGCGTTAAACGAGTGATAAATCGTAATCCCGATATGAGCTTTTCGCGAGCGTGATTCCTACACGCCGACTGTATTTTCCGCTGTGATATATTGACAGCTCGTCGCGTCACAAATGATTGACTGTCTGGGGTACCTTTTTCAGCGACATTTTTTCGATTCCTCGCTCTCTCTTTCTCTGTGTTCCGCTTTTTTTCACCGGTCGAGTTTTGTAAATAATGATAAATAATGGGCAACGCGTATACAGAGGTCGTATACAGCGTCGATTATTATTTAATACTCGATCACTATCTTCGCGCGAAATATCGACGCGTATAACTTTTCTACTTCGTTCCGTAGACATTGTCCAAATAACACTGTTTTTACGTGATACGATACGGCGCACTGATGAAACACGCGTCCCGAAAGGCGGGGCTCAACCGGCGAGCCATACGACGGTAATTAACAGCTCGGCACTACGTCATTAATTGCCAACGGACGTTATTCGTGCTCAAATATTTCACGGCGCGATACTTCAAAGCATCCGGCCGTCATTTTTCCGGTCCGGTCTGCCCTACCCCGCTCCCTAACCCGAAATATCGAAACGTAAAATTACGGAAATTAAGAATATTTTACGCATAGAAAATCTATTTCCGCAGTTTTGCCAACAAATATTGTCCTTCCCGGTTTGTTTTATCGTAAAGTACTACCGCGAACGATTCGAGCGTTAGCCGTTGCCGAGGTCGGACGTGTTTACATATTCGTGCTCGCGTGTTTGGCGGCAGATAGCTTCTAGTTTTGGATTTTGCGTCGTAAATGGTTCAGAAATATTATAAGTGTAATATTAGTGTCTTTTTCACCTAACTGTGTTGTGTGTGTGTTTTTTTTTTCTCTCTCATTGAGAGTATTACTTGTGTCTCTGTCGTCAGGGGCACTTGTACCTTCAAAGTTTAAGTAATTTAAAGTTATTAAAATATAAAGATGGCTAACGCTACAAACAAAGCTTCATATGCTCAAGTCATGCAGGTTCAGTTTCCTACTAAAGAACAGGCTATTGTTTTTGATGCTGTTGAGGGTATTGCAGTTCGTGACTATACTATGGCATTGAGCAAAATAATTGACTCGAAAAATATAAGATTTGTGTCGCGAATATCTCATGGCCGTGTCTGTTTTTATTTAAATTCTAAAGATACTGCAGACAAATTAACAGATTCTCATACCAAAATACATATAGGGCATCATGCCTTAGAAGCTCGCCCGTTGATTTCTAAAGCTAAGAGGATTATATTGTTAAATGTCTGTCCTATTATTCCGCATAGCAATATAAATGACGAATTGTTGAAAAAGAACATTCGTCTGTGCTCACAAATTACGTTCATAAGAGCTGGTATGAGCGATCCTGGGCTTGCCCACATCCTCAGCTTTCGCAGACAGATGTATATTCATCCTGAGGATGTCAACAAACTGCCACCCATACTGGAAATTAATTATGATAATACCAATTATTGGATCTACATGTCTGGTGAGAAACTCTCTTGCTTCATTTGCAAGGAAGAGGGGCACCTTGCTAGATTTTGTAAAGCTGTCGCAAATCCAGAGCCTAGCTCAGAACCTTCTATCGAGGTCCCTTCAATTACTGATTTATCGACAGAAACAAGTGCATCTTCTACCTCGTATGTTTCACCGGTGGCGGATGTGCCTGCTTCTTTGGTAGTTGCCTTTAAAAGACCGTTATCAAGTGCTTCCTCCACCATCAATAGTGATATTGTAAATGCAAATGATAATATTAATGACGTTAATCCTAAAATTAAGGAGAAAGTGCTCAAGAAAATGAAAATATCAGCCACAACTGTTGTTAGTAAGGAGATCATTTCAACGCAGCTTTTACCGGCCAAAGAATTATTTGAAACAGATTCGCAAAAGTTTCCAATTAACCTGGACAGCTTTACTGAATTTCTATTGTTGTCTTTTGACAATTCTAAAGTTAGAGAAACGGCTCTAAATTTCACAAAGGATATCCCAGCTTTTGTCAATATGCTCACCGAAGTGAAGGGTCTGCTTCTTGAACGGAATTTAAAGAGTCGTATTGGAAGAATTATAAAAAAGCTCACTAGTTTCGACGCAGAGGACAGCTGTAGTTCGGATTCCTATTCATGGGAGTCTCAAGACATTTAATTAATTTTTTTTTGTTGTTTCTTCTTTTTTTCAGCTTACTTAACCTTTTCTAACTGTTTCACATGGCAGGTATCTCTTCCTCTCTTGATGGTTCTATAAATATTTTATTTTGGAATTCAAGAAGTATTCTCAGAAGACTGCAGGAAATACAAGCTACCCTTCTCGAGATTGATATTTTCATTTGCGTAGAATCATGGCTGTGTTCTACTAGTATGATCAGCTTTCCTGATTTTTTTGTATATAGAAAAGACAGATCTCACGGTTTTGGCGGTGGCATATTAATTGCTATTAGAAAGCATTTAGCTTTCACAGAACTTGATCATGTTGTTTCACCTGATCAATCTGTAGAAATTTGTGGTATTCGCATCATGAATCTGAGTTCTCCGTTAGATATAGTGGTTTGTTACAGGCCGCCAGGTCTCACACTCACTCTGGACCAATGGAACATGCTAGTTCGTAATATCAATTCAAGTAATGGAATCCTGCTTGGGGATTTTAATGCTCATAACAAAAATTGGAACTGTCGGCATACGGATCCTAACGGTTCGAGACTGGCTTTTGCTTCAGAGTCGAATAATCTTTTCTTACATAATGAAAATTCTTATACGCATCTTGACACTCATACCGGTCTTAAATCTAACTTAGATCTAGTTTTTTCTACTTATGATATCTCAGATAAATTGGTGACTACTGTGGGTGATGAGACCTGGGGATCAGATCATTTTCCTATATTTATTAACATCTCTGTTACTAAAGATTTTTATGTCAAACGGTCATTTAAGCTTAAATCAGTTAGAACAGATTGGAGCAAATTTGATGCCTTTCTGGAGGAGTCATCGCAGCTATTTTCCACAGATGATTACCTAAATGCTCCTCCTAGTTCTAAGTATGATTCTTTTGTTTGTACGCTCACTGAAGCTTTGCGTTACAGTACTCCAGTCAAGGCACGGGTTTCGTTCTATAAAAAAAGAAACCCTGTCCCTTGGTGGGACAAGGATTGCGATAAAATTACTACCGCGAACGTATACCTAATAAATAATTATGCGTGTAATTTTTATCATTTTTCCTTTGAAAATATCAGAACGCGGTTCAGATATTCGTGAATGCGTGCAGAATTACGAATCGGAAGGTTCAACGGTTCCCGTGAAAAAAATTCCTAAAGATCCGCGGAAGCCCATCCTACGGATACGGATCTCGTTCCGCTCTTTCAGGTTTTCTAGTCGGAGGATAGGCGCGTTCGTAAAATAGCCGGCGGAGTAGGACAAGAGGGCCGACGACGAAAATGTTTCAATTAATTAAAGCAGTTTCGTAGGGCACAAAAGATCCGTCTTCGAGTCGAGGTCCAATAAACCGCATTGCGGGCTCTTTTTCTCACCGTAATAGGACACAGTTCCGTTTTCGGAGCCTACCAACGTTGAAATTTGTCTCGGAAGGAAACCGTCCACGGTCTCAGCCCGCCCCGAACGCTATGCTATCGAGACAATCGGGGGGCTGGGAGTGCTTATTCGGCAAGTTATAATCCCATTTGGCTGTATACGTATCGAGTAAAGTATTCAAAGTGGCCTTGTCGAGGCAGCCCTGTCGTGCATGATGGTATCGCGGCGGAATACTCGTTCTTCTACTTCAGGTGGCCGAGTAAACCAGCCCCGACCCTATCAGCGGTAACAGGTGAAAAGAATCCATTCTCCGCAAGCCGTAGATGTAGTTTTGGCTAGACAACGTCAGTCTGGAAAGGTTCGCCGAGATAAAGACGCCCGGAGCTCCTTTGCTATTCTCATTCGTTCGCCCTCCGAGTTACGTGTTGAATACAGATAAATTGAAACGGGTATACCTTTTTCTAAACGGGGTCTGCGTATTGTACGTTCGGGAAAATAAAGGAAAGCGATCTTGGCGGAAACGGGTCTGTTGGCGCACCCCGCGACAAAACTATTACACAGCCTGTAAAGTGTTACCGAATCTAACGGAGATGTCATCTTCATTTTTGTTTTTCGACGCCTAACCTACCACGAGAGGTCAAAACTGTATTCGGTTCTAAAACAGAGCGGAGTCGTTCCGTTCGAATTGTGCAAATTCAATCGATAGAACACTTTTTGTTTAAAACACGATAAAATCGCGACGAAAAATCGTAGATAAACTTTCGAGAGGCCACTGTAAGGCGGAGACTTCCCTTTATTAAGTCGCATTGAAACGAATGTGGAGAAAAATTTTTTAAACTCCGTAGAGTCGTTTAAGTTCGTAACGTTTCGAACGAAGAAAACCAACTTCAGCTTCTCGCTCGGTTTTATACCAAAAAAGAGACTTTGGAGAAAGTTAGTTCAGGAACGCGAGGGCAGAAGATCTCCAGATTTTTTACACCAAGTTACACAAGTTCAAGGATCAACAATTTTCCCGAAGAGTAGAACGCACATTAATTTTAATCCGCCAAATAAGCAAGCGAACGCGACTTGAAAATATTTTTTCTTGTTGAGTAATTTAAAGATCTCACGAGGAAGACTCTTCGAAGAAAAGGCCCTAGGGGTGTAAGCATAGTGAATTTGCCCTTGAAAGATG
Source organism: Lasioglossum villosulum (assembly GCA_963971365.1). Classification (NCBI taxonomy): domain Eukaryota; kingdom Metazoa; phylum Arthropoda; class Insecta; order Hymenoptera; family Halictidae; genus Lasioglossum; species Lasioglossum villosulum. Next base: position 20,622,612 of record OZ020495.1, on the reverse strand, counting down.
TCGGCACGATACTGAGAGGATTTTTAGGTACTAATGAGATAATAAGATCCTGAAAGTTTCAGATCTCTAACCCATTTGGTTTTTGAGAAAAAGCAATATATGTAAAAATCAGAAAAAATGAAAATTCTCTGAAACGCGTGAATCGATTTATTTGAATTTTGGATATGTTTTGGGGGTTGATGGTAGCTTCTAGGAAAAAAATTATGAGCTATATCGGTTGATAAAAACCTCGAAAAAAATGACGCTTTTGTTTTAATTTTGATTTTTAACTATGATACGATCCTGGCACAATTATGAAACCATTTTTTTCGAATTCCTCATCCATTTTTCTATGGATTTATGAGCTTTTAAGATTTTTAAAAAAGGTACGCCATATTGCAAAAAAAGAAAAACCATTTTTTATGCAAATATTCACTTTATTTATGTATTTTATGCCTAAATCTTTATTTTTGTCGTTCATATATATCTTTTAACCTCATTTCAAATAGTCATTTCTAAATCAAAAATTAAATTTTAAAATATCAATGAATATTAACTAAAATATTTTAAACATTGTGCGCTTATAACATAAGAAACAGATTTTAGTTGCTAAATTATAAATAAATAACAACAAATGTTTGAAAGGTATATTTGGAAGTAAAAGTTTATGATCATATTTTATCAGTCTTCATCACTATCATCTTCGATCACCGGCACAACATTGTCTCTATTAAATAATTCGCTTAGTGTTTCAGCAGGCCTCAGAATTTTTGTCAAATATCTTCCGTGTGACAAGTAATAAATAATAGCAGCGACGTGAGAGCAACATCCAATTGTTCTAAGACCATTTGCACACTCACAACTATGCCTCAATATGCTTTTGGGACCAATAGCGTTTTTTTTATACTCAATAAAACATCTATAAACCTTCTTATTGATATGACGGGATTAAACTTGAGCTTTGAGTATGTTTGATTGGTCTTTTACATATTGAATAGTAAGATTACCTGTTTCATCAAGCATTTCTGCTAAATACGACACAGCCTGCTTCAATTGATAAGAACCGGTGAAAAAGATTCGCAGATCTTTTTCCGTCATTTCTGGAAAGTCTTCTAGAGCTTCAGATGAAATAGTTTGAAACGGCAATTTTTTACGTTGCCAGCCATTTTGTTGAACTTCATTAGCTAACGTATTTTCTACACTATTTTGTGATTTCATTGTTTCGACGACTTCATCCAAAAACTCTGAGTCGGAAGTAAGACGCTTACTGTACGTATTATGTAGAAATGAGGCAATTTTGAAAAAACTTCCAATTCTCGGAAGCATTTAATTGTCAATTCTTTGATCAAGTAAATGATATTTTTGTTTTAACATTCCATGAGTTGCCTCTACGGGCCAACGAATTTTAGTTACATATCTTGAAGCATTAGACTCGGCTGTTGTTAATTGATTTCGTTTTCCCTTAAGTGCTGGCATTAATACTTTATAATTTTTACTTTCTAAGTATTCTTTAACATCACGGAATCCACGATCAACCACAAATGCATCGCCAGGTTCTAATAAATGACATATACCAAATTGTTTAAAGATTTATTGATATTAAAATATCGATCGTTTGACTTAGGAAAAAAAATAATTATTGTTAAAAGTAGAGAAATGACTATTTAAAATGAGGTTAAAAGATATATATGAACGACAAAAATAAAGATTTAGGCATAAAATACATAATTAAAGTGAATATTTGCATAAAAAATGGTTTTTATTTTTTTGCAATATGGCGTACTTTTTTTAAAAATCTTAAAAGCTCATAAATCCATAGAAAAATGGATGAGGAATTCGAAAAAAATGGTTTCATAATTGTGCCAGGATCGTATCATAGTTAAAAATCAAAATTAAAACAAAAGCGTCATTTTTTACGAGGTTTTTATCAACCGATATAGCTCATAATTTTTTTCCTAGAAGCTGCCATCAACCCCCAAAACATATCCAAAATTCAAATAAATCGATTCACGCGTTTCAGAGAATTTTCATTTTTTCTGATTTTTACATATATTGCTTTTTCTCAAAAACCAAATGGGTTAGAGATCTGGAACTTTCCGGATCTTATTATCTCATTAGTACCTAAAAATCCTCTCAGAATCGTGCCGACATCTTTCAAGGGCAAATTCACTATGCTTACGCCCCTAGGGCCTTTGTAAGTATAATTTACGTTGGTATTTCATGATGTAGGTTCAGTGGTAGAACCGTACGCGAGGAAAGTGTGTCTAAGCATATGGCAACTCGGAAGTCAGCGATGGTTGACAGAGGAGCGACTACCGCGAGAAATTTGTTTTTTATTGGAGGAACCGCCGCTCGGTTTTTCGCAGGGAAACAAAGAGGAAATGGGACGGAGTACTAAGGACGATAGTCTTACAACGTGCTCGTAAAAGTCGTACTAAGGCCGGAAGCACTCTGCTACTCTCGACAGACATATCGCCTACATGCTCAAGTTTAATGGCGGTTACTTATTCACATGGCCGAAAGAGCGTTACTCGCGGGGCTGGTAATAAATAATTAGTCGATGCAATGAACTCCCCCTGCCCATATTCCTGGACACAATGAGAGGATAATGCGCGGGAACGACGAGCAACTCGTTAAACGTTTGTCACGTTAAACCAAACGCGTCGATGTTTACAATGAAATTTTTTACGGGCCACTCAAAAACAGAAACGGGAAACATTCTGCACGCACTCGATCAAACCCTTGGACATAACGCGAGTTTTTTGGGAAAATTGAAAGTTGAAAAATCGCTCGTAACGAATATTAGTCCCGGAAAGATTTTGCCGTTTCGAGTAAAAACGAAACTGTTTTTGACATTTTATGTCGAACAGGGGTCAGTTTCGACATGTATATTCGCGAGGAAACTTCTTACAAAACTTCGAAGCTGTAAAATGTTTCGGTCAGTGAAACGAGCAAGTATCTCGATGTAAAATAAAAAATATCTTTGATGAAATATGCGCGGCTTCGTACCGTTCGAAACTGGCACTTGAAACAAATCTCGAAGGGAGAGGACCGTTTCGTTTTTTATTTTGAGCCACGTTGAATACCCGAAAGTTCTTTAAAGAAAGAATCCCGGTTTCCGCGAGGGAGGAAAGAATCGGGAAATTGATCAACGGCTGCTTTTTATTCGACAAGGGGAATCTTTTATGTTGGCAAAGGAATGTTTTCGTCGAGGTAAAACGCGTCCAGATGTGGTTCGGGGAGTGTTCTTTTCTCCGTAATTCGCGTCGTAGTTTCGAAAGAGAAAGGGATCGATCCTGCTCGAGGATAAACTAACGCGCGTGTGTCCGCTGTATCCTTGTGCAAGTACAGTCTCTGATTCCGTAATGTGTATTTAGGAAATAACTATTCCAAATCTAGGGGTGGACAGACTGACTACCGTACACGTTAGATAATTCGTATATTTCTTATAATCCAAAGAAGAAAGCGTATATTTTACACGTTTTATATATTAGACGTACACTTTAACCCTTTGCTCTGCTTTGTCGAGCGTGCTCGACATCGGAGAAGGAGAAATGCATGTAAAATGGATTTTTATATAAATTTGGTTCTTCCTCTATTTAGTTGTCTTATTTTTTGGTTAAAAATGAATATATGTTTCACAAATATCGATTACAACAAAGTCTGAAAGCTATGTTTAATATATTTAATGTAGTTGTATAATAATTCATAATATTACATATTAAAACTAATATATTAACTCCTTTTGGTATTATAATAAAAATCGTATTAAATTCTGTAGAATTTTAATTTCTAACATTTTTTGACAATTTTCCAAAGCCATAAATACATAATGGAGAGTCTAACGAGCACTTTCTTGATATTGTGAAAATGAAAATTCTACTTTTCCAAAGAATGTCCACCCCAATTTTAAACGGACATCCTTAGGTTTTTCATTTAAGAGGACTCGTTGCTTTAACTCTCTGCGTTTAATAAATTTGTTCTGCTGTAGTATACAACGCACACATTCCTTATGTTCGTTGAAACTCCTGCTGCCTCGGCGATTTTTCTTGCGGTTCTCTTAAAACTGGGAGCAACGCGTAGAATAGCCCGTCTATCACGTTCTATCGTAGCCGAGAATGTTGGTCTTTTCTTCTCATACGTTTCTTGATTTTTTTAGAAGATTGCGCGTACCACGTTATGACCTTGGTTTTGAAATTTTTCCAATGGAATAATTTCCTGACCCTCTTTTCACTGGTCCGTCTGTAAAAGAAAGTTATTTGGTAAACATTTCCACAGCATAAAAATATGGATTTCACGTTCAACAATCTTTATTTTTATCGCGAAGCTACAGTATTAGGTTGCGAGTCTTTATGCAAAGAAAAAAATGTTTTCCGTATATTCTAAATTATAGTATAATATATTGTATGATATCGGCGCGCAGGTTCGATCTTTGATAGAAAAAAAAAACAACAAATGTGCAATTATTCACATGTTTCTAACGTTTCGATCCCTATGTGGATAATATAGTTACCAATTGGGTAAAAAAACGACAATTAGATGAGAATTTAGGTAAAAGATTAAAAACACACAATGCAGTAACCCCTAGAGCCTATGCTTTGCCTAAAACACACAAACAGCAATTGGCATGGAGGATTATCGTTTCATCCATAGGAGGTCCCACTTATGAACTTTCAAAATACTTGGCAAACATTTTATCAAAAATTGTTGGAAAGTCTATTTATCACACCGTTGATAGCTGGCAACTAGTGAAGGAATTGAGAACAATTAACATTCCAACAGACATGCAATTGATTTCACTGGATGTCACTGCTCTATTCACAAATGTACCAATAGATTTGGCCTTAAAAGTGGTTGATCGAAGATGGGATGAAATAAAAGTTTTCACCTCTATACACAAGGATGAATTCCTTGAAGCAGTAAAATTCGTACTAGAGGCTAATGTGTTTTCTTTCAATGGTACCTTTTATAAACAAATTTTTGGTACTGCCATGGGTTCACCCATTTCTCCTGTCGTTGCCAATTTGGTAATGGAAGAACTGGAAAATGATTCAATTTCAAAGTTGCCATTTGATCTGATCTTTTACAAGCGTTATGTTGATGATATTGTTACTTGTGTAAGGGCAGATCAAATCGATATAGTGCTTGACACTTTCAACGGTTTCCATGATAGATTACAATTCACACATGAAGTTGAAAATGGTTCTTGCCTAAATTTCCTTGATATCAGCATTATCAAAACAGATACACAGTTGAAAACCAATTGGTTCCATAAAAGCACATGGTCTGGTAGATATGTAAATTTCTGTTCAGCCCACCCTATACAACACAAAGTGGGTCTTATTAAAGGCTTAGTTGACCGTGCCATCTTACTCGCAAACCCAGAATTTAGGGCAGAAAATTTATCTTTAATCAAACAAGTTCTAAAACGCAATAATTTTCCCACCTCTTTGGTTTCAAACATCATTAAAGAAAGGATTTTCCACATTTTTCATCCTTGTTTAGTCGCTCAACTTAAACAAGATAAATTTGCGGCTTCTGGTCCTATTAACTTTAAAAATACGGTTTTAATTCCCTTTATAGACAACATCTCTTATGATATCCAAAGAATTTTTAGAAAAGTGGGAATGCATACTATATTTAGTATACCATCATATTTGAAAAAATGGTTCCCACCTATTAAGGATAAATTACCTCTTGAAAAAAGCTCTAATGTGGTATATCAAATACCTTGCAAAGGTTGTAATGGTACATATATTGGACAGACGTCAAGGCACTTTGATACTCGTTTAACTGAACACAAACGGAACATTTACCTTTCTCCATCACAGCACACTGCTCTTACTAAACATTCAATTGAACATGATCATCCGTTTGATTTTGCTAATGCTAAGATTATTGACAGAGAATCGAATTTACAACGTAGATTATTATTGGAAACTATCCATATGATTAAACACCAAAGTATAAATCTTAGGTATGAAATACCTAAGATACATGACTATTACGTTACATTACTGAATCAGTAATGCGTACGTTATGAGGATATTTCCAATAATTAATAAATTACTGAATTTTTGTTCTTGGAATTAATTCAGATTCTGCCTAGATACATGTCTTCTGTTAAATCGGGTTTCAAATTTGCCGCGCTATATTGTACGCACTACCATTAATCGATATCGATCTACCAATCGTCGTCCGTCATTTAGATATATGTTCTGAGTCGTCTTACTGTTGAGGTAGCACGTGCCTCAGTTACATATCTGCCATCATGGGGTAAAATACTCACACGTTGTAACTCTTTAAATTTTTGTAAAAATGTTTTTGTCCACTTTTGATACAGCAAGTATGTATATGATTTTTAGTTTTCTTTTATTTGTTCCTTCTGGAACCACGCTGTTTTCAAGTATTTGGTATTACATTGAAAATTAATTTTTATTTTCTCGTTTTCAGACGCAAAAATGTCTCTTTGAAAAAGATCCACATAGGGATCGAAACGTTAGAAACATGTGAATAATTGCACATTTGTTGTTTTTTTTCTATCAAAGATCGAACCTGCGCGCCGATATCATACAATATATTATACTATTAATTTTCGATCGAGAGGAATTTATATATTCTAAATTATAGTCTGACATATATTCTGGTGTATTATAGTCTATTTGTTGATTGCATAAAAATTGTAAAATTCAATGCATAACGAATTACATCTGAAAACTCTGGTTTTGGTTTTCACTCTCGAGGACAACAAATAATTTTGCCAAGGACAGAGTGTCATGGCTCCAATCATTTAATTCGGAGAGCGCAGCAATTGAAAATCGTCGAAGACTTGACAATGCAGCAACGCGGAAGTTTCTCGTAAGGGCAGCATAGTTGCAGCGAATGTTGATTACGATACACAACGCTTGTCGGAGCGCGGGATACGTCGAGGAAAGTTGAGTAATAGAGGAACGATTCGCCTTTCTACTTGTCTGCTACACGTATTTCAGAGCTATTAGAGTTCGACTGCAGGAGAATCGATACTCGGCTGCATTCCGCAGCGAATTCCAAAAGCAGCCGAACACGGGGCGAACGGTTACAACGTTAAGACTCGTCCCTCTGCTCTCTCGCAGTGTCCCCCGATGTGTTTCGTCGTTTCCCTTCTGTCTGCTGCGAGGCGATAATCCGTAATTAGTCGCAGTAAGAAGAGAATCTCCGATCGTGTTGATTCGGTACATTCCTGGTGAATTCTCGCCGCTGCTGCACGCGTCGCAAATTAATTTCACTCCGTCCGATACCGACTCGTACCTGTGCGAACAACTTTGCTCGCGTTCCAAACTGATCTATGGATCCACTCTGTCGCTCACATATTCCTGAACGAGCTCAACTTCTGATTTAGAAATTCATTTCTGGAAACCAGCGAAATTGCTTTTTTTCAATTCCGGTCGACTAGTCCCACTCAAATTTATGCTAATCGTTACTTAATGCGTAACTATCGATAACACAGTTTCCGGATTTAAATAATATTTTCGATCGGACTGCTAATCCGACTAATCGGAGTAATCTCTGCCGATCGCTGTTCGTGATTCTAAATAAAAGTTTAAGTGTATATTATATATACAGATATGGTAGTAATAGTTATAAAAATATAAAAAATATGAATATTAGTACTATATATATGTAGTTGTACTTGTAACTGTAAACACGTATAATATAAGTATATGAAATGTAGAGGGAACGGTGCTCCCTGTAACGCGAAAGGGAACAGGAAATAAATACATACTACGCTATTCGTGATTCGCCCTGCATTCAGTTTACCACATCTCCAAATAATTTTATAGAATTTCTGAGATTGACGTTTCCGTTTAAAGAGTGGAATTCATTTATCAGAGTGAACGTAAATATTGATAGCATGGAAGAATATGTAGGACATTGTTTGCGTCTGAATTGATTTGACAGTACGTAATCTATTTGCGTAATTAATGTTTCAGTCGCCGAAATTCATCCTGCGTTTTTCATTCGATTCTGTGACGGAGTAGCATCACCTTCTGACACGTTATTAGGTTGCACGTTGAATTCCGCCGCACCCTGTACAACTTGTCACTCTTCGTTTGCGAGCTAACGCCATTCAGAGTCCTTATTCTGTTATTGCTCGTGACGTCAAAGATCGTGTAACATCGACGTAACGAACGCTAATATTTTCTGGCCTTGAGAATCAACCGGACAACCTCTCGCGAGAACTCGAACGACAATTCGACAGAAATTTACCTCGTTCCATGGTACTGCCCAATTGTTCTCTTCTTTTAAAGTAATATCGATCGAATGACAAAACTTTTTGTCATCGATTATTTCTTCGAGAGACTTTCGCCAACATATGACTGACGTTGTCCTGATTAAAACGATACCAAACACGGCATGGATCGTATATACTTGTGTAATTCAGAATTTCTTAGAAACAATTTTTCATTGTTCAAATACTGATGTGATAATAATTAAGAAAAGGTGACTCGATAAACTCTAGCATTTTGTTAAACAATCGAAACATAAGAACGACATCATTTTTTGAGACAATACAATTTAGGCGTGCCGCAAGTAGATGCTTCAGACTTCAAAACGAGCCCAGACAGAACACCATACGACTTTTTCTCACGAAGTTACGACAGTTCAAAGTCCTCGGTTTGGATAATCGAGGTTTCATAATATCGTGGATTAAACGAGTAAAGGTAATCCAAATCGCACCGTGTTTGGTGTCATTTTAATCAAAACATAATGGCGGATGCGTGCACGAAGGTTTCACGAAGAAATCGTTTAAGATGAAAGAGTTTCATCATTGGATCAGTATTATCTTACCGACGCAGTTGCGACGGGAGCATCGAGAGATCAATGAACGGTATCGATACGCGATTAAAAGTGACACACATATTTCGGTCACGAAGTGTTCGCATACGCATCGTGGCATTGCCGTAGTCGGGAAGTCACGGTCAGTTTGAAAGCTCTTCGGTGGAAATCCGACCTCCGAACAAGCCGGTAGCTGTAATTTCACGGATATTTTAGATTTTCTCTGCTCATAAAACGTACGGCCGTATGCCGAGGGTGTAGCTGGAACGACAGGGGCGAAAATTGCGCGTCAAGCAGAGCGCTCAGTAATTATTACGTTCATTTTTGCCGGGAGTAAACGCTCTACGGTAAAGAAAAAAAAGAGAGAGAAAAAAGAGCTAGGCGAAAAAGGTGGTGAAAAGTACGACGAAGCTACGGGTGTTACTTATACCTATATACCCACCTCGTCGTTATGGAATCCCATAACCGCGGGTCTATTCTCGAGTGCTTTTTACAACGGCCTCACCCCTCGACACGGACGCCGACGCCGACACGACGCGTCGGCGTCGGCGTCGGCTCTAATGTTCCCGGAGCGGTGTATCAGCAAACCCGAGGCTACCTCGTGCTATCCGATCCCGATTCTTCCGCGCCAATTATCCCATTAACCTGTTAGGTCGCGAATTCGTTTCAATATTGTGTCAAACGCTCGTCAAAATTAGATCCCCGCTCGCGATAACGCGTGCAATCTCAAGCTTATATGTATACTCCCTGATAAAACGGCGGCACGATTGTGTGCCAGCTTCAATTTTGACTTTCAGTTATGAAACGGAATTAAGTTTGAAGTTTGACCCAGACTTCATCTAAATCTAACAGAAACCACCATCTCATTATGAATTACTTAGCCTGGGTTGGTCTGGGTTATATTTAAGCGAGATATAGGTTATGATTTGGGTTAATTGTAAGACGGGATAACTTCGCTTATCCTAATTACCAGAAATGTTCGATAGAGTAAATAACTCGTTCGTTAAAAATCATTTATCGTCGTGTGTTATCTCAAAATGGCTGTAAACTCTCGCTATGTTATAATAATTCGGAAACAAATGGTTCTTACTTTTTAAATTCATAACATCTTTTCCGAGAATGGTAAAAACAATAAAGTCTAATAAAAATTTCCTAATTTCCCAATTAATACAAAGGCCCTAGGGGTGTAAGCATAGTGAATTTGCCCTTGAAAGATGTCGGCACGATACTGAGAGGATTTTTAGGTACTAATGAGATAATAAGATCCTGAAAGTTTCAGATCTCTAACCCATTTGGTTTTTGAGAAAAAGCAATATATGTAAAAATCAGAAAAAATGAAAATTCTCTGAAACGCGTGAATCGATTTATTTGAATTTTGGATATGTTTTGGGGGTTGATGGTAGCTTCTAGGAAAAAAATTATGAGCTATATCGGTTGATAAAAACCTCGAAAAAAATGACGCTTTTGTTTTAATTTTGATTTTTAACTATGATACGATCCTGGCACAATTATGAAACCATTTTTTTCGAATTCCTCATCCATTTTTCTATGGATTTATGAGCTTTTAAGATTTTTAAAAAAAGTACGCCATATTGCAAAAAAATAAAAACCATTTTTTATGCAAATATTCACTTTATTTATGTATTTTATGCCTAAATCTTTATTTTTGTCGTTCATATATATCTTTTAACCTCATTTTAAATAGTCATTTCTCTACTTTTAACAATAATTTTTTTTTTTGATGGTATATGTCATTTATTAGAACCTAGCGATGCATTTGTGGTTGATCGTGGATTCCGTGATGTTAAAGATTACTTAGAAAGTAAAAATTATAAAGTATTAATGCCAGCACTTAAGGGAAAACGAAATCAATTAACAACAGCCGAGTCTAATGCTTCAAGATATGTAACTAAAATTCGTTGGCCCGTAGAGGCAACTCATGGAATGTTAAAACAAAAATATCATTTACTTGATCAAAGAATTGACAATAAAATGCTTCCGAGAATTGGAAGTTTTTTCAAAATTGCCTCATTTCTACATAATACGTACAGTAAGCGTCTTACTTCCGACTCAGAGTTTTTGGATGAAGTCGTCGAAACAATGAAATCACAAAATAGTGTAGAAAATACGTTAGCTAATGAAGTTCAACAAAATGGCTGGCAACGTAAAAAATTGCCGTTTCAAACTATTTCATCTGAAGCTCTAGAAGACTTTCCAGAAATGACGGAAAAAGATCTGCGAATCTTTTTCACCGGTTCTTATCAATTGAAGCAGGCTGTGTCGTATTTAGCAGAAATGCTTGATGAAACAGGTAATCTTACTATTCAATATGTAAAAGCCCAGTCAAACATACTCAAAGCTCAAGTTCAATCCCGTCGTATCAATAAGAAGGTTTATAGATGTTTTATTGAGTATAAAAAAAACGCTATTGGTCCCAAAAGCATATTGAGGCATAGTTGTAAGTGTGCAAATGGTCTTAGAACAATTGGATGTTGCTCTCACGTCGCTGCTATTATTTATTACTTGTCACACGGAAGATATTTGACAAAAATTCTGAGGCCTGCTGAAACACTAAGCGAATTATTTAATAGAGACAATGTTGCGCCGGTGATCGAAGATGATAGTGATGAAGACTGATAAAATATGATCATAAACTTTTTCTTCCAAATATACCTTTCAAACATTTGTTGTTATTTATTTATAATTTAGCAACTAAAATCTGTTTCTTATGTTATAAGCGCACAATGTTTAAAATATTTTAGTTAATATTCATTGATATTTTAAAATTTAATTTTTGATTTAGAAATGACTATTTAAAATGAGGTTAAAAGATATATATGAACGACAAAAATAAAGATTTAGGCATAAAATACATAAATAAAGTGAATATTTGCATAAAAAATGGTTTTTATTTTTTTGCAATATGGCGTACTTTTTTTAAAAATCTTAAAAGCTCATAAATCCATAGAAAAATGGATGAGGAATTCGAAAAAAATGGTTTCATAATTGTGCCAGGATCGTATCATAGTTAAAAATCAAAATTAAAACAAAAGCGTCATTTTTTTCGAGGTTTTTATCAACCGATATAGCTCATAATTTTTTTCCTAGAAGCTACCATCAACCCCCAAAACATATCCAAAATTCAAATAAATCGATTCACGCGTTTCAGAGAATTTTCATTTTTTCTGATTTTTACATATATTGCTTTTTCTCAAAAACCAAATGGGTTAGAGATCTGAAACTTTCAGGATCTTATTATCTCATTAGTACCTAAAAATCCTCTCAGTATCGTGCCGACATCTTTCAAGGGCAAATTCACTATGCTTACACCCCTAGGGCCTTACACTTCTGTACAATATTTACTTGATAAAACATAGATTACGATTTCTCGAGACTCGAAACGTCGGATCACGTTACCGAGAGTTCGCAACAAGCAGATGCCTCTAAAACTGTTCTGTTTATAATGAATACCGTATAAATTAACAGAGAGATGAGTTTCATCCAACTTTTTACGGTTTTGACCCACTGTGCGTCGGTATTCCCTGTGCGATCAAGTTTATACTCCTCGATCCGAAGCCATAAGCGAAATATTTACAAGTCCTATGAAACAACTATAAAAGTTTCTGATGTGAGTGTGTGTGTGTTTGCGTGTGTGTGTTCGGAGTAATCTGCCTCACAACCGCGCGATAAAAAATGTTTCCATTAAAAACAAAAATTCCAGCATCGCGAAACCCTCCCACCTACCGATGTGGCGTCCGTTTAATTCCATGTGTACGACCCTTAAGCCCCCTAAAATTATATATTTGGCTCATAAATTTTTGCTTGAAATAATAATGCACGCATCGTAGTAACAATTGTAAAAATTAACAGAGTGGAAACAATTTTCGTTAAATCAATTCGGACTTTTCCAATTTATAAAGTACTTTTCGCACTTTTGTTTATAAATGTATTTTTTCGAGCTTTCTGCGTTTATTAGATCTCGGTGAGATTGATAATGCAACCACCTACTATATTTTTTCTCCGGTTACATTTCGTGAAAATTAATCTGAAAAGTATTGTATTTCACTTCACACTATCTCTTTGGAACATTATCAGGCAATATTTTGGTATAGTGTACTACGTATTAATATACTATATTGAACTCCAAATAGTAGTACAAAGAACTGCACCACAGTGTCCAAACATTTTTACGATTCACGACAATTACATGTATCCACTGTAATCTATACATATATCACATATATACGAATAATTACAAATAAAAAGGTAGTATCAGAAAATTAGCATAGTCATAAGTTGGGAGAAGACTCGAGCCAACGACACAATTTTATTTCCAAAAGAAGCTTTCGGGCGACGTCTTTCCTTCAGGCAACAACTCATTTATTATTTGTTTGTTATCGCCGTTCGTTGAATATTCGCCGGCGCTTCACTCGAGTGTACCCGACTTGACTGATTAGAAATTGCGGCGTAATAGAACCAAACTGCGATAAGTTGGGATAGCTGGAAGTACTCGAAAGACAAGTACACGAAAAGTTCCTCGGGCGAGTGAGGTAAAATGGTGGCCTCGGCGAGGCCAAAAGTGAGGCAAAGGCACGGGGAAGGCGAATGCTTTCGTTTGGGGAGGGTCT